>BSBK01002925.1:0-1200000 GCA_027943335.1 Chamaecyparis obtusa | reverse complement strand
TATGAAATGACAGATAAATTATCTTGATTATTAATGTTATGATTTACATGTTTTATTTTCTTGGACTACTGATATTGGACTTGAGTGTGTAGGGAAATAGGCCATGGTAAATTTGGGGAACCATCACAGAGACTAATGTTAAAATCTATTTGAACCAAGGTTGCTTCTAGTGAGAAGCCAAAAACCTCATTGTAATGTATTTATTTTGTAAAAGTATGATGCATGAATGTATTTGATTTATTCATTAATTGTAAATGTGTTTATGTGTGAATGCCCAAGTGGATATGCCACATGGCTTGGGAGATGTCTCTTTTTGTTTGTGTCACTTGACACATGTGTGTGTACTTGTGGCCATGACATGTCCACTTGGGGATTGGTTGAACACTAACCTAGGAAGGTACCCTTTAGGATCCCCATGTAAATCACTTGGTTAGGGAGCTTGAGGTGTTGTCATATCTTTGAATTTATAATTTGAGCTTCTTATGGATTTTTGGGAGGCTTAAAAGGTGCCTAGGGGAGTGTTAGGGCCACTTTTAGCTACCCCACTTGATATACCATAGGGTAAGGGTCATTTTTCACCACAGGATAACCCTTGGTTAACCAAATGACCCATCAAAAAGTTGGTTTACCAAGATGGACGAAAATCAACTTTTGGAACCAAGTTTTGGAAAGTTCACCACCCACTAAAAAGGTAGTCCTTATCCCACCTTTTTAGCTTACCATTGTAAGAGACCAAATTTAGAAACCATGTAAGAGTCTTAGGGAAGACCACCCAATAGGAATGCAATCTTATCCATAGGGGTTTGTGTGGAAGCCTTTTTAGAGGGGACTCTTCTTTCGGAAGAGTTTGACACCCACTCTCTAGATTTGGAGACTTAGTTATTTTGGGGGACCTTAGATAATGGAAAGCTCTTCATCAACTTTCTTCCACTACTTTGGATCAAGGTTGGTCGCATTCTTCACTATGTTTGTTTTAGTTTTCATGTTGAGAGGAGGAGCTCTCTTGTATGTTATTTCCTTATATGCAAAATTTAGTTATTATTCCTCTTGTAGTGTATGTGTTGTGATCTTGATATTTTTGTGATAATGGAGGATTTGTGATTCTCTAGTTGTTGTAGTTTTATTTTCTTGTGTTATGAAAGTGTAGCTCTTTATAGATGTTATGAGAATCATGAGCTTAATGTTGAGCATGATTTCTTGTATTGTAAATGTGTAGTTTCATTGTTGTTTCTTGAAGTTTTCTTTTATGTTTTGTAGTGTTTTGTTGAGGGAGTTCTCAAGGCCATACTCACCCTTCGGAGGGAAGAGTAGCCTTGAGGGTGAAGGGATTGTTGGGACATTCAAGGGTGTAGAGTCTCTCTTTGGATAGGATAGGGATGAAACATGGATGTATGGGCTCCATGTAGCCATCTCTATTTTATGTTTTGTATATTGGAGGTCATAAGGAGTTTGTGGAGATTGTGTTTGTGGAGAGAGATATATGATGAGGAAGCCAAGTGATGGCTTCACTCTCATCAAGAGATGTGATTTCTCCTCTTGAATTTTCTTCCACCGTCACCCTATTTGATTCATGTTGAGACTCTTGTGATAACCTTGGAAGGGAGATTTCTTGTGATTTATGTTTTATGTTGTTGTGTTTGTGGGTTTGCATGAGTGTTCTCCTTATCTTTGTGATGGTTCCCCTAGCTTGAGGGTGGCTTCAAAGAAGCCTAGGTTGGGAGGTGAGCACTCCTTGGCCTATGGATTTTGTATTGCAGTAATTTGGAGCTTTTGAAGGCTTCATGGTTGAAGTTGATATCTTGAAGAGATGTTGATATTTCATTTTTGAGTTGGAACACTTTTGTATTGTGTTTAAAGTCATTGTAAGGATATATTGTGACATCCATGAGTTCAATGTTTTTGTAAAGGAGTATCACTCCAGGTTTTGTGATTATATCAAGTGGTGTTGTATCAAGTTGAGGAAATGAATAACTTTCCTTTGATAGATTTATGGTTATATGAAAATATAGTATATAGTTCAAGGGTTTTTTGTGTATTCATGTTTCATACAATGAGAAATATGAAATGTATTTGTTTCAAAAATAAGATTGTATTAATGATTATTAGTTTTCCTTGAGTTCTTTGAAATGGTCATTGAGAAATATTAATGTTAGTATTGTTGTTAATATATTATGAATAATGTAAGGAAAAGATTAGAATTTTTTTTATAGAAATCTCTTTAGTAATTTGAAGCATTAGTATGTGAAGTAGTAATTCATGTTCATGATCAAGTATTGAAATAAGAAGCTTACAATTTCAGAGTTTAGTTGTTACTTTTGAAATTTTTTTATGTTACAAACATAGTTGAATTTATGGTTGAAGGAATAAATTCAAATAATCCTATGTATACAAAAAGAACTAGACTAAATCTAATATACTCCTAAGCACTTAGTGAAAGAAATAAAAATAAAAGAGTGAAGAAATGAGTTGAAACAAAACAAGTGAAAAAGCTCAAGCCAAAAGCAAAAAGTTGAAAAAGAGACCTAAAGGTCTCTGGAAAATATATGGGAAAAATTTCCCATACATTTTCCATTACACAGTCATTATTTTATTGTTTTCCTTCATCTACTTGGCAGCTATTAAATACAATAATGTTTGGTATTGGAATGAGATTGGAGCCTACTCTACACCTCCTAGAAGACTAACCCTTTTAGGGGACCCACCTAGGTCTTTCCCCAAAAGGAGAAAAAAAAAAGAGCTCCTTAAATAAAATATTTTCCCCCTCAAGACCCACGTTGGTGGGCATTTTCTTTTTATTCTATAAGAAAATAATAATAACAAATTAAAAAAAAGGGGATACACTTATATTAAAAGTTCCTAGCGCACTTATTTTCCTTTTAAAAAAAAAGAAATTAAAACGAAAAAAATCCTTAAAAAAACAAATTTTAATAAATTTGTTGGGGGGGGGGGGGGGGGGCTTGTGGTCCCCACACCCCCCTCTCCTACCGCGACGCAAGGGCCCTACTCTGTAGGTACTACCTGCGACATGACAAGTATGGGCCTGCAAAGCAGCGTCTGCCCTGCCGTGTGCGGTGGTCCCGTGTGTGGCCTGCCGCCAGTCCCTTTCAAAAGGGACTTTAAAATATTAATTTGTTTTGTGTTTTTTTTAAAAAAAAATTGTTGTTAAATTATTAATTAATACAATTTTAATTAATATGTAATATAAATTGATATTTAAAGTTATTAATATATATTACATATTAATTATTAAATATTTTGATTTGTAATATTAATAATTATTTTAATATATAATATATAATTAATTAATAATATATTATTAATTAATAATATATTATTAATTAATTTATATATTATTAATTAATTAATTATTAGATTTAATTTAATTTTATTTCTTCTATAATTATATTAATATAAAATATGTAATTAATCAATATAATATTAATATAGTATTAATTAAGTTATATATTATGTATTAAACTAATTGCTATAATTATTATATATTAATAAATGCTATGAGGAATATCGACATAATATTTGGGTTACTAAAATGATATTTCCTTTTTCTTTAATGGATTAAATATGTTATAATATTATCTAACATTTATATAATCGTTAATTAATATATGCATTAACATCATTTTGGGTTAAGTTAATTTAACCTTCCTAATTAGTTGAATGTTTTAATGACATGTTAATCCTTATAATTGTAAATTTAATTGAGACCTAGCCTAGTGAAGTATTGAGGGTTGTTTGGACCCTAATTATTCTTCATTTAAGTTCTTCACTTGATGGAGACAACTTTGTGAAAACCTAGTAGACATCACCGCATGTAGACCAATATTTGTACATTCTAAGCCATTGTGAATTTTTGGCTTTACAAATCTTTAATTTGGTCCTAGACTTGTCTGATAACCTATCAAACCTTAACCTTATTACCTTCCAAAAAAAAAAAGTTGGTGTGTTTTTAGAGTGAAAATTTATGGGCATGACACTTGGTATCAGAGCCTAGGTTTCAACATTGGAACCTAAAACCCATTGCATTTCTTAGCTAACACTTAACCCTTTTGAATTGTTAGGATGCCTCCCCTTACACGTCAAGTTAAGAGATGTATTAGAGGACAAGGGGCTAGGTGATCTCCCTCGAGTCGCAAGAAAGA
Source organism: Chamaecyparis obtusa (assembly GCA_027943335.1). NCBI lineage: Eukaryota > Viridiplantae > Streptophyta > Pinopsida > Cupressales > Cupressaceae > Chamaecyparis > Chamaecyparis obtusa. The sequence continues at coordinate 1,195,843 of BSBK01002925.1, read as the reverse complement.
TGAACAAAGGGCCAATGTATCAGTCATTAATCAGCCACCACCACCACCACCACCACCACCACCAGACCCTAATCAGGAGGTCCTATAAGCCTTTTAGAACCTCATTAGGGTCATATAGGAAAGGTTGCCTCTAGTTAATCCTCAGCCAGAGCACTAGCTATCTGAGGGATAGAGATCATAGGTTAGAGAGAGGACTAGGAGTCCTCCATGAGATCAAGAGGAAGGACAAGGGGCACATGAGGCATATTTAGTTCACATGCCAGAACCACCACCTGGTATTGTTCAGAGAGCACCCCATGATGTTGGGGATCACATTAGAGATCTCCTATGGTTACAACCACCTTTGTATCATGGTTTTATAGAGGGTATAGATGCCGAGGCATGGCTTTCAAGCTTAGAGAGGTGCTTTGGGTTGCATTAGTATGATACCAACATCAAGGCTCATTTTTTAGTACTCCTTTTGAGAGGAGGTGCTTCCACATGATGGAAACATGAAGAATATAAGAATAACACCACTATGGACACCACATCTTGGGAGACCTTCTTAGAAAGGTTCAAAGATAGATACCTATCAAAGCACTATAGAAAGAGGCATATTGATGAGTTCCATGAGCTCCAGTAGAGGGGACTCATAGTGCTACAGTATGAGACCCAATTCCTTGAGTTGCTACCCTATGTAGACTACATGAAGGATGAAAAACTATGAATCAACTATTTCATTAAGGGACTCAATGATTGGATAGAGGGACAAGTTCACATGACCTCACCAAAGACCTTTCATGTGGCTATAGAAATGGCCTTGGTTGCATAAGAGATTCAGGGTAAGTCTAGAGATGCTCATGAAAGGTCTCAGAACTATAACTTTGCATCAAAGTCACAGGGGCACCATAAGAGTCACTAGAAGAATAATAATAGGAATTCCTCGGGGTCTTTTAACAAGAACCCATAGCAACAGACTCAACAAAACTAGAAACAAAAGCCACCATAGGGACAACAAGGCTCCAAGCCCAAGCAGTGGTACACACAGGGATAGAGAAAGGATCAATGATAGTAGTATACAAATGCACCCCTAGCATGGACTTAGTAGTCCTCTAAGGGGGTTTCAGTAGTTCTAGTAGGACCGATGGTCAACAGTTCTCTAGGCCATCGGGAGTACAAAATTTCACATGAGTTCCTTGCTATGCATGTGGTGCCATGGGGCACTTAGCTCCTGATTGTCCACAGGGTCAGATGTCAGGCATTCAGCATGTGGTAGTTTCTGAGCCTACCATTGGAGACTTGGGAAAGTCTCATAGAGTATTTACAATGGTTGATAACTACTAGGCTGAGCACCAGGCCATAGTGATAGAGGTTGTAGGTATGATCAACGGTAATAGTTTTACTATATTGTTTGATTCAAGGGCTATAGATTCTTTTATATCTCCATTTGTTGGGGAGCATTTCAAGCTTGTGGTAGAAAAATAGGAAGTTAGTTGGGAAGTGGAGTTAGCATCAGGGTCTAGAGTGTCAGTCAACTCTTTAGTGAAGGATAGCCAGGTGCAGATTGGTGATTTCATCACTACAGTGGATCTTCATATCACACCTCTTGGTTCTTATGACATAATGCTTGGCATGGATTGGATTTATGCCCACAAAGCTAAGTTAGATTGTTGATAGAAGAGAATTGAGTTCCTTGCTGATAATGGTACACCTATTGTGATTTGCGGGATTCAGAGAGGCATCTCTCTTCATATGATCTCTGCCATACAGCTTAAGCGGAGCATGTAGAAGGGATGTTAGCTTTTTTCTATTACCATCAATGATAGAGAGGATGAGGAGGAAAGGGGAGATGTCTCTTGATGATTATCCTATACTTCAGGAGTATGAAGATGTGTTTCCTACTGAGCTACCAAGAATGCCTCCTCGTAGAGCAGTAGACTTCCATATTGATCTTGTTCTAGGAGCTGCTCTAGTTTCAAGGGCACCTTACAGGATGACCACTAATGAGCTTAATGAGCTCAAGATTTAGCTAGAGGAAATTTTGGAGAAGGGTCACATTCATCCTAGTGTTTCACCTTGGGGCACACCTATTATCTTCGTTAAGAAGAAGGATGGATCCTTGTGGTTATGTATGGATTACTGACAGCTTAATAAGCTTACCATCAAGAATAGGTATCCACTCCCTAGGATTGATGATTTATTTAATTAGCTTAAGGGTGCTAAGGTGTTTTCATAGATTGATCTTAAGTTAGGATACCACCAGTTATAGATTGTGGACAATGACATTCCTAAGACTGCATTCTGTACCAGATATGGACATTATGAGTTCACAGTTGTACATTTCAAACTCACTAATGCTCCAATAGTGTTCATGAGCCTTATGAATGGGGTATTCCACACCTTCCTAGATAAGTTTTTAGTTGTGTTCCTTGATGATATCCTAATTTATTCATGGGATGAAGAGGATCATGAAGAGCACTTGAGATAGGTCTTGTAGTGTCTTAGAGACAATCAGTTATATGGTAGTTTGTCCAAATGTGCTTTCTATAGGACAGAGATTCATTACCTTGGGCATGTTATTTCAGGAGATGGAATCTCAGTAGATCCATCTAAGATTTGATCCATCATGGATTGGCCTATGCCTACTTCAGTGACCAAGGTCAAGAGCTTTATGGGGTTGGCAGGATATTACATACATTTTGTAGAGGGATTTTCTAGAGTGGCTCACCCCATCACTTCTCTTCAGTGTAAGGGAAATAAATTTGAGTGGACTAAGAAGTGCGAGAGGGCCTTTCAAGAACTCAATAAGGCACTTACCAGTGCATCTATACTAGTAGTGCCTGATCCATCAGTCGATTTTGTTGTTTGCACAGATGCTTCCTTGGATGGTTTAGGATCAGTTCTTATGAAAAATGGGTGAGCCATTGTGTAATACCTCTCCTATGGTGATACTTAGACTTTTCTGATTTGGACATTTTATTATTATTATGGTCAAGACTATACATTTACATTTATGTTTTTTGGATGATGACATGATGAATATGCTCATTCATAGTTAGTAATTACATGTTTATGAGATTAGAAAATTATCTATTTTTATATGGATCTAACCCAATTATTTGAATCTAACCACTATCATGATGTTTTATGTTTCATGGATGTGTCTGATGTGTTTTTCATGACTCCAGGATGAAGTCATAGTTACTCACTTAGTTGAGGTCCACACGATGTATCGATCCTGGTCATCTGCTTGCATATATCTGATTTGTATCTCCATATGTATATATATGCATCTCTTCTTGGTGATGCAGGATTGCAGGTACCGGGTGTCATCTCCACCTGGCTTCACAGGTCTGAGCAATCCCTCAAAATCCTTGATCGTTGTTGTTGTTACTGAGGTATCACCAGGTCCACAGGAAGAAACTTCACCTTTGATCCTTTTATCCTTAGGTGGGAAGTGTCGAGTCAGTCCCTTGTGTGAATGTCTTATGAGGTTTTGTAATTGATGGAATTGTGGATCTTGTAGCTAGTTCTTGCCTTCGTGATATGTTCAATTCTATTAGTAGATCATGGATGTAGATTATTGTTCATTTGAGGGTATGATTTAGTAGCGTATCTCATTAGGAGTGATTTTTAGTGCAATTAAATCATGTGGTTTTAATACCCATGATAAGGATTAATTTTATGGTATTTTAATGTCTAAGGAAATATTAATAGTAAAAGGTTTTAAATAATAGTGGTAAAATTCTAACCTATGTTAGTGACTACTTAATATATACATATATATTTTAGAATGGGGATTAAGGTATGAATAAATAATATAGTTTATAATAATGTTATTCTAATGTTTAACATTAATAATAATGTACCTTATTTATGGTATTATTTTATAATACTAATAACGACAAAGAGTCTATAGCAATAAAAAATAATAATATGTTTTATAATAATAATATTATGCTTGTAATAATAATAATATATGTACACATAGGCATATGGGTGCACACATATGCATATGCATACATATATTTATATATAATTAGTACCATGTAGTTATTTATTATATTAATAAATAATTAGAATTAGCAGTATGGTAAATAGGATTATCCTATTACCATAGTTAAATAATTTAATAAATTGTTTTAAGATTATAATATTTATTTTAATATCCTTAAATTTAAGGACTTAGATTATAGTTTATTTATTCCTTTACGGGAATGAGTTTTCAAAACCATCTCATTAACGGATGGATAGTTGAGATGGTTGCACCGGTTGGATTACCTGTGCAACCTCCTCCTCCATCCTATTTACAGGAAAGATTTCCTATGTAAAAGGAGTTGGGGAGAAGAGGATTATTATTATTGTTGTTGTAGAAAATTTATCCTATGAGTTTGGCATTTGGATTGTTACGGGTAGAGGCTGGAAGATTGCGAGCAAAGGGATTCAAAGGAGTGTTGGAAACATTGGAGAGGGTTTGATCTTCCTTCTTCTCCAACTGGTCTTCGCAGGACTCCAGGTTGGAATCCATCCTGAGAAGTAGATTTATCTTGTAGAATGAATGTAAAATCTAGATTTCTAGAAAAGTTTCTGTATATTGTGCTATGGTTGCAAAATATATATACATGTTTTATTTTCTATGTATTTGAAATGTGTTTGTGGAAAGTTATTTTACGAATGTTTGTATGCTCACTATGGTGAAACCTCCCTGGAAGGGTAGAAGTGGTTTTGATCTGGTAGGGTAGTGTATTTTACTGTCACTGGATGTATTATGAACGCTTCCATATTTTAGAACTTTTGTTGCAACCTTACTGTTTCATGTCTATCTATGTGCCACCCTTTCTTTTCCCAGATCTAGAATATATTTGTTAGATAGGTAGGGAGGATTGATGGGCCATTTCTGAAGGGAAATTGGGATATCTCAAATGGGTCATGCTCATATTAGGCAACCTTAGTCCCCATAACACCCAGTTTTACCCGCAAGACAAAGTTGACAGTCATTCTCTGCAGTTCCAGTCGGCTCAGTGTGTTAACCGAGTTAGGTCAGCTCAGTGTCAACCGAGTTAGGTCAGTAATGTGTTAACCGAGTAAGGTCGGTAATGTGTTAACCAAGTTAGGTTGGCTCAGTGTTAACCGAGTTAGGTCGGTAATGTGTTAACTGAGTTAGGTCGGCTCAGTGTTAACCAAGTTAGGTCGGCAATGTGTTAACCGAGTTAGGTCGGTAATGTGTTAACTGAGTTAGGTCGGTAATGTGTCAACTGAGTTAGGTCGGTAATGTGTCAATCGAGCTAGGTCGGTAGTGTGTTAACCGAGCTAGGTTGGTAGTGTGCTAACCGAGGAAAATAGGATTCAGACTTTATACAATTATAACATAAGTATAAGTTTACATACTTTAATTTCTTATACTTTAAGTTATACTTGTATAAAGGGATTAGGTACCCTTTGAATCCATTGGAATAGGTTTCAGGTTCCTACGAGTTAAGTTGTAACTTTTAAATTTTAGATTTTTAATTAAATCAGACTTACTCAATTTTCAGGATTAGCCAGGTTTTAGGTATAGAAAGGAATTTTGTTTAAACCTGAAGATTGTTCTTTCCTTGTTTAGTGGAGATTATTTTCAGTACTTTTAGATGTCTTTATTGAGATAGAATGTTTGTAAGGAGTAGTTTAGGGTTTAGAGTCAAGATATTTTTAAACATTCTTAAACGTACTTAATTCTCTAAACATATATAACTATCCTATTATTTCTAATTCCTTGTAGCAGTTTTCAAATGTATTTACAATGTGCTTCTACTATGTGTATGATGTAATTGTGATGTATGGGTTGAGGGTAGAAAACCTAACGACACCTAGTGAGTGGCTCTTAGTGCGGGGCCGGGGCCCTAAAGTGGCTAGAACCAGGATAACCGACTAAAGAGTTATTTAACAAGTGAAAATTTAATTAAACTGATGGGAATGGGTTAAAACATTAAAAAGATTAAATGTGCCTCACCCATGCCATTAGTGCTAGTAAAGGCTATGGATGGGAGTGGGAGAAGGTACCTATGCATAGGTATGATCGAATGGCACTTGTCTGTACGAAAGGCATTCGATCCCGCATGTGCCTACTTGGGGGCCAGGGCCCAGAGTGGCTAGTACTAGGACAACCCAAGGGGTGAGGGCTATGTGATGAAACTCACTTAGGTTGTTGCTTAGAGTTTCTACCCAAGCCTTAGAACCTTTTGGGAAAGATCTATACTTTGACTCTCTTTTTATTTGCTATTTTGGGAAAGATTACCCAACCCTAGGTTTGGCCTAGTTATTCCTTCTTTGTGGACCTGGTGTTTATCTCCTAGCACGGGGGAGTGGACCTTATAGGTATCCATGTGGTTGGGTGGTAAACATTTTTATCGAGGTATCTTTTGCAGATATAGTGCTTGAAGATTCATGCATGTTTATGTACCAGTTATGAAGAATGAAGGCCTTGTGACTATATTTCATGATGCATAATCTTGTTACCTCTTATGAGGAGTTGAATGCAATGTAACCAATAATGTATTTCAAAATGATGTAATTGGAATGGGTAGACTTAGGAAGAAGGGAAAAGGGAAATGTGAACTTTATGTTTAAGATGTATGTTGGAAAAGAAAAGGATTTTTGTAACATTCCAAATTATGTAACATGCTTTCATTATTGTTGTTTAAGTGAAGCTATTGAAAAACCAAATGTAGTATATTTTAATGTATCAAATGAGTTGGATAAATTTTATAAGTTACCTTGTTCATAAAGGATATTTAGGAATATAGCTGATTTTTAAATGGAAAGTTGAAATGAAAATATTTTGTATTTCTTAAAGTTATGATGCAGTTTGCTTTGAGAAATAAATCTTGTTGTTAGTTTACTTAATGGATTTGAATGAATCATGCATTTAAAATGAAAAGGGACCTTGGAAGGAATCTAAGTTTAAGTTTTGAGTACATAATTCTTTTTAAAGTTCAAAATTTTTCATAAATTTTTACTTAGGTTTTCTTTTGTTAAGAGAATCTTTGTTCTCTTCCCTGGTTCCCTTGTGGGGCATGACACATTGCATATGAGTCTAGGAAAATTAAGACTCACAAGCTCAATTATCTCACTAATGACCTTGAGTTAGCTGCATTGGTACATGCTTTAGTGAGATGGTGACATTTTCTTTAGGGTCATTGGTTTGAGCTCCATTCAGATCATCAAAGCTTATAGTATATCTTCTCTCAGTTGAACCTAAATGTATGATAGTGTAGGTGGATGGAATTTCTTTGTGAGTATGATTTTGATGTCCACTACATCAAGGGGAAGGAGAATGTGGTTGCTAATGCTTTGAGTAGGAGACACCATGGGGCCTACTCTATGATAGTAGATACTAAGTTGAGGGATCATATATTGCATCATTTTCATGAGGATGATTGGTATGCAGAGGTTAGTCAGGTCATTCGGTCTTAGAGTACCCTTGAGGGTAAATATTTAGACTATTCCCTAGATTCAAATGGGCTTTTATGCCATAGAGGACACATCTATGTCCCATCCTCTAGTGACTTGTGAGTATTCATCATGCTAGAGGCTCATAGGGAACCTTATGCAACACATCTCAGAGTTAAGAAGATGCATGCAGATTTGAGACAGTTATATCATTGGCCAGGGATCAGACAAAATATAGCTAAGATAGTGGCATGATGTCTTGAGTGTTAGAGGGTTAAGGTAGAGCATCGTCACCCTGGTGGTTTGCTTCAGCCTCATGAGATACCAAAGTGGAAGTGGGATGTTATTTCCATGGACTTCATCATTGGTCTCCCTATGTCATCTCGACTCCATGATGCCATCATGGTGATAGTTGACAAGCTGACCAAAGTAGCCCACTTTTCACCTATTCAAACCACTTTCATAGCCCTAGCAGTAGCACAGGTCTTCTTGCAGGATATTGTCAGACTGTATGACATACCCCATAAGATTATTTTAGATCAGGATTCTCTCTTCACATCATCTTTCTAGAGAGGATTACAGATAACTTTGGGCACTAAGCTCAATTTTAGCATAGCTTATCACCCAAAGACCAATGGTTAGATAGAGAGGGTAAATTAGGTTTTGGAGGATATGCTTCACATGTATGTCATGGATAATCAGACCATGTGGGAGGAGTACCTTCATTTGGTGGAGTTTTCCTACAATAATGGGCATCACACTTCTCTAGGTATGCCTCCCTATTAGGCATTATATGGAAGACCATGTAGGATGCCATTGATTCAAGACCGCATTGAGGATAGAGTTGCTTTAGGTCCTAAGTTAGTGTGAGAGCTAGAGTAGTAGGTGACATTGATCAGATAGTGTCTAAAGGAGGTACAAGATAGGTAGAAGATGTAGATGCCAAGAGGGAAGACCATAGTTATTAGGTTGGAGATAGGGTCTTTCTGAGAGTGCAACCTCATAATAGTCCAATCCAATTTGGAAAGGGCTCTAAGCTTGCACCTAGATTTGTTGGCCCTTTTGAGATACTTGAACGGATAGGTCCTGTTGCCTATCATCTTGCTTTTCCACCGAGCCTGTCATGCATCCATGATGTTTTTAATGTGTCAGTGTTGAGAAAGTATATTTTTTATGAGACTCATATCATAGATTGGGATGCCTTGGAGGTGGAGTCAGACAGTTAGTTGGTTTTGGAGCCAATTTGCATTTTGGCTCATCGAATCCTAGCACTTTGAGGCCGAGAGCTAGACTAGGTTAGGGTCCAGTGGGATTGCTATGATGAGGTTATGACATCATGGGAGGATGCAACATAGATGAGAGCACAGTATCCCCATCTTTTTGATAAACCCCAGGAGGAAGTTCATTCATAGGGGGGAGGATGTGAGGCCTCACCCCGAGCCTATCATATCCTTTAGTTCTACATTCAAGATAGACATATTTTATGATTATATATTGATGTTCTATGGAATTTACAAATACTTTATGTTGTGGTTTTATCACTTTAGTTGTTTGATGCACATTATATTATGATTAGGATGATGATTATTGAGACATCAGTTTGGAACTTACATGTGTGTTCTTAATTTTGTTTAATGAATGAATTATGATATCATGAGGATATTTAATTTTCAATTAGATTATATGTGCATGCGATGATTAAATTTCTAGTTAATTTAGTGATATTGTATATTTCATGATCAAATGAATGTAGGTTATGGATGAACAATTATTGTCATGTGAATTATGAATTGACAGATGAATTATCTTGATTATTAATGTTATGATTTACATGTTTTATTTTCTTGGACTACTGATATTGGACTTGAGTGTGTAGGGAAATAGGCCATGGTAAATTTGGGGAACCATCACAGAGACTAATGTTAAAATCTATTTGAACCAAGGTTGCTTCTAGTGAGAAGCCAAAAACCTCATTGTAATGTATTTATTTTGTAAAAGTATGATGCATGAATGTATTTGATTTATTTATTAATTGTAAATGTGTTTATGTGTGAATTCCCAAGTGCATATGCCACATGGCTTGGGACATGTCTCTTTTTGTTTGTGTCACTTGACACATGTGTGTGTACTTGTGGCCATGACATGTCCACTTGAGGATTGGTTGAACACCAACCTAGGAAGGTACCCTTTAGGATCCCCATGTAAATCACTTGGTTAGGGAGCTTGAGGTGTTGTCATATCTTTGAATTTCGAATTTGAGCTTCTTATGGTTTTTTGGGAGGCTTAAAAGGTGCCTAGGGGAGTGTTAGGTCCATTTTTAGTTACCCCACTTGATATACCATAGGGTAAGGGTCATTTTTCACCATAGGATAACCCTTGGTTGACCAAATGACCCATCCAAAAGTTGGTTTACCAAGGTGGACGAAAATCAACTTTTGGGACCAAGTTTTGGAAAGATCACCACCTACTAAAAAGGTAGTCCTTATCCCACCTTTTTAGCTTACCATTGTAAGAGACCAAAATTTAGAAACCATGTAAGGGTTTTAGGGAAGACCACCCTCTTAATCTCTATTGAGCATTTAAGGTTGTCATTAGTATCAAAGGATAGTAAATAGGTCAGTTGATTACTTATATTGAGACATTCGGTAACTAGAAGTAAGACAGAGCAGTCGATAAAGCCTTTACACCAAGCATCACATAGTTAATTGAGCACCAACATCACCAACATTGATGGTGAGTAAACAATGAGCATCATAGTATACACTGAATAGATTCTACAGTGTTTACCGATGATCATAGAAAATGGCATAGTAATCAGAAATGGCTTATTATTCTATGTAGATGGTTACAACAAATTGTAAAATAGTTTACCAAGATCAAGGAGCATTTATTGTAAAAGATATTCATTAAATGCAATGATTATCTTATTTGTAATAGCTGATCTAGGTTATTTTGCACCGTAGATCTTAGAGTTATGATTATTCTTTGTAACCTAATTTTTGCTTAAGTGGCAAAATAAAACACTATATATTGTATATGTTCACACCATTTTATGGGGTTGAAATGATATATATGAATCATGGAGAACTTGAAGAAATTGCCTATCTTCAAGACAATTAGTTTACCGAGCAGAATAGAGCATAGAGGATTTTAGATTGAGCAGAATCAAAAAAGGCTACCGAGAAGAGAATCATCACAGCTAAGGTGATATTTTGATGAACACTTATAGATTTGTTTTAGACAATTGAGTTGTCAACTAGCAGATAGTTACCTATTACTTTCTGACAATTGTGATAGAGTTTGGTATAGATCTCTTAACCAAGTAGACTTAACAGTCTTTGTATAAATCTCTTAACCAGGTACACACTTCATTTAGTGTTGTTAAATCCTATAACTAGGTAGATCTAGCTGATCTAATATGTTACTCCTAATAGGGTAAGATCACCAGAAGTGATCAAAACTTGTAGCCTTAATAGGCAAACCTTTTCTATCTATAGTAGTGAAGAATTTGTGGGTGTCATCCCCACCGTAGTTTTCACCTTCTAACAAGGGTTTCTGCATTACCAAAATACTTGTGTTATCTAATTGTCATATTGATTTCATGTTGTTTACTTTTTGAAGTTAACTAGATGATTGATTTATACAATTATGTTCAACTTATTTTGATCGGTTATTATAGTATTTAGTTATAGATTAGAAAGGTGTTACAAGTTAAGTTTTAAGGGCACTGATTCACCCCTCCCCTCTTAGTAAGTATCTCTCCTAATTCCAAAAATTAGTATCAAAGCTTAGTTCTCTTATTGAGTAGTCTAACCACTGAAGGGTAAAGATCTAAGTCATGGAGAGATACAATATTGACAAGAATATTGAGAATCAAAAGATACAAATGCAGATGTTTGTGGAATAGTATAAACAGGCCAAGGAAGAACTGAAGAAATTATTGGTTGAAAGGAAGAATCTTGCAATTTAGCTGAATGAAATTAGTTATCATGAAGAACCTATTGATGACATATTTGATCATATTGGATCAAGCTCTGGAAGCATCTCTGATGGATCCAAAAGAATAATCTCTAAGTTATCTAAAAAGAATCAGCATCTATCTGAGCAAGTGAAAGCACTTCAAATCGGTCATGAATCTCAAATGGTGAGAATGGTGTAAATCATGAACAATGGTAGACAAGCTGAAGAAGATTGGAATCTAGCTATGGAAGATGGAAGACTGATGATAGAACAAAGCAAAAGAAAATGAAATATAGAGACTCACTGATCGTCACTTCCAAGTATCAAATTAGATGATGACAGTTAATCAAGAAATGAATCGAGTAAATGGAGAATTATCAATAAGACTTGAAGATGTTGCAATACTTAGAGAAGACAATGAAAAACTAAGAAATGAAATAAAGACACAAAAGAAACATAATGAAATGATGAAGATAGATGAGGATAGTTATAAAAAGATTGATGATTTTCTAAATGATCAGAGGAGATTCAAAATCAGAGCTGGTATAGTCTATACCAGTGAAAGAGAATCATCACAACAAGCTGAAGAAGTCAACAACAATCAAAGTAAAAAACCTAAAGTGTTGACATGTTACCACTGTGGAAAACCAAGACATACATCTAATGTGTGCAGAAGCAGAGCACAAGGTAAACCTCCTATTATTCCTAAATTCAATGGATATTTCTATTACTGTGGTAAGTTTGGACATCGAGCTTATGAATGCAGAGCTAAGAAGAATGACATTGCTAATAATACTACTAAGGAGAAAGTATGCTATACTTGTAATAAGCATGGACACACTGCAAGGGAGTGCAAGGCAAAAATGAAACAAGTCTAGACACCTAAAGAGAAACTACAACAAAAGCCATATCAACCAAAGAGACAAGGTAAATCATATGTTTGGGATTATAATACATGGACTAGTTGTACTACATTGGTTGGTATGGACATATTGCAGAAAACTATTTCAGAAAGAGTCAAATTGGACAATCAAGAAATTGGACAAATGTAGGAATGGCATGTTTGCACTGTCACAAGGTTAGTCATATAAGCAAGAACTGTAGAGACCGAGCACCAGATGAAAACCACATATTTGAAAGTGGATATAACATTGTAGAAATTATGAAGTTAAGAAATACAATGTGGAAGAAGGCATCTAATGAGAATGCTGAGTCAAGTAACACTATCGGTGAAACCTCATCCATTAGATTGGGTGACATCGGTACCTCCACTTAAGATGACAAAGGTATGTATGGAACTGACATTTTAAATGATCATTTTTTCATATAGTTCCTTATATATGATGTACAAATACCAAATCTGTATGAATAAAGATGCACTATGGTTTATGTGTTATAAGTTTACTAATATCACATAGTCGGTAAAAGAAGAAAAGTGAGTTGGTTACCCATTGGTAATCATTATACAAGGTTAACCGACAATAGAGAAAACTGATGAAGAAATTCTATGTTAATCGAGAAAAATAAATTATAGACATTACCGAGCTGATAGTTGTTTTCTACCAAAAGTTAGGTCATTCATTTAATGCATCAAAGTTTGAGTGGGACTATCAAAAAACCTATAAATATGTGGAAACAGAGTTCATTGTTACATTGTGATTTCGAAGAAAGGAGATTTTACAGAGAAGAGTTCAAGCTAAAGATTTTTAGAATAGATTCAAAGCTATTGTAGATTGAATCGATGAAAAATCTTTGATGAGAATGAGTAAGTCCATCTGCCTACCAAACACTAGTTATCTATTATTTGTCGAAACCCTAGAAACAATTTATGGCATCGACATCAACGGCAAGAAAATCATAGAACATTGAGGAGGAAGTAGAAATTATTGTTAGGGAACATTTCACTAAGGAGAAATTCAAACCTCATGCCAAGGTTGCAGCACAAATAGAGGATATGGGTGCATTTTCTAGTATTCTAGATAGGGTTTTGTTGACAGAAGATGTTAGGTCCTACATTCACTGCAAGATCAGTGAAGTATGTGATTTTGAGACTATTGCTACTTTTCAGCAAGTCTGTGGACTGGATGGAAAGATTAAACTCGAGTATAAAAATATTGAAGAATTAGGGTTACGAAGTTTTACATACTGCCTGCAATCATTTCACAATGACTGGATAAGAATTGTGCTAAGAAGATTTCATGATGGTAAGTTTTGGCTAGATAAACCTATTGAGGTCATGAAGAAGATTATTAGTAGGGTTACTGGGTACCCTACAACTGACAAAGCCAAAGCCTTTCAAAGTTTGTCTCATCCAGATGTAGAAAAGAATAATAGAGCTCAATGGAATGGTAGGGCACTAAAGATTTCAACTATCAAAGATCCAATGGTGAAATTTGTAGCTCATGTCATTGGGTACAAGATATTTCAATCTAGCAGACCCAATAGTGTACCCTACAGCACCGTGGACATGGCTTACAAAATTGTGAAGAAAGATCACCAGGTTAATCTTGCAAAACTGCTACTACACCAACTACATGATAATATGAAGGAAATCAAGGAAAAGAAGTCCAATACATATAAGTATAGATTGCTACTTTTATTTACATTTCTCTATCTACAAAAATATGTACCAAGTATTGGTAAAGTAAACTGGCAAACGGACAAATTGATAACTGCTCAAATTGGTGAAATGATGACAAGTCTAGGAGACAATATGAATAAGGAGTTCAATACATATTTCAAGGAATTTCAATCAAAGATGCAACAAAGGAGTAGAATTCTAAAGGAATTAGTAAGAAAATTTGAAGATTGCATATGTTTTATGGTAAACACAAACCACTTAATGATAAAGGCAGTAGAACTGAGAACAAAATGGATAGCACCAATGGGTTATGAAATGAATCATGATTTCACTTTGAAATCTATTAATGCATTGCTAGCATTACCAATTGACATCACTGCCAGTAGGTTTGGAGTATATGAGGAAGCTAAGTCCAGAATCACAATGGACATTGAGATCAATAAAAAGTCAAGAAGGGAAAAGAAAATGAAATAGGATCTCACAACAAAATATGGAACTACATCTGACTCACCTAAGGAGTCATCGATTGATGAGACAACTGAAGGTCAGTTATAGTTGGATGACAAGCCCTATGATAGTGAGGAGACTGAGTCAGATAAAGAAAAGGATCACACACCAGTTCCTCCCACCAATGATGAAGAAGAAATTCAGCTACCCACCAATGATGAACAAGATATACAGCCACAAGAACCTAAAAGGATGAAGACCCATTCATCAATTACTACACAATCCATTAAACAAGAAGAAGCTATAAAAGTTGCAAAAAGAAGGGCAGCTACACTGATGAAGAAATACATCAAGAGAAAGAACAAGAATGTAGCTGAGACACTGAAGAAAAAGAGGAAATATATAAGAAATAAGGAAGATCTAGAGGATACTCAAACTAAAAATGATCCTGATCAATTGAAATTAGTTCATAATAGGGACATTACTATAGAAGAGATAATTAAAGATATTATTGAGAATGGAAATCTTAATGATCCAGGCATAGGCAAATTTAACAGCATGTCAATTGAGGACAAAACAAAGATAGAACATGCTATTGTTCAAATGATGATCAAATTCAAAAGAGTACCAATGGAATTTGCATGTCAATTGCCAAAGGAAATCAATGACAAAATAAGTGAGAGATGGGCTATTACACTAGATATAGAGAAAATGAAAAGAGAACGGTCACTAAGCCATGCAACCACACACTTTAGCTATGTTGTGGTAAGTGAATACATGACAAGGTATCAGCCTAGAGTTTTAGTCAAGAATAGAGCTATGCAGATCATGGATGAGAATGTAGATGATATGGATTCCATATGTGATTCTTTATGGACATCAAATTCTTTATGGACATCAATTTTGAAAGCAGAAGAAAAAGCTAAACAAGAAGCATTCCTAAAACTGTCTAAAAAGAGACACAGTTCAAAAGGTAAAAGTATTTTCATTGATGATAGTAAAGGAAAGAAAATAGAGGACATCGGTATATCAGTTACCGAGGTAATTGATATCACCGAGAAAAAGGAAGAAATAAGAATTTCACAAGATGCACCAGATCAAGTAAAGATCCACTTGCAAAAGAAAACCAATGATGATGCACTCATTAAGGACATCACTAACAGTGATCCAGATGATAAGGATGACGAAGATGTAATAATTATACAATAAAAAGATGAATCATTAAACACTGACAATGTGTGTACATCTCTACCAGGTGAACTACTTGTACTTGTAGAGGTAGTTGAAATCATTTCACAAGTACAACCTAATGTCTCTCATCCTAAGCCAACCAAAGATACAACTAAGATTCAAGCACCTAAGCAACCTGCAAATACAAATGAGTGTAACCAACTAGAGGCATAGTCTACAAAAACAAAGGAACCGGCAAAAACAAAGTCAACTAAGGTGAACCCAGCTGACACTACAACTAAGACCCATACACCATCTACCGAGGAGCAGAAAAAGGATGATACAGTGTCAACTAGGAAAGATACTCTAAAAAGTGAAGAAAAAGCTATTGTCATAAGTGAGAAGAAGTCACCTCTTGCATAGAAGAAGAAGAAGAAGAAATCCAAAGGGCCGGTCACCATTGATGAAGTTATCATTATACCAGAATGTGACCTGAGAACCCTAAGCCCTGAGGAACTAAGTAGATATGGGGAATTATGTTCAAGGAAAGAGGCACAAGAGAAGTTAAGGAAAGAAAAAAAATGTAAAGAAGTATTAAATGATGTGAGGGATATTCTACAATAGATAGTACCGAAAACAAACATTGATGAGAATACTCCCATCCTAGATCAACTTGTCACACTTGCCGACAAGATCAATGCCCTAGACATAGATGTAGACAAAAGAATAGAAGAAAGGGTAGAGTCAAAGATTCAAAACAAATTGGCACAAAGGATTACTACCAAAGTAGCACTAAACAAGGTCAAATTATCTAAGGTCATTACTGAGGTAAAATCTATCACCCAGATAATCTTTCAATTTCTCATCAAGCTTCATACTTCAGACACTTTCACTATAGAAGTCAGTGAAAAGATAACAAGTTTAGAAGTAGAGATAAAGTCAAGTACACAAGTAGCTATCACCAAGCCAACTACTTTCTTAAAGCATATTAAACAAGCTCAAGAACTCTAGCAGCTGATAGCAGACTTAAGGAAACAAGTCAAGCACATCACTAATCAGGTTACAGAGTTAAATAAAGAACTCATTCCTTACCTAAAGATTTTTGAAACACATATTTTCAAAGCTGAGCAACTTGTTGCAACACTAGAGATTTCGGTGTTGGATAATATCTTTGACATGCATGCACAAGTCGGTCTTGAGCATATTGCTCTTACCAACTTGAAAGAGGAGTGAGACAACCTCTTGGAGTCTGTGAAGAAAACCCATCCACACATTTTTGACAAAATGTAAATATACATTATATTTTTTTTGTATTTGGCATTATTATCAAAAAGGGGGAAATCATTTATATGCCAAATAAGTATATTAGATACTATTGGGAGCATGCACCGAGGGGGAGTACTTTTGTACTTAGAAATTTTTGTTGTGGATATGTATATGGTAGAGACATAAGGAATATATAGAAACATTTTGTCTATATACATTTTGAAGTTTTGATACTAATGCCAAAGGGGGAGATTTTTAATCTCTATTGAGAATTTAAGGTTGTCATTAGTACCAAAGGATAGTAAATAGGTCGGTCAGTTACTTATATTGAGATAGTCGGTAACTAGAAGTAAGACAAAGTAGTCGGTAAAGCCTTTACACCAAGCATCACACAGTTAACCGAGCACCAACATCACTGACACCGATGGTTAGTAAACACCAAGCATCATAGTATACACCAAATAGATTATACAGTGTTTACCGATGATCATAGAAAATGGCATAGTAATCAGAAATGGCACATTATTCTATATAGATGGTTACAAAAAATCATAAAATGGTTTACCAAGATTGAGGAGCATTTATTGTAAAAGATATTTATTAAATGCAATGATTATCTTATTTGTAATAGTTGATCTAGGTTATTTTGCACCGTAGATCTTAAGGTTATGATTATTCTTTGTAATCTAATTTTTTCTTAAGCGGAAAAATAGAACACTATATATTGTATATGTTCGCACCATTTTATGGGGTTGTTGAACTGATATATATGAATCATAGAGCACTTGAAGAAATTTCCTATCTTCAAGACAATTAGTTTACCGAGCAGAACAGAGCATAGAGGATTTTAGATTGAGCAGAATCAGAAAAGGCTACCGAGAAAAATAGAGCAGAGAATCATCACAGTTAAGGTGATATTTTGATGAGCACTTATAGATCTATTTCAGACAATTGAGTTCTCAACTAGCAGATAGTTACCTAGTACTTTCTGACAATTGTGATAGAGTTTGGTATAAATCTCTTAACCGAGTAGACTTAACAATCTTTGTATAAATATCTTAACCGAGTACACACTTCATTTAGTGTTGTTAAATCCTATAACTAGGTAAATCTAGCTTATCTAATATGTTACTCCTAATAGGGTAAGATCACCAGAAGTGATCAAAACTTGTAGCCTTAATAGGAAAACCTTTTCTATCTACAGTAGTGAAGAATTTATGGGTGTCATCCCCACCGCAATTTTTACCTTCTAACAAGGGTTTTTGGGTTACCAAAATACTTGTGTTATGTGATTGTCATATTGATTTCATGTTGTTTACTTTCTAAAGTTAACTAGATGATGGATTTATGCAATTATGTTCAAGTTATTTTGATCAGTTATTACAGTATTCAGTTATAGATTAGAAAGGCATTACAAATTAAGTTTTAAGGGCACTGATTCACCCCTCCCCTATCAGTAACTATCTCTCCTAATTCCAACACACCCAATAGGAATGCAATCTTATCCATAGGGGTTTGTGTGGAGGCCTTTTTAGAGGGGACTCTTCTTTTGGAAGAGTTTGACACCCACTCTCTAGATTTGGACACTTAGTTATTTTGGCCGACCTTAGATAGTGGAAAGGTCTTCATCAACTTTCTTCCATTAGCTTGGATCAAGGTTGGTGGAATTCTTCACTATGTTTATTTTAGTTTTCATGTTGAGAGGATGAGCTCTATTTTATGTTATTTCCTTGTATGCAAAATAAAGTTATTATTCCTCTTGTAGTGTATGTGTTGTGATCTTGATATTTTTGTGATAATGGAGGATTTGTAATTCTTTAGTTGTTGTAGTTTTATTTTCTTGTGTTGTGAAAGTGTAGTTCTTTATAGATGTTATGAGAATCATGAGCTTGTTGTTGAGCATGATTTCTTGTATTGTAAATGTGTAGTTTCATTTTTGTTTCTTGAAGTTTTCTTTTATGTGTTGTAGTGTTTTGTTGAGGGAGTTCTCAAGGCCATACTCACCCTTGGGAGGGAAGATTAGCCTTGAGGGTGAAGGGATTGTTGAGACATTCAAGGGTGTAGAGTCTCTCCTTAGATAGGAAAGGGATGAAACATGGATGTATGGGCTCCATGTAGCCATCTCTATTTTATGTTTTGTATATTGGGGGTCATAGGGAGTTTGTGGAGATTGTGTTTGTGGAGAGAGATATATGATGAGGAAGCCAAGTGATGGCTAGCTCTCATCAAGAGATTTGCTTTCTCCTCTTGAATTTGGTTCCACCTTCACCTTGTTTGAGTCATGTTGAGATTCTTGTGATAACCTTGGAAGGGAGATTTCTTGTGATTTATTTTTTATGTTGGTTGTGTTTGTGGGTTTGCATGAGTGTTCTCCTTATCTTTGTGATGGTTCCCCTCACTCGGGGGTGGGTTCATAGAAGCCTAGGTTAAGAGGTGAGCACTCCTTGGCCTATGGATTTTGTATTGCGGGAATTTGGAGCTTTTGAAGACTTCATGGTAGAAGTTGATATCTTGAAGAGATGTTGATATTTCATTTTTGAGTTGGAACACTTTTGTATTGTGTTTAAAGTCATTGTAAGGATATCTTGTGACATCCATGAGTTTAATGTTTTTGTAATGGAGTATTACTCCATGTTTTGTGATTATATAAAGTGGTGTTGTATCAAGTTGAGGAAATGAATAACTTTCCTTTGATAGATTTATGGTTATATGAAAATATAGTATATTGTTCAAGGGAGTTTTGTGTATTCATGTTTCATACAATGAGAAATATGAAATGTATTTGTTTCAAAAATGAGATTGTATTAATGATTATTAGTTTTCCTTGAGTTCTTTGAAATGGTCATTGAGAAATATTAATGTTAGTATTGTTGTTAATATATTATGAATAATGTAAGGAAAAGATTACAAAATTTTGTTCTAGAAATCTCTTTAGTAATTTGAAGCATTAGTATGTGAAGTATTAATTCATGTTCGTGATCAAGTATTGAAATAAGGAAGCTTACAATTTCAGAGTTTAGTTGTTACTTTTGAAAAAAATTTATGTTACAAACATAGTTGAATTTATGGTTGAAGGAATAAATTCCAATCATCCTATGTATACAAAAAGAATTAGACTAAATCTAATATACTCCTAAGCACTTAGTGAAAGAAATAAAAATAAAAGAGTGAAGAAATGAGTTGAAACAAAGCAAGTGAAAAAGCTCAAGCCAAAAACAAAAAGTTGAAAAAGAGACCTAAAGGTCTCTGGAAAATGTATGGGAAAAATTTCCCATACATTTTCCATTACACAGTCATTATTTTATTGTTTTCCTTCATCTACTTGGCAACAATTAAATATAATAATGTTTAGTATTGGAATGAGATTGGAGCCTACTCTACACCTCCTAGAAGACTAACCCTTTTAGGGGACCCACCTAGGTCTTTCCCCAAAAGGACAAAAAAAAAAAGAGCTCCTTAAATAAAATATTTTTCCCCTCAAGACCCACGTTGGTGGGAATTTTCTTTTTATTCTATAAAAAATAATAATAACAAATAAAAAAAAGGGGTTACATTTATATTAAAAGTGCCTAGCACACTTATTTTCCTTCTAAAAAAAAAGAAATAAAAAAAAAACAAATTTTAATAAATTTGTTTGGGAGGTGGGGGGGACTTGTGGTCCCCACACCCCTCTCTCGTTGTACCACTGTGTAGAGGCCCTACTCTATAGGTACGGCCTGCGACACAGCAGGTACGGGCCTGCAAAGTAGTGTCCACCCTGTCGTGGGTGGTGGTCCCGTGTGGGGCCCACCGCCAGTCCCTTTCAAAAGAGACTTTAAAATATCAATTTGTTTTGTGTTTTATTTTTTAAATTTTGGTGTTAAATTATTAATTAATACAATTTTAATTAATATGTAATATAAATTGATATTTGAAATTATTAATATATATTACATATTAATTATTATATATTTTGATTTGTAATATTAATAATTATGTTAATATATAATATACAATTAAATAATAATATATTATTTATTAATTAATTATTATATTTAATTTTATTTTATTTCTTCTATAATTATATTAATATAAAATATGTAATTAATCAATATAATATTAATTAAGTTATATATTATGTATTAAATTAATTGCTATAATTCTTATATATTAATAAATACTATGAGGAATATCGACATAATATTTGGGTTACTAAAATGATATTTCCTTTGTGTTTAATGGATTAAATATGTTATAATATTAACTAACATATATATAATCATTAATTATTATATGCATTAACATCATTTTGGGTTAGGTTAATTTAACCTTCCTGATTAGCTGAATGTTTTAATGACATGCTAATCCTTATAATTGTAAATTTAATTGAGACCTAGCCTAGTGAAGTATTGAGGGTTGTTTGGACCATAATTCTTCTTCATTTAAGTTCTTCACTTGATGGAGACAAGTCTGTGAAAACCTCATAGACATCACCGCATGTAGACCAATATCTATACATTCTTACCCATTGCAAATTTTTGGCTTTACAACTCTCTAAGTTGGTCCTAAATTTGTCTGATAACCTATCAAACCTTAACCTTATTACCTTCCAAAAAAAAAAACTTTGGTGTATTTTTAGAGTGAAAATTTATGGGCATGACACTGTCACAGCTACAACTCCCATTCACAAAACCAAAGATGTATTTGGTTAATCTCAATGATTTCTGATATTCACAAGAAGAAATTTAGAGGTACCTATGGAATCCCATATATCTGAGTAAATTTGGTATGAGATAAATTGAGATATATGGTAAGTTTTAACACAATAAGATGCTATTTGATTTGAAGAAAATATCATAAAAAGAACCAATAGATACTAGAATAAAGAAGAGTAGAGATAAAGGAAGAAATATCAATGATGAAGTATGGAATGGTATGAGGGATATAAAGACATAAATGAAGTGTATAGAATCTTGAGAATGAGCATAAATCAAATAAACACCAGTAGAGATGAAGTCCCTCTATTCAACTGAATGCAATTCAATTAAGGAAAAATCACATACCGGTAGATAAGAAGTTTGTTAACTAAGATATCTAGAATCAATTGGACAAACAGAGGATTAGGTAGCCATTGGAAAGTCATAGTGGAACTCAGTCCTTGATAACTAATTATAGATATTCTCATTAGAGAATCAATTGGTTATATTTACTAGGAACTTAAGGATGTATTTGACTAAAATAGTGATCCTAAGGCAAATTAGGGTAATCATAGTAAGGGAACACTACAGTGGTATCATAGCATGATCCTGCCATCCTACAAGATAAAACATCAAAACAAGGAATCAAGCAATATCAAATTCTTCATCAATCAAAATAGATCATTCAACTGAGAAGTGAATTCAGGCATTGATAAAATAAAGAAGATTGTAATCAGTTGTGATAGATTTATTGTCACTCTAATACCAGATTGAGAAGAAGAGTTATATAATACATTGAGAGAGAACTTGATGAATCATACTATGTGATCAGATTTAAAGAAATTTTTAGAGACTATAAAGAACTTTATTATAACAAAATAGTAAAGAGAATTTTATGGAAAACTTATAGCATAATTAAAGAGGAACATTCCTAGTGAATGACAAACAGAGATCCAAGATTTTATTGGTAGAGGGAATTCATGATGATTGTCAAGATTCCTAAAGGGAATCTAGAGATCCAAGATATTCCTGGTAGAGGGCATTTGTGATGAATGTTGAGATTCCTAAAGGGAATCTAGAGATCCAAGATATTCTTGGTAGAGGGAATTCCTAGTAAATTTCATCCATAGAGGGCATTCTTGATGAATGTCGGCCATAGAGGGCATTGCTAGTGAATGTTGGCCATAGAGAGCATTCTTAATGAATGTCAACCATAGAGGGTATTCCTAGTGAATGTCAGTCATAGAGGGAATTCTTGATGAATGTCAGCCATAGAGGGCACTCCTAGTGAATATTGGCCATAGAGGGCATTCCTAGTAAATGTCGGTCATAGAGAGCATTCTTGATGAATGTCAGCCATTGAGGGCTTTGCTAGTGAATGTCAGCCATAGAGGACATTCTTGATGAATTTCAGCATAGAGGGCTTCTTCTAGTCAATGTCGACCATATAGGGCATTCTTAATGAATGTCGATCATAGAGGGCATTGCTAGTAACTGTCGGCCATAGAGAGCATTCTTAGTGAACATCACCATGCTTGGTAGAGGGTGCTCTTGGGGAGCATTTCCATTTTTGGTGGACGGCATTCATGATGAGCATCACCATGTTTGGCAGAGGGTGTTCTTGGTGAACGTCGCCATTCTTGGCAGAGGGTGTTCTTGGTGAGCATCATCGTTCTTAGCAGAGGGCATTCTTTGTGAGTTTCAAACCTTGATTATAACATTCTTGGAGAAAAGTAAAACTTAACAAAGGAGAATATAAGTGCTATAAAAAACAAAGATAAGTTTTATTTTTTTTAAATTATTCTTAAATTGAATAATATGATAAAATGTTTTCAAGTTGATAGGTTTATATTTAGGAATGTAATGCACTTCTAACTTTAAGTTGAAATTGTGTTTCAAGGTCATTCAATCCAGATGGGTAAGGCAAAATGATATTAGAGGAGCACAAAAGAAACCACTCACATTGAAGTGTAAATTGCTTGGGGATAAGCAATTTTGGGAAGGGCAGACTGTAATGTCCCTCTTTAGAGAGAAATTTAATGATAATAAGAATTAAAGATAGGATTAAATAATTAAATTATTATCATAATAATGGAAGAACATATTATAGATAATATTACTAATAAATGAATATAATAAAATTATAAATAAATATAATAATTATATTATAAATAAATAAAATTAATAATAAATAAATAAATAATAATAATAATATTAGAATAATATACTAGTGAGATAATAATATAATAATAGTAATATTGTATTATTATATTAATAAAATACAAAAATATATATAATATATCATATACATATTAATTAATTATAATTTAATGTATTTTGTGTAACATATATATCAAATATTATTATCATGTAATTATATCTATATCATAACATGAATCTAGAATATATTATAATAGTAAAAATCATAAAATACTTAGCGACTGAAAAGTCGCAACCAAGGAGAACCAGTCGCAACCTCTCCAATCCCTTACATGGGTATACATGGGAGGTCACAACCAAATAGGGGAATACACTTAGGAAATTAGTGAATAAGAAGGAGAGTTTCGAGCCCAAATTGGTATATGTGTGATGATACTATTCACCTTCATGAAATTAAAAGATTAACTAAGTGTGTGTGTGAAAATTGTACCTGATCTGTAGACACAACACTCAGTAAAACATTAGAGGTTAGTGATAATCAAAATCGTGTAAAATTGAAAGCTATCTAACCAAGCGATTTACTACCTTCTAATAGGTGCGAGATTAATGTTCTCAGATTATTATCAAGATCAGTGACCTAGACGACACCTAAATGAAGGATTTGAATGCAATTCTAGATATGGAATAAATGCAATTAATCTATATTTTTGATATTTTCTATGCAATAAGAATGATAAAAACTGATATGATATGAATGCTATTGAAAACTGATATGCTATGCTAATCTAACAATGATATGAAATATGAATGCAAAAATAAGATTGATCTCACAAAAATGTCGATTCGCAAGAGCTTTGATTCTTCAATTCCAATTCTCCAGCGTGATTGTGCAAAATATGAGATTATTTGTGAAGAGCTAAAGCCTTGTTTTATAGAAATCCAGGGCTTTGGAGGTGCATGGGAAAAACCATAAATCACTCAAATTAACTCATCTTGATTTTTGAGTTATCTGATCGTGAAAGATAGTTAATTCTCAAAATCATGCAAAAACATGCAAAACAGCTTTTTAACTCAAATTAGAGTTTAGATCAGCTTTTTGAACTCCAAAAGGATGTTGAGTTCCAAAAAGTCAATAACTTGCATTGATTTTCTGATTTGGAGTTTAACTGTTTCTTTTGAATATGCATAATAATTAAGAATTAAATAAATAAATAAAGTGATTTATCCTCAACTCAACTGATTTTTGAAAATAAATAATTAATTTATGGGTTAATTAACTATTTAGTCAAACTTTTATTAAAAATTATATTATTAAATAATGACAACATGCTTTAATTAATTAAATAAGAATTTAATCAATTAAAGATAGGAATTTTGATTTATTGTCAAAATTAAATAATACAATTAATAATAGATAGAATTAAATTTAATTATACAATTAAGTGGCAAATATTAAATCTAATTAATTAAATATGAAAATATTCAATTAATCAAATTTTTAGGATAAATGTGATTTATCGCCAAATAATCATTAAATTAAAGATAATTAAGATAATTAGGAATATTACTAGGAATATTCCCCGATGCAAAATTTAAGATAATCAATTATGATTCGATGATGTTTAGATGTGCCTTAGGTTAGGACTTTGATGTCGATTTCGTTCGATATGTAGATACAGGATATTAATCAACTTATAGCCCATTTTTGGGGTATTACACTAAGAACAACAAGAATTAGAGTGAGAACTAATCTAATCAATGCACAATTAATCTATAAACATCTCAAGGATCTCTAAAATAAAGTGGTAAATGAGGCTCTCAGCTATGATCCTCACTAGTGACACTCTAAAGATGAGAATTAAGCTATATGATATGCAATTAAGATCTATACAATCAAATTCTAGCTCTATTTGATGAACAATCTACTATGATCAAAGTAATTAAGCTATTTAAAATTGACAAGTGAGTGGTGTGGATGCAAATTGCAAGAGCTTTGCTGCAATTCAAAGATATGTAGTGGATGCTTTATGCCTCAAAATGCCTTGTACTTATAGTATTTTCCCAAGGGTAGGGGGTAGAGTGAGTTGATCATGGTTATGCTTGGGTAAGGTCAATTGGCTTTGCTTTGTCCATAAATGGGGGGACAAGGAGGGGACAATCATTTAAATGGTTTCAAAAGACTGGACCATTTCAACAAAAGTGAGTGATTTGTGTCCATTTTGTCTCCAATTTGCTTTGTTGAGGGAAATTATGATTTATTAATTAATTAAAGTAATTAAATTTAGCCATGAAGGGTAAGAGGTTCATTTTTTTGCTTTCAACAACTATGTCATTAATTGAATTTAATCAATTTCGTAGTGTTTTTCCCCTTTTCAAGCTTTATTTAATCATTTAATTGAATTTTCATTTGATTTGAATTGTCTTTGTTCCATTTATTGATTTTTCATGCTATTTTGATGATTTGATGCACCTTTGGATTGATTTAAGCCTTTTGCCAATTTTTCGTGTCTACAAATGCCCCTCTTTGAGTTGATGTGCAAAGAACACCGATTCAAAGATTCCCTTGGTATGATGATCTGATTCTGTGATTCCTTGATACCTCTGATAGTTGGTACGATGATATGATACTATCTTTGATAGTGATATGCTGCCTGATATGATATGATAAACTGATCTGATACTAATTTGCCTTCTGATATGAAACTGATATGATAACCTGATATGATATGCTCCACTGATAAATGTTTTTGATTTGATGCCAATTTGATACTCTAATGCCCCCTCAGAAATAAAACATATTGATTCGTTGAGTTGAAAGATTTTGATTAATTGGTCCAATATGTTTTCATTTCTAAAAAACATTGATGATATGCAATGACTCACAAATTTGCATATCCAAGATAGATAGGTCTGTTGTAGTTAAGAGAAACAAGTGATTAGGATATTAGGATATTGATACCAATGAATGTGATTAGTCAATCTGATAGGATAGGATATTGATAGGATACTGATCAGTGTGAAAACTGATACACTTGATAGGATTGATCTTGATCAGTGTGAAAACTGATATGGGATCCTAATAGGATTGATAAACTGATACTTCACTCTCAAGACATAGAGACACAAACAAATAATGATAGGTTTGATTTCTTTGATTGACTTGATTGATTGACGTAAGATGATTCACTGATATAAAATACTGATATGATTCCCTTGATTTGCAAAACAGGCACATTTTCGTAAATGATATATATACAGACCTTAGCTTCTTGGATATTTAGACTTAAGTCATGAGTTGACCTAGCTAGAGTACATGTTATTAAGATGATTGATTATGGAGCTCCTTCAGTTTGTTGATATTATATCATGTTTTAGTTATTGATCAGGACTTGGATGACATTTTGATGACATTGTATCTTTGATTAGATAGACTTCATGAATCTTTGATATTATGGACATTTATTTGATTTATGGACTTTCCTTGATTCTTGATTGAACTCCCCCATTTGATGATTGATCAAGATTTTGATTGAATGAACCCCCTTGTCCTTGGAAAAATACTACAAAAAAATGCACATGCAATTAATCTAACATGATAATGCAATTAACCTTCCATGATAATGCAATGCAATGCAGCTAAGTGTCACTAGCTTTTAGCAAATAAATACCTTGAGGATAAATTTTCATCATTGAGCATTTTGGGACCGGAAAGTCGATACAATCACCACTGCCCACTGACATGATGATATGAATACCACTTTTTATCGCATTTGGTAACCTCCTTTTTGAACTAGTACAACCCTCACAAGTTGGATGACCAAACTATGGGAGTATGAATACCAGTTTCATTTTCTCAAACAATCAAAGGTTAACCTTCCACACTACATGAAAGTCCTCAATGGTTCTTTGGTGACCATGTTGTTAGATGAATTCACATAAGTTGTTGGATATCCCTCAAGATAGTCACTCAAAGACAAGAAAAATATCATGTCTTCATCATCGCCAATCTAGTTGAAACATCATCGATTAGCTAAAAAGATGTGATAAAAATCAATTCAAGTAAAGACCATCAAAAGAAAGCTTCAAGTGTTTTACATTGTTTCATGATTTTCAAAAAGTATTTCCAAGCATTCTAATCTTTTTAAAGTGTTTTGTCAATTTTTAATCTTGAATAATAAATTCAATGAAGGTTCATGGATCAAGTTGTGGTAATCAAATTCTTGGTTAGTGAACAATGATATCCATCAAAGGTTCACGAAAATCACTCTCTTCTGAAGCTCTGATAAGTCTCTCTGATGTGTGACCGACTATAGCACTATTGAATCCGCTGATTCAGATCAAATGCCCCTGATTAGATAGGAAAAATGTTGGACTTGAGAAAACTTCCAACATTTTACAAAAACTTGGTTCATGCCAAATGCATCTAGAAGCACTTTATGCTTTCCTTTTTACCATCTCTCAAACAAGATCACATTGGTTTGCCCCCAATGTCTTAGCAAGATATAGGACATGAAAGATGGATTTTCAAGCTGATGGATTAGAGATGGAAAGGCTATGATGGAATAAGTATGCAAATGTGACCCATAGGACTATCTCCTCAAGAGTACCCAAGCTAAGGAAAAAATGATATAGCAATGTGAAGCATGTTTTTGGATAAGCCATGGAGGCCAACTGTGCAGGGCTAGATAGTGTATAGGATAACAATCTGTTGCCATAAAAATGAGGAATCCAAAAGAGTGGACATGTCAAGAATTTTTTGATAACAATTTTTTTTTTTACTTTAAGTTCTTCATTTTGATCAAGACCAAGGGTAAATTTGGGTAAGATGTGTATAAGATAACACAATCATGATAAAGGAGTGATGGAGGCTATGACGGGATGTTTTGGGATTATGAAAAAGCTATCAAGGAATGATGAAGGTGAATTTGGGATAAGCAAGATCATGATAGGGTAACATGGATACAACAAGTACATAAGCTAATGTAAAGGATAACGAATGTCAAGATACTTGATGCTCATAGATGTGTTCAACCTTGTCAAGATGAAAGGTGAGAGAGGAAATATGGATGAAACTTGCCCCCAAGTGTAGAGTGCAAGAAGGAAAAATTATGCATGATGCCTGTTTGCCAAGTTTTCATCATGGTACTTGTCTAAGGTGCCACAAGAAGTGGTTTTTAACATAAGACAGATTTATTTCTCTTTACTTTTGCTAACAAGGTGCCTATTGCTAGGTTTTCACCAAGGCACTTTTTCTCTTTTGTCATTTTTTTCTTTTTTTCTTTTTTTTTTTTGTATTTTTTTATATTTTCCCAACATCGGAATCTTTGGACAATGCTCCTCTGAAAGATATGCTGTAATAAACCATGGGTATGACTATGATTCTCAAAGATATTGATAAGAGGGATGGAAGGATGGAAAGTATGCATTGGAAAATGAATGTGAGGATAAGAAGAAGGTATGTTGTAGATGGGAATGTTGGCAAGATCAACTTTGACACACACTTTGAAGAGTGGTGGAATGATGGAGGAATGATAGATGAAGGAGGTAAGGGTCCTTTTGAGGTAGTGGATTTTTGGATATGAGAACCCAGATTAGACTTGGAAAGTGGAGGATGTTTGGAAGGAGATGGAATGGAAGCCTTTGGAAGCTTGAATGTCAATTTTGATTCTTCTTTTATGTGCAAGTCCTTCAAACGTGACTTGGGGATCCACATATTCTTTGATTTTTCTTCCTTTTGTGATGCTTTTGAATGCACTTCTTCAATGATGGATTTGGGAACCCACATTTTATTTTTTTCTTTTTGCTTTGTGGACCTTTGTGGCCTTTTGGATATTTCATTTTTCTTTTCATTCACATGTCGATTAGATGGGACATTGTGATTTTTATAGACATATGGATTCTTGGATTTATGATTTTTATGTTGTACATCAAAATTGCTTCCAAAAGACTTAGGAATTGTGGATGAATAGGAATAATATGGAGGGTTCATATGGATTGGTGTTTGAACATTCTTCAAGTATGTGTGCCTTTGTTGATCTTGATACATGGTAGGGTAAGTGAATGGATAACTAGGGATGATAGGAATAGATGATGGAGGAATATATGGACCTAATATGGATGGAAGGAATGAAGACTTTTGTTTTGGGACATAGGAACCCAAAATAGATTTAGAGGATAGTGGAGGTATGTGGTTGCATTTGAATGGAGGAATATAAGGTGTGAAAGGGATATCAATATCTTTGGAAGGAACTACATCGCCAAGATTATTATCTTTAGGATTTATCTTAATAACAATAGGCTCATGAGTAGCTTTGATAGGAACACATTTGATAGGATCAACTAAAGCTTGAGTGGGTTTATTATCATGCAAGGGATTTGGAAGAATGATGGTTTCTTGAGGTGAACATGGAGGAATATGACAAGGAAATGATGGGATGCTTTGATCTTGACAAGGATCTTTGAATGATGTAGAGATGGTATTTTGCTCTTGATTTTCAATATGCTCATTGGAAGTTATGGAAGGGATATCTTGATCTTGCTTGGGAAGTGGAGAAGATGTGGAACTTGGAAGGGTACTTTGTTCTTGGAATGAAAGGATATCATCTTGGGAGCCATGAAAGAATGCAAGGGGATCATCACAAGGTTCGAGGGATATGGGACCTTCATAAAATATGGGAGGAGATTGTGTATAATCTTGATCTTGATCTTTATCACTATTTATCTCTTTTCTCTTTGGATTATCCTCTTGACATGGAGCCACTTCTAAGGATAAGTTAGATGTTTGGATATGTATGGGGGATGTTTGGAGGTATGATGTAGGATCCTTTTGAAGGGGTATAATAGGAATTGAAGCACATGAAGCTTTGGGGTCCAAGATCTTTGAAGCATGGAAAAGGTTTGCAACAAGATGTAAGTTAGCTTGGGTTTCTTTTAGAGGTAGCCCTTGAGGGTAGCCATAGTCAACTTGAAAGGTGCTATCATTAGGTTCACTTTTTGATGGAGGAATTTTGGATAATTGTGGAGCTTTAGGAGATGACTGAAAGATGAAAGGAGTACATGCTATGGGAGAAACCTTGCTAGGTAAAGGTTTGGGAGATGGACAAAGGATGAAAGGATTACTCCTGCTATATGGGGGTTTTTGAATTAGATCTTGCTTGAGAGCGGTATTTTTCACTTCATACTCTTTATTATCTTGATCACAAATAGGTTGATTATGAAATTTCCTTTGATCCAAGATAGGTTTGTCACTCTTAAATGCTTGTTTTTGTGAGGAGGATGAAGATACGGATGGCTCATAATCATAAAGAAAAGGACACCTTAATCTTAACAATGACTTTTTAGATGGTATCTTTTTTTGTTTTTCCTAATTCTCCCACAAGGTTGATGTGTCAAAATCATGAGGAAGATTAACTCCTGATTGGGCTAACTTCATGAAGTGTGCTTCTTTATTTCTTTCCAAAACTAATTGCATCATTTTCATGAACATGGGATCTTGGAGTGCTTCCAAAACTTCATTTTCAGATACTTCATCATCTTGATTCCAATGGATATTTTGATCTTGATTTTGATAATTGTTCTCCATAATAGGGTTGATTTTTTTCTCAAATAGACTCATCATTATAAATTATTTTCAAAGATATGATCTATTTGTTGCACTGATAAAGAATATCTCCAAAAAGGGTATCCAAATATGAAACCAATTTTTTTTTAATCTCTCAGGAAATACTCTCTGTTTGCCCTTTTGTGTTTCTGGGTGTCACTGAACCAAGCATAGGTGTGACCAAAAATCTTGTAGGCATGTATTGGTTTGTTGTTAGGTGACACACTATAGGTTACCAGGCGGCATTTTGCTATTTCTAAGCGGGTTTCCAATTTTTCTACGAGTGTTTACAATTTTTGTGAGTGTGACTTTAGGATGTCTACGCAGGTTTGAATAAGTCATAGGTGTGACTGAATCTCTGATAGGTGAGTGTGTTTTGTGTACAGGTGACACCTCTCTGACTAGGGTATAATATTTTGGATTTTTTAAACTTTTGATCAAATATTTTTGAAAATTTCTTGTTTTGAAAATTGAAAACAAATGCAACACACACATAAATGTCTCTACACAACAACTAATGTGTATATTCTCAAATGTTTTCACAAGTATAGCACAAGAATGAATTCCAAACAGCCTAGCTAGAGTCAAATTGGTTTGTAAACATGGCTCTACAAGGTGGCCTTTCTAATTTAGCTGGGATTTAATAAATGTTCCGTTCAAGTGAATTAAAATCTCTCATCCCCCAAGTATGTTAAGGGGCTTCCCACATGCACTGAGGCACGATTTTGCGCAATCTGTAAGGACTACTAGAGGAAGTTTGAGAAGATTAAAATCCCTTTGTCATGCACCCCATTAAGGATGCATGCGTTTCATTTTATAGTGGGTCAGATTCTCACAGCAAAAGCAAGTGTATCCCACTTTGGGCTGTCCCTCTCACTAGCCTCGCTAAGGAAAATTCAGGAGGTGAGCCCACTAAATCTCTAGCATGTTCATTTGAAAACCATGAAAAGTGGATTTCTCCCAAACACTTACAATTGATTTTTGTTCTTTTTCAACCCCATGACAAAGGGGTTCTTATAATTGAAATGTTTGTTCTTTTCTTTTAATGTTTAAGCTATGTTTAGAACTTTGAATATGCCACAAGCTAAGGGAATGTGCAAGCTTGATGAGAAAAATACCTTAACTGATGCTAGCAAAGGCTAGGGGCATTTTTAAATAGTAGTTTTCTTGCTTCTCTCTCTAATTTTTCTTACCTTGGCAAGTGTGTTCCCTCCACCAACAAGTTAGTCGGAACAAACAAACAAAGTGAGGGGAAACCAAAATCAAAAGCTTGAAATACTATAATTTGGTTATGCTCTTGATTCTTTTTACTCAAATACTTTGCAAATTTTACAAACTTAGGGACTAAATTCCCAATTCAAAGAAACATATTTCAGTTTGTAAGCATTTAGGACAGCAAGGTATACTCTAATAGGACATCCTTTTTTGTTTCTTTTTTGCATGCAAAAAAGAGAAAAAAAAATTTGAGCACTTTTCTGTGACAGAGCATGTACCTTAGTATCTTCATCCAATGTTGTCTCAAGAACCACCTTAATGTGTGCTTGATTCTCCTTCTTAATCCTTTTTGTCAAGGCTTTATCTTCTTGATTGACTCTATTTTCTAGCTTCTTCACCTTTAGATGCTCATTCATTTACTGTTTAAAAAACATAACAGAAAATTAGTCCTTGAGATTTATCAATTTAAATGTGAAAATAAGCTAGAGACATCATGTGACATAATCCAACTAGTACGTGTAAGTAAACTGTGCACAGGTGTAACATTATTAGTAGCGAGTGTCATAGTTAAGGGCTCAAGCGATACCAAAAGTTACACAGGTGCAGGCAGTTTAATCAAAAGCGTGACTAGAAGATTAAATTGTGCAAAATAGTAAATGCAAAGCGATAGAATACACTATTAAGCAACAAATTTTCTTGCAAAAGTGTGACTGAAATTATTGTACACGTGAATGAAATGCTTTTACACATGACTGAATTGCTTGTACGCATGAATGAAATTCTTTTACATGTGAACGAAATTCTTTTATGCTTGACTAAATTTCTTGTATGCGTAACTAAATTTCTTGTACGCATGACTAAAACTATTAAAGGCAATGCAAAGTCTCAAATTAAGCGACAACAGTTTAAACATAAGTGATACTCCCTATGTCGTAGGCATGATTTGAATCTATAAAGGTTGAATGCTTTGCCATTCCGGGCATGAGTTTCTAGCTAATAGGCATAAGATCAGGCTTTCAAAGCGACACTGTAAGGATTCTAAGTGTGAATAGATCTCCCATAGGTGTGACTTTAGAAAATTCCTGTAGAAAACACATGGAAACCAGACAAAAACATATGCAAAGATGATTTAAATCACAAATTTGTTAGTATTTGAGGCTCAAGGCCCCACAGTGGGTGCCATTTGTGTGATGATACTATTCACCTTCATGAAATTACAAGATTAACTAAGAACAACAAGAATTAGAGTGAGAACTAATCTAATCAATGCACAATTAATCTATCAACATCTCATGGATCTCTAAAATAAAGTGGTAAATGAGGCTCTCAGCTATGATCCTCACTAGTGACACTCTAAAGATGAGAATTAATCTATATGATATGCAATTAAGATCTATTCAATCAAATTCTAGCTCTATTTGATGAACAATCTACTATGATCAAAGCAATTAAGCTATTTAAAATTGACAAGTGAGTGGTGTGGATGCAAATTGCAAGAGCTTTGCTATAGTTCAAAGATATGGAGTGGATGCTTTATGCCTCAAAATGCCTTGTACTTATAGTATTTTCCCAAGGGTAGGGGGTAGAGTGAGTTGATCATGGTTATACTTGGGTAAGGTCAATTAGCTTTGCTTTGTCCATAGATGGGGGGACAAGGAGGGGACAATCATTTAAATGGTTTCAAAAGACTGGACCATTTCAACAAAAGTGAGTGATTTGTGTCCATTTTGTCTCCAATTTGCTTTGTTGAGGGAAATTATGATTTATTAATTAATTAAAGTAATTAAATTTAGCCATGAAGGGTAAGAGGTTCATTTTGATTTTTTCTTTCAAAAACTATGTCATTAATTGAATTTAATCAATTTCGTAGTGTTTTTCCCCTTTTCAAGCCTTATTTAATCATTTAATTGAATTTTCCTTTGTTTTGAATTGCCTTTGTTCCATTTATTGATTTTTCATGCTATTTTGGTGATTTGATGCACCTTTGGATTGATTTAAGCCTTTTGCTAATTTTTCGTGTCTACAGTATATACAACCAACAAGTTGAAACCCCATCACACCCATATAATCTTACTAAGTACAAGGAAAATGAGTGTCCCAAATTTAGTTGGCAAATTAGTCAACATGAATAGGGGGGCATCAAAGAATAGAGATAATAAAATAGAGGAAGGATACATGACATGGAGGAGCATCAGGAATGAAGTTTCTTACAAGGAAGGGAGGAAGGACAAGGAATGAAGAGATGGAAAAAAAGAGAAATCATCTAATATTGTTCACCTGGGAATTAAAAAAAGAATAATAAAGAGCCAATTTTACCAATAGCAGAAGTTGTACTGAAAGGGAGAATTAGCGGAAGAGACAATCAATGCAAAATGACCTAAAGCCACACTTTGATTATATAGACAACAATTTGGGATATACAGTCAGCAATTAAAGGAAGATATGTTTAGACAGGGAGACAATGGCAAATTCATCATGGATAATACAGTCAGCCT
Organism: Chamaecyparis obtusa; assembly: GCA_027943335.1. NCBI lineage: Eukaryota > Viridiplantae > Streptophyta > Pinopsida > Cupressales > Cupressaceae > Chamaecyparis > Chamaecyparis obtusa. Next base: position 1,160,866 of record BSBK01002925.1, on the reverse strand, counting down.
TTCATATATACTCAATATCTTATTAGAAGACTCAATAAACTACATAGGCAATCACCTAGCCAGCCTATTTATATCTATTCAGCCATGGATATAGTCAGAGGAAACATATAGAGATAATAGTCAAATAAATACTAAGGACAACTCTAATATCGATTAACGCTACACAAATAGATAGGAGAATAGATAGAGAAAATAGAATGGAATGGAGAGAGGCCTACTCAAAAGGAAACATCACCAACAGATATACAAATCACTATTTGAATTAGAGAATATACTTGGCATTGTTCATGGGCATCCTGTGCATTGATATTGATAAACAAGATATCTTCCAAAGTACATACACTGTAATAAGGTTATTGTCATAGCTACAACTCCCATTCACGAAACCAAAGATGTCTTTGGTTAATCTTAATGATTTCTGATATTCACAAGAAGAAATTCAGAGGTAGCTATGTAATCCCATATATCCAGGTAAAGTTGTTATGAGATTGTAGACACCTAAATTTGATTACACCATTTAGTAATTTTATTTAGTCTTCCCCTAAGGCATTTTATTAATTAAATATTATTATTTAATTAATTTATGTCATCCCCTAGTTAATTAATTTAATTAATTAACTATAGTCCAATTAATTATCTAAATTACAATCCTATAGTCTAATAATTAATTAAATCCCTATTCCTCTATTAATTTAAATGGATACACTTATCTAAATAAATTAATTCATAAACCCACTTTTCCTCCCACTTGGAATTAAATAAAATATTTAATTCTAAAAATCCTAATTCTCCTCCATTAGCTAATAACCCATGCTTAGCTAATCTAAGCCTCCACTCATTCTCTCTGCTCCCATCACATCTCCCTAATCCTCCACTTACCCTCTAATCCAAGCCTAAATCACCCCTTAAGCATGTGCACAATCATAATCCAAGATTAAGAAGTGCTAATCCAACTCAAATTCAACCCTTATGACAACACCTCCACATTCTCCAATGAGAAATCATAAAGCCTCTTACACCTCTTACCCACTTGTCCCCTCTCACACCTTCCAAAGTTGACACATCCCCTCAAGTATTTGATCTCTCCTCTCATCCTCCCCCATTGTGACACTTGTCACAATGCTATACATTTGAGAAAGCACAATCCATGTGCTCTACCTTGGATGTATCTCCATCATTGCTCATTCCTCTTTTGCCTCTTAATCTTGACCGTCCATTTCATGCATCTTTATATAAAAGAGAAGGTCTCCTCCTTCATTTTCATCCACCATTGAAGCAAAGTCATTATGCCCATTTCTCTCTTGAAGCTTGAAGCATAGTGTGTGAGAACACATCCAATCTTTGGACAAATCTTCTACATCTTAGAGGTTTTCTTGAAGGTTTTGCATTACTTTGAGTTTGTTTTGCTTTCATTTTGTAGGTCTTAGCATAAGTGTTATCTAGTTTTGTATTGTTGAATGCTTAGCTTGCTTTTCATTCCTTAACACTACATTTTTAGGTATTACATTTTGGCACACCTGGTGGGACCCACTTCAAGGGTCATTTTCTCTTTATATTTCTTGTTTTCCTTTGCAAAACTAACCCAAATACTAGGTTGTCTTGTTGTTTGAGTGTGTTGCAAGGAGTTTTTGGGTATTTCATAGGTTCAGGGCCGAAGAAGACCTATTTCCATAGACATTCCCACCATCAGATTTTACATAGTAGCAACTTCCAAAAAATCCTCACTTTTGTGGGAATACTCGTATGGACGCAGGAATGCAGATCTCTCCACGGGAACACTTGTACAGCCTTGCAAGAATGCATTCCCACAAAAAAAGCTCTATTTTCCTATCCTTTTTTTCTCTTTGTCTACATTTTGCTAGTAACTTGACTATACCCTTTTTGTGGGATCGCATTCCTACCATGCGGGAATGCATGTTGACCAGGTGGGTTTTCCTATGTACCTTTTGTAAGTCATATGACACTCTCTGTAATTTATATTTTTACCCTCCTTCTCACATCACGAGATCACTATTTGACCATGTGAGAATGCGGTTTTGACCTAGCGAGATTGACAATTAGTATTTGTAAGCTGTACAACCTTTTGTTTCCTAAGTTTTTCTTCCTTCATTCCCGCAACTCAGGATCAATAGTTGACTCATGGGAACATGGTTTGACTTGCAGGAATATGGCTACATGTATCAAGACTGTATTTTTATTTTCATTCTATCATTTCAGTTTTTCTAACAGTCTTGCGGGAATGTTATTTTTCTACTACAAGATTGTAGGGGTTTGTGGGAATGCGGGTTAATATTTTAAAATAGAATTAACTCACTTTATTTTTGGTGCATTAAAAATAAAAGTGTATGCCAAACAACACTTCATCATTTCAATTTGGGTTTCAAATGAACAAAGGTTAAAATTGAACAAGGCAAACATCACACTTCCTTTTAGTGCTTAAAATCAACATACTCAAATCTTGAATGCCTAAGGGATAAAGAATCAATGTGATGAACACTTCTTTTGGTGCTTAAAAATTGATCAATCACAATCTTGAATGCTAAGAGGAGTAACACTTTTTTTGGTTTTTTGCAAATCAAATCTCTATTTTCCAAGCATTGTCATTTACATTTCAAACAAAGAACCTTGCATGCTAAACATGAGTGTTTGATGTTCTAGAATATAAAACATTTTGTCTTAATAGGTTCAATTTGGAATGAATACTTCTTGGCATGTTTGAAGGAGTTTTTTTCAACACTTCCGTAGAGATTTTCAATTTTGCATAAACCTTGTTAAAGTAAGTGATGTGGAAGAAATCTACTTGTATCTATATCCTCTCCCCTTGCCTTCATGGATCTTGGCTGAAGAGAAAGATCAAGTTCAATTGATGATACTTATAGAGAGGCCTGTCTAGAGAGAAGCACTTCCTCTTTAGAGAATGACCTCAAACCGGTAATTCCACGGTTGATATATAAATAAGGTGTTGAGAAAACTCTCACCTTATCCCCACAAGCTCAAGCAAGGTGTGTTGATGGTAGCCTAAGGTAGGTGAATATCCCTATGATTTTAGCATGGTCAACTAGGATCTTAAGTGAGTCACGCACATACAAAGTGATTGGGGGGATGCCACAGATGTTACTAGAAGCCATTAATCAGAAGCCTACCCAATCTATTCCTGAAAGTATCATAATCTTTGTGCAAGGACTGACCCAAGTGGTTTCTCAGGTCACCTGAAGATTACTCACCATATGTATTCCTCTTTTGGGATATCAAGCTATGGGAAAAGGTTGTGATACTAGCTTGTCTTGTAGGTAGAAAGTTATTGTATGTGTTCTCCAAAGTGACTTGACCCAGTGAAAACATCTATTGAACATATACAATATCAAAATTACAAAGTTCTTTTTCCAAGAAAGATCATTTTCCTGTATCCTCCAAGATTTCTTTGTCTCTTGTGAGGACTGTTTGTCAAGACATCACCCTGAAAGAAAAACCAAGTTTTTTCAAAACCAAGCCAAGGTATACTTACTATAGTCACTTCCTAGATTGATCCAATTTAGTTTCCTAAAAATAGCTGCATTTTATGACCTATGACCCAGACTGTGAAGCATAAGAAAGCTAAGTTACCCATCTTGTGTGCATATCAAGAGAAGGTCATAGAAAGAAAGATTAAATATTGTCAACATATTGTCACTACAGCCCATGAAAAAGAAAAGTACCAACCCTAATTAGACAACATACAATACAATGCAAGGTTTAAACAGTTTTCTTTTTGGATCCAAGTTGATCGCCACTTTGTCAGATTAGAGAGTGAAGACTACTTAGCACAATCTCCTCCTCTTTCAAAAATTGTGAAAGTTGTCACAACATCCCCCATCTTAGGAAGCATCATTTAGCATCATTACCCCAAGTCACTATCCTAGATCTATATCATATCCAAGAACTCACCTTCAGTTGTCCTATCCTTATTACACAAATCAAAATCTCAAAGCTTCACCCATTCGACTAAGCATTGTCTAGGGTAGCTAGTACTTGCTTTTGTGGACCTCATCATCTTGATCCAGAGATTGGCCCACACTAGTAAGGATCCTATCATCCAAAGATCACAAGTCTATCTGAGGATGACAATCCATGCATTTTGATCCCTCCATCAGGAAAGGTAACCCATCTCAATCCTCTTCCAAATAGCACATCACTAAGAGTCCTACATTTAGATCATCACCTAGTTCATCTCAATCATCCTCATCCCTAGCATCATTTCAATACACTTGCATTCTTCCCCATCTTAGGAATTTGCATTTTCATGCCTGTTATGAATGATCAAAGAAAAGAAAAGGGATGGATTCCAACTAGGCCACTACTTCAACAGACCCAAATGATTCCATGGGTGAAATGGTGATGTATGACCCTCTGAAAATGATAGTTTAGAATGTGTGGGAAGATCCTAGTGAGACACCCACTACCAACTCCATGGAGGCTTTGATGTTCCTTCTAGGACATGTGCAAATGCTAAGTGTGATCATTTCCCAAAATCATCTCACCATCTTGGCAAACTATATGTAGGAGGGTACTCCCATTCCACCACAATTGCATTCTTTTGATCCCACAAACCCCTTCCACATCTCTACCAATGTTGATTCATTTTTCATCTAGCAAGTACATGATCCAACCATGCAAGTATCCCATACAACATCACCTATCCCACATCTCTTGCAACCTAGTACAAAAATCCCCACAAGCACACCACTTTCCATTATGGGCCCACCACCCCCTACTTCCTCGTAGATATCCACTCAAGCACAAGCATCCACCGAAGCATCTACTCAAGCAATGTTTCCTCCCATTGCATCAACACCTCTTTCACAAGGAGTCACACAAACCACCCCACCTACATCCATCCCACAATCTGAATCCATGCAAGTGCTTCTCATGTTTTCTACTGGCACACAGACCTAGCAAGTCACTTTCACAACAGGAATGCCACGTATGCCATCCCACAATCCTCCACCTACACTACAAACTCTCATATCAACCCCCATGTTGGTGGCCAGCTCTACATCACAACCCCTACTAGGGCTCGGTGCCACTTGGAGCCTTAACCAAGTGCAAATGAATGCCATGGGAATACCTACACATGGTCAACTATACCAAACAACTCCTCAGCAACAAGCTCTCCCCAAAGTAGCACAATAGCCACCTCCACCTTCTTTCACTGCACCTCCACCCACATTTACCAACTATTTTTCTATGCCATCCATCACTCAGCAAATGAATCCCTCACAATCATAGCAACTCGATGCTAACCATCCCACTAACTCCCATAGTGCACACCTAGGCTACCATCCCCACTCTTAGAAATGTGGGTATGCACCCATCTTATATTGGTCAAGCTCATCACCCATCCCAACCATAACCATTCTACCAACCTCCTCTGCAACAACAATACTTCCCGGCTTTGTAAGAGAATCCCCTCATCCCGTAATAGCAAACCCTGCCATAGCACACACTCATCTTACACCAGTAGTACATTGCTTAGTAGGCTAGCCAAAACCCATTACAAAATGCATTTTTAGTCAGAAAATCCATGTACCCCAACTCACCATATCCTCCACATATCCCTCCATATTCACCTACACCATTTGATCCATTCTCAATGGGAGTGCCCGCTCTAGCACCTACCAAATCAGAATGGGAAGAAATGAGAAATGCCATCAAAGAGCTTAAAATTGGTATTGAGACTAAGACATTCAAGTTCAAGGAGGTTTGTCTGTATCCATTTAATAGATCGATCATAGCAATCCCCTTCCATAAGAATTTTTAAACACCAAAGTTTGACAAGTAACAAGGGAAGGGTGATCTGATCAACCATGTCAAAGAGTTCTACATGGCATGCCAAGAGGTGGCATTTAATGACATATTCCCCATGTGACTCTTTCCCAAGAGCTTAGGAGGGCCCACCCTTGAATGATTCTACAAAATACCTTATGGGTCTGTTTCCACATTTTTAGAACTTTCAAAAAAATTTGTTGCCCAATATGCACACAATATTGAGAATGAGCTCACCTTATTGGACCTATGCAATACCAAGCAAAAGGGGGGTGAAACTCTAGCCAACTACTTGCAATGATGGCATAATCTCACCATAGGATTGTTATACCAACCACCAAAAAAACACCTTGCCAAGATATTCATTGATAATCTACATCCGAAGTTATCCCATTCTATGAAGATGAATTGCATTCAGACTTACCAAGACATTAAAGAGAAAGGCATGGATATTGAGTGAGCTCTTTTGGATGATGGTAGCATCAAAAACTATAAGGAAAGCTCTCAGGACAAACCAAACAATGACCATTCTCAATACTAGAAAAAGAATAAGAATGTGGTCATTGATACAGCCATAAACACTAGGAATGTCCAAGTTGTGGTCAAAGGTCCTAATCCCCCTCCTCCAACATATCAAAATCAAATGCCTGTGTATCAACAACCAACACCCATGTTCCAATAGCAAGCACCCACCTACCAACAACCACCATGTCAACCTCCTGCTAACCAAACCAATGCTATATCTGTTACTCAAGGATGAAATAAGTCCCATGTTCAAAATGACCCAAAGTGCACATTTACACCCCTTGGAGAAGCCCTAGATGCTATTTTTCACAAGATGGTGAGTGCTAACCTGGTTGTGTATCTGCAAACCTAGCCCTTTGATGATTCAACACCCAAGCTAGCCTGGTACAAAGATAATGAGTACTATGAATATCATCATGTTAAGGGACACACTACCACTAAATGCATGAAGCTCAAGAACTACATCCAGGACCTTGTAGACAAAAAGGAGATCACAATCGACACTCATCCCTAAGCATCACCCAATGTGAACCTGCAAATCTACCAAAATGTATTTCCTAAACATAATGTAGGAAAGACCCAAGTCAATGCTAACCCTCCCGTAGACCAAGGAAAAGGTAAACAAGGTGACCATGATGATGGGAAATATTATACCACTATCTACATCAACTATGATAAATTTTTTGGTTATATCTCCTAGGTTAAGCATACTGTGAATGTGATCCATGTTAGAGGTGCTGACAATCAATGTGTCATTACTACCCATAGAGGCTAGATATCTATTTCTAGTACTAATACTACAACCATCCCCAGCACACAATACAATCTCTTGGAACACCTTGGGAACACATCTGCACAAATCTCCATCCTTGACCTCCTTCACACATCACCCCTCCATTAGGAAATCCTCAATAAAGGCCTCCAAGAGGCCCACATCCCTCCAAACATTAATGCCATCCAATTCAAGACCCTTGTGGGGCACCTATCCACACCATCCACCCTCTCTTTTCAACCATCCAACATGCCATCCGTCGAACCAGATCATAACCTCCCACTCTGCATTTCCATCATGATCAATGACTTCACCATCAAATGGGTCATGATAGATAATGGTCCGGCCCTCAATCTTTGTACATTAAATTTTGTTTAGTAGATTGGCCTCATAGAAGCAGACATCTCCCATGAGGTGATCACCATCAAGGCCTATGATAATCTAGAGCATACCTCTGAAGGTACCATTTTGTTGCCAATCAAAATTGGTCCTATCACTTAGGACATAATATGCCATGCTATTGATCTTGACCTCCCTTACAACATCCTCTTGGGCCATCCATGGATTGACTCCATCCAAGTATTCCCTTCCACCTATCATTAGTGCATCAAGTTCCCTTACAAAGGCACTGAAATCACCATCCACATAGACCTCGAACCTTTTGCATACTATCATGTAATTGAGGCCTCATTTCTACACTCCACTCACTGTCCCAAAATTGACATTGGCATGTCTATCGCCAACTCTTCCTAATCCCATTATGATCCTAAAAAAATCCTCACCTCCACCCTTTCCTCTATCAAGATCAACAACAAAGGCTGCGAAGAATATAGTTTCAGTGACGCTTTTGCAGTAGGGGCTCTTCCCCTACATCTGCACACACAAGGATGACCCTCCTACCAAACCAAGGCTCCTCAAGAGGGTCCCAAAATAAAGACCATGGGAAGATCTTACTTTTTTTCCAATGGAATCCTAAATGGTCAGAAGTTGGCCCTAGATATCAACCAATGGCTATATAAAGATCCTCCACCTCCAAATACTAAGGTCCTTAGATACTTTAAGGATAAATATCCCATACCACACAAATGGGCAACTGAACAATGGGACTATCAAGAAGGAGGTCTAAGACCCAACAAGGCTGGAATGAAAGACCCTATAAAAGCCTATAAAGATCCATGGACTTGAGGCCTCAACTTTGATCCCCCTTGCCTGCACATACGAGGACTTGATGCCATAACTGGGGGCACTAATTTGCCCAATTTAACCATTTTGAGAATCCAAGATGAACTCATGGAAGTTGAAGACATTCTGAAAGAGGAAGAAAAATGGTCCTACGATGATATCTTTGATGACAAAACCTTCCTGGGCAATTTTATCCTGCACCAACTCGCCATCAACCTCATTGACCTACCCCTCATTCACCCTAAGCTCATAGATTGGGACCAATTGAGCATAGTACATATTGATGAGTTCAGAAGTGAGGAAGTGCTCCTAAGATTCATGGGTGACACAGATCAGCAATCAAAATGGGGGTAGGAATTGACCAAAGTATATTAGATCAACCCAAAGGGGTACATTGGGGAAGAGGAAGTCTCTAGATGCAAAAGTAAAAATAAAAAAGAAAATAAAGAATCCTCATGTGAAAACTCCTCTGGGGCACATCTTGATTCAAAAATAGTAAAACTAAAGGGTGTATTGGATAGTGAAAACCTCTCTGAGGCACTAGAGGATGGACAGTTTCCTCTTCCTCCCATCCAAGATGATCGACTGGAGTAGTCACCTATAGTCATTGAGGAAACCAAGTAGGTCAATTTGGGCACAAAAGAAATTCCAAGGATCATCTATATTTCTTCATCATTAACTAAGGGAGAGGAGGATGCCCTTGTGGCTCTCCTATGAGAATTGATCATAAATTTTTTGTGGTTTTATGCGCACATGCCTAGACTCAACCTAAGCCTTGTTGTCCACCATCTCATAGTTGATCCTAAGGCCAAACTAGTCAAATAGAAGCTCAGAAGAATGCACCCAAAAGTGGTGTTGTTAGTAAAAGTAGAACTCAAAACACTTCTCTAAGCAAAGATCATCAGAGCCATGAACTATTCTGACTCGATCTCTAACATGGTGCCTATTACCAAGCCCTTGGGTGCCATAAGAATTTGCACTAACTTCCAGGACCTCAACAAGGCATGTCTGAAGGATGATTTCCCACTCACCAACATTGACATGATTGTAGATCTCACTGGAGGTCATGAGATGTTGTCACTTATGGATAGTTTCTTGGGGTACAATTAGATCAAAATAGATGAAGTATACCAACACAAGACAACATTCACTATGGCTTGGGGCACATTTTGTGATAACATGATGCCATTTGGACTTAAAAATGTAGGAGCTACCTACCAAAGAGTGATGAACACAATTTTTCATGATATGATCCATAAGATCCTCGAGGACTATATAGATGACATTATAGAAAAATAAAGAACATGATGCAAGCACCTTGATGTCCTCAAAGATGTGAGCGACCATCTACACAAATATAGTTTAAGATTGAATCCAAAGAATGTGTTTTTGGTGTGACATCTGGAAAACTTTTGGGGTTCATTGTATCTAGGCATGGCATAGAGATTGATCCCAAAAAGGTAAAAGCCATCATAGAAATGCCTCCCCCAAAAACTCTCAAATAATTAAGAAGCCTACAAGGAAAGTTGCAATCAATTTGAAGATTCATCTCCCAACTAGCAGATAAGTGCCAACCATTTACGCATCTTTTGTGAAAGGACACCACCTTCAAGTGGGAGCCCATCTATCAACGTAGATTTAAAAAACTCAAGGAATATCTAGAAAATGCACCTATTCTTGTTCCACCAATGCTATGAAGGCCCCTCATTTTGTACATATCTACAACTACTACAGCACTGGGGGCACTCTTACCATAGCTTGATGATGATGGAAAAGAGAGGGTTGTTTACTACATCAGTCGTACACTAGTTGGCTATGAGCTAAACTATTCTCCAATGGAAAAAGCCTTCTTGGTAGTGGTTTTTTCCACTCAAAAAATCCACCACTACATGCTCAGTCACATAGTAAAGCTAATATCCAAGGTCAACTGGCTCAAATACCTACTCTTAAAGCCCACACTTATAGGGAAGATGGAAAAGTGGGTAATGCTTCTTAGTGAGTTTGACATCTAGTATGTCAATCGGAAAGCCATCAAGGGACAATTTATTGTTGATCAGCTTGTAGAAGCTCCCTTAGTCGATGCATACCCTCTAGAAATGGAATTCCCAAATGAGCATCTTTGTATGGTCGAAGAACAACCCTAGTGGAAATTATATTTTGATAGCTCATATACATCACATGGATTGGGGGCATGTATACTATTTGTGACCCCTCAGGGAGACTACATCCCAAAATCCTTCAAGCTAGGATTCATGTGTACAAACAACATCTTAGAATATGAAGCCCTCATGGAAGGTCTCAGAACTACCATTCAATGGAATATCAAAGAACTACAAGTCTTTGGAGATTCCCAATTGATCATCAAGCAGGTCCTCGATGAATATCAAACAAAGGATGACAAGCTATTACCCTACAAAGAGCTTTTAGATAAACTCAAAGAACACTTTGTTAGCATATAGTTCACACAAGTGCCAAGACTTCAAAATAAGGCAATAGACATGATGGCCACCATCGGCTCACTATTAGAAATCCCTCGTGATGCTATGCAATATGAGTTTCTAGTCGAGCAGCTACACATGCCCACTTACAAGAATGTTGATGCTTATATGGTATGCGTCTTGGTTGGTCCCTAGTCCCCATGGCACCACAACATTCACGCTTATCTAAAGAATGGTATCATATCTTCTCACCTCACAAAAACCCAATGCTAGAACATTATTCACAGAGCATCCTATTACACTCTTGTAGCCAACACCCTATATCATCGTGGGTATCATAATGTCCTCTCCCAATGTCTAGACTCGAATGAGGCTGTAATGGCTTTACAAGAGGTACATGGTAGTATTTTTGGTGCTCACATGAGTGACATCATCCTTGCAAAGTAGCTTCTTAGAGTTGGGTATTAATGGTTGACCATGGAGCATGACACCTACAAGTTCATAAAGAAGTGCCTACAGTGCCAACAACATGCCAATTTGATCCATGCACCAGTGTAGAACTTATAGCCATTACACCTCCATGGCCCTTCTCATGTTGGGGTTTTGACCTTATTGGCATGATCCACCCTCATTCTTCTAATGGACACAAGTATATCATTATAGCCACCGAATACTTTATAAAGTTGGTAGAAGCAATTCTGCTCAACTTAACTACTGGTGTCCAGATCTCCAAACTCATCCTCTACCACATCATTTGTCATTTTGGAATTCCCTCCACCATCTTCACAAATCATAGCTCTCCATTTGAAAACCAGCATGTCAAAGAGCTCTGTGATCGGTTCCACATCCACCAATGCTTTTCTAGCCCATATTTTCTACAAGGGAATGGCCAAGCTAAGGAAACTAGCAAAACCATCCTAAAAATCCTACAGAAAGTTGTCAATGATTATGGTCGTGACTAGCATTTGTAAATCAATCCTTCCCTTTGGGCTTATCACACCTCATTTCATACCCCCATAGGGACCACCCCATACTCCCTTGTATATGGTGATGAAGTTGTTCTACCAATCGAGGTCAAAATCCCTTCATTGCATGTGTCTATGAAGAACTACATCACATATGAAGACTACCGTGTGGCACACCTGACACAGCTGGACTTGCTAGATAAAAAAAGGTAATAGGCCTATGATCACCTAATTGTGTACCAAAATCATCTCAAGAGGAGCTTCAATAAAAAGGTACATCCTCAACAATTCCAAGTGGGAAACCTAGTCCTGAAAGAGAACCAAAAAGTACAAGCAAATCATGAAAAGAAAGGGAAGTTTGAGCCCACCTAGTTAGGTCCCTACGTGGTGACAACTTGCTTTAGCTCTGGCACTTATCAATTGTCTACACTAGAAGGGGATCCTCTTTATGATCCTATTAATATCATACATCTAAAGTGGTTCTATGCTTGAACCATGATATATAGTCCTGAAAAAATTCCTAAAAATAAAAAAATCCTAAAAAAAATCCTAAAAAAATCAAAATATGATCTTGAAAAACTCATAAAAGTCCTGAAAAAATCCTAAAAATTATAAAATGTCCTAAAAAAATCATCATCCTGGTGAAAACCTGGTAAACAGGTGCCTTGATGAAACAAAAAAATAAAAATAAAAAAAATTTAAAAAAGTAAAGAGAAAAATACCATCCAATGGTGAAAACTTGGCAATTCAAGCACCTTGGACAAGTATGTTGGTGAAAACCTGGTAAAAAAGCACCATACATAATGGACTGTATCATTATCTATCAAAATCCTGTGCCCAACCCATCAGAATCCATTCACCACTTTTCATTTCTGCTTCACCCATCCCTTGTTCCCATGGTGTCATTCCCATTGCACCAGCACATGAGATTCACTTCCTACTTCCTACAATGCTATAAATACTCATTATATATAGTGTCCCCATCTTGTACATACCATCTTAGTAGTACCTTTTGATTCCAAAGCACATGACCCACATGACCACAATATCAGTAATGCACCCTCAGCAAGTATCCTACGTCATTGTGATTCTCCATAGGTTGTTCATTTTCTTAGTAATAGTCCCAAACAAAGTTATTACCCATCAACCAGATCCTTGTAGGATGCATCCTTCCTCCACGTCTAACCTAAATCTCAACATTCATAGTCAGTCAATCTCTTTTGGCAAAGGACATCTTTTGGTCTTATCGCTTTGGTTTCAGTTTGATTATTTTATCTTTTTAGTTTATTTTGTGATCTTAGTTGACTACTCCCATTAAGGTTGCCATGATCATTTATATCATGATGTGTTGCAAAAAGAGGTGTTATTCTAGGGCACGGTCTTTTGCAACCATTTTTTTCCTTCCTATGAGTTAGTCAAACATGACCCTTGCACGTTTCACTTGTGATCTTTTGGGTTACTTGGTGCACTTGGGAAGTGTTGTTTGTTTTTGGGTTCCCTCACATCATTTCCACCATGTGTCCTTCAGGGTAGATGTGTAATGCTGGGGAAATCCTTGCATGTCTTTTTTGTGTCAATCCTATGCAACTCTAGTGACATGACTTCATGTTCCTAGTAACTATGGTTCATCCCTTTTGTTGCTAGATCAAAATAAGTGCTCAAAAATACATGGTGGTGTTCCATCAGAACATCCCACGCTCAAGCTTCATGAGACATGCTCCGCCCTATCAAAACATCTGAACAAAGCTCCCATCATCCATATCTAGTATTAAATCATCATCCCAAAAAAGAAAAACCCCCCAAGAGCTTCTCTCTCACATCTCCCCCATGTTCTTGACCATTGGATTGTGATTGTGCAAATGTTCCCCCCATCCCCCTCCCTCTCTCAGCGAGGATGTAGTTAGGTAGTGATATGTTGTGCCATTCCATACACCTCACTCTCACTCTCTCATCTCCATTTATATTCTCTCATTCACCTTCCTAACATGCATGCATTTCATTTCCCACCCCTACCCTAGGATGCACTATGCCATCTCATCCTACGTTCATTCATTCTCTTGCATTGTTAGGTTGCATTTTAGATTCATTTCCCATCTCATTTTAGATTCATTTTAATCTTGCATTTTTAGGGTGCATTTTAGATTCATTTCCCCTTTCATCTTAGATTCATTCAAATTTATTTATTAATCTTGCATTGTTAGGGTTTATTTTAGGTTCGTATCATATCATTTACCATCTCATTTTAGACTCATATTAATCTTGCATTGTTAGGGTTCATTTTAGGTTCATATCATATCATTTAACATCTAATTTTAGATGCATATTAATCTCGCATTATTAGGGTCCATTTTAGGTTCATATCATATCATTCACATCTCACTCCTAGGTTCATTTTAATCTTGCATTGTTAAGGTTCATTTCATTGAGTTGTCTTAGATCCATTAGGTTCATTTTGTAGTCTTGCATTGTTAAGTCATTTTTTTTATCTTGCATTGTTAAAACATGTTACATATCCATAAACATTTGCATTTCATCATAATATACATGCATCACATAGAAAAAGCATTTACATCTCATCCTACATCCACAAACCATCAGCACATACATCTCATATAAACATTTCATAATGCTTTTCATATAAGAATCACATCCTACATCACACACATGTCAGTCTCACAGCATATAGAAATCATATCACATCCTACATCATCCATGTTAGTACATCATATGCATCCATATATTCATAGATTACACATCATATCCCACCTAGCTCATCATATATATATCAAAAAAATCATTGCAAAGAATAAGGTACATATCCCAACCCAAAAGCATGAAAGAATAAACTATCTATCTGAGTCCATCAATAGTATAGATCTACATATACAATTGGGACTATGCCCTCCATCAATAAAATCATACAAGTACATGATAAAAAAAGTAGCATATCACTTCCTATCTACCTCTCCTAAGGGAGACTGCATATCAAAATCCTCATCCAAGGGGTCTGCCTCTAGTGGTACCTATAGGATGGGTGGCCAGCTCACTAATCCCTATATCCCTGCACCCTATGTACCTATAGTGTGTACCTCCCTAGATATCAAGATAGCCCCTATGTCCATCTCCATCCCTGTACCTACCTCTGATCCTGCTACCTTTTCCATATGTACAAAACCACCAGCTGAGTGCTATTGACTCTGTGAATGGCCCAACTAATAGCTCCTGTCCCCTTATCTGTGGCTCCCACTAGACCCTATCCTCCTACTCCCACTCGATCCTGAACCTATAATAAATGGTTGAATTGGATCCCTATAATGTTGTGCTCACTTAAGTGGCACAACTGCATAGTATAATCCCTGGTAGAAGCCAACCTACTCCTCTAATCACACCAGCTATCACTGGAGGTTGGATACCTCTTCAGACCTTTAATGAGACCCCCATGTGGAGGTCTCCCTCTCTCCTAATAAGTAGTCTTTCTCTTACCATAGACCATCTCTCTCTGTAATTAGGGCATCCCTCTCCCTCCTTAATTGATCCCTCTCTTGCTGGGTCATTAGGCCCTCCTATATAGACTATGCTAAGCGTGCAGTTATCCCATCTCTCTCTAACCTCAATCCATCTCTCTCCCCCACCAACCCATCTCTCTATGCTCTCAATGTATCCTGCTCTAGTTGTACATCTCAGAGCATCTACATAGTAGTATCATGAGTAGCCTATAGTGAGGCTAGGTGTGCTATTGCATCATCACCCCCACTCCTAGATGATCCAGATCCTACTATTGGTGGTGGTCCTACCGGTGGTGGTGGCCCTGCTCATGGTGGTGATCCTAGTGGTGGTGGTCCCATAGGTATTTGTAGCCCATCCCCTCCCCCACCATCCACATCCATCCCATCTTCATCTCTATTTCCATCTCCTCCTCCCCTCCCCCCATCTCCTCCTCCTCTCCCTCCATCTCCTCTCCCTCTCCTAGCTCTCCCTCTAGCCACTAGCCTCCCTCTTAGCCCCCTCCTCCCCTAGCCCCTATACATGGGTGCTACTCCCTCCCCATTAGGGAATCTTGACCTCCCCATAGCCCTAGGTGGCTGGAACCAGGTGACATATGCTGGTTTGGTCCCCAGGTCCACCACTCCTCCAACCCAATCCTAGTGAAATGGTTCCATAGCTTGATAAGTAGCCAAAAACCCTCCCCTATCCACTGGTGGACCAAAATCTGCTACCCTCTCCTAATTAACCCACTAATACCATCTCTCCCCATCGGGCCTGTCTTGCATAAATCCAAACTAATGTGATGTCCTATCTAGTCTATACTACTCTACAATATAATCTCATCACCCTGTAAGGTGTGTAGACATTGCAATGTATGGGAGGTCTTGTACATCCTCAACCCATGGCTCTTGTCCAAGGTATGGACGCCATGTAATCATGTCCCTAATCCCATCTAGCATCTCCCACTAGAAATAAATATCCCTAATCTCATGATATATAACCAACTCTCCCCAGTTGTATGCTATAGGCTCATCTACCTACATATCCACTCAACCTAAAGGTCATAGCACTACTATGTGCTCCCAAGCCCACACCTATAATAGGGAGGCAAACCCAAAGCTCCTCCCCATCATCCCCGCTCTATGATAGATGATTTGGTGAATGTCATGGTACATCTCTGCTAACATCAATCTACCCCATGCTACTGGTACCCCTACATCAAAAATCTAGTAGATGACTAGGATAAGAGCTAGTGTGATGCTCTTTCCCCCAATGTCTAGAGAAAGATATCCTGATACCAATCCTAAAACATAATAGTAAACCTGTTGATCTGCGAGTGTCATTGCTACATGCTACACTAGGGTTAGCTGCCCACATGCCTAAATTGGCTACACCTTGGCCCCAATAGTGGTGCCACCACCTACTTTGGTGTGTATATGTCTGCCACCATAGGTCTCCCTTGTACTGGCAAGTAGAAGATGTGATACACATCCTCCAAAGTCACTATCATCTCCCCAGTAGGCAAATGAAAATTCCTTGTCTCTGAGTGCCACCATTCATAGAGCGCTATCACTAAGGACATAAAAGCCCATCTGGGTGGCATCCACGCTAGATACCACAAGTCCAATGCATCCACCCATGCCCGTTCTGTAGCTATGAACTACTCACTAATCACTAAGATCGCAACGCACCTCTCTTGACTAGTTAGTCGATCCACCGACCACTGCATCCAAGCCAAGTCAGCATGTCAGTTTCTTGCTCTAGCTAAACCTAACTTTCTTTTCCCCACATTCTCGTGAAGAAATTATTTTCCCACATTCCTGTAGGTTTTGTTCTTCCCACATTCTTGTAGGTTTTGTTCTCCCCGTGTTCCCACAAGGAACTTTGTCCCCATGTTCCCACAAGGGATCCTCTTCCCCCATTCCCACAACCCCCCTAGATTTTGGAATGTATTCCTACCCCACTTACCCTTTTCCCCTTCACCCTACAGGAATGCCATTTTTTTGGCACCCCACTGCCTAGCTCACGAGAACATGATCCCACAAGAAATTCTTGTGAGATCATGGTCCCACCACCACTTCAGGGATTTTTAGGATCCCGCAAGAATCCCCTGACCCCCACCACTTTCTTCCCCCCACACATGCTTTGTAGGAACACATTCCCACTTAGATAGGAGCATTCTCATGAACCACGTGCTTTGTGGGAATTCACTTTTCTAGACTTCTATAAGCAATAAATACATCAAAAATTTGATGAAAGGATGGGTTTTTTTATCTTTCCTCTCGGTTCAGTTCTCCATTCCATCGTACACATCTCACAATGCTCATTCGGTCTGTCATTCACCCTCTCTATGTCATCTTGTCCTCACTTATCAGAGATGAGAAGTCAAGATTTCTAGGCTCTCGGTGTGCAAATGATTTCATTTTGACCCCTTTGGCCCTTATAAATGCCCTCCTAAGCCCGCATTTTTTCCCCGAGACACCTTTTCCCTCCCATTGCTTCTCCACATACCTAGTCTCACGCCTCTTTTATGTTTTCACCTCTCCTTTCTTCACTTAGCCCCCTTCTTAACCTACAGCTTGCCTCTTTCTTTTTTCTATCCTTTGTCCTTTTGAGCTACCACCCGGGCCCCTTTTTCTTTCCCTATCATCCTCTCAAGAGGGCATCATCTAGTCTAACCATCCTAACCCATAACTGGGGCAATTCTGCTAACAAGTCCATTCTTTGTGTCATCTATTTATTGCTAAAAACATCTTTGAAACAGTGTTATTTTAACACTATGTCTAAGAGGGGAAAAATGTAGACACCTAAATTTGATTACACCATTTAGTAATTTTATTTAGTCTTCCCCTAAGGCATTTTATTAATTAAATATTATTATTTAATTAATTTATGCAATCCCCTAGTTAATTAATTTAATTAATTAGCTATAGTCCAATTAATTATCTAAATGACAAACCTATGGTCTGATAATTAATTAAATCCTTATTCCTCTATTAATTTAAATGGGTACACTTATCTAAATAAATTAATTCCTAAACCCCCTTTTCCTCCCACTTGGAATTAAATAAAATTTTTGATTCTAAAAATCCTAATTCCCCTCCATTAGCTAATAACTCATGCTTATCTAATCTAACCCTCCACTCATTCTCTCTTCTCCCATCACATCTCCCTAATCCTCCACTTACCCTCTAATCCAAGCCTAAATCACCCCTTAAGCATGTGCACAATTATAATCCAAGATTAAGAAATGCTAATCCAACTCAAAGTCAACCCTTATGACAACAACTCCACATCCTCCAATGAGAAATCATAAAGCCTCTTACACCTCTTACACACTTGTCCCCTCTCACACCTTCCAAAGTTGACACATCCCCTCAAGCATTTGACCTCTTCTCTCATCCTCCCCCATTGTGACACTTGTAACAATGTTATGCATTTGAGAAAGCACAATCCATGTGCTCTCCCTTGGATGCATCTCCACCATTTCTCATTCCTCTTTTGCCTCTTAATCTTGATGGGTCATTTCATGCATCTTTCTATAAAAGAGAAGCTCTCCTCCTTCATTTTCATACATCATTGAAGAAAAGTTATTATGCCCATTTCTCTCTTAAAGCTTGAAGCATAGCCTATGAGCACACATTCAATCTTTGGACAAATCTTCTACATCTTAGAGGTTTTCTTGAAGGTTTTGAATTACTTTAAGATTGTTTTTCTTCCATTTTGTAGGTCTTAGCATAAGTTTTATCTAGTTTTGTATTGTTGAATGCTTGGCTTTCTTTTCATTCCTTAACACTACATTTTTAGGTATTATAGAGATAAATTGAGATATATGGTAAGTTTTAACACAATAAGATGCTATTCAATTTGAAGAAAATATCATAAAAAGAATCAATATATACTACCATGAAGAAGAGTAGAGATAAAGGAAGAAATATCAATGATGAAGTGTGGAATGGTATGAGGGATATGAAGATATAAATGAAGTGTATGAAATCTTGAGAATGAGCATAAATCAAATAAACAACAGTAGAAATCAAGTCCCTCTATTCAACTGATTGCAATTCAATTAAGGTAAAATCACATACCAGTAGATAAGAAGTTTGTTAACTAAGATATTTGGAATCAATTGGACAAACAAAGGATTAGGCATCCATTGGAAAGTTAGAGTAGAACTCAGTCCCTGATAACTAATTATATATATTCTCATTAGAGAATTAGTTGGTTATATTTACTAGGAACTTAAGGATGTATTTGACTAAAATAGTGATCCTAAGGAAAATTATGGCAATCACAGTAAAGGAACACTACAAGCTCTCCCTAGGTTAATATGTTTAATCACTACATTACATAAAAGCATTTGCAAGTGCAGACTAAGTTTTTCAGATATGATCTTTTCAGCTCCATTTTCTATATCTCTCTCCCTTTGTCTTTGGCTCCATATTCTTCATATTGATCTCTCTCCCTTTGACAACAATGCCAAAGAACAATACAATTATACAGCTTTGTAGTAGCCATGTAACTCTCTGTTGTTCAATGCATTCTTTGTATCTTGGTATATTGTTATGCAAATCAGTTCCAATACTTGAAATTTTCACAACCTTAGACAAAAGTCCAAAGTGTGAACTCTGTTGCATCAACATGTATGATCTTGTGATAAGAGTAGGCTAATGAAACCTCCAGATCACCTTAGTGACCGGTAGACAGGGGATGGACCCCAAGTCTAGTCCTCAAGTATTCATATGTATCCTTTGGTAGAGGCTTTGTAAATATGTCAACAAGTTGTTCTTTTTATGTAACAAATTATAGCTTAACTTTCTTCTCTTGTACTTTTTCCCTTAAGTACTGATACTTAATTGATATATTCTTTGTTTTAGAGTGCATCATCAGATTCTTTGAAATATTAATAGAACTAGTGTTATCACAATATATAATCACATGCTTAGTGATTACCTCATTCATACCTTCTAACACTTTCTCATTATATGCAATATTTGAATAGTTAGTAGTAGTGGAAATATACTTTGCTTCAGCTATAGACTGAGAAATGCAAGAGTATTTCTTACTTGTCCAAGTAACAAGTCTTTCACCAAAGAAGAATGCTCCTCGAGTGGTACTTTTTTCTGTCATCCACATTTCCAGCCCAATCAACATCGATGTACACCTTTAATTCAAAATTTCCTTTCTTAGGATACCACAGTCTATAATCTTTAGTTTTCTTTAGGTATCTTAAGATTCTCTTTGTAGCAACCATGTGTGACTCTTTAGGGTTTGTATAAAATGTAGCAACTATTCCAACAACATGTGCTATATCAGGTCTACTATGAACTACATATATTAACTTACCAATCATGGATCTGTACAGTGTCTGATTTACCTCAGTAGTTCCATCTTCTTTAGTCAATTTACATCTAGTAGCCATCAGTGTTCCCACAGGTTTAGCATATTCATCTTTCATCATTAAACAAGAAGACTGATCCTTATCAAGATAAAATAGATTACCTCTCAATTGTGTTCCAATTCCAATAAGTCTTCCTCCATCATCATATATCTTCACTTTCTTTCTCTCAAAAGCAACTTGGTGGCCTAAATTTTTTATCTATGCCACACTTAGAAAATTATAGTTTAGACCTTTTACCTAATAAGCATTATCACATCTAATTTTATCATTTATCATCAGGGATCCTTTTCCTCTAACCATACAAAGTGCATCATTACCCATTCTAACAGATCCTCCATTGTGCTCTTCAAGATGATCAAATTTATCTTCATCACCAGTCATGTGATGTGTACAGCCACTATCTATGATCCATGTATCATTCTTATTAACCTTAGATATAAGTGTTGTCTCTACATACCTCTCATCTTCTTCTGAGTCATCCTTCATTGCAACAAATACTACCTCCACATCTTCATTAGTGTCGGTATTGGTGACATCTTCTTCTGTAATGTAGCACACCTTCTTTCCTTTATCATTTTTCTCTCGATTTTCTTTGTTGTAGTGTTAGTTACTTCTATTGCCTCTTCTCCCATAGCTTCCTTCACCAAATTAGTCTTTGTTTCTATCATCATCTTTCCTATGTGGACATCTAGTAGAAATATGACCAACCTCTTTACAATTAAAGTATGCTAAAGGTAATTTACCTCTATACCTTCCTTTACCTTTAGGTAGCCTTGTGGCCATAAGAGCTTCAAGTTCATTAAGCTCATCATCAGTATTGCTATCACTATCATCATTCTTATTTCTTCTATTAGACTAACCAATCTTTAGAGAAGACATAAAAGAAGATTCAACAGATGGTACAACACTATTGCAAAGTTATTCAGTTCAAAGGTTGTAAACTTACCAATCCGATTATCAAGTGTAAGGTTGTTACTAGATGCAGACCTTGTTTCATGAACTACAAATATTTTGATTGTATAAATGGGTAAAAAGGTTCTGAGAACTTTTCTTACCACTATATCTTCATAAATAACACCATCAGATGCTCTAATAGCATGTACTACCTCTTTTAGTCTATTTTTAAACTACATGATATTTTCACCTTCCTTCATCTTCATATCATTGAATCTACCCTTAAGCTTTCAGCTCTGGCTCTTTTAACATTCACTTCACCACTATAAACTTGAGCAAGTTTATCCCACATACCTTTAGTAGCAGTGCAATTTTTAAAATCTTCAAATTTGGCATCAGTATAGGTAAAAAAAATATCCATCATAGTAACATTATGTTCATGCCTATCTCTTAGTTGATCAAGGGTCAAGGGACCAGTGGGTGGTGCAATGTAGCCATTCTCCATTAGTGTCAAGGCAAAATTCCCAATTCCAAATACATGCAACTTCATTTAGCTTTGCCATACTATGAAGTTATCTTTGTTTATCTTTGACACTTCCCTCTTATACATTTTGAGATCTTTGTGTTGAAGTCCTTAAAACTCTATTCCAAGAAACCATCACTCTGATACCAATTGTTAGAATAACTAAGATGGGGGTGAATTAGTTATCCACAGTCCTAATCACAAAATGTATATCCAAAAGCAATTTACTAAAAGTTTTGTAGCTCGGTGAACTAAAATAGTATTATGTCTATGCTTTTACCGATTACTAGTTAATAACATATGATGATTACCAATCAAATCCAATATGCAACATGTAAAGTATGATAACAATAAATCATCACAATCAACACATAACACAAGAGATTTAACGTGGAAACCCTATGAAGGGAAAAACTACTTGGGACTGGCAACCCAAAAAATTGTTCACTCTTCTAAAGTGAGGTCGGTGAAGACCCAACCCTATTAAAGGTTATAGACACACTGTGAGGTGTGACCTTGTTAGAGGATTTTAGACCAGTTGTTATCATCCAACTAGCATTCACTATGGGGTTGACAGGATAACAAATGTACACTCTATGAATGACATTACAAGACTTTCTAGTCCACTCTGTTAAGATATTTCTCTATTTACAATGGTTAAAATGTAATAGTAGTTGATCTGATGACAACACAACTTCAATTGTAGATTATAAAATCTATGTTAAGCTCATTCAAATCCTCTAATCAATATTTCAATTCTATTTCAATCAATATTCAGTAACTTACTGTCACTCGGTAATAGCTTTTTGATGCTCAGTAATCTCTGCAGTTCTATTCTCCTTAACCAGTCTAATCATGCATGTATGAAGCTTTTTCATGCGATATCTTCTGTAGTCTCCTTCTTTCGACATGATTTCATAGTGAAATCCCAGTCTCTTAAATAGATGAGTAAACCATTTTAATTCCATCCATCAAATTTTGTCACTTAATCTCCTTTGTTGATTTTGCCGCTTAAACCTTCCTTGGCTAATGTGTCAGTAACATGTTTGGTTTCAATCCATTAGATCTTCTTCAAATTATGTTAGTTGTCAATCTTCATAACAAACATTATCTTCATCTCTGATTTTGATGTACTTTACAACTCGCCAACTTCATTGGCTAAACTAGTCATTTAGTTCTTTTCTCCTACTTGATTAAAAAAGAAATGTGTCGGTGAACACAAGCCCAGTTTGTACTATGATCAGTATACACTACATTGCATCGGTGTATACTAAAATGGTTCTTTAACTGACAACACTGCTTTGTGCATTTTTCTTTACCCTTCATCATAGATGAATGAAACATAATCAAGCCAATAACATAAGGTCATAGACTCATCCATAAGTTACCCAATGCATTCCTTATCCTTATCTATCATATCCATCTTCTTCATGTAGATATATTCTATTCTTCATCTCCTTTCTTCCTATTTCTGCAGATTTTTGGGTATAGTAACTTACAAGATAAGTACTATCAAAACTAGTTGACATGAATGAAAACATATTACTAATTTAACCATCTTACATATCTAATCAGCAACTCAGTGATCTTAAATCATAGATCTTCAAGTTATACAATGTATTCAAATTAGTTGTAGTTCATTAGGATGGTGAAAAAATTGTGTGGTCAATCCACAACACTAGAGATCTTGAGATCTCATATGTGCTAACTCATTTTGCTAAGGTAAATTAAGACAAAACCAAGCAACTATCCAATAGGCACCAAAATCATTTTGAGGATTATAGTGCTTTGGTAAGGGATAGAGAAGTATGAATAATGAAAGAGAAAGAATTAGAGAAATGTGTAGAGGACTTGCAACTAAAGATCTTCAACATGCCTACAATTTCCCCTACACCACCAGAGTAGCTTGTACTACCAGAAGTTAAAAATGTAAATGAAGAGGAAGCTAATGCAACAAAAGAGAAAGTGGATAAAGAAAAGATTGAGGTTGTTTTGTAATCCTTGTTAAAAATCTTGCAACATAGGATAAAAGTTTTGAAGGATAAGACAGAGGTAGTTTATACTGCATATAGTAAGTTTCCTAGTTCACAAAGTGAGGTGAATAATTTTGTTTCTATTTTGAGTACTTTTCATTCAACTTGGTCAACAAGGGAATCATTGTTTGAAAGACTAGCAGCAGTGCAGTCTCTAAGGAATGACATCCCAGAACTAGTTTTGCAAGTAGGAGCTGAAATTGCAAAGATTGGTGTTGCTTCATCTTTCTTTAAGGGTAAGGCCAATCAAATTGATGCAAAAATGACAATGTTTGTACCTAGTTTCAATATGTTCATTCCTCAGGTCAGAACAGAGGAAGGGGAAGTAAAGAGTTTGGATACAGGGAGGTCATATTTTGATCTCTTACTATCTAAGAAGGAGGCTTTCCTTAAAGATAGAAATGAGGTTGATATAGATCATTTCAACATAGTTCTGGATGAAGCTTTCATGGTAGAAATGGACTTCAGCAAGTTCATCATAGATATAAGGTAGATTGTTGATACAAGATTGGAAAGACAGAAGAAACAAATGCAAAGTATTCAATAGTTTCCATGGTCCATAGAGGAGCGGGTTACTACATGGGATAATATGACAAAGACAAAGATAAGTAAGCCTACAATAGATGACCTTGATGATTTTGAAGATGAATGAGCTACATCAATGCACCTAACCTATGAGCATAGGGAGAGCAACTGATCATATAGAGGATGATGTAAGTTAGTCAGTAGGTGGTCATCATTCACACAATAAACTTTAGCAGTTGCATTTGAATACCTGTAGACAAAGGTGCAACTCAAATGGATGTGCAACATAAGAAGAAACAACTTCTAGCACTACTTCCCCTCTTTTTTGTTGAAGGCTTTAACACTTTTGTATTCTAGTGCAAGTCACTATCAGAGCCACCCGTAGCTTGTTGCATCCTTTTCTCAAGGATCCCAAGGTGGTCTCTCTATATATAGAAAATATAAAATCACACCAAAGGGTGGTGAAATACTTATTTTCATAGGATCTTATAGATTTAGTTTTTGATTCTGAGGAATCCAATTTTTCTGAATGTACTCATATAGGAAGTTGATCAATAAAATATACTAAATTTCCATGTATATTTCTTATTGTCTTCATGTATGATTTTGATTTCTCTGTGTGTTTAAATTTTCAAGGCATTTTAGATACATCTTTCTACAAGGTAGATAGTGGGGTTGAAACTTGAGTTCCTTTCAAGGGAGGGATAAATCTTGAGTGAGGTCTTTGAGATTTCAATTCATATGTGAATTAGATGATATGATTCATGCATAAGAGAGTAATTTTTAAGGCATTTTATCTGGGGTTTGGGTGTGTTTGATTTGAGAGATCTTCTGTAGATGTACATTCATTGACTCTTTTGCACTAGGATTTGTCAGTGGTCTATGCTTATTTTTTAGTTCTTTTCATCATCAATCAAATTAAAATGATTTACTTTAAATTTGTATGAGTTATATGATTAGATCTGTATCAAGTATTCAAGTCATAATTGTGATATTTGAAGAATTTAATCTTGAGAGGTAATACCCACCCGAAGATTTAAGTTCAAAGAGAAGAAGGAAGGTAAATCCTTAATACCTCAGTGTTGATTATTGTTGATGTGTCTATTGGGACTGCTAGAGTTATGAATTAGAGTTTTTTTATTAAGTTTTGATCATCTACAATTTTGAGCACTAACAACAGTTTCATTCTATGATGAAAGTGTATCATCTTAAAATGGAATCACTTCCATGTTAAGAGAATTTAGCCCTTTGATTGAGTGGTTTAGGGTCATGTTAAGTGCCTTGATAGGATCTTTGCATGTATTTGGCTATTTCCCCATATTCTACTTCTCTCCTCCTCATTTCTAGGCTTTTCCAGATAGTTTTCTTTGACAATCTAGAGTTTCTGACTATCTGGGTCAAAGATGACCTAGTAGGGTCAAGGATGACCTAGGCCCCAACCTAGGTCAAGGATGACCTCAACCCTAACCTAGGGTGGTGTCTACCTTGTCCCTGACCCCAGGTTCAATTTCTAGATTTTTGGGATATCATGTTTCAGAAAGATTTCTTTTCCCACTTTCGAGTCGGCCATTTCGGGTTTCAAAATGGTAAATACTTAAATTGCATTTAATGTGGGTCCATTTCTAGGGGTTAAGGTTAATTGGGATTTAATTCTCCAATTTCCTCCTTCTTTAGAGGTTTATGCCCTAGATCACTATAAAAGGAAGTCTTCCTCTCTCATTTTCTCCATGAAGTTTTTGAGATCACAAGACCAAGCAATTTCATGATCAAGACATCTAGCTCTCTAAGTGAAAGAAAGAAGGAGAAGGAAAGAAAGAAAACATTCATTCATCTTCAACTAAAGCATTCAAGCATTCAATAATTCAAGTGTTCAACCATTCTAGCATCCATGAAGGAGATCCATTGTTAGGTATTCAAGGATTTAATCTCTTTGGAGACCCCTTGAAGATTTCTCCATCCACATTCATCCAAGCCTCTTCCTACATAAAGATCCATTCAAGATTGGTGTTGAAGATCTAATGCCATTTATTTGAGACATCCTACATTCATTTATATATTCATTTGGAGCATCCCTACTTGTGGATTCA
The DNA here is from genome assembly GCA_027943335.1 of Chamaecyparis obtusa. Taxonomy (NCBI): domain Eukaryota; kingdom Viridiplantae; phylum Streptophyta; class Pinopsida; order Cupressales; family Cupressaceae; genus Chamaecyparis; species Chamaecyparis obtusa. Next base: position 1,134,233 of record BSBK01002925.1, on the reverse strand, counting down.
AGGATTCGAATCTTCTATAAGGACTTCAATATAAGAAAGGTGAATATTTCCATTTACTTTGTTTATGCACATTACAATTACAATTTAATTTCAAGGTTAATTCCAAATTGGGATTTGACCAAGGAAAACCCCCCATCCAAACAACAAAAATCATTTTTCTTGTAGGAAGGGTAGAGGAGAATGAATTGAAGTGCAAATCCGAATACCCTTTTTGGAAAAATTCTGAGATCTGTGAATAAATTTTCCATCAGAGTTGTTTTGGGTCAAGGAAAACCTTCAGCAGGGGTAGGATCCTACCCTGGGGTAAGACCTTGGCCCACTATCTGGGTCAAGGATGACCTACTTCCTAAAAGACAAAATTTTTCTGGGTTTTATTTGTTACAGTTTTTTGGTCCTGGATCTGGTTGCAAAATTTCTAGAGACAACACACATGCATTAGAAATTAGTATTTTCCATATCTTCCCTATTTTTAGGTTAGTATTTTCCTTCCATTTATTTCATATTTCAAGCATATACTTTTCATAACATAATATAAGGTTTTCTCCTTCATTCATATTCTCCATAGATTGATTCTTTTGTATATTGACCTTTTGGTTGATCAATTTGAATCTCTCCCTTGGGAATTTGGATTTAGAAGTATATCTTATATTCCCCATTTCAAATCACTCTATTCATTGAGTTGAACACACAATTTAACCTTATTCATTTTGGTGAACCTGACATACTTAATCTCCTTTCTTTTGTGGAATTAGATGCCCTATTGTGTTTTGTGGTGTTAGATTTCCATTTATATTATCTTATTGGTATTAGATTTACTTTTATGTTAAATATTGCATGTTAATTAGATTTCTTGCTTTCACATTTCAAAAATACAAAAAAAAATTGCAAACTTTCTTTCAAAATATAAAAATATTCATGCTTTATGTGTTCTTAGTTTAGTTCATTTGCATTGCATTAGTTTATGAGCTTTGCTACTTCTAGTCCTAGTTATAAAATTTCAGTTAGATAAAGTCATAGACTCATGGGTGCCTTTGATCCTAAATCTTATTCTCCTTTCCTTAGGATCCCGGATGATAATTTCATTCTTCATGATTCTAATCCTATTATGGAGAAAAAATCTTCTCACTCATCTCATGATGAGGATGATGCTTTAAGATTTTCTCCTAAACAAGTCCAAACACTTTCAATCGAACTTGATAAAATGGGTAATTGGCTTATTCAAGAAAACCATAATCAAGATTCTATTCAAGATATAGAGGATCTTAAGAAACTTCTTTGTGATAGTGATCAAGGTGTTAACCTTCTTCATGGTATTACTCACCTCATGCATTCAAATGTTAAACCTTTAGCTCAAGAAGCTCAAGATTTAGGGTTGATTCCTTCTATCACTAGTGTAGAACCTTCTTCTAATACTTTACCTAGTGTTCCTACATATACTCCTTCTTTGGTGATGGTGACAGTTCCCTTTGTTCGTATGAATGTTCCCTTTGTGTCCCTTCTTACATCACAACCTTCTTATCATAATGTTCCTTTTACTTATTCTAATCCACTTCCAACTATAGTTCCAAGTGTTCCTCCACTTGTGTCTTCCATTCTTGCACCTTCTTACACTTTACCTAGTGTTTCTAATGTTTCTATTCCTCCTATTTCCTCTAATGATTCAAAAATCATCAGTTTGGCTCAAACTGTGTCGTCCTTACAAAAAAACTTGCTTCCTTAACTCAAAACAACTTTACTATTCCTACATGTGACATGGGAAGACCTTTGTCTTGAAACATTATTCGCTGTTCCTCAACAAGTCGATATGCCTCATCTTGAGAATTACAATAGAAAAGGAGACTCTGTGCATCATGTTAAAACATTTCAAATCCTTTGTAGTGATTATGCTCATGACCATAGGATTTTATCCAAACTATTTTCTAGAACTTTCTATGACAAGGCCTTACAATGGTATTGTTCCTTTCCTCCTTATTCTATTGATTCCTTTCCACAACTTGCTAATTCTTTTATTCAATAATTTGAAAACAACATTGGCCCGCAAGTGTCTTTGATTGATTTGATACATTGTAAACAAAGTGCTAAGGAAAAATTAATTGAATTTATTGGTAGATTTAAGCATTTTCATGCTTAGATAAAGATATTCAATGTATGTTTATTTCAAATTTGCAAAAGGATATTAGAGAGAATATTTTTCTTACTGAATTTACCTCTTTTCAACAACTTTGTGTAGCGCTTCATCATTATAAATTACAAGTGAGTCAACTTGAGAGAAACACTACAATGGCTCCTATTCTTGTTGATAAAAGTGATGCTTCTCCTAATCCAAACAAATTTAAAAAATTCAACAACTATGTCAAGATAAACAAACAAGAGAATGCAATTGATGATCAAGTTGTTGTTGCATCTTACAATGCCACTTCTGCATCCACTGCTTTTCGATTAAATCATATGTTTACTCCTCTTTCTGAATCTTTACATTCTATTATGAATAGGTTGTTAACTGCTAATATGATTACTTTACCTCCTATTTGACCTCTTTTACCTTCTACGATTGCATCTAAATCATTTGATCCTAGAGCTTTTTGTCAATATCATCATCATAATGGTCATGATACTGAGAAGTGTTATTCTTTAAAACATAAGGTTCAAGACTTAATTGATCCTAATACCTTACCTGTTCATAATCTTGATGGTAGTGGGAACAAATCTATTTCTCCTCCTAATCAAAACCTTCAAATCTATATGAATCCTTTACACATGCATGATACTAATACCATTGTTCATCCATCTTCTATGGAAATTGTGTATGATTCAAAGATGGATGATCTCAATCACATTGTTAATCAAGTGGAGCATATTGGTCAATCTGTATCTCCACCTCAACCTCAACCTCAACCTCAACCTCAACCTCAACCTCAAGTTCAATCTCAACTTCAATCAAAACCTAAGCCTAAATTGAAAACTCAACCTAAACCTTGACAACAACCTAAGAATAAAAGACCTCAGGAACTTTTGATTACCTTTGATGATTCTGAGACTATTAAAGCTCCTGATGGTCCCATTTAAATTTATGCTAGGACTTCTCAGATACCTACTTGTGGTTGTCTTATTTATCCTACATCCTTAGTCAATGTTATTATTGAAGAAAATCTTTTTATGAAAAACTTGCAACGCGATTCTTGCGATACATTGGATGTGGGGATTCAAACTTGTAATGGTTTTCTTTATCCATCATTTGGTTCTATTAACTTGCCAGTTGAACTTTGTGGAAAAATTATGCACACTACCTTTGTTGTTGTTCCTACTTCTGATCAGTTTCAAGTTAAGCTTGGTTTTCCATGGTTAAATTCCATCCATATTGTTGCTTCACCTATCCATAAATGTCTTAAATTTTTTTATGATGAAGAAGTGAATACGGTTAATCATAGTTTATATCAACCTTCTAGACCCAGAGATTGTGCTACTCTTGACTTCTTTTGGCCTTCTTTACCTAATTCATGTCCTTCTCAACCTGATAATCTTTTCTATTCATATCAATCCTATAAGCATCATAAGATTCTTGAATTAAGTGTACCTCTAGTGGATCTTAGTCATGGTCTTTTGCCTACACCTTCCATACCTCCTTTATCTATAGCTTCTAGTTCTATTAATCAAGTTCCTATTATTGTTGATAATCATGTTAATTCTCTTATAGAACCTATGAAGGATCCTTTAATTGTTCCTTCTAGTTCTCAACACATTTCAAGTAAAGAAAAGCATAATCGATCTGCTAATGAACATCATAAAAAGCATCGTGCACAAGCTAAATCTCCTAATTTTGTTCTTCAAAATTCTTCACTTTCTTCTAATAAGCCTATGCATGATGTTGTTACTAATAATGATGTTAAGATGCATTATTCTATTCATATCTTAGATCCTATTTTGATTAATCTAGGTGAAGAAGATACTCTTGATGATGTTAATGATGAATATGAGACTATTGACATTGACATTGATTTACCTAATATGTTTTCATCACAATTAACAGTTAAACCTAGTATCAAACATGATGATTCTCAAGAGGATCCTTGTTTGGAACTAGCTATCATTCCTATAGTGTTGGATGTAGTCCCTCTTATGAGTTACCCACCTTCCCTAAATGATATACAATGAGATTGGGAGAGTAGGTGGTACACCTGATTGGCTTGTCCTTCCTGGTAGCTTTGTTGTGTGTTTTCCCTTTTGTACTGTGCTTCTCCCATGATGTGCTTGCTAAATATTGTTAGAATATTTTATATGACCCTTGTTTCTCTATTGGGGCAAGGTGATAAAGGAATCGAATCTATTTTATTAATCCTCTATATGTATCTCTATTATTCTATATGTTGTTTCATGTTATGTTGTACCTATGCTATTGTTCATAAATATTTCCTTGTGTAATCTTCTTGGATTCAAGACATGGTAGCTTTGATTCTTTTTGGTCTCCATGTCATGGTCCGAAAAGATTCTTCTTCATATCTCTTACTTGATCTTTCCTCCTTTGTGATTGTAGTTCTACTTTCTTTGGGGAATGATGTCAATTCATTAACAATAATATTATACACATATTATCTTATAAGCATACTCACCCCACAGTAGGTAGATACCTTCTATTTTCTCTATATGTTTATGTGATATTTCCCTTGCATTTTCTTCATTTGGGGGCATCTCATAGTGGAAACATAATTAGTGGAGTTTTTTATGTTTCTGTTAAAGCTATTGCTCCTATTAAAGTGTTAGTAATAAATTTAATGTGGGGCATACGCTCTCCTCACTTATTGCACACACACACACACTTTTTGATACACATATATTATTTTTCAAGATACCTTTTCTCCCTTTTTGGATTAGTGAATAATCCTTAAAGAATGGAATTATATTTTAGGATCTCTTGATCTCGACAGTTTCAAAATTTTGATCCCTTAAGGTCGAAGGTGTCTTTAAGACTGAATCTCTTTTTCTTTAGGTTTTACTCTTATGGAATATAATATTCCTAAGGATGAATCCTTGATGGGTTGACTAGTGAATAGCCACATTTACTAGGTGGTTCAATTCCATCTTTCCAGTTGCATTGTTTCCTTGTGTTGTACACAATGGGACATAAGTTCTCATTGGGTGAGATAATCACTCTCTCTCTCTCTCTAGAGATGTCTCTCTTATTGTGATCTTGGAGTTGATGAAGACTTGATTCCCTAGGGGATTGAGGTTTTCTTTGTCCCTTGTCATGCCCATCAAAATTTAGTCTAAATCACACCAATTGTTTTTTTAAAAAGGAATAATTAGGTCTAATTTAATGTTGCAGGTTAATAGGTTTTTTTGACAATAGTTTGAAAAGACTCTGAAGAATAAGTCCTTTACCAACGTTGGTTTCCAAAAGGATACTAGTTGATAAGTATTCAATTAAGGTGGTGAAGTTGTAACTGAGTTTCGAAGGGGTTAGGATGAACAATTATTGATAGGCATTTGATGATGTCAATGAGGTCTATCCAAGGATTCCTAAAAGGTTAACAAATCACTATTTGTGTTATTAGAGTGACCCTTTGCAAAGAATTAACTAAAATTAAACTATTCATGATTAGGTGACCCTACTAGCTACAACTAGATTACAATCTAGGAAGGTCTAATTTTCATAATTTATTTTATTAATGATACCGAGTGGGTTTCAAAATTAGGAGGTTTCGTTAATTGAATTTAACGAACATTTCATTGATTTAATATCCACATAGATGATTTAGAGTATAAGAACATTGCCTCGAATATTCTTTAAATAATGTTCTTATTAATATTGGTCATCGATTGCGATATGCATAAGCTAATATCAAATTTATTTATTAGAATTATAAAGATAATTTATATTGAACCAAAACATGTTAAGTTATAATCTTCTAAATTAAATAACCAATTGAATGACAATTATAATTAAATGAGACATATATTAATAAACTAATTATAACATATCAATTACTTAATATGATTATTAACCAATTGATAAATTTTATATCATTTAATAATATATTTAATTAATAACAATAATTAAGTAATATATATATATATATATATATATATATATATATATATATATATATATATATATATATATATATATATATATATATATATATATATATATATATATATATATATATATATATATATAATTAATAAATAATTATAATATATTAACTAATTAATATAATATTAATTAATTAATATATTATAATATTTTGATTATTAACATATATATATTAAATAGTTACTACAATAAAATTTTAATAAACCAAACTTATAGATAAACAATTAAAATTAAATAATAAAAATTTATTAAGAAATTATCCTATGCTAAGCAAATTAACCACTTATAATTTTACCTAAACTACATACTAATCTCCCCTAAAACCTAGCTAAACACCTACTAAATCCCTTAAACACCCTACCTACCATCTACCCCTACCCTAGGCCAAGCACCCTATTCCCCCTTGACCCACATGCCAAGTGGGAGTGGACCACAACCCAAGAAAGGCTAAGGGTGCACAAATTGAGGGAAAGGAGAATAAAAGAAGAAGCTGCATAAGAAAAGGAAGTTAGGAGGGGCCCACCAAAACTCCTATAAAAAATTTAAGACAACTAAATAGCCTGCGCAAGTTTCTAAGGGGTGGAGGAAGAATGATGTCATGGGTGTTTGGGCCCCATCCCATACCAAGCCCAAGACAATGAACTTTGCAAGGAAGCCTACGCAATTATCCTTGATGTGGAGTGTTGAGGGAACCAAGGAGTGTGGGTAGTTGGGTCCCACTCCACCCAATCACATCTCCCTAAGGAAAACTCACGCAGGAGCTAGGATAAAGAACTTAAGTCAAATAAACTTTATGTTATATGCAGTCTAGTCAAGTACCATGGATGAGGGTGCAAAGGACAATTAAAAACAAGGATATTAATTGCTAAGTTAGGCCTTTCCATCTCCTACACCACTTTTTGGGGGGATATTGAAAGTGTGAGAGAATTAATATATTTATTAATATTTTATTAGTTTTGAATATAAGTTGGCAGATTTTTAAAATATAATAATGACTGTGGCAATGGAATTTGTATGGGAAATTTTCCCATACAAGTTCCAGAGACCTGTAGGTCTGCATTGCCAATTTTTTTTGTTTTTCTTATAACTTGTTTGTGTTTGCAATATAGTTAAACTTACACACTTAATTCTATTTACTGACTTTGGTTTGTTATAGAGAGAAAGTTGATTTCTTTCCTAACATTGTTGTTTCCAATAGAATACTTTAATTCTATACATATTCAATCCATGTTTACACACTAAACTAATGGTTTCTCAACCAAATTAACATGACTAGTTTACAATTTACTTGCATGGATAAAAGGTGGAAATTAGAGATTGATTTTTCACTTGAATCAAATACATCTACATACATTGATCCTAAAACAAGATTGATAATATTATGAAAACTCTCTTTTCATTCCAATAGCCTTCTCTTTTGTAATACATTTTAAATATCATTTAGCAATGAAGGAAATCTATTCTACCCTTTCATCATAAGTGATTAATTCCAATATCATGCAATGAAACAAACTTATCTTTTTCACAATAACAAAGTATTCATTAACAAGAGCAAGTTGATAACCTTCCAACAATTTGATAATGAAATAAATCTTAAACACAATACAAGTCTTTCAAGCTCATCAACACCTATTACAGTACATGACTTGGAGAGTTATCTCCAATACAAACACAATAACAATAGCATTTTGCTCAAGATGATTCCATATTTCCTTACAAAAATAATAATCACAAAACAAAAGTATTACAACTCAAATATGAGTACATCTTCAAATCCTTCAAGAATCCTAACTTCACCAAGAAGGCTTCAATGCTCCAATTTCCTACAATAAAACCATTTTCAAGGAAGACCATGGGAGCTCACCTCCTAGCCTAGGCCTCTAAGAGGCCACCCCCAAGCTAGGGGAAACCACAAAGAATGGGGCACATTCAAACACTCACACAAAACATACTTACATTCCACAAAAACCCAAATTCCCTCAAGGATAAAACATAGGATCTAACCTGATCCTTTAATGGGGTGAGGGTGGGCAACCTATGGAGAAGCCAATGCAAAAATAAGGCCACACATGGACCACAATAAACAATATCAAGGGCCACACATGGACCACATTAACAATGTATCTCATATCAATGGCACACAAGGCCAAATCCCTCCTTATGCCCCCCAAAAATGCCCCTTGGGATAAAAATGCAAAGGCTACTTGGGGACAAGACACCCAAGCTCATCCTTCCCCACACATGGAGGAGACTCTGCACATGGAGTTGCCTCCATCCCCACACCCCCTCTTGGTTGCTCTTCCCTCCCAAGGGTGATTGAGCCAAGAGTAAACAACCCAAAATCATATCACAAAAAAAAACACAAATACCATTTCATGCTCTCACCATGACCAACCATGGGGAGCTAAAACACTTAACAAATTACTACAACTACAAGATTCTACTACAACAAAGAGTGAGATGAAGAGCAAGATCCTCCAACCTATGATCCAATGCAAAAATGGTGAAGTTTTATGCCTTTTCCTTCTTCTATCCCTACCTTTTTCCTTCTCCAAGTTTAGTGGTCTCTAAAGGTAGAGAGTGGGTGAAAAAACTCATTGTTTCCCCAACTCCCCTCTAAAATGGCCTCCAACTCAATCCCCAAAATCCTAGAAAGATGGAACCCCATGCCATTGGTTGGTCTTCCCAAAGTCTTACACAACCCCTTACACCCAAAAAGGTGTTCCATGGAAGTGGAAACCTAAGATTGGTCCAAAATGAATAGAGGACAATCTTGGACCACATTCAAACTTGTATTTTCGCTCAAATTCAAAAAGGCACTTTTGAAGGGGTCAAAAAGTCAATATTGGGCTCCTAACCTACTAAAAATACCCCTAACCCATGGGTAAATGGAATGGGCTACCTCAAAATGCATGAAACTACCCCCTAGGGTCCCATTTAACCCTCCAAAAACCATGGTTAAGTGTATGCACGAAAAAGTAAGATGTGACTTCACTTTGGGGTCCTATGACAAGTGGATGCAATTTGGATTTCCCCCCAAAGAAGCTTCTAGAACTTGCACTCACACTCCAACCACATGACATACCTTAGTTAACATATAAATCTAGTGTCAAGTGGCACTCACATAATTAACATCAAAATTAAGGTATGTCCACAATATTACAACACTTGACATTCCTACACATACATTCACATTATGGTTACAAATAAAACACTTCACAACGAGGCCCTGGTCTCTTCAATAGACAAGGCCTTGGCTTTACTATTAGCACATGCAGTCAATGTGGTTTCCCCAAACATTTCCATGGTCCTTCCACCTAAAAAACCTCAATGCTACATCAGTAATTCAAGGAAGAAAACCATCACATATAAACATATAAGATGTAATATCCACACATTATTCATAACTCAATTGCATAAATGAAATCACACAACAGGTAATGTTCTCACACAATTCAATTGAACATTCAATCACATAGAATGAGATGTCATAATTCAATTGTCTACACGTAATCATATAGAATTCAATAATCACATCAAATAAATTCAATTTGCATAGCTCAATTCATACTTCAATTGCATATATAATTTATAATTTAATTTGCATACATGATTCATAATTCAATTGCATTCTTATAATTCATAATTTGAATGCATACATACAATCACTTTCACATAATTCCTAATTCCAATGCATACTTCTAATCACTTTCACATAATCCATAATTCAAATGCATACATACAATCACTTTCACATAAGTCATAATTCAACTGCGTAGATAGAATCACCTACAACACAATGTTCACATATAAATCATAATTCAATCACATGCTTGTAATCATATAGAATACAATAACTATATCAATCTCAATTCAATTTGCATAATTCAATCATCTATAACATACATACAACTTATCATGAAATATTCAATTCTTCACTAAAGTAAGCATGTAGCATATTGCATATCTAATTCACTTGCAATTAAATGTCATCACGACACTCCTAAACTTCTCCTAAGTATTGAACATTTCATTTCATAATAGAAATCTCATCGTCTCATAATCAAATCAAATCTCCATTTCCTAGTTACTTATGTAAGCGTATAAAATCCATCACTTCATCCCAACATTCATAAATCAAAATAACCATAATTTAGAATTCATATTTATATCATAAAATAGTCATCAATAATTCATCGCCTAACATTTAACCCGAAATGAAATACACACCTCAACCTAATTCATTTCTTGATTTTCATTCTCCTAACAACTTATAACAACATAAATTCTCTAATTGCACACCTCTGTATTTATCTAATTATCATAATGTTAGTCATAATGTATCATAAGGTCAACATTGTGCATATAGAAAGCATCATCAAATGCAATGCATTCTCATCTACTGTGAACAAATCTTTGTCAAAAGAGTAAAATCTACTAACTAATTAGAACATTAAGCCAATCACTAGGGCTACCATAATGATATGGAAAAGCTATGGCTGGTCAAGGGTGAGGCCTCACATCCCTTTTATTATGATAAGATTATCTTTTCATTTTGATCTCCTTTACCAAGAGTTTGGATCAACTCAATACTCTTGCTAAAGTGGGGGCTTAATGCATTGTCTTAAAACAGAAGCACTTCCATGTTAAGAGTGTTTATCCCTCTGAGTGAGTGGTCTAGGGTCATGTTAAGCACCTTGATATGGTATTTTCATGTATCTAGCTATTTCCCCCCTATTCTACTTCTCTCCTCCTCAAATTCTAGCCTTTTCCAGATAATTTTCTCTGAGAATCTAGAGTTTCTGACTATATGGATCAAAGACAACCTAGTAGGGTCAAGGATGACCTAGACCCCAACCTAGTCAAGGAAAAACTTGAACCTAACCTTGGATAGTGTCTACCTCATGCCTAACCCCAGGTCAAATTTCTAGATTTTTGGGAGTTCTGGGATATTGGGTTTCAGAAAGATTTCTTTTCCCGCTTTTAGGTCGGCCATTTTAGGTTTCAGAATGGTAAATCCTTAAATTGCATTTAATGTGGGTCCATTTCTATGGGTTAAGGATAATTGGGATTTAATTCTCCAATTTAATCCTTCTCTATAGGTTTGTTCCCTAGATCACTATAAAAGGAAGCTTTCCTCTCTCATTTTCTCCATGAAGTTTTTGAGATCACAAGACCAAGCAATTTCTTGATCAAGACATCTGGCTCTCTAAGTGAAAGAAAGAAGAAGGAAAGTAAGAAATAAATTACTCATTCATCTTCAAGCCAAGAATTCAAGCATTCAAGCATTCAAGTGTTCAAGCATTCTAGCATCCATCAAGGACATCCATTGTTAGCTATTGAAGGATTCAATCTCTTTGGAGCCCCCTTGAAGATTTCTCCATCCACATTCATCGAAGCCTCTTCTTATGAAAATATCCATTCAAGATTGGTGTTGAAGATCTAATTCCATTTATTTGAAACATCCTACATTCATTTGTAGATTCATTTGGAGCATCCCTACTTGTGGATTCAAGGATTTGAATTGTCTACAAGGACTTCAATATAAGCAAGGTGAATATTTCCATTTACTTTGTTTATGTAAATTACAATTAAAATTTAATTTCAAGGTTAATTCCAAATTGGGGTTTGACCAAGGAAAACCCCCCATCCAAACAACAAAAACCATTTTTCTTATAGGTACAGGTACAGGACAATGAATTGAAGTGTAGATATGAATACCCTTTTCGGTGAACTTCTGAGATCCGCAAATAGATTTTATGTCAGAGCTATTTTGGGTCAAGGATGACCTTTAGTAGGGGGTAGGATCTTTCCATAGGGTAAGACCTTTCCCCGCTATCTAGGTCAAGGATGACCTACTTCCTGAAAGATAATTTTTTTTTTGGTTTTCTCTATTATAGTTTTCTGGTCCTGAATTTGGTTGTAGAATATCTAGAGATAGCACATAGGCATCAAAAATTAGTATTCTCCAGATCTACCCTATTTTGAGGTTAGTATTTTCCTTCCATTTATTTCAAATTTCAAGCATATACTTTTATAATAGAATATAAGGTTTTCTCCTTCATTCATATTCTCCATAGATTGATTCTTTTGTGTATTAAGCTTTTGGTTGATCAATTTGGATCTCTCCCTTGGGAATTTGGATTTAGAAGTAGATCATATATTCCCCCTTTCAAATCACTCTATTCATTGAGGTGAACACACTATTTCACCTTATTAAGAAAGCTTCGAAGGCTTTCTTTTGCAGATGGGTGAGAACCCACATACTCTAATATGGTCAATGTGGTGGTGTTATCAAAGTTGTCTGATGATTGGTTGGTGTATATGTTGGTTTCCATGTAGTATTTTCTTGGTATTTGATTTGTTGTAAGAAGAACATCTACAGTTTGACCAGGATCTATGATCGTTACATCTGTTGTGTATGGATATTTGTAGGATTCCATTGCAACCACAAGTTATTTAACCTTTCTACATTGCAGGAGAAATAACGTTGTGGATGGAATAGATCCTAATCATAAGTGTTTTGAGTATATAGTAAACTAATAGTTGGTTCTATATTATTATTTTGTTTAATAATAATTTGGGATTTTGGATCTCAAAAATGTCTAACCTATCATTTTCTTTATTTGATATTCATTTGAGCATTTGGCAGCAAAAAATACCATTTTTCCATTTTGCACTAATAGGGTTGAAATTTTTTACCATGAAATGGTTTCTAGTTCTTATGGATTTTTGGTATTTCAAACTATGGATAGAGAATTACATTTTGGTATCATTTTTGCTTCTTTTAAGTCCTATTTCACATAGTTGTGAATGGGTAAAAGAGTTGTTTTACTTTTCTTCATAAAATATGGTATGGTTTTAGCTACCTGTGCTATTTGTTTGAGAAAAGCTTTGAAGTTAAAGGATAGACAAGAAGCATTGGTTAGTTATTCAATTTTTTCAATTTTGCTACCATTCATGAATACTCTATTGCTCAAGGTTTAGAGTGAAGGGTTTATAGTTTTGTTTGTGAACTAAGGTTAAGGTTTCCAGTTTAATGTTCAAAGTTGTTAGAAGATTTATATTTTGTTGAGCATTTGAAATCATTGGTTAATGATTTTATGTTTGAATGAACTATTTTTCTTTGTAACTATGTTCAATGGTTCAAATTATGGTTCGGGCAACCAGTTTAAAGGGTTACAGTTTTTGTTGAAATTGAATCATATCATCTTTGTTTGAAATCAGTGTTGGTGATGAGTCACTATGATTTACAGTTACACATTTCAGTTGTAAAAGTTATTGAAACTAGTTCTAAAACCATGAATGAAAAATTCTATAGTACATATTTATATAAGGAAGTATGTTTGTGTGAGAGATATAGAGTGTAATGTCCCCGCCAGGGAACCCATAAGGAATCAGGTCTATAGAATTTACAACTAACAATTTTTTATTATTATTCTAACATATCATCATTACCACTCAAAAGTACATTCCTTAAGGTTCCCTTATTGAATTCAATTACCATTATTGAGTATTTCATTTTATTACTTAATCTAACAAATTCTATTTCTATTACAACTTCAATTTACATTGACTCCATTTCACATCAAAACTAATTACATTAATGAACTAGTGGAATTAATTTCCCTTACTGACCAACACGTAATTCACCTTTAGAAGTGAAACAAGCACACATTACTTATCACATCCACTAAGTTCATTTATTCTTACATATTTATTTACTCATTAACATTATCTATGCTCAACTCAATTGCATCATCAAAACTCAATTAAACTTTTCCAATAAGAGTCCTTACTTCCTATTTTCATTTCAAGACAAGAATAGAAAGAGTGTAAAGTACTTAACCATGTATTGATAATGAACATAAATCATTAAATGAATCATTTTTTCCATAAGATTCACTTCCAAAAACTATCATCTATAACCTTGCACAAGTCTAGTTAAGAATTGAGATCAAAACCTAGTTTGAATAACCACACATTACTCATATTGAACTATACCTTTAAGAAATCACTTCTCATCACTATTTTAATAACATACATGTTTCTTACCCTTATTATTTCACCTAGAGATATCCTTGAACCCATAGCATATCTTTTCACTAACCATATATCAAAAGAAGTTTACATCCACAAGTACTTTCATTACAAAGATTTGCATAGAGCCATTACTTTCAATTTCATTTAAAATTCACAAGAGATATAAGGTGGGAATTTTCTCATTGATTTAACCATACTCAATCCCCTTTTCAAATTCATAATTCTACCCTTCCCTTATACATAGCTTATTTCTTACAATTTCCTCTTACAGACATAATCACAGTTACTATACATTGGCTAAAGCCATATAGAAAGATAATTACATCAAGTTTCCCAAAGCCCATAATACATCTTTACATCTTGATAACAAAAGATAGATACACATGATACAAGAACATAATCTTTTCTACTGAACAACTTGAAATCCAAATCACAACATGAACCATCAATAATACCTCGAAAGAGATTTTCCACCCAACCATGTGAAACTAATAAAGTTCCACCCCCTGTGCTAGGAGATAGAACCAAAGTACTCTCAAGACCTTAAGGCAATCTAAGACTCAAATACCAATAAATCCATGGCTCAAAAGAAAAAGAATATATCCCATAAAGTATTATCATAATATAACACCAAGGTTAAGGTTCTAGGAGACCACCTAAGTGAGTGTCATCACAAAACTTGTGTATTGGGATCCTCCCTAGAAACCATGTAACCCCGGTTCCCCCTTTATGAATAGGGATCCACCTCAGTAGTTATCCCTGGTCTCGGTACTCCAATCAGGTATGTTTGGCCATTATTTTGTTTTCTTTCATTATCTTTTGAATCCCCCCTTCCTAGGTTAATTTTTAAGGTTATCACTTTTTACAAACCCACCCATAGGATCATCCAACAACAACTTTAGGATTCCAGCACCTATGGTGAGCCAGCCACTTAAGGTTCCTATTCCCTTACCCCATCACAAGCAACAAAACTAGATAACACTTCCAAGTCCTGATTCATAGGTTTAGGAAACTCCCTTGTGCACTCAGGCCCTCAGAACGAGTCATAACCTTAGCCATATACATAACATGAACTATTGGAATAATTTCTATCACAATACATCTCAAGAAAAACATAAAACTTTTCACATGCACAAGTAAAACTTCTTGAGGCTCATTTATAGGTCTAAGAAGCCCTCTCGTGCACACTGGCCACCGAGATGAGTCCTAGCCTCATAAACTAAACTCAAATCTATGCCAAGTGCAAAATCATCACAAGTAAACCATATAACCTCAACAAAACAAGCAATGAACATGATTAAAGTTTACACAAAATTTGATATGCCAAAACATAATGCTCTACAAAATCTCATGTGCTTGAATTATAACTAGCTCTGATTTTTAAAAAACAACTAAAATATAGAAGTTTCATCTTAACTCCTATGAATATAGAACCTATCTCAATCATCTTAGAAGGTACCTAATTTATTTATACAAGTATAACTTAAAGTATAAGAACTTATAATTAAATGTTATACTTGTATAAATCCTGAATCCTACAAAATTTGAGTCCCTGAAACCCCCAAAACTCCAAATGACTTTCTACATAGACTCGTATGACAATGTATACATTCCCATATGAAATTTTACCAAGTTTCATCTGGGTACGACTACAATGTTGTACGAAACTATAAAACACTTACACAAAAATACATTTTAAACTCCCTGAAAAACACTTAAAACTAATTTTTAACCCATACAACTTTGTATTCATTCCCATACAACATTTGACCAAGTTTCATATGAGTATGAACACAATGTCGTATGACACTATAGACTACTTTATGAAAATAAATTTTAAACTTCCCGAAAACACTAAAAATTGGTTTATTTAGGCATGGAGAGTGCCTGGGAAAGGTTCCCTGAGGTCAACCTGATGCATGGACCTCAGCACCACATCCATAGCACATACTCAACATTACCTAAGCCTTAGAATAAATAAAATAAAAGCAACCATTCACAAGGAAACCTACAAGCAGAAAAGAGTAGGGAAAAAGGACTGTATCTCAATCCTACACCTTCATGACCCTTCATGTTTCTTCCTAGACTTCCCTATTTCATTCAATAATAAATAAACACATCCTCCCACATGACCACAAGTATTCCTAACTTCCTAGGAAGATTTCTTTGAAACACAAAGTAAATAAAAACTATATAATCATACATAATTTACTTCCCGGAAACACAGTAGAATACACAGAGCATAAAATATTTACATATCATTTTGGATACATAATAAAACAATCATATTTTAATTTAATATCATATCATATACAAACACATTTATACACAATAGAGGAAGAATGGATATTCATCCCAGTTTAGACCCTACCTGGAGTCCGGTGGAGAATCCTCTTCCGATGGCTAGAGCATTCTCTAAAATTTTCCAAGCCTTAAGTTGGTATCCTCCTGGATATCTTCCTCTAGCATCCAATCTTCCAACAATACACACATGATTTCCCTCCAAATAGATAACTCTCAAACTCACAGAAAAACTCCAATAAATCTTCTAGAAAAATCTACACAAAAAGCCTCTAAATTTTCCTAAAACCTTCATCCCCCAATCATACCAAAAATGAAAATATTTATCCTCCAATTATGTGGTTGGAGGAGTTTCTTTATGGGAAGCAACTTCTCCAACTTCCATAGTTGGTTGGAGGACCAAACAATTCCCATAAAAGACTTAATCAAAGTTTTAATAATTTTAATTAAAATGGCTTTAAAAGAAGACCATAACAAGAAAGACAACCAAATAGCTTCCAAGGAAAACACAAAGCACAATTGGAAAGCAACTAGCCTAACTTTTGGGAGGTCTCGAGTTCAACTCCCTCCTAGATAGCTAGTTTTACTACAAAGAGCATTTATTTTATTATTACTATTATTAATATTATTTTCAATTTTTATTTATTTAATACACTTCATTGAATTCACTTCAAATAACATACCACTAAAACAATCAATAAATCCATACAAATATTATTATTTATATAAGCATGGGTATATGTGTGTGCACCCACATATACACATACCTATATAACATACAATCAATATAACACATACATAATAAATATATATCCATATACTTACAAGGATAAATCCAACTCACATCATTAATCTCATAACCACATCAAATCACAAGACCACATCACATACTGCATTCAACTTCACCAACTAGGGTAATCTCCTAAGCAGAAATCTAAGTCCATGGTAACCTTGAGAGTAATCTTGGTAATACCTCCACACAACAACAGTTCAAGGATTTTTAAGGCATGCTCAGACCTGTGTAGCCAGGTGGAGTCAATGCCTAGTGCCTACATCCTGCAACACCAACCAAGTACACCAATATATATATATATATATATATATATATATATATATATATATATATATATATATATATATATATATATATATATATATATATATATATATATATATATATGTACAAACAATTGCAAACAAGAAGGGAGAGTGAGACATCGTGTGGACCTCCTAGAGGAGTAACTATGACTGCCTCCCCTCTCCTGACAGTCACATCAGACAAAGCATAATTGGATTAGTGTCATTAGTATCAAAATGATCTCTTTTCTATATTTTATAACAATAATGAATCATAACATAATCATGTAAATATAAATCATCTATTATCTTTCACAAACCCATTTAACCATCAGACATGTACTCAAAATGTCCCATCATCAAATCAAGATAAAAAAAATCATATAACCATAAATGCATTAATCATGTCTAATCAGAAGTAATGTTATTAGAGAAGGTAACAGATCTAACCCTTAAGTGATTATAATCAATTAACCTAAGGTAAACATAAATATTAATAATGAGCATTTCCAAAAGAAGCATATAAGTCTATCAAGTGATCCTTTTAGCATTAAGGTCCTAAACTGTCATTGACACAAAAGAAGATGTATAGTAACATACCTATGCAATATTATTTCCCATATTAAATATGAAGTTATGGTGAGTTGTAAGAGGTTCGGTTTAAGCATCCATCACAAGAAGGATCATTCTAACATATAGTCCTTCCTAATTTCAAGAGAACATAGCCAAGACTTGACAGGGTTGGAAGGGCATTACATAGAGTGATTCAAGCTTGTAATAGACATATATATATATATATATATATATATATATATATATATATATATATATATATATATATATATATATATATATATATATATATATATATATATATATATATATATATATATATATATATATATATATATATATATATATATATATATATATATATATATATATATATATATATATATATATATATTTTCTTAGATATGGAGTATTTAGCAAAACATTGAATGCATAAATTTTATAATTACTTATATATGTAGGTGTGTGAGATCACAACACATAGTTATATGTATATGTAATATTGATTCAAAAGCATTGTAAGAAAGGAAAGGGTGTAACCCTTGCAGTAGAAGTTGTAGAAACATTGTAAGGAGTTGGTGCTCAATAAAAGGTATTTCATTTGGAGTGGTTTTTTAATCCTATGATGAAATTGATTTGGTTTTGAGTATTTTCCAGCTCGGCACAAATCTCATATGTTTTCTCATTGTGAAATGTGATTTTAATCTGATATCATTTGTTTAATTTAGTTGATGTGCATATAATTGAATCAAAGTTTTAATCCTACTCTATTATGATTCACCCCCCCCACTTAGAATAGCATCCACTTCCAACAAGCAGTATCATAGCAAGGGTTCCTGTTAGGTTTTCCTATAGGAATTATTATGGGGTTGAGTGGAAGTAATCATGGCATAAGTTGAAGGTGCTTCTCTTACTCAAGCTCCATTATTTGATGGTACAGACTATGTATTTTAGAAAGTAATGATGAAAGCTTTTATAAATTCCTTAGATCTTTGTATGTGGGAAGTTGTTATTACAAAGTATACTATTCTTAATACCATACCTATTGATGTTGCTGCTAAAACCACTTATGAGTTTGATAAAAGAACCAAGTTTTCTATTTTGTGTGGTCTAACAAAAAATGTTTTTTTCAAAGTCATGTATTGTCAATTAGCTAATGATATTTGGGTAAAATTAGAAACCATCTATCAAGGAGATGAAAAAGTGAAAGAGTCAAAACTGATAACTTTAAAGACTCAATTTGATGATCTGAAAATGCATGAAGATGAGAATATTGCAACCTATTTTTTGAGGGTTGATGAAATTGTAAATGCTAGAAGAGGTCTAGGAGAGAACATTGAAGAACATAATGTTGTCTCAAAAGTAGTTAGATCTATAATGCCAAAATTTGACACAAAAATTTCTTCTCTAGAAGAGAAGAATTTTTTTTCAAAAATGACTTTACATCGGATTCAAGGAACACTAACTTCTTATGAAATGAGAATCAGTAATAATGTTTGTTCATCCTCAAAAGAAACAACCTTCAAGGTTGAAAAACAAGATGAAAGTGACTATAACATTGCAGATGCTCTTGAAGCACTACTTTTTAGAAAATTAAAAAATAAATATAATGGAAAACCAAAATGTTTTAACTGTGGATAGTTAGGACACTTTTCTATAAAGTGTCTCGATGATGATTAGAATGATGATTTTGAAAAACCTGAAAATATTTTCAACAAAAAACCATGGAATCAAAATAAATGTGTCAAGAATTTTAAAAAGAAGAGTCTTTTGATAAAAGAAGACTCTGATGAAGATTCAAATAATTCAGGAGAGGAAGGAGAAACATTTTTTATGGCAGAAATAGTGAAAAAACCTAAACTGGGTCAATCAAAATATTCATCTAATTCAGATGAAGATATAAATCTTGAAGAATAACTACTTTCTTCTCTTCAAGAAATAAAGAAATTAATGTCTACACATGAGAAAAATGGTTTGGATTTATAGGTTGAATTTAATAATGCAAATCAGTGTTAGGAATGGGAACACTAAGAGAAGGGGGGTGAATCAGTGTTCACTATATTTTAATCTTTTCTCTTTTCTCTTTAACTTTAACTTAAATACTTAAGTACTCAAATGAACATTAACAAAAGAAAGATTCATAAGCATAACACATAACACCAATATGATTAGGGGGAAACCCAAATAGGTAAAACCCTGGTGGGAATTGACACCCACTAATATTCTATACTAGTGTATTATGATCCTTGTTAGAAGATCCTTAACCCTATTAGGAGTTTCTTTACATTACTTTTAGTATAGTAGACCTAATCAAGGTTTGGACCTTGTTAGGAGTCTTTTACAATAACCCTATTAGGGGTGTGGAAATAGTTTCCTAGAGCTCACTACTCAAATGGTGAAGGCTCCAACCTTCTAATCTTAGATATACACTATATATGCTGGATGAATTGGCACTGTGACACTACTTGTCTCATTATTTCCTTTGATGCACTGATGCTTTGACTTCTTTCAAAGCTCTAATATATCTCAAAAACTCTTCACACACTTCTTCTCTACTTCTTTGAACTCTATATCAATTTTTCTACTTAATTACAATGGTGCATCTAATATTTATATGCACATACAAAATAGTTAACTAGGTCGACCCTTTAACAGATTACATACAATTCTTCCAATTGAATTGGCTTAAGAACATTTACAAATAAAAATAAAAATTATATGTCTACAAACTAATTACAATAGGTGCATAGCCTTTACAACATAATAATATAACTACTAGCCAAAATACCAATAGTCGGCTGCTCGCTCTATTCTTCTCTAGCATTCACTATCTATGCAACTTGAACTCTTTGTATCTTCCTCATACTGAATCTTCTGATCATGTGCTCTTAGATGTAGCATCAATATGGTCTTACCAACTTAACTTCAAGGGAAAATACCATAATTTTGTCATATGCACGTGCACTGACGCTCTAACCTTCAGGTACTCTATATACTGTCCAATCTTCAACACTTAGCCAATTTCTGATCTTCTTATCATAAGCACTGACTCCAAAACATCATATGACTTTTTTTCTATAATGAAAACACTATTATAAGTCATATACACCAGTATAGTCAACTTTCCAATAATCTCCCCCTTTGTCATTTATGGAAACAAAGGAATATATCAAAGTGACTAATTGTCCTTTAATAGACAAAACACTCAATCATAGTCTATCTTATATCTCCCTTATATCTTCTTACTATACATATTTATAGCTCCATTTTATATACATACTCTCCCTTTGACATTAATGACAAAGTTGTTACAAAATTGAGTCTATACAAGTACTTACATTGAAAGTACATCCAACTATGCAATCTATAAATTATAGATCTCTTACTTCCATAATGCAATCAATGCATTAACAATCTAGAGATGGGCACATAATGCATACTATAGCTTCTCCATCTTCTCCAAATCTGAGCTAGGACCTTGATCATATGTCACCATGGTGGCATTGATCTCCTTTATATTCTGATTCAACAAATCTAGGGAGGGCACAAGAGCATTTCTAAGTTGAGTCTACCTAGCCCTTATCCTTGACATCTCCTTTTCTCCCTTTTCAATTTTGTCAAGTTGTCCCTAATATACATTGTTGCACATGTTTATATTAGTAGAGGGATCTTCTACTAATTTCCTCACTTGTTCTATCATGGCCTCTGCTTCTTGAATCTTCTTATAGTGATTGACTATCAACTTATCTTGATTCATACAATCAGCAACAATCTTCCTTCCTTTTTTTTGCAAACTCTTTCAAAGTTGCTTGTCCTACCTTGAGTGAACTAAGATCTAGTGAGAAGTTATTGACCAACTCATTTAGCCTTTTCTACATATACTTCTCCTCTGCAACTAATGATGTTGATTCTTCCAATTTAGAGAAATTACTCTTGAATTGTGAAAGAATTGCACTTACATCATCAACAAAGTGTATCTTGGACACTTTCTTATCTACTGGTAATAGGTTGTTCAGGATATTTACTGATTCTACAAAGAGGGGATTTCACATTACCTATTTCTCCTTGGCCTTCTCCATAGCTAAGACACTAATCTTGATCAGGTCTTCTTCTCTCCATGATTCCAAACTAGTTGTGTCAGGTGTCAAACTTGACAACAATGCTGCTGAGGGTAGTGAAGTGATAGGAGTGTTGTCCTCTACTTCTTTCTTTACTTTGATTAGCATTTCAATAGATGGATTATCTATTTTCTCATTTCCTTTTACCTCTTCTTCTCATTTTTCTTCTTCTTCATTTGTTATATCCTCAATCAATATTTCTTTTTGATTAGGAGTGTTACCACATAAGTTCTTAGCCTCTTGAGTGCTTACAAAGGATTCTTCAAAATTTTCCAAATCCGTGTTTGTGGCCGCCATAGTAACTTTTACATTATCAATGAAAATTGAGTCATCCTTGAGTGTCTCTGTCATGAGCACATACTTTTCTACCTCTGTATGTGTTTCAACTATAGGCGCTGAGTCCTATGGACCTGTCATAGGTAAAATCATGGGTTTTGTCACCTTGACTTCATTTGTGGGCACTTGAGCTATGAGCATAGTGTTGGTGTTCAAAATGGATGCTTATGCTCTTAGACTACCAATATACCCTCAGGCTGATTTTAGGTGTCATGCCCAAAAGTTGAGCAAAACACAGCTACAAATTTTTTTCCTAAACATACTAACTATCATACTAAAAGCACTTACACAACTAGAGAACAAGTCCTATCTTGGCATGAGTCTCTAAACAAGTTACAAGTTTCCTAAAGCTACTAACTTGACCGGCATGCAAATTGAGACAATTGACTAAAAGTCAACCTGAGTTAACCATAAGTCAACTATATGCCAAAGTACGTGCGATCAAGCTAGAATGAGGTGGAAAGTGTCAAGGACAACTTGGGCATGCAAATTGAGGTGATGTCCAAGGTTTGACTAAGTCAACCCAAAAAGTCAACTGTGCCAAAGTTCAACTGAAAGAGGTATCCTAAGGTTATTGATGCAACTGGTAAAGATAAAACATGTATCCAAGATGGTTGACCAGAAAGGTCAACTAGGTTTGACCAAAAAGTCAACCCTCTCAAAATAGTACAATACTGAAATCCTAGGTTCTTGGGTGCGAGGGGAACAACTAGTTTGAAAACCAAGGTAAACAGAGTATATTTGACCAATGTTGACTAAAAGTCAACCATGCATGATGATGGTCAAAGATAATGAAAATGCCCATGTTTGGTATTAATTGCATAGTTAAGGGATAGATAAGGTTCCCTTATCGATAAAATGTCAACTAAGGTTATAAAATTAAAAAGGATGAATAGATTAGATAAAAATCTTTCTATCATCATATTAATTCATTGATTACCATAAAAATCTTACTCAAATCAATTACAAGTTAATTTATTTAGAATTTAAGCATTCCTATTATCTAAGTTAAATCATGTATCTCAAAATCCAATTAGATAATCAATCAAATTAATACAAATTTATCTAAAACTAAACATTGCATATTAAAATATTAAATAACAATTACAATTGTTAATATGATTTAAAATCAGGGTGCGTAAATTGCCTACCCCCCCCCCTTTTTATGTGATAAAACATTATTATTTTAAACCCTGAACCCTACAAATGAAGTAGAGCCGAGGGCCGAAGAAGGAGAGGCGCGTGGGAGGCAGTTGGAAGAGCCAACATCCACACACGGAAAGAGCACGGTGGTGGTGAAAGGGAGGAAAGAGGGTGGAGCGGGGTGGTGGTGGAGAGAAGTGGAGGTAGGTGGCCACCTGTGCTCACACGCGCCGCACTCGGTGGTGGTGGGGAGGCACGACGCCACTCCTGCTTGCCACTGTGTAAGCAGTGGTAGGGCGTGAGGATGGCACCGCCCGACCTCCACTGCTACAATGCAATGAAAGCTCGTAGGTTGGGGTTAGGGCTTCTGCCCGCCCCAAAACATAAAAAAAATAATAAACTTTATTAAAAAAAAAAAAAACATGCGCTCATAACTATAATTTTTGTTTTGAGCACCCAACACGTAACCAAAGGTTTAAAACTAAATGCGTCACAATAAAAAAATGAAAACATACTAATTTAATAAAAACAAAACAAGGTCTTTGCTTAAATATAAAATATATTATTTTATATTCTGACAAACTCAAAATACCTGAATCCTAAAATAGGGAATAGCAGGGTTTTTTTTTTTTGAAAAATAAAAGTACCCATTTAACCTATAATTTAGGCTTAACATTCTGTAGGAATTTTTTATTTTATTTTAGGCATTTTATATTTTTCATAAATTTCAAAGAAATATTCTAAGTAAAAATAATATTATTCAAAACTAAAATTTCACATTATAACTAAAAATAATTTAAATTTATTTTCTTATATTTACACAAAATGAAATATTCTAATTCAATTTTTAATGATAGGTTTGATTTCACCTATATATTTATGAACCATACCTTTGCATATAATCATTAAATTCATTATTTAGATACTAATTGCAACAAATTTAAATAACTATTAAATCCATCTTTTCCCAATGGGCAATTAATTTTTACACATAAAATCAAGGAAGATATGGATTTTTCCTTTGCATCATGGTTCGTAATTTTCCTTTCCCATAGATTAAATGGCAGTAATCTTTACAATTTCAAGTATAAGTTTACAAGGACATTCCAAATTCCCAAATTATCATAAACTACAATTTAAATATTACAACTTTTTGGAAAGGAAGAACACAACAAATAATTGAAGACTGAGTATTGTCCAAGTTCACCACTTCCTACAAGCCCTGCATCACCGATCTCCTATAGGTGCCAGGTTGACCACGGAGGCTCACCTCCCAACCTAGGCCTTTACAAGGCCACCCCTGAGCTAGGGAATCCAAATTGAAATGGGATAACAAAAAGACATTTATGCAAGTAGGAAAACATCCAAAAATAAGAAGACACTCAAACATATTTCCCAACAAGGTTTTAACAATAGGGAGACCTCCTTGAGGTCTAACTGAAAATGGGGTAGAGGTGGACTGCTAGGAGGAGAAGCCATAACATGATAAAACATCCCAAGCCACACATGGACTTGGGTAGACCATCTCCAAGAGATACAGTCTCAATCTCCTTATGGCCCCCAGGTGCCTGTAGGCTATGTTTGGCATCATGGGTATCGTGGAACCCCATGTTTATCCCTCCACAAATGGGAGACTCTACACATCCTAGGTCTACTTCCTACTACCCCCTTCAAGGTTACTCCACCCTCCCTAGGGTGAGTAAACTTTGAAGAACCCATTCCTAAATTGCAATTACAAAAGGAAAAACAACAATTATAAACTTTCAAAATTTCATACAAAAAAAAACCTGGATAAAAGTCATGGACTCCATTAATGAAGGTCCAAGCTCAAGAACACAAAATATGAAGAAAAAATAACACAAGGGCCAACCTTTCTACAAGTGTGTTGAGTATCTGAAAACTTGAACTCCTTTAATGCTAGCCTTCTCCTAAGCTTTCCAACAAATCTGGTCTCCAAATCTAGAGAGTGGGTGATCAACTAAAACTTAGCCCAAGGCATTTCCTAAATAGGAAAACCTCCAAGAATGGTGGAACCAATCAGAAGAGAGAAGGAAACTTCCATCCCCTTCTTCCCACTTGCCTTCATTCACCATAAATGGAATTGAATGCAAAATTGGGAAAAAGAGAGGTTAACCAAAACCTCACAACTCTTCAAATCCGTCCAACCTCAAAATGAAGACTTTAGGGGAGTAATAAATGAGTTTAGGGGCTTATTAATGGCTGAAAATGACCCCTAACCCCTAGGGTACCAAGTTGGGTAGCTAAATATGACCCCGGTTACCTTCTAGGAGCCCAAAAGACCTTCCTAAAGTCCACCTGAAGTTTGTGCACGGATTTGGGGTCTTGGTTGACTTCTAGAAACTTCCTAACCCAAGTTTAGTTGATCACATCCTAAGGTAATACCCTGGTTAGGCCCTAAAAAACTCAATAATAAACATACTTAACCATGCCAACATATAAGCCACAATTTGCCAAATTTGGCACATTAATTAAAACAATGACATGGTTAGATCATATACACAATCTAATTTAATTACGCACATGCAAACCACATTTACAAAATGAAAAACATCACAATGAGGTCCACGTCTCTTTATTCAAAGAGGACCTTGGCATGCATAGTAGAAACATGTATTTCAATATGGGATCCCCAAATTTAGTTCCATGGTCAACTTATCCTGCACACATCAGTAGGTCCAATAAAACATGATATAAACATAATACATCATAACTGAATGGTTTAAAACTATGTCTGTAAATTACTCAACTAAGCGTAACATCAGTTTCCTAAGCCGTCTTTACATCACAATAGTTTTAAAACATCATAAATCATCATATGTATGTAACCATAACTGAAACTGAAACATAACATGTAGTATCCCAAGTGTACCTTGATTACATAATCAGGTACTGAACATATAAAATAGGATTCAACAGATCCTTAAATACATAAGTGTCCACATAGTCTGATATGTCTGAGAATAAGTACTGAAAGCATAGAAAACATAATAGCAAAAGTTTGACTGTCTGTTAGGTCTCACATTAGGATTGGTTAGTTCCAAAATGTATAAGGATCTTAGGGTAACTCGACCAACTATAGGGACAAGACTACCCTCTTCACTTCTGGCTCTACAAAACCAGGGTAGGTGCACCTAACCCAGTGAAAACTATACTTCACACACCAAAGACTGGGTCTAAACAATAGATTGAATAGTAAGAAAGTGTTAAATGCTAACCTCACATTCATTGACTCTCCATTACTATAGGGTATTACTACTATCAACCAAATACAATTAAAACTTGAAAAGTGTTGATATCTAGAGATGGAGAGAAGTAAGCAAGGGCCAATCAAGCATTGAGCTCAACTAAATATACTAATCTTTGATCAGTGCTGTTATCCATTGGGAAAATCTCAAATATAGACATTGAAACATGAACCAACTATTGTCAAAGACTCATCGCCATAAACATAATTATTTCAACCCATCTACTACTTATAATATCCTTTTGCAAACAAATCAAAGTGAATCTATGTCCTATCCAAAGTATATTTCACTTGATCCTAGATCAAGAACTGAAGACTAGAACATATACAAAGGTAACCCTATGCAATAGATTAGAAAATCTAGAATTCACAAGATTGACACCAAGGAGAGACTTGAAAGCTTGAAATACTTGTATTAAGTATAATGAATCATGTACATGTTCAAAGCAGAGAAGAGAGAAAACCAGTTCAATAACCTGCAAAAGACTACAAGGAAATTCGATTCAATCTAATACAATATGATACTACCTACTAAAACTCCCTGGAACTAATCAAGAACAAAACCCTTTCAAAATAAAACATTTTACTTCTTATACCCCTATTCACCTTGGAATCCTCAAAAAGGATGCATCAAGGTTCGGGTGACTAGGGTTAGGGTTTCAACAACTCAACCAACCAAAAACTACATCAAAATTTATTGTAGGGGAAGAAACATAAGCAACCTAGATAAAATGAATCTTAGACGAATCTACAATCATCAAAATCTGCAAGGATAGTACCAAACAACCAGGAATTGCCATGAGAACTAGTCAAATCAGCCACCTACAAACATACCTCAAGCACAAAACCACACTTCTCCTAGTACAAAAACATCATGCCACCTACCATAGGGACCCTTAGATCAGTTTGCAATAAGCAATGCCACCAAATCAATCGAAACCGGCCATTAAAACCATAAATTTTGGTACCTTCTATTGCTTGAAACCCTCTGCAATTTTGAATTTGAACTTCAACGGTTACTTTATGGCTTTAATAGTGAATTGATGGTCAACATTTGAATCTTCATCAACCTTAAGTCATGGCCATTAGATCTTCATGTTTCACAGTCTTTTAAATCTTAACTCAACTGCCACCCTGGGTTTACTCCTAATGACCATGTGACAAGGCATTTCCAATTCACGGAAAGAAAAATTAACTCACCATTTAACTCCACGACCCAGTGACCATAGGAAAACATTAACCTCAGTCCCACATTTAGTGAACTAGCAACAAAAGGTTACCGCCAGTTCGCAAAACACTTTATCTATCCACTAGAAAGTTTAGTGATTTCATGAATGCTTGTTTGCTAAACTGCTAAAACATTTAGAGAACCACTGCTATCTCACACAAATGAGTGAAGCCTTCAAAAATTTGTCAGCCGCTAAAGCACTTATCCCATCCACCAAAAGACTAAGAAACTTTGATCAGGCCTGCATCAAGAAGATCAACGGTTGTCTAAAGTTCACATACCCATCTGAGATTCTATTAGATTACATGCCCACCATTAGATTGAGAATCTCCTCCCATCTTTGACAACCTTATGACAAGAAACAAAATCAATGGTCATTGCGAGATCTTAAGCTTCTGAAAAAACCCATAAGATCATATGTCATCCACTAATTTACTGACAGGATCAAGACCCTCTAACACATCCAAAAACCAGGTCCCACTGACAACCTCCATCTCATTAATACATGGACCAATCACATCTCACCATTTGTGCATACATGTCAATAGACCCACCTACCTTCTTTATGAGAATTAATGGCTGTTGCTATACCATTGCGCTAAAGGTCGAGCATGTTATATCAATGGTATAACAACATCCACAAGATTAAAATGAACTTTAATCTACCTGAACACTAAGAAGACCAGTCCCACTGACAACCCTCCACCTCATTACTCCCATGGACCAATGAGATACTGCCAAGTCAGCCTACCTGGCAAGTGGACCCACTCAAAAAGAAAGGCTATGTCATCAGGAAAGATCAACGATCAGCATAAGATCTCAAGCTTCTGACACATCCTATGAGAACTTATGCTGATTGTCAAATGGAAATATTATCAGAGGGGGGCCCAAGAACATATTAAAGCCAAAACATAGTAAAAATTAAACGCTAAGACTTAGGCTTTAAGGGAAAATAAGGTGCAGTGGACTAAAGGAAAATATTTAATTCATTGGGGAAAGAAACTTACAAAAAATTAACAGCCAACCCTGCAAAGTGATAAAATATAAAGCACATGTGAATTAGGACCTTTAAGTGACCCATGAAAAGTAACATGAAAATATAACAAGGCCAGGGTTTTTCAAAGGGTTTTTGTATGCAACAGCTATATTTTCAAAAATTTGAACTAGGGCTAAAGGCAAAGACCTAAAAATAATTGCAGAGACCAGGGGAATAGGGCTAGAGCCATAAAATTTTTTGCATGTGCTAATAGTGACTCATACTCAAGGACGTGTATCTCCTGTAGATACAAAGAGCAAGCTAGAATCTCTTGGAAGAGAAGACCAACTCAAAACTTTGACACACAAAAAGCAAAAACCAACGATTGCACAAGGGAAAACCTAAACTACTGCTCATGGAAAAGATACTTCAAGAGAAGTAAAACTTTAGTAATTTTCCATGAACATGCAATTCCAAAGTACCACCAGTTAAATCTTTGAGAACATAAGAATATGTCCCCCATTTTCTTTCAATAAGATAAGGGCCCAACCAAATTGGATCAAACTTTGCATGCTTCCCTTTATCTTCCAACCTTGCATTCCACATCAAGATGAGGTCATCAATTTCAAAACTTCTTTGGGTGGCCCTCCCATCAAACAAATTCTTACATTGTCTTTGAAATGCCTCATTTCTTTCATGTGCATCCCTCCTTACCTCTTCCAATTGGATTAGTTCATCCATTCTTAGTCTCATTTCATCATTCAAGTCCTCATCATATGCTTGGATAAACCTGTACATCTGCAATAGATTATTTTGAGGCAGTCTAGCACCTATTCCATATACCAAATCAAATGGAGCACAACCTATGGCCCTCTTTACAGTTACCTTGTCTACCCACAGTGCCCACCATAACTTTGAGTCCTAGGCTTTCTTATTCTTGTCCAACACTCTCCTAAGAATCTTAATCAGATGTTTATTACTGGACTCAGCTTGGCCATTTCCTTGTGGATTATATGGAGAAGAAAATGAAATGTGTATCCCATACTACTGACAAAAATCACTAAATTCCTGTGATCTAAAAGACATTTCATTATCAACCATAATTACCTCTAGGCAACCAAACCTAGTAAGGATGTTTTGCATCATAAAATCTGTCACCACTCTGCTAGTAGCCTTTCTAGTTGGGATAGCTTCAACCCACTTAGTAAAATAGTCTATTGCCACTAGTATGTAAGAATGTCCACCACTAGATTTATTTGGAATTTCCCCAATGAAGTCAATACCCCACTTCTGGAATGGATCCTAAACTACAATAGGTCTGAGTGGCAAATTCCCATTAAACTTCAACTTTCCAGCAAATCTCTGACATGCATCACATTTTCTTACAAACTGATGGGTATCCTTAAAAACTGTAGGCCACCAAAATCCAGACCTAAGGATCTTGTTGGCTATGGTATTTTTCATATAATGTCCTCCACATACACCTTGGTGCATTTCCTTTAATAGAGCCTTAGACCTCTCATGGTCTATGCATTTTAGCAATACTCTTTCATTTCTTCTCCACCACAACTTACCATGTATAATGGCATACCTTGTAGATTGCAACTTGATAGTTCTCCTTCTATTTTCATCCATCTCAGGGGGAAGGACCAATTTTTGCAAGTAGCCAATAACATCTTTGTACCAATCACAATAATACATCTCACACATGTATGGCCTTTGTTCTTCTTCTAACACATTCACATGATTTGCAACTAAATTGCTTTGTGCCATTAACTTTGCAAGACCTAAGCCTCTTACCAATTTTTTAATTTGGATATCAATATTAAACTCTTGGATCCTATTGATCCATCTACATCTTTTTCCTGAAACTTCTTATTGCACCAATCTATCCTTAATTGCAGCACCAAGAACATAAGCAACCACTTTAGCTCCTACAAGATAACATCTAAAAGCCTTGACTGCTTTGACTAAGGCATAAGCCTATTTCTTAGTAATATCATATTTCAATTTTGCTGCTTGTGAGGATTTACTAAAAAATGATATGGGTTGTTCATATCCATCTGAATTCTTTTGTAATAAAACTGCTGCAACTATATGATAAGAAGCAAAAGAAAATATCTGCATGAGCTTACCATAATTAGGCGTCCTTAAAACTAGAGCATCCTTGATGGCCCCTTTAATACTTTTGAAAGATTCATATGCTTCCTCATTCCATTCAATCTTTTCCTCCTTTTTCAACATCCTAGAGATAGGGAGACTGATTTCTACAAAATTTGTAACAAATCTCCTTAGGAAATTTACCTGCCCAAAGAAAGACTGTATTCCTTTAACATTTCTAGGTGGTGAAAGCCTATCTATAGCCATAACCCTCTTGGGGTCTATTCTCACTCCATCCTTGGACACAATATGTCCTAAGAGCTTGCCTTCCACAACACCAAAAGAACACTTCTTTGGATTCAAAGAGATCCCATACTCCAAGGCCCTAATAAAAATTTTCTCAAGATGCTCACAATGTTGATCTTCCTTTTCTGAATATGCTATGAAATCATCCTGATATACCACTAGAAATTTGTTTATAAAGTCTGCAAAGGCTACATCCATAGCTCTCTAAAAAGTAGCTCCTACATTTGTCAGACCAAAGGGCATTCTAACATAAACATATGTTCCCCAAGGGGTAGTGAATGAAAGCTTAAATTGTACTGATTCCTTAACCATGACTTGATTATATCCAGAGAAACCATCCATCATGGACATTAACTCTAATCCAGTAACCTTCTGCAGCATATTCTCCATATTAGGAAAACCATAATTGTCCTTCAAAGAATTGACATTCAAATTCCTAAAGTCAACACATAACCTAATGTCTCCATTCTTCTTCCTAGCCGAAACCAAGTTTGACACCCAAGTAGAATGTCTGACTAGCTTGATAATGCTAGTATCCATCATCTTTTTGAGTTCATCTTGCATTTTTGGTGCCAAATTAGGGTTCACAGGCCTTAGTTTCTGCCTAAAAGGTTTGGTTCCTTCCTTCAATGGTATTTCATGCTGGAATAAATCTTCTCTATAGGCTTTCAAATCATCATAAGACCATGTAAAGACATGTCTAAATCTTTTGAGAAGATCAATCGGATTATTCCTATTTCTTTGGGACAAACATTTACCTATGTAAACATTTTTTGGTATTTGACTTGTTCCTAAATTTAATTCTTCCAAATCATTTATCTTATCAACAATTTTAGGAAAACAAGTCCTTTCTTTATCATCAAATGCCCTCTCAAGAGCAACCAGTCCCCATGGGATCCTATTTGACTTTAATTGTAAAACTTCCTGTTGGATACAATTGTCTGAGGGAGATTGTTGGATACAATTGTCTAAATTATGTGTTGTCTTTGATGTCACACAAATGTCATATCAATAAGAAATTTTGTGTGTCTACCAAGCTCAGTTGGTCAGCAAGGCAAGTTTTAGTGTCTACCGAGATCTCTCGGGCATCAAAGGAAAGTATGGCAGAAAATAGTGTTAACCGACCTTCCATGGTTATCGAAGGACAGTTAGTGTTTACTGAGTTCACTCGGTCTCCAAAGGATGTTGCAAAATTTGTAGTGGTAACCGATTTCTCTCGGTCACTAAAGGAAATCTTTTCAAGATTATACTTACCGAGCAAGGTCGGCCCAATAAAGGATTTTGTTAATTTGAGAAATAAATTTGGTTTATTCCAGCTAACTAGTGTAATGAGTGTTAATAATTATTAGTGCTGACTTGACAATCTGAATGGTATATATAGAAGGTCAAGTGGTGAATTCAATGTGTGAAGAATGGTGTGCAAGTGTGGAAGTTTGTGAGCAAACATGCAAATCATTTTGAAGGAAGGTGTGTGCGAATTTTGAAGCATGGTTAGATATCCTTGAGGAGTAGAAAATATTTATTTAATCAAGAAGGATCCAGTGAAGCAGAATAGAGATCTGTAATCAAAAATTCAATTGCATCATTATTCAGGTCATTTCATTGTTACTTTCTTACCATTGTAGCAGTGATTTCAAAATCTCTTAACCACATTGGTTTAAAAACCATTTTATAAATCCTCTAACAAGGTGACAGTTCTATTGAATTGTTCAAAGACCTCTTACAAGGCCACTCCTAATAGGATGATTAAATCCTCTAACAAGGTCACACCTAATAGTGTGTTTTGTAACCTTTTACCGGGTTGGTTCCTAAGAGGGCATCACTTTAGAAGAGTGAAAAATAGTAACGAGTTACATTGGTGGTTTTTCCCATATTGGGTTTCCACATTAAATCTAGTGTCTCTTGTGTTCATGTTATTTTCTTTATGCATGCATGTTAATCACCGATGAATGCTTAAGAATAGTTATAATTAATAATCACTACAATAATCAAGTTACAACATTTCTCTATATGTTTATCGAGTGACAACAGTAAATGAATTAATAAGACATCTAAGGGATCTGTGGTAATATTTTTTTGGTTAACTGATTCACCCCCCCCTCTCACTTACTCCATCTATATTTCCAAAAATTGGTATCAGAGCTTTTGGTGCTTGCAGGAAGGGTTTCAAGGACCTAAGCTAAAGATCAGGATGTCTTACAAGAGAGAAATTCCAAGGCTTAACAGAGATAACTTTTCAGCATGGCAAGGTCTCATGAGACTTCATCTGGCTTCCATTGGTGATTGAAGATGCAAATATCTTGATGAAGAATATACAGTTCCTATTGGAAAATTATCTATTGAAGAGATTGCAGAGAAAAAGAACCATAACACCATGATGATAGACATTGCATCAGCTCTTAGCTATGAAGAATTTGATGAGATCAAATACTGGACAACTGCTTATGCAATGTGGAACAAGCTAAAGAAAATTTATGGTGGTGATGACAATGTGAAGAGAGCTAAAGCAGAAAGCCTAAGAGGATAGTTTGATCAGATGAAAATGAGAGAAGATGAAAACATTGCAAAATATGTTGAAAGGATCAAGGAAAGTGTTAGTGCAATCAAAGCTTCTGGAGGAAGAATTGAGGATGAAACTGTTATAAGTAAGGTTCTGAAAACATTACTCCCTATCTATGCAATAAGAGTATCTGCTATTCAAGAAAGAAGATGCGAAGAAAATCACAATATAACTTTGGATGCCTTAGTTGGAAGATTGATAGCCTTTGAATTGGATAACTATTACAACTATGTTCCAACTTCTAAAAATATTGAATCAGCATTTGAGGCCAAACTTTCACTTAAGAAGGGCAAGAAAATAAAGGACATCCAGTCAAAAAGTGAAGAAGAATCAGAGGAAAGTTCTAATAGTGATCTTGAAGTTATTGAAGCATTACTTGCAAAGAAATATTCTAGAGGTAGAGGTAAATATAAAGGTAAAACCCCCCTAATCTATTTTTCATGTGAAGAAATTGGTCATATTGTAGCTAGGTGCCCAAACAAACAAAGAAAGGATGAGAAGAAAGGTCACAAGTACAATGGAAAGAATAATTTCAAATCATTCAAGGATAAAGGTAAGAAAACATGTTTTCTGGCTAAGGATTTTGATGATAGTGAAGAAGAAATTGTCTTCATTACTGTAAAAGATGAATTTGATGATGATGAATATGAGATGGCACTTATCTCTCATATAAGCAAAAATGATACATGGATCATAGACAGTGGATGTTCACATCAAATGACTAGTGAAAAAATAAAGTTTGAACATTTTGAGGACTATGATGGTGGTAGTGTAAGGTTTGGAAACAATGAACCTTGGTGTATAAAAGGAAGAGGACAAATTTCACTAACCAAAGAACTTATATGTGATACTGCATATTGGGTTGTAGGATTAAAGCATAATCTCCTAAGTGTAGCACAACTAATCAACATTGGATTTAAAGTTGAATTCATGCATGGCAAAGCAAGACTACTAGATGACAAAGGAAAACTAATTGGATCAGGCAAACAAACCAAAGGTAACCTATTTTATCTTAATCTTGGTGAATGCTCATAGTTTGTTGCACAAATTGAAGAAATTTGGTCATGGAAAAAAAGGTTGTCATGTAAATTTTGATAATATGGTGAAAATAAGAAAATTCAAGAAAGTAAGAGGTATTCCTACTTTGAAGAAACTTGATATTGGTCTATGCAAGAATTGTCAGATTGGTAAAATGGGAAAGACTAGCTTTAAAAGTAAAAACTATCAGTCTAAAGATATTTTGGAAATTGTGCATACTGATTTATGTGGACCTATTGGAATTGAAAGCTATACCAGAGAAAAATTCTTTATTCTCTTTGTTGATGATTACTCTAGAATGATGACTATTATGTATTTAAGAGAAAAGTTAGAAGCATTTGAGAAGTTCAAATGGTATTTGGCAAGAGTAGAAAAGGAAATAGGGAAAAGAATGAAGTGCTTGAGATCAAATGGAGGTGGTGAATTCATCTCCCATGAATTCAATAATTTTTGCATTGAAAGAAGAATCAAAAGATAGGTATTAGCCCTAGGAACTCCTGAGCAGAATGGAATAGCTGAAAGGAGGAATAGATCTATCATGGATTGTGCGAGGACTCTAATGATTGAAAAGAACATTTCTATGAAATATTGGAAGGAACCTATCAACACTATAGTTCATACCTTGAACTGAGTACATTTGAGGAAAGACACATTCAAAACTCCTTATGAGTTATGGTATGGCTACAAACCCAATGTAAGTTACCTGAAAGTATTTGGTAGTAAATGTTACATCTTAAAAGAATCTAGAAAAGGAAAATTTGATGTGAAAAGTGATGAAGGAATATTTTTGGGATATTCTTGCAAAAGTAAGGCATATAGATGTCTAAATTTGTCTACTCACAAAATCATAGAAAGTGCACATGTGAAAGTTGATGAGTTTGCAGAAAAGACTGAAGAAGAAAGAAAAAAGGAACCAAAGGATTACAGAAGATTTGTTTACATTGAACCTGATACATTACCAGACACATTTGTCAATAAGGAAACTATCTACCAAGCCCAGTACAATAACCAAGTCACAAGAAGAAGTTCAAACCAAGTCACAAGGAACCGAGTCTCAGTCTGAATCTACCGAGCAAATATCTACCGAGCTTGAGCAACCTGAACCTGAAGATGAAATTAAAGAAGATGACAATGTAACTCATTCAAGAGGCAAGGAACCTATATTTTCCAAGTATGTCAAGAGGCATCATACACCAGATCAGATTATTGGAAACAAATCAGATGGTACTGTGACAAGAAGTAAACTAAAAGGTACATGTTTACTTGCTGATTTTGAACCTAGAAATGTCAAAGATGCATTGGAAAATGAAAGTTGGATTGAGGCTATGAATGAAGAAATAGAACAAATAGAGAAGAACAAAACATGGACTCTTGTACCTAGGCCTAAAGATCAAAATGTAATTGGAACAAAATGGGTATTCAGGAATAAGTTGAATGAAGATGGTCAAGTATCAAGAAACAAAGCTAGATTGGTGTGTAAAGGATATTCTCAAGAAGAAGGCATAGATTATGGTGAGACTTTTTCTCCTATTGCAAGATTATAAGGTGTAAGAACTCTACTTGCATATGTAGCACATAAACAATTTAAGGTATATCAGATGGATATAAAATCTGCATTTCTAAATGGTAGTCTTGATGAAGAAGTCTACATTGAGAAACCTAAAGGTTTTATTGATTCAAAAAAAAGGGATATGGTCTGAAACTTACACAAAGCATTGTATGGTCTAAAAAATCTCCTAGAGCATGGTATGAAAGATTACATAACTATCTTATTAAGATTAGTTTCAAAAGATCTAATGATAACATTAATTTGTACATCAAAGAAGGACTAGATAACAAAATTGTTTTGGCAAAAATATTTATGGATGATACTATGTTTACAGGGAATGATGATCAGTGCAAAGAATTTTTCAGAGAAAATGAACAAAGAATTTGAAATGTCTATGTTTGGTCAGATAAAGGTCTTTGTTGGTCTTCAGATTCAATAGAACAAGAATGGCATCTACATTACTTAGTCTAAATACATCAAGGAAATACTTAAGAAGTTTGGTATGGAAGATTCAAAACTAGTTGGTACACCCATGTGTACTAGACTGAAGATTACCAAAGATGATGATTCAAAAGAAGTAGATCAGACCTTATATAGATCAATGATTGGAAACTTATAGTATGTAGTGCATACAAGGCCTGATATTACCTTAGTAGTTGGTATAGTAGCAAGATTCTTAGTAAAACCTAGAGAAAATCATATGATGGCAATCAAAAGAATCT
Source organism: Chamaecyparis obtusa (assembly GCA_027943335.1). Lineage (NCBI taxonomy): Eukaryota > Viridiplantae > Streptophyta > Pinopsida > Cupressales > Cupressaceae > Chamaecyparis > Chamaecyparis obtusa. The sequence goes on along the minus strand of BSBK01002925.1, from coordinate 1,096,807 downwards.
TGAGGTACTTGAGAGGAACTGAAGATTATGGCTTGTGGTATAAATTTGGAGGCAATCTAGACTTAAAAGTGTTTACTGATGTTGATTGGGCAGGAAACATTGATGATAGAAAGAGTACAAGTGGTGGAGCATTCTTTCTTGGCAAGAGTTTGGTATCTTGGACTAGTAAAAAGAAAAATTGCACATCCCAATCCATTGCAGAAGTAGAATATGTTGCTATAGCAATAAACTGCTCTAATATTGTTTGGTTTAAATAGTTATTTGAAGGCATGAAGGTTGAGATCAAAGAACCAGTTGTTATGTTTTTTGATAATACAAGTGCAATAAATATTTCAAAGAATCCAGTAATGCATTCCAAAACCAAGCACATTGCAATAAAATATCACTTTTTCAGAGAATTGGTGTAGGACAAGGAAATCAAATTGGAATATGTTCATACAAAAGAATAGATTGTAGATATTGTAGACTAGGATTTGAGCGTGCACCTAAACCTATTTTGAAGGCCAAAGACAAACAAACGTTATAGCATATAATCAAATCAAATTGAATGGTAAACAAACTAAAATCAAAGCCACCTCAATTTAAGCCTAAAACAGATGCGCCCATGCAACATTTGATATGCTTGGATATAAATAGATGTGGGTGTGCAAACTCAAGCACTTGGAGCATGCAAGATAAATGATTTGAGGATCAAGAAGACCCAAAATGACACAAAATAGGTATGAGGAACCTATTTTGCCTCAAAGGCCTCAAGAACACACAAATATGCAAAGCTAAAATATGAACTAAGATTAATTTAAATAAGAAATGAATCTATGTTAATCCAATTAAGCTAACTTAGATATGATTTAAGCTTGAAAATGATCTAAAATGATGAACTTATGCTTATGCTAAAATGAAAATGGCATTATAACTTTGCTATTGAGTTTGAGAGTTGAAAGATGATTTGCCTTAGGAAGTGAGGGTATTTATAGGATTTCTAAAGGCTTGGGGTAGGAGGAATGAATGGCCAGGATTGAAATCTTTAAGAGAGGCCAAGATTCACTCAAAGGGAAGCACATGGATTGTGCTAGTTCTCAGCCAATCAGGAGGTGACACATGTCACAAGGTGAGTGGATGAAGGGAAGGGCAAAGAGGAGTCAACAAAGGGGGCTCCAAGCTCATAACTCTCCAAATAAATGCTTGTAAGAGCAATGAATGGGCTTTAAGAGGCTTTGAAGACTTTGGGGAAGTAATAAATGCTTTGTGGTTGAGATATTTGGAAGGAAAGACTTTGCTTTGGTTTAGGAAAGTCTTAAGCTTGGTTAGGATTGCACAAAGGTTTAAGGGTAGGATTAGGATTAGATTAGGACAAAAAAAGGATTAGGATGGGTGAAGAGGGTGGATTTGAGAAGATTCTAGAAGAGTCTAGATTTCTCCTTAGTTTCATGGAATAAAAGTTATTCATTCCAAAAGCTTAAGTTTTAGGAATATTTATTAAAATATTTTCAATAAATATGAAAATTAAATATTTAACCTTAATTAAATATTTAACCTTGGGATTAGGGTTAGAAAAGATGAGATTAGCCTTTTAATCGAAATTAAGAAGGGATTAGAAGATTTTGGAAGAGGTTAGTGGTCTTAAGGAAATTGGCCAAGTTTGGGATAAAAAATAAATTAATTTATTTTTGAAGTTTTTTGGTCAATTTATTAATTAAATAATTAATAAATTAGGGGTAATGTCCAAATGACATTTTTAGGCTAGATTCCTTAATTAAAGATTTTTAATTAAGAGAGAGGGATTTAATGCCATAAAAATAAATTAATTAATTAAATAAATAATTAATTAATAAATGATGATGTCATCAAAGATTTTCAGAAAACAAAAATAATTTATTTTCTGAAAGATTTTTCGGTGTCTACATTTTGCCCCTCTTTGATGCGATGCCGCAAGTGGCATGGCGTCAAAGACAAGAAAACAAGATGCCGAGGCTAGAATCAGAAGAAGAGGGTATGACGCCCGGGTGGACTAGAAGAAAGAGGAACATGCCCCGGTGGGACAAAATCATGGAAGATGCGCCCAGTGGGACAAGGAGAAAGAGGGATTACGCCCTGGGACAGAGTGTGCCCGGCGGGACGAGGAAGGAAAGGCCTAGGAAGAAAGGGGAGATAAATAACCTCACTTCTAAGAACAAATATGGATGATATGCAAGATGAGATGAAAATGAAAGATGCAAGATGTAGCTGTATGCAAAGATGCAAGATTAATCTATATGATAAATGCAAAGGACCAGATAGCTCCAAGTGCAAACGGGAGTGCACAACCTAGATTTAATATAGCTATGTTAGAGACCTGCCAAGGATACTAGGATCACGAGGCCTGTCAACAATGTCGCAGAGGACTGACGAGGACTGATGCTAAACAAACACACAGGGTTGCCCCAACATCACACATGAAGCGCAGAGGCGACATGGCGGAACTGATGCTGAAGGAACCACAAACACACAACTGACTCACAGGCAGAAGTGAAAGATCAAAAGACCTTGCCCCAGATTATCCGCACACGCAGCACACCATGATATAAAGAATCGTGGTGACCCTGGTGGGATAAAGAGAAGCCAAAAAAGATTAACAAGACCCAAAGGACAAAAATCCAAGATCAAAATGATATTTCCAAAAAGACATCCTTTGCCAAGGAGAGAGATTAGGTTTGATTGATGGTGGGAAGACTGGTCGGACAGGAGGAACGATATATCCTCAAGGACCAGGATGGAAGATTAGGTCGGATAGGAGGAACGATATATCCTCAAGGACCCATGGGTTGGTGAGAGAATAAGTGTAGTTGTTCGCTGACAAAAGCTGAAGTTCAAGGAATAATCAGGATGAGCAAGGATAAGTCGACAATTGATGTTGCTAAAGCACAAGGCCCGAGTGGGACTAAAAGTTTTTTGAGGCTGGGGATGGGACAAGATATTTGATCAAATGCTGCTGCAGGACAGACAAAGGCTATGTACAACAAGGAGGAATGATATGCACAAGGGATATGTATAGAAGCTTAGGATTGGGGATAGGAAGATCACACTCAGCGGGACTCTCACTAGGACGGAGACAAGAAGGATAAATACAGGGAGGATTACGCTATACAGGAAAGGGATAAGGATATGGTACAAGATATAGTACAAAGCTTTGGAATAGGATATGGATTGCAGATGGGTTGGAGGAAGATGGGAGCTGAATGCGTGGAGGATAGGGGAGATGGAACTGCTGGGAGATCTGTTATGGATGGAGGAAGAGGACGGCAGCTGAAAGGACAACTGAATAGATAAATAGCTCAGTTTACTATGTTTGCGCCTGTTTGCCAGGTTTTCACCAACATACTTGTCCAAGGTGCTTGAATTGCCAAGTTTTCACCGTTGGATGATTATTTTCTCTTTCTCTTTTCCTTTTTCTTTTTTCTTTTTTTTTTTTTTTCTTTTGCTTTTTTGAATGTTTTTGCTTTTTTGAATATTTTTGGATTTTTTGATATATGCAGGATCAGGTTCAGGCATAGAACCTCTTCAGATGGATGATGTTGATAGGATCATTCAAGGGCTCACCTTCTGGTGTTGATAGCTGATAGGCTCCCGAGCCAAAGGATGCGGTGACAACATAAGGGCCCAACCAAGTAGGCTCAAACTTGCCTTTCTTTTCTCTATTTGCTAGGACCTTCTGATTTTCTTTAAGGACCATGTCACCAACCTGGAATTGTCTAGGATGGACCTTTTTGTTATAACTCCTTTTGAGTCAATTCTGGTATACAACCAGGTGATCGTAGGCTTGCTGTCTCTTTTCATCTAGCAGATCCAGCTGTGTGAGCCGGGCCACATGATAGTCTTCATCAGTTATATAGTTCTTCATAGAGATGCACAAGGATGGGAGCTCAACCTCGATCGACAGAACAGCTTCGGCACCATATACAAGGGAGTATGGGGTGGTGCCTCTGGGAGTGCGATAAGAAGTATGATAGGCCCAAAGGGTAGGATTGATTTGGAGGTGCCAGTCACGACCAGAATCATTGACAACCTTCTTGAGGATTTTCAAGATAGTTTTGTTAGTTGCCTCATCTTGGCCATTTCCTTGAGGGAAATATGGACTGGAGAAATGGTGATGGATGTGGAGCCTGGCACATAGATCATCCACATGCTAGTTTTTAAAAGGCGTGCCATGGTCTGTGAAGATGGTAGATGGTATGCCGAAGTGGCAAATGATGTGGTAAAGGATGAACTTGGATATTTGGATGCCAATGGTTATGGTGAGCAGAATCACTTCAACCCATTTGGTAAAGTACTCTGTGGCTGTTATGATATACTTGTGTCCATCCGAAGAGAGGGGGGTGATCAAGCCAACGAGGTCGAGGCCCCAACATGAAAAAGGCCATGGTGGTGCAATAGGCTGTAGATCCTATGCTGGTGCATGTATCAAATTGGCATGCTGTTGACATGGGAGACATTTCTTGACAAATTCACACGCATCATGTTCCATTGTTGGCCAATAATATCCAACTCTAAGCAGCTGCTTTGCTAGAACCATGCCACTCGTGTGGGCACCGCAAATTCTAGCGTGAACTTCTTGCAAGGCCAGGACGGCCTCATTTGAGTCTAAACATCTAGATAGGACATTATGATACCTGCGACGATATAGGGTGTTGGCTACAAGAGTGTAGCGGGAAGCTCTGCGAATAAGGTTTTGACGTTGGTTATTGGTGAGATGGGGAGATATGATACCATTTTTTAGATATGCATGGATGTCATGGTACCATGGGGATTGAGGACCAACCAAGACACACACCATGTCTGCATCGGTGTTCTCATAAGCTGGTGAATGTAGCTGCTCGACTAGAAATTCATACTGTGATGCATCTTGTGGTATTTCCAATAAGGATCCGATGGTTGCCATTGCATCTGCTACTTTGTTCTGAAGTCTTAGGATCTGATTGAATTGTAGATGTAGGAAATGCTCTTTCAGTTTATCCACCAGTTGCTTGTAGGGTAGCAATTTGTCATCCTTTGTCTGATATTCATCTAGGACTTGTTTGATAATCAGCTGTGAATCTCCAAATACTTGTAATTCTATGATGTTCCATTGGATAGCTGTTTTGAGACCTAAGATGAGTGCCTCATATTCTGCAATATTGTTGGTACAGGGGAATCCCAACTTGAATGATTTTGGAATATAGTCACCTTGAGGTGTGACGAATAGGATTCCTGCCCCAGAGCTATGGGATGTGTTGGAACCATCAAAGTATAGTTTCCACATGGGCTGCTCTTCAATCATGCATAAATGTTCATCGGGGAATTCCATGATTAGTGGATAGGCATCCACCAGTGGTGCTTCTGCTAGTTGATCGGCAATGACTTGCCCTTTGATTGCTTTGCGATCTACATACTGAATGTCAAATTCACTGAGTAACATGACCCATTTTGCCATACGGCCTGTGAGGGTTGTCCTTGATAACAGATACTTAAGAGGGTCCACCTTTGATATAAGCTTGATTGTGTGGCTAAGCATGTAATGTCTAAGTTTTTGAGTGGCAAAGACCACTGCTAAGCATGCTTTCTCCATGGGTGAATAGTTAAGCTCATAGCCCACAAGAGTGCGACTGATGTAGTAGATAGCTCGTTCTCTATTTTCATCATCATGCTGTGCTAGGAGTGCCCCTAGTGCTGTAGCTGTTGTTGAGATGTAAAGGATGAGTGGGCATCCTGAAACTGGTGGTACAAGGATCGGAGCATTAGCTAGATACTCCTTGAGCTTATCAAAGCTTCTTTGACATATGGAATCCCACTTGAAGTTGGTGTCTTTGCATAAGAGATGTGAGAATGGTTGGCACTTGTTTGCTAGTTGCGAGATGAACCGCCGAACTGATTGAAGCTTGCCCTGTAGGCTTCTGAGCTATTTGAGATTTCTTGGTGGAGGCATCTCTGTTATTGCTTTTACCTTTTTAGGATCGATCTCTATGCCTCATCTAGAGATGATGAAGCCTAGAAGCTTGCCAGATGTAACACCAAAGACACATTTCTTAAGATTAAGCTTTAAGCCATAATGATTCAGATGATCAAACACACATTCTAGGATGTTGAGGTGTTCATCCCTTGTTTTAGATTTTGCAAGGATATCATTCACATAGTCTTCAAGGATCTTGTGGATCATGTCATGGAAGATTGCTGTCATTGCTCTCTGATATGTGGCCCCTGCATTCTTTAGCCCAAATGGCATCATGTTGTAGTAGAAGGTACCCCATGGGGTTGTGAATGTTGTTTTATGTTGATCTGCTTCTGCTATATGAATCTAATTGTAGCCTGAAAATCCATCCATGAGTGATAGCATTTTGTGACCTGCTGTGAGGTCTAAAAGCATGTCTATGTTTGGTAGTGGGAAGTCATCCTTAGGACATGCCTTGTTCAAGTCCCTGAAATCAGTACAGATTCTGATGTCACCAGAAGGCTTTGTGACTGGCACCATGTTAGAGATCCACTCTGAATAAACTATTGCTCTGATGATCTTAGCTTGGAGGAGCTTCTCAAGCTCTGCTTTGACAAGCAATGCTACCTTTGGATGCATTTTCCTTAGCTTCTACTTCACTGGCTTGACATTTGGATCTACTGATAGATGATGAACAACAAGGTTTGGATCAAGCCCAGGCATGTGGGTGTATGACCATGCAAAGTTGATGATGGATTCCTTGAGCAAGGCACTGAGAGCCATTTCTTCTCCTTCTGTTAGGTTGACTACAATGTAGGTGATCCTTGGACATTCTTCTGTTCCCAAGTTGATTGGCTTGGTCTCCTCTATGATGATCGACGATTACTCTAGTCTATAATCTTGGATAGGGGGAAGAGGCAAGGCTTCATCTTCTAGCACCTGAATTGCCAAGTTTTCACTAGAAGATATGCCCTTTATTTTTACTATTTTGGAATCAGAATGTGCCCCAAGGGGGTTTTCACATAAAGACTCATGATGTTATTTTTCTATTTCATTTTTGTGACTAAAGCTTGCCTCTTCCCCAAAATATCCTTTTGGGTGAAGCTGATAGACAGAGGTTGATGTTGGATCCTGATTGCTTGCTGGACCTGATGCCCCCATGAATTCTAGGAGTGCTTGTGCGCTTTGGAACTCATCGATGTGTGTGATGCTTGGTTGGTCCCAATCTATGAGGTCAAGGTTTGTGAGGGGAAGATCTATGAGGTTGATGGATAGTTGTTGGAGGACAGAAGTCCCCAGGAGGGTGTCATCGGCAAAGATATCATCATAGGATTGGATGTCTTTCTCTTTGGGGATGTCTTTGATTTCCACGAGGTCATCCTGGCTATTCGAAAAGTTCACATTGGTCATGTTAGTGCCCGTAGTTGTGGTATTGGGATCTTGTTCAAGCAGGTGAGGGGTATTAAAGCCATGTCCTTGCTGTTCTGGATTCTGGGATGGTATGATAGGAAACAAATTTCCATCCTCTTGTGGTCCTAGACCACCACCTTGATAGTTATAGTGTTCTGTGACATTTTTGTAGGGGATTGGGTATTTCTCTTTGAAGTACTCAAGAAGTTGTGTGTCACGTGATGGGAGATCTTTGTATAACCATTTGTTAATATCTGGATCCATTTCTTTGCTGGTGATGGTACCATGAGACTCAAAAGTCATGTTTCTGATTTGCTTGAGCTTATAATGTTCCTCAATAGGCTTGTTTTGACAACTTGGGCGCCCTTGAGTATGTGGATCACGTGGAAGAGCCCCTATAGCAAATGCATCACTGAGGCTGTATTCGCCACAACCCTGGTTGTTGATCTTGACAGATGATAAGGTGGAAGAGAGGATGGTCTCTGGATCGCGATGGGATTGGGATGAGCTAGCAATAGAAGTACCAATATCAGTTCCAGGACAATGAGTAGAATGAGGGAAAGATGCTTCCATCGCACGACAGTATGCGAAGGGGTTAGGATCAGTGTGGATGGTAACCTCAGTACCTTGATGTGGAAACTTGATGCACTGATGGTAAGTAGATGGTACGGCCTTAATGGAATGGATCCATGGATGATCGAGGAGGATATTGAACGGTAGGTCAAGATCAACAACGTGGCAGAGAGTATCTTTTGTTGCTGGGCCTAGCTGGATAGGCAAAGTTATAGTACCTTTAGAGGTATGCTCCAAGTTATCATATGCTTTGATAGTGATTTGCTCATGTTGTATGTCAGCCTCCATGAACCCGATCTTCTTGATGAATTTTAATGTGCACAAGTTGAGGGCTGAGCCATTATCCACTAGAACTCATTTGATGGTGAAATCTCTGACCATGACAGCAATGCGGAGAGGGAGAGTATGGTCAGGAGCAACATCTGGTATATCAAATTCTTTGAAGGACAAGGCACATGCTGCTGATAGGTGTCCCACAAGAGTTTCAAACTAAGTTGTGTTAATGTTCGTGGGGACATGACCTTCTTTTAGAGCTTTGTCCAGGATCTCCTGATGGATGGGTGATGTGCGGAGCAAATCCAAGATAGATATTTGGGCTGGCATGTTCCCAAGATGCTCTATGATATTGTATTGTGCACTTGGTGCATTATGCTGTGTTGCATGTGCATTTGATGCTGGCCTGGTGTTAGACTGTGCTATGGATGCAGTAGATGTTGACCTTGGAGGAGCAGCTGATCTTGGAGGAGCACCGGCAATAGTTATCCTACCACTGCGGGTAGTTGCAGCACATTGTTGATCCAGCCCTCTGACGTGGATGGTATTAATGGTGGGCTCATCTTGGATGGGCTCAACTTGAGTTATGCATCCGACATACTTGTCATAGTTGATGTAGGCCGCTGTGTGATCTTCTTGCTTGCCTTTGCCACGATTTTGGGGCTGATTGGCGTTGGCTTGATTCTTCCCGGTATCGTGTTGAGGGAACACATTTTGATATATTTACAAACCGGCATTGGGTGAAGCTTGAGCTGGTGCATCGACCTGGATCTCCTTGCGATCAATGAGATCCTGGATGTAGTTCTTAAGCTGCATGCACTTCAATGTTGTGTGCCCCTTTACACGATGGTAATCACAGTATTCATGTTCTTTATACCAATCAAACTTTGGTGTGTTTTCATCCTTCTGTGGGATGGGCGGATATGTGATCATATTTTCCTTGGCTAGCCGATAAAAGATCTGATCCAGAGGCTCACCCAAAGGTGTGAAAGTCCTCTTTGGATTGTTCTGATTGTTGGGTTTGTTCTGCCTTGGGGCAACGTTAACTGCATTAACAGGATTGCCTTGACGTGCTGGTTGCTGCTGTTGGTATTACTGCTGATACTGTTGCACAGGTGGTTGATGAGCTTGAGGAGGTTGCTGATAAATAGGTGCTTGATATGCGGGAGCTGGGGGTTGCTAATAGATGGGCGCTTGTGGCATTTGGTATGTTTGAGCTGGTGTAGGACTAGCCACAATGAATTGTACATTTTTCATGTCAGTGGCTCCATCTGTAACAACATTCTTGTTACGATTCTAGTAACGGGATTTATCATTGTTGGGTTTGTTCTTGGAATCATCCTTGAAGTGACGAATAGTGCCTTCATCTAGGAGAGCTTTCTTGATGCCTATGCCCTTGCTCTTGATGTCTTGGTATGTTTGGAGATAGTTCATTCGTATGTGATGGGATAGCTTTGGATGCAGGTTATCAATGAAGATCTTTGTTAGATGCTTCTCTAGCGGCTGATATGATAACCTGGTTGTAAGATTCTGCCATCTTTGCAAGTATTCTACAAGGCTTTCTCCATCTTTCTGCTTTGAGTTGCATAGGTCTAGCAAGGACAACTCATTCTCCACATTATGGGCATAGTGTGTGATGAACTTCTCAGAGAGTTCAGCAAAGGTTTTTATTGTCCCATGTGGTATTTTGTAAAACCACTCAATAGCAGTTCCTCCCAAGCTTTTGGGAAACAGGCGCAGGAGATAGTTATCACTGTAAGCCACTTCTTGGCATGCCATGTAGAACTCTTTGATATGGTTTACTGGATCTCCTTTCCCTTGATACTTGTCAAACTTGGGCATCTCAAAATGCTTGGGGAAAGGGATAGTTGCTATGGACCGATCGAAGGGATATGAGCACACCTCTTCGAACTTGTATGTTTTATTCTCTATTCCACTTTGTAGCTCCTTTAGAGCATTTTTCATTGCTTCCCACTCAGCATTGAGTGGTGAGGGAACTGGGACTTCTGCTTGTGATGGAAGCTGTGGAACTGGATATGGCGCTTGCTGTGGATAAATGGGTTGGAACTGATTTTGGGGCAATGGTTGCTGGGGATATTGCTGGTGTGGCATAGGGGGATATTGTGGTAAATGATATGGAACCGCTTGATGTTGTTGGGCTGCTTGTTGTTGTTGAACTGGCGGTTGTTGTGGGACTGCTTGCTGATATTGGACATTTGAAACTTGCTGTTGTATTTGATGGGTGGAAACTTGTTGTTGCTGGGGGATGATAGGGATTTGTTGCTGGGGCTGATAGCAAGGGACTTGCTGTTGTTGAGGAATGATGGGTGTTTGCTGAAAGGGGACATGTGGTTGCTATGGGGGAGGCTGTTGGAATGATGCTACTTGCAGGTATGATGGTGGTAGTTGCTGAGGTTGGCTTTGCATTTGGCTGATATAAGCTTGGTGCATGCCTGCATTACTTAGAGGTGGAACAGATGTGGGGAAGCTAGAAGAAAAGGGTAATGGGGTAAGATAGCTAGGGAAAGTTGGCTGTTGAGGTGGTGGAACTTGCTGGAAGGTATTTGGGATTTGAAAAAAATAGCTTGAAGCCGGTGGTGGTTGGGGTAGTTGCTGCTGTGCTGCTTGGGCGAAGGCGGTTTGTTGACTTGCAACCATAGATGTAGGGGATTGAGATGGGATCCCCCATGCCTTCATTTCTTCTTGTGTAAGGCTCCACTGAGAGCTTGTGTTAGGGTGCACTGCAGCGGATGATGGAATGGTAGGAGCAACGGGAGCTTGGGACATGAATGATGGTTGAGAGAAAGGAGCTTGTTGAGGTTGTGGTTGAACGGATGCTTGCGAGGAGGAAAATGAAGGAAACACCCAAGAGAAAGATGAGGTTGGAATGGGAAGTGATTGCGCTAACCCCAAAGAAGAAGGTACGGGTGCTTAGGGGGTGAAGGGTGACAGTGCTCCTTTGATGGTGAAAGACGTTGCTTGACTTGCGGATGGTGGCGAAGTTTTTGGTGTAAAAGCTTGCGTGAGAGGTGGAAGCTGACTTTGGGTTAAGTGTTGGTTTTGGGCTTGGGTAGCCATAGCAGATGATGAAGCAAAAGGGGTATGAGATGGAGCGGATGGTGCTACAGCTTGTGTTACGGGACTGGCGAGGCTTCCTTGCAAAAAAAGGGGAATGGTGGAAAGCTCTTGGGGTGTTTGCATGATAGGATCGGGAAATGATTGGACAAACGGAGAATACGTTTGTGCTGGAACTTGGATAGTTTTGATGGGGATGCGTGGATAGAGAGATGGTGGGATGGAGGTGTTTTCTAGCAGGTAGTGAACAAACGTGCTTTGCTGATGTTGCAGTACAAGGGTATTGGTCGCTGGTGGGCTTTCTGGAGGATTTGTGAATGCTTGGATTACCAACGGGGATGAAGGGATGTTTGGATCTTCACATGGGTTACTGGCTTGGATCTGGGGATTGTAGGTCATCATGGCATTGGTGAAAAGGTTGGGATCGGATGAGGTTGTTGGTGGATAAGGATTCATGCTTCTTCTTTTCCGAGATCTGGTCTCAACAGGCATGGAGATGTAAGTGCTAAATGTATGCAAGATGTTTGGCTAAAAGATGCTGATGGATGCAAAGTTGATGAACTTCTAAAGATGATGACTTCTAAGATGCAAATGCAAAGAAAAGGATCAAGATGGTGATGATGGAAGCTGGATGGAATGGATATGGATCAAGATGGTGGAGGAAGGATAGGTTGCTGGTGGAAAGCTGGTGAAAGATTACTGAGTGGTCAACAAATGAGCTGCTATTTTTCCCAAATGGAGGATCAGAGATATGATGGGGTCAACCTAAGATAGACTGATGATCTTCGGTCAAAAAGTTTCTTATCAATACACTCCAATCTCTTGCTCGAGATGATGGCTATGCAAGGACAAGGTTTGATTTCTTTATGACAACACATTGTGTCAAAAAGAGGATGATGGTCTCTGATCTTGGATATGGGATAGGAACAACTCAAAAAGGTAGAACACTAAGTGTTGGTGGGTCTCTGGGTTTGGAGCAAAAGATGATGGATCTACCGGAAAGATATGGAAAGCTAATGGGGGGATGCTGGTGGAAAAGGTATTGAAGGGTGAAGGGACAATGCTTTATCTAAAGGGATAATGCAAATGACAAGGATTGATTCTAGAATGCTGGTAGGAAGATGAATGCAAATGCAACTTTTATGATGTTCTTGAAATGCAACTAGGGTTTTGATGCTGATGCAAAGGGTGAAACTAGGATGAAACCAAGATGAAAGGCTGTTGGAGACAAGATTTCAAGATCTGAAGATGGAAAAAGACATGAACAAGGAAATGGCTAATCTTTTGGCTCAAGGTTGACAAAGTGATGGTTAACTCGGAAACGGAAGGTGAACTGTTTGATGCAAATGTTATGGGCAATGTTCTCAAGTCTGGTTTGGGACTTCTCCTCTGCATGGGTTGCTTGGATAATGGATTGATAGGTCTTGGTGTTCTTCTTGATAACTTTTCGCTCTTGATAGGCTTGGGATTTGGGCAACTTCACTTTTGGATGTTTGTTCTTGCTGGGCATCACTTGGAAAAGAGGCTTCTGATTTTGAGGCAAAGGTTTCCAATGGCAAAAGTTAAAGTCAAAGCAATCTTCGCAAGGGATAAAGCAACCCTGCGGGATACAAACAAAGGCAACTGACTCTGACAAAGCTTTGAAAATGTATGTTTCAACAAGTGTTTTCACGAAGTCTTTGACTGTCAAGCACTTCAAACAGATCTACCTAAGGAAGGTGAGTATCAAAATCACTTGCCCACAGCTTGGTATCCCCTAGAAGGGAATACAAATGGTGAGTAATCTTGAGGCGACCCGGTAAACCCCTTGGAATCACTCCTTGCACAAGGATTTTGATACTTTCGGATGTAGATAGGGTAGCCTCTATTTTATTAGGTTTTTAATAGTTCTGTGGTGTCTCCATACCCGGTTATGCTGATCATCCATGACTCACTTAAGAGCCTTGCCAATAATGCTGGGGGAGAGGAATGTTTACCATCCCCAGACACGTGTTTGGCACGAACGCCCGGCGATTAGGAGATGTAAGCGATTCTTTTGGTATTCGCTTATTTGTATACCGGCCGGGGGGGATACCAGTTTGAGGTCGTTCTCTGAGGAGGAAGCGCTTCTCCTTGGACAGGCCTCGCTAAAAGTAGAACAGGTGAACTTGTCCAAGTTCAAATGTTCCACGTTGCTTACTCTAACAAGGATTATGCAAGAATTGAAAAACTCCTACATGCACATCAAGTAGATTTTGTTCATTTTCCCAAATTTGATTAAGTGATGTTTGAACTTTGAAATGAAGACACTCATGATTAGATTTTGATTTGTTTTTTTCCTCAAAATGTAAATGATTTGAACGGTTGCAAGTTCTTTCCTTTTGTGCATTCAAGATTTGATTAGCGAGTTGATTTAAGAACTTTGAAAAAGCTTTATTTTATCCCTTAGATCACTCAAGATTGGATTTGTTTGCTTGCTTTGGAATTCGAAATGAGATAGGGAACAGAGTTATTCATTCCTTTAGTGCATTCGAGATTGAGTTAGCTTTTCAAAATGACAATGACATTCTAGGACCTAAGTTCATTTCCTTAATGTCATTCAAGATTTTGTTTTTGACCTTTGCTGTAATAAAAGAAATGAAAAACCAGTTCCAAGCAAAAACAAAAAGTGACACTGTCCAGCTTATAAGCGACGCTGGAAAGTGCAGAGGCGACACTTCATTTTTACAGGTGACATTCTGTACCTCAAAAGGCAACAGATAAAAATGCAAAGGTGTGATTTCTTTCATCAAAGGCATGATTTCTTTACATGCAGGTGACAGAAGAAGAATTCTGGGACAGAACAGAAGTTATCGATCACAGGAAAATCTCAGTTATGCAGGCGTGAAAACAGAGCTCATAGGCATCATTTCTTTCCTCAAAGGCATGATTTAATTGCATGAAGGCGTGACTGGATTCTTTGTAGGCGACATTTCTTTTGATGAAGGTGACATTTCTTTGTTTGAAGGTGACATTTAATTGCTGTAGGCATCATTTCTTTTCATGAAGGTGACATTTCTTTTATTTCTTACAAAATACAAGCATATAAAGTATAATTTCATCAAAATGATTGTGGTTTTTTCTCCCACCGGGCGTGCCAGAATGTAGACTAGGATTTGAGCGTGCACCTAAACCTATTTTGAAGGTCAACGACAAACAAACGTCATAGCATATAATCAAATCAAATTGAATGGTAAACAAACTAAAATCAAAGCCACCTCAGTTTAAGCCTAAAACGGATGTGCCCATGCACCGTTTGATATGCTTGGATATAAATGGATGTGGGTGTGCAAACTCAAGCACTTGGAGCATGCAAGATAAATGATTTGAGGATCAAGAAGACCCAAAATGACACAAAATAGGTATGAGGAACCTATTTTGCCTCAAAGGCCTCAAGAACACACAAATATGCAAAGCTAAAAGATGAACTAAGATTAATTTAAACAAGAAATGAATCTATGTTAATCCAATTAAGCTAACTTAGATATGATTTAAGCTTGAAAATGATCTAAAATGATGAACTTATGCTTATGCTAAAATGAAAATGGCATTATAACTTTGCCATTGAGTTTGAGAGTTGAAAGATGATTTGCCTTAGGAAGTGAGGGTATTTATAGGATTTCTAAAGGCTTGGGGTAGGAGGAATGAATGGCCAGGATTGAAATCCTTAAGAGAGGCCAAGATTCACTCAAAGGGAAGCACATGGATTGTGCTAGTTCTCAGCTAATCAGGAGGTGACACATGTCACAAGGTGAGTGGATGAAGGGAAGGGAAAATAGGAGTCAACAAAGGGGGCTCCAAGCTCATAACTCTCCAAATAAATGCTTGTAAGAGCAATGAATGGGCTTTAAGAGGCTTTGAAGACTTTGGGGAAGCAATAAATGCTTTGTGGTTGAGATATTTGGAAGGAAAGACTTTGCTTTGGTTTAGGAAAGTCTTAAGCTTGGTTAGGATTGCACAAAGGTTTAAGGGTAGGATTAGGATTAGATTAGGACAAAAAAAGGATTAGGATGGGTGAAGAGGGTGGATTTGAGAAAATTCTAGAAGAGTCTAGATTTCTCCTTAGTTTCATGGAATAAAAGTTATTCATTCCAAAAGCTTAAGTTTTAGGAATATTTATTAAAATATTTTCAATAAATATGAAAATTAAATATTTAACCTTAATTAAATATTTAACCTTGGGATTAGGGTTAGAAAAGATGGGATTAGCCTTTTAATCAAAATTAAGAAGGGATTAGAAGATTTTGGAAGAGGTTAGTGGTCTTAAGGAAATTGGCCAAGTTTGGGATAAAAAATAAATTAAAAATAAATTAATTTATTTTTGAAGTTTTTTGGTCAATTTATTAATTAAATAATTAATAAATTAGGGATAATGTCCAAATGACATTTTTAGGCTAGATTCCTTAATTAAAGATTTTTAATTAAGAGAGAGGGATTTAATGCCATAAAAATAAATAAATTAAATAAATAAATAATTAATTAATAAATGATGATGTCATCAAGGATTTTCAAAAAACAAAAATAATTTATTTTCTGAAGGATTTTTCGGTGTCTACAGATATATTCACCAAGCCACTACCTAAGGATGCATTCTTGTATCTAAGAGGTAAGTTAGGGGTCATTCCCCTATCCGAAGCTCACTAAATAAAGTTTTAGTGATGCATCAACCAGAGCACATTGAAGATCAGTTAGTTGATGTAGCATAGTCTAGGAATCATTGCATATGAATCAGTACTTAAGGTACATTGGTGTTCACCGATAGTGTGTGAGTTGTCTTTGGCATGTGTTGTTAAAGAGGGAGAGTTTGCTATCATTTCAAGAAATTTATAAGAAGGAAAATTTGAGAAGTTAAGGGGGAGAGTTTTCAATCAGAGAGGAAGATGACAAAGGAAGATGAGAATCAGAATGAAGCTAAGGATATGTTCCTTATTCTATGTTTTCTATGAAATTTCATTGTGCTATGACATGTGTTGCCATCAATGCCAAAGAGGGAGATTATTGGATACAATTGTCTAAATTGTGTGTTGTCTTTGATGTCACACAAATGTCATATCAATAAGTAGTTTTGTGTGTCTACCGAGCTCAGTTGGTCAGCAAGGTAGTTTTCAGTGTCTACCAAGATCTCTCGGGTGTTAAAGGAAAGTATGGCAGAAAATAGTGTTAACTGAGCTTCCATGGTTATCGAAGGAAAGTTAGTGTTTACCGAGTTCACTCGGTCTCCAAAGGATGTTGCAAAATTCACAGTGGTAACCGAGTTCTCTCGGTCACCAAAGGAAATCTTTTCAGGATTAGTACTTATCAAGCAAGGTCAGCCCAATAAAGGATATTGTTAATTTGAGAAATAAAGTTTGTTTATTCCAGTCAACTATTGTAATGAGTGTTAATGATTATTAGTGCAAACTTGACAATCTAAATGGTATATATAGAAGGTCAAGTGGTGAATTCAAAGTGTGAAGAATGGTGTGCAAGTGTGGAAGTTTGTGAGCGAACATGCAAATCATTTTGAAGGAAGGTGTGTGTGAATTTTGAAGGATGGTTAGATATCCTTGAGGAGCAGCAAAGATTTATTTGATCAGGAAGGATCTAGTGAAGTAAAATAGAGATCTATAATCAGCAATTTAGTTGCATGATTATTTAGGTCATTTCATTGTTACTTTCTTACCATTGTAGTAGTGATTTCAAAATCTCTTAACCGAGTTGGTTTAACAGCCATTTTATAAATCCTCTAACAAGGTGATAGTTCTATTGAATTGTTCAAAGACCTCTTACAAGGCCACTCCTAACAGGGTGATTAAATCATCTAACAAGGTCACACCTAACAGTGTGTTTTGTAACCTTTTACCGGGTTGGCTCCTAATAGGGCATCACTTCAGAAGAGTGAAAAATAGTAACTAGTTACATTGGTGGTTTTTCCCATATTGGGTTTCCATGTTAAATCTAGTGTCTCTTATGTTCATGTTATTTTCTTTATGCATGCATGTTAATCACTTATGAATGCTTAAGAAAAATTATAATTAATACTCACTGCAATAACTAAGTTACAACATTTCTCTGTATGTTTACCGAGTGATAGTAGTAAATGAATTAATAAGACATCTAAGGGATCTGTGGTAATATTTTTTTGGTTAACTGATTCACCCCCCTATCAATTACTCCATCTATATTTCCAACACTTCCTTCCCAAGAACATTCTCTTTTCCATTTTTGATGTTGACAAAAGTGCTGAAATCCATCTCCTGACCATCAAAATGAGATTCACATTGCAAAAACCTTAGTATATCCTGATCATCAGAAAATACCTACCAATTCTCAACATTGTCTGGGATAGAAGGCTGAGACTTGCATTCAATCCTGGATATCCCTGCAAAGGTAATATCCTCTAGCCTTAATGCTATGTTTGCCAATAAGTCAGCCATCTTGTTTTGGATTCTATCCACCCAATCAATACCAAAGGCACTGAAACCTTCAATTTCATCCCAAACAACATTTCTATATTATTTCAACCTTTGATTCTTTGATGCATGCTTTGATCTAATCTGAGAAAATATTAACTCAGAGTCACCAATCACCCTAAGATGTTTGATCCCATGCTTTGATGCTTGTCTCAAGCCAATCAGTAGGGCCTCATATTTAGCAAAATTATTTGTGCAAGGGAACAAGAGAGTGAAAGAAAACTTAAAAGTCTTACCACTTGGGGATATCAATAGCACTCCTGCTCTAGCACCTTCCTTTGAACTCACTCCATCAAAATACAGGGTCCATAATACATTACCTTCTACCATGTTACTTTTATCATCAGCCAAAAAGATAGGCTTGACCGTTTCTTGCATCTCTCTCTCCTAAACTTGGAAAGAACCAATGTCAGTGTCCAAAAAATAATTCATATTGTCCTCTTCATCCTCCTCAATCATATGTGGATTTCTAGCTTCCCTTGAGACTTTCACATTTTCTCCTTCAATGCTAAAAGTGGCAAAGGATAGGTCACATTGAATACTTCCTCCCATGGAGGCACTCCACTTTCTAGATAACAACATTCCATATTGAGGGGGAATGTCAACTACAAGAACACTCATAGTTAATTGTTTGTTAGGAAATGCTACTAATTTATAAGGCAAAGCCTTAATGGTACCAATAACTGGCACTTCTCTTGAGTCCATAGCTTGGCATCTCCCATGAGGTGTATCAACCTTTAGTCCTAATGACTTCATGATCTCTATAGGCATGACAGTGTTTGATGCTCCAGAATCAATCATGAAATTCTTCAATAATTTTCCCTTTATTGTAAGGGACAAGAAAAAAGGATCAACTGTCCCTGATGTAGTATTTACAATGTTTGCATCCAAATACATCTAAGGAATCTCAGAGACAATTTCTTCACTTTTACTATCATGTGTGTCATCTAAAGTAGCCACATGCTTGTCACCTCTATTCATTTCTTGGACCTTTATGGAAGAGGCACCATTTACCCAATCCAAGGCCTTGACCTTGTGCTCTTCTATTCTCATCACTTCTAACAATGGAACGTTGACAATTATCTGTGAAAGCAATTTAGTCATATCAATGGGACCATAAGAATGGTTGCCCATATCTTCCTTAATCTTAGAGATACCTTTGTCCTCTTTTTGAACAATCAAGTCAGAGTTACTCTTTTGTACAAATTCATTTTCCTTTTGAGGTATAGGGATGAGTACTTCTGATGTCTTTACTTTATCCTTAGGCATTGCAGCAGGCCCACTCTTCTTTTTTATTTTAACTTGATTGACAACATCAGCACCCTTTTCCTTTTCCTCATATTGTTGTCTATTCCTTTTAGAATTCTTGATAAACATGCTACCTAGTTTACCACTTGTGCCTCCAACTATCCTGCTTCTCAAATTGTAATTACTCCTAGCTTGAGTGACCATGTCTGCAGTGATTTGTGCAATTTCCTCATCAAAGGGTCTCCTTAAGGAAACATGTTCCTCACACTTCACTGCACCACATCCAACATCATCAAATTCTTCCTCCTCATCATCAATAGAATCAACCTCATCCCATGCATTTGAAGAAGTCATTCCACAACCACTCTTATCATACTACTCATCTTGTTCTTGGTTATTAGGTAAATTCAAAGCAATAACACAATGCTCTGGACTATGAGGAGATTGACAAATAGTACACCATGAGATATCATCATTCATGTTAACTAAATTTCTTTGCAAAGGATTAGGAATCCTATCATCAGGCCTATCCCTTTTAACTAGAAAAATGGACTTGACATCCTTCCACTAAGTATCGTATGGGTAATTCTGCATTCTTGGTTGCCTGCTAAAATTACTTGAAGCTGGCCTGTCATTTGTTGCAACTTGATTGTTTCTTTTTGCATTAGGCTTTAGACTATCTAAAGCACTTAGAATCTACTTTAGATTGTCCTCCTCCTTAGGCTTAAAATTAGTAGACCTTCCCATTTCATTCTTGTTTTGCACTTGAGGCCTATAATCATCTCTTCTCCCTAATTTTCCTGATATTCTTCTATTACTTTCTATGTTGATAGCCAACTTGTAAGCCCCTCCAAGATTTCTAAGGTTCTTATCCCTTAAGAGGTAACCCATCTTTGCATCAAAAGCATTTAATTATGTCACAAGACACACCCTATCATCTAATCTGATAACCTGTAGTAACCTATCCATAGCCTTTTGGAATCTTATATTAAATTCAAGGACCTCTTCATTTTAATTTTTTTTTATGTTATTGAATTCATTCAAAATAAAATCCTCATTTTTTTTTATCTCCATAATGCTCTTTGAAACAATTCTTAAATTCATTCAAAGATCCTATACTAGCATGGGGCAATCCTCTAAACCAATCCCTAGCATCCTTGGTCAGAGATTGTACAAATAACTTCATTACAACATCATCAAGCTCAACATTATAGTCATCTATTACATCCATAAAATTCTTTAGATGTTCTTCACATGTAATGACATTATTTCCAATAAATTTGGGGAGTTTATTTCTAATTTCATTAGGAATAACATTAGGATAACCAGGAATACCAAAAAAAATAAGTTGTTTTTATCTTTCATGAACAGGAACTCCATGTGGTGGATCCATTCCTTGAGATGTAGATGTCCTTGTGTTTGAACCATCAAGAATTTTAGTAGCACCTGGAATGCCATTTGTTTGAGCTACAAGGTTACCATGATTTCTACCTTGCCCCAAGAAAGAAGCAACAACATTTGAAGGTCCTGAGGTATGCTTGAGAAAATCAATCTTCTTCCTCATTTCTATAGTAGTAGCCTCCAAATCTACTTTCTCTAGTTCTTTAGCCCACATTTATTTCTCTTTTCTAGCCTTCTCAAGGTCTGCATCTAATCTCAACCCTTGATCTAATGGGTTTTCCACATGAATCTGTTCACTAATCTGCACTCCAATAGCTCTTTTTTTGCCCTTATCTCTAGGCCTAGTTATCTCATGTGTTCTATACAAAATAGGTTGTTCCTCTACTCTTTCAAGCTCTAGGAAAAAATTAATTGCCTCCAAATCTAACAACTACCTCTTTAGCTAATCAGCCCTTATCATGGCTTGTCTTACTCTGTCTTCTTTGTACTTTTCCCTTTGCTATCTAATGGAAACTTATTCTTAGACTCTTCTTTCTAGTTCATAGACCTCCTCAAAGATCTCTTCTGATTTAGGGAGAGTAGTCTCAGATTCATCATCTCCCACTTGAAATTTATCCTCACACTAGTTCAATACCAAATCAACACCCTCTTCATATTCTGAAATATTTTCTTCTTGACTAGGCTTGGTTTGAGTTTCTTGTCTTGTATCCTTTTTATTTCTCCAATTATGAGAAAGATTTCCTTTCTTCTTTCCTCCCCTTGTTTGACTAGGCATGGAAGTGCTTGGAATACCTTCTTCCATTATGTTTTTAGGATGTTTGTTCCTCCGGGACCTAGTACCTCTATAACTCATTTGATAAAAATCTACTGACTAGCACTGTTGTAGAGATGTTTGAGTCACCACCCAAGAGTATTGGGAATCTTACAATACCACTTAACAAATATCCAAATGAGACTACAAGACAAGGGACAAGAATAACCCTATTTTTCAATGATGACCTACTGGTTACAATAGACTTGTGTAACACTTCCCCAAAAGAGTGGCCATCTTGTTGGTGTTCAAAATGAATGCTTATGCTCTTAGGCTGCCAATATACCCTCAGGCTAATTTTAGGATTGGTTAGTTCCAAAATGTATAAGGATCTTAGGGTAACTGGACCAACTATAGGGACAAGACTGCCCTCTTCACTTTTGGCTCTACAAAAGCAAGGCGGGTGTACCTAACCTAGTGAAAACTATACTTCACACACCAAAGACTGGGTCTAAACAATAGATTGAATAGTAAGAAAGTGCTAAATGCTAACCTCACATTCATTAACTCTCCATTACTATAGGGTATTACTACTATCAACCAAATACAATTAAAACTTGAAAAGTGTTGATATCTAGAGATGGAGAGAAGTAAGCAAGGGCCAATCAAGCATTGAACTCAACTGAATATACTAATCTCTAATCAGTGCCATTATCCATTGGGAAAATCTCAAATACAGACATTGAAACATGAACCAGCTATTGTCAAAGACTCATCGCCATAAACATAAGTATTTCAGCCCATCTACTACTTATAATATCCTTCTACAGACAAATCAAAGTGAATCTATGTCCTATCCAAAGTATATTTCACTTGATCCTAGATCAAGAATTGAAGACTAGAACATATACAAAGGTAACCCTATGCAATAGATCAGAAAATCTAGAATTCACAAGATTGACACCAAGGAGAGACTTGAAAGCTTGAAATACTTGTATTAAGTATTATGAATCATGTAAATGTTCAAAGCATAGAAGAGAGAAAACCACTTCAATAACTTGCAAAAGACTACCAGGAAATTCTATTCAATCTAATACAATATGATACCGCCTGCTACAACTCCCTGGAACTAATCAAGATCAGATCCCTTTCAAAATAAAACATTTTACTTCTTATACCCCTAGTCACCTAGAAATCCTCAAAAAGGATGCATCAAGCTTTGGGTGACTAAGGTTAGGGTTTCAACAACTCAACCAACCAAAAACTACATCAAAATTTATTGCAAGGGAAGAAACATAACCAACCTAGAGAAAATGAATCTTAGATGGATCCGCAACCATCAAAATTTGTGAGGACAGTACAAAACAACCAGGAATTGCCATGAGAACCAATCAAATCAGCCACCTACAAACATACCTCGAGCACAAAACCATACTTCTCCTAGTACAAAAACATCATGCCACCTACCATAGGGACCCTCAGATCAGTCTACAACAAGCAGTGCCATCAAATCAATCAAAACCAGCCATTAAAACCATAAATTTTGGTACCTTCTATCACTTGAAACCCTCTGTAATTTTGGATTTGAACTTCAATGGTTACTTTATGGCTTTAACAGTGAATTGGAGGTCAACATTTGAATCTCCATCAACCTTAAGTTGTGGCCATTAGATCTTCATGTTTCACAATCTTTTAAATCTTAACTCAACTGCCACCCTAGATTTACTCCTAACGACCATGTGACAAGGCATTTCCAATTCGCGAAAAGAAAACTTAACTCATCATTTAACTCCATGACCCGGTGACCATAGGAAAACATTAAGCTTGGTCCCACATTTAGTGAGCTAGTGAAAAAAGGTTACCACCAGTTCATGAAACACTTTAACTACCCACCAGAAAGTTTAGCGATTCAGTGAATGCTTGTTCCCTAAACCGCTAAAACATTTAGATAACCACCACTATCTCACACAAATGAGTGAAGCCTTCAAAAACTTGTCAACCACTAAAGAACTTATCCCAACCACCGAAAGATTGAGAAACTTTGACCAGGCCCACATCAAGAAGATCAATGGCCATCTAAAGTTTGCATACCCATCCAAGATTCTATCAGATTTACTGATTTATTGATAGGATTAGGACCCTCTAACACATCTAAAAACTAGGTCCCACTGACAACCTCCACCTCATTAATACATGGACCAATCAAATCTCACTATTTTTGCATATGTGTCAATGGACCCACCTGCCTTCTTTATGAGAATCAATGGCTGTCGCTATACCACTGTGCTAAAGGTTGAGCATGTTATATCAATGGTATAATGATAGCCACAAGATTAAAATGAACTTTAATTTGCTTGAATGCTGAGAAGACTGGTCCCATTGACAATCCTCCACCTCATTACTTTTGTGGACCAATGAGATACTACCAAGTTAGCCTACCTGGCAAGTGGACCCACTCAAAAAGAAAGGCTACGTCATCAGGAAAGATCAATGATCAGTGTAAGATATCAAGCTTCTGACACATCCTATGAGAACTTACGCTAATCGTCAGATGGAAATACTATTAGAGAGGGGCCTAGGAACATATAAAAGCTGAAACATAGGAAAAATTAAATGCTGAGACTTAGGCTTTAAGGAAAAATTAGGCGTAGGGGACTAAAGGAAAATATTTAATTCATCTGGGAAAGAAACTTAGGAAAAATTAATAGCCAACCCCGCAAAGTCATAAAATATAAAGCACATGTGAATTAGGACCTTTAAGTGACCCATGAAAAGTTACATGAAAATATAACAAGGCCAGGGTTTTTCAAGGGTATTTTGTATGCAATGGCTAGATTTTCAAAAATTTGAACTAGGGCTAAAGGCAAAGACCTAAAAATAACTGCAGAGACCAGGGGAATAGGGCTAAAGCCATGACATTTTTTACATGTGTTAACACATAGTAGATGGGTACATGTGTCTATTCATGAAGACCTTCTCAAATACATTCTTTTTTTCCTTAGCCACCAATTCATAGTTCTTATCCATGATATGCAGGGTTCTTGACTTGGTTCTAAGTTGCAATTTCACCAGATCTAGCAACAACTTTTTCTCCTCTAGAGAACATATTGGTAAGCTATCATCTAGAGTTTTTTCTCTAATCCTTTGATCCTCTTCAATGGCTTGTCTTTTTAGGAATTCCAAGATGCTCCACACTTTATCTGGAATCATAGTCTTCAGTTCTTGTACTGTCTTTTTGAACTTCAGCATATGTTTGACAATCATTCCATGAATTTTTTATTTTTGAATTTCACTATAATTCTCATAGAACTTCCCTACTTGATCTATCCTACCTTCATCAATAATCCTTGAACTCAACACATTGAGACTAGGTTTGAAACTTACTTCAGGAGGTGTTTGAGTGTTCTTATTTCTTGTTGCTCAGGAGGATGAATACCAGTGCTAATCTCTTTCTTCCTCTTGGGCATTACTTTATACTTAGGATGAGTAGTAAGGTCAATAGTTTCCTTGGGCATAGAAGGGGTATCATCTGTTTTACCATTTAGATCATCAGATTTCTCAATTTTCACCTTCTTCATCTTTGGATCATCAGATTCTTTCTTTGCTATAACTGTGCTCTCTATTTCCAAAATTTTCTTGTGATACTGAATGAATTTTCTAAATCTCTGAAGTAACCTTGGCAACTTTTATTTTTGTTGCTATGATGTTCAATACAACATCAAATTCTCTTGTTTTCTGTTCATAAGTACCCCATCTAGGTTCATTGGGGTCCTTAGGTGTTGATAATAGAACTTGAGCATAAGCCTCTAGAATAGGCTCCTCAATGTCATATCCTAGTGGATAAATCCACTTTTTTCTTGGTTCAACAACCTCCATGCATGTTGTAACAGTTTCTTCCATGAAACAAGTACTATTCTTGTATTTTTCAACTATATTTTCAGGTATCCTATACCTCATCTACATTTTTACTCTGAATGTTTTCAATTCTAATTACATGTAATCCTTAAGGGTACTTTCTGTAGATGCCTTAAGGGATATCTGTGGCATAGTGGGAATAGATTTGTTTAGGTACAAATTAGACACCTTTCCAAGAATATGGAAGTACATATAGATTCTTAGGGACCCAAACTTGAATATCTTGTTCTTGTCATGCTTGATGGCTCTTATGTTGTCTATTAGCTATGCGTACAAGATTTCACATAGATTAAACTCTCCATTCTCTCTTACCAACCTTATTGCTGCTAGAATGGTGGCCGTTGACACACCGTTAACTCTATTGGTGTGCTAGAACCTGTATCCTAGTATCATGGACATCAATTTGATATCTTTCTCCTCTATAGGCTCTATTGTCATTCCATGCCTATCACTTCTTGATTTGCAAGCCTGTTCTACAAGTTTTTTGAAATCCTTGCCCACTGGAAGAATGGCACTTGTTCTTGAGAGTCTTGTTATTTCATGAATTAGGTCTCCTATTATCCTAAATGGTACTTCACCTATCCAAAATAGGTCATCATGGATCCTGCTAAGTAGGATTTTGATCCATTCTAACTCATAGAACTCATATGCCATAGCATATTCAACTATAGGATGATTATCCAACTGTGCATACTCATCCATGAAGGTTTTATCAAGTTTCATCATTGTTTCCATGTGCACTCTTATTCTATCCAAACCTACTTGTTCTTTCTTGCAATATATGTATGCCTTAATGTCTTCCACATGCATAACACCTATGGGAGTATGGGAAAATGCACCTTCTAGGTCATCTAATGTGGACTTGAATGGATGTCTTTTAAACACATATCTCTTCTTCTCCGCCACATCAAATACAATGGGAGTAGCCATTACTTACTTGTATATCACTTTCCAAATGAGATCAAAGACTTCTAAATCAACACAATAGATTAGGGCTTTTATAACCGATCAAATGCATTGCTAATCACTGGTGAATCAATATGTAATTCTTTTCTATCAAATGCTAGGGCTCCTTTTCTCTCCAATCACTCTGAGTTTGAATGCAATGAGAGATCTAAAAGCTTCTATGTATTTTAAAGTAAAACTTCTACCATTAATGCTTTTTGTGTAAACCAGGCTATCACAGATAATTTCCAACTTTCATTCTGTAAAAAATTAGTTAGTGCACTCTTGCACATAGGTTATGCTAGTCTCCAAAAGGTTAAGTCCAAAGGTGCATACTCTAAGGGTGAGTATACCATCCGCATAGGGTTTTAGAGCTAAATTAGCTCCCCCTATGACCTTGAGGGCCATTCATCTAGATGTAGAGGGTGTGTCCATTGTGGATGCATCAAATACATGCTCATCAACCTTATCCTTCTTTTCCTCTGACCAAATCATGCTCACATCTTCTGAAGCTTTCACAAACTTGACTTCCCCTTTGGTATCAAGTATTGATTCTTCTAGCTTTTTAGGGCTTTCCTAACTTTGCGTCCTTGATCTACAATACTTAGAGATGTGTCTAGCCTTGTTACAAGAGTGATAGATGACTAGAGGCCTTATATTCCTTGGCACATTGACATGGGTTACCATTTTACACTATCTAGTTGAGTGACCATTATAGTTACATATCTTACATGTAACATTCTAAAAACTTCTT
Organism: Chamaecyparis obtusa; assembly: GCA_027943335.1. Classification (NCBI taxonomy): domain Eukaryota; kingdom Viridiplantae; phylum Streptophyta; class Pinopsida; order Cupressales; family Cupressaceae; genus Chamaecyparis; species Chamaecyparis obtusa. Next base: position 1,070,051 of record BSBK01002925.1, on the reverse strand, counting down.
ACATTTGGCTGATTCTGATTTCTTTGATTATGCTAAATTTGGTTCTTCTGACTTGTCTTACAATTCATAGCTCTATGACCAAATTTATTGTATGAATAACAATAACCATTGAAAGGCCTTACCTCTGTATAGTTCCTTGCTATATGTCCATGCTTGTTACATGCATAACAAGTGTGGTCTACTAGCTTGCAGTCATCCTTAGGTGGTTCAACATTAACTTTAGTTTGATCTTCAGTCTTCTTAGTATCATTCTAGAGTCTTTTGGTGCTTTAATTCTTGCTTGCATGTTGTCAATCTAGTTTTTCACTTCATTGTATCCTATGCAGTTAGTATCTCCTTTAAGTCTTCTTGCATATAATTGAGATTCTATCAAATCAGAATTGGTGTGGAATTTTTCAATTTGATTCTTTGCCTCTTTCAATTTAGATTCGAAGCTTTCTTTGTTGTTCCTTAGCTCTAAAATTTCCATGTTTTCTTGCCACAATTCTTCATTTAGTTGAAGGTTCTCTTTGATCTATTCATCATAAACTTCCTAATTGTTAGTCATCTTGTCATCAAATTCTTCAATCTAATCTTTTAGAGATGTGTTGTCTTCATTTAGATTTTTGACCATTATCCCTAAATCATTGGTAGAACATTCTTTTAAGTCTCTTCTTAGTTTTTTAATGATTTCTTGAGCATCACTAACTTTTTCTTTTAGTTCTTCAATTTATTTTTTAGATGTGTCTAGGTCTTCAAGAGCAGCTTCAAAATTTCCATTTCAGATGTTTCATTTATGTCTCTTTGTTGAGGAATAGAGCTTTGATACCAATTGTTAGGAATGGGAACACTGAGAGGGGGGGAGGGTTGAATCAGTGTTCACTATATTTTAATCTTTTCTCTTTGCTCTTTAACTTTAACTTAAATAATTAAGTACTCAAATGAACATTAACAACATAAATATACATACACATAGCACATAAAACCAATATGATTATAGGGAAACCTAAATAGGTAAAACCCTAGTTGGAATTGACACCCACTAATATTTTGTACTAGTGTATTGTGATCCTTGTTAGAAGATCCTTAACCCTATTAGGAGTTCCTTTACATTACTTTTAGTAAAGTAGACCTGGTCAAGGGTTGGACCTTGTTAGGAGTCTTTTACAATAACCCTATTAGGGGTGTGGAAACATTGTCCTAGAGCTCACTGCTCAAATGGTGAAGGCTACAACCTTCTAATCTCATATATACACTATATCTGCTAGATGAACTAGCACTGTGACACTGCTTGTCTGATCAGTTCCTTTGATGCACTGATGCTTTGACTTCTTGAAAAGATCTAATACATATTAGAAACTCTTCACACACTTCTTCTTTACTTCTTTCAAATCTATATCCATTGTTCTACTTAATTACAATGGTGCATCTAATATTTATATGCGCATACAAAATAATTAACTAGGTCGGCCATTTAACTGATTACATACAATGCCTCCAATTAAATTGGCTTAAGCGTGTTTACAAAAAAACATAATTATATGTCTACAACCTAATTACAATAGGCACATAGCCTTTACAACATAATAATATAACCGCTAGCCAAAATATTAACAGTTGGTTTCTTGCTCTATTCTTCTCTGGCATTCACTGTCTGTGCAACTTGAACTCTTTGTATACTGAATCTTCTAATCATGCACTCTTAGATATAGCATGAATATGGTCTTATAAACTTAAATTTTAGGGTGCATACCATAATTCTTTCATATGTGCATGCGCTGATGCTCTAACCTTCAAGTACTCTATATACTGTCCAGTCTTCAACACTTAGCCAATTTTTGATCTTCTTATCATAAGAGCTGACTCCAAAACATAATATGAATTTGTTTCAATAATTAAAACACTATATTAAGTCATATATACTAGTATAGTCATCTTTCCAACAACCAACTCATTGAAAAATAAAAAACTATGATAGAAGAAAAAGAGAAAAAGTAATTTTTGTTGCAAAAACATATTGATCAATTTAATTCAAAATACAATGTTATAGAACAAGGTGTATCTTCAAAGTTAGATTCAAATTATGCCTTCAAAGGTTACTATTATAACTACAATTTATTTGGTCATAAGGCTAGCAGTTGTAAGAAAATTGCTCATGGATCTCTACATGTTTTTAAGAAATCAATCAGATGTTTTAAATGCTTCTTCTATGGTCAGTTTGCAAATCAGTGTAGGCTGAATTTAAAGCCTAAACATGTGTGAAAACTAAAAAATATTAATATTGAAAAATCTCTAGTTGTAGAAACAACCTTATTTTCACATAAATCTACTACATGGGTTCTAGATACTAGTTGTTCCCATCACATGACTAGGAGTAAGGATAAGTTTATCACTCTAGAAGACTTTGATGGAGGTTTTGCCAGGTATGGAGATAATTCAGGTGCATATATTACAGGTTGTGGTTCAATTTGTTTAAACAAATACACTCCTATACATGATGTGTATTATGTCGAAGGTTTAAAACATAATCTTTTGAGTGTCATTTAAATATGTGATAGTGGTTATTCTATTTTGTTCAATGCTCAAGGTTGTTCTATCAAAAATACAAGAGGACATATTATAGAAAGTGGATTAAGAATAGGTGGAAATGTATACAATTCGATTGATTCAATAGTTCATGAGATGTCTTTAGTCAACACTTGTTTCATGAATCAAGTTAATTAAAATTTGTTATGGCATAAAAGGCCGGGGCATATCAATTTTGATAATCTTGTTAGAATAAGAAAAAACAAAAAGGTTAGGGGTCTATTCTTAATAAGTAAACCAACCAACATTTGTGAAGAATGCGTAAAAGGAAAGAAAAATAAGTCATCCTTTAAAACAAAAGAATATCTTTCTAGAAGACCACTTGAACTTGTCCATACTAATTTATCTAGACCGACTAAGACTTAGTCCATAAATGGTGAAAAATATTTTATGTTCTTTATGGACGATTATTCTAGAATGGTTTGGGTTACCTTTTCAAAACATAAATTAGAGGCTTTTGAACATTTCAAGAAGTTTAGGAAAATGGTAGAAAGAGAAACTGATCTTAAATTAAAATGTCTAAGATCAGATCGAGGAGGGGAATTTACCTCTCAAGAGTTTATTGAATATTGTGAAAGACATGGCATAAAAAGGCAATATTCAACTTCTCATACACCACAACAAAATGGTGTTGTGGAAAGAAAAAATAAAACTGTTAAAGAAATGGCTAGAACAATGCTGAATGAGGCCAAATTGCCAAATAGATTTTGGAAAGAGGCTATTCATATAGCTATGTAACGCCCCGCCAGGGAACCCAAGAGAATTTAACCTAAAACATGCTACTAAGTTTAGTGAATAATTATGTTTTTCTAGAGTTAACATACAAGATAACATTAGTGCAGAAGAAAATTACCATTTACTCACATTAATACAACAACCAACATAGATTAAAAAACTATAGAGTTCCATGACGTAGAATTTCTTAAGAACGTAACACAACTAAAATAGGATTAACAAAAGATTCCATAAGATAAATATTACAATTACATCATATAACTATAAATTAAAATCCTCATGAACATCCATGATATCTAAATAAAATCACATCCACTGCATATGTCATAGGGTATGTGGTAATCACTCTAACAATACTAATACAATGTCCAAATTAGGTATCACATATGATAATCTAATACAAGATAAAAAATAAAGAAGATAAGAAAGAAACATCAATGAAGCATCATAAGGAATCCAACTACAGAATCACCATCAAGCATCAGCAACAGGATGCTGAATCTCAAATGGTAAAGTATCACTACCACCCATCCATGTAGAACCACAAAGGCCTACCCTACTATGCTGAGGAGATAACAAAAAACCCCAATTGGATAACCAAAACAAAAGCAGGGATAAAACCCTAAGCAGAAGGATCTTGAAAGCACTCTAACTCAAGGTATACAAAGATAGGTAAGACTCACTAATCTAGAGGCAACTAACACATGTATAATAGCCATACTATGCATATGAAGGTGTCATCGTGTACGTCTAATCCTTAAGTTTTTTCCTAGTAATCTCTTTGGATCTTGGCACCCAAGTGACCATACATGGGATCAATGACCTCTCATATAGATGAAGTCATCAACTATGCCAACTCATGCCTTTTAAAGGAAGCTAGTCATCTTCTCAACACCACCTTAGTCTTTACTAGCACTCAAGCATGGGTGAGGAATCATATCTTATTAGGTTCATTTAAATACCCCTTAATTATATTAGGTTATCACTTGATTACTAATACTTATAATAAGTGATCCTAGCAGCCACTGATGGGCCCCAAGGCTTATTGCAAGCTACCTCCTACTACATATCTAGGTAAACTACCTTAGGCTTATAGATCTCACCTAGATCTAATTAGGTATACAACTAGGTAATCCCAGATCCAGTCTCACATAAAAGAACCAAAAATGATTACAAAGATACCATAAACATAATACAAAGCCTCATGAGCCCACATGGTCAAGTCAGGGATGATAATCAAAATTTACACACACATCAAAACATAACTAAAAACATAACCATCTAACACAAACCTTGGCCTCTGTATCCCCCTAGGTCTTCTAGTACTTGATATCACATAATGTAAAAGAAGACACACTATGAACAAAGTATGCACAATTGTATCATGAAAAATTGACATCTAAGCCATAGGCATTTAAATTTCATAATGAGCATAATTCAATCCAAGCATAGGAGTATATAAGTCAACTGAAATAATCTTAATAAAAATGTTACAATGAAGCCCTTAATGAAGAAGTATTCCCTATAAACCTTCTATGAACTCAACATAATAAAAAGCCCAATTTCAGTAAAAGAATAACACTTGTCCTAATTAACATATATGCATATGTTATATTTGATTCAAAACAAAACATCTAACTTAATCTAAATTCTAGATTTAGTAAATAAATTACATATGAGCATATTTTGACACATAAATAAAACTATATGTGAATAAACCAAAATAAATAAACTAGCTATTAATGTTGGAAATATTCAAGACTAGCTAGGTTACTGAGAGGGGAGGGGTGAATCAGTAACTTCAAAACTTTTATAAATTTCAAATCTTATCCATATTTCAAATAACATTTAAATCAATAAGCTAACTACATGCATGAGTAATAGAAAGAATAAAACATTCATAAAGAATAAAACATTCATAACATTTTGAACACAAAGATTTGGTGACCCAGAAACCTTCCAAATAGAAAGTAAAACTGGGGTGGGGATGATACCCACAAAAATTCAATACTACAGTATAAAGTTTTCTAGTTAAGGCTTACAATGATCACTTCTGATGATCTACCCTGTTAGGAGCAATAAGGACTGCTAGGTCCACCTTGTTAGAGGATTTACAAACATACAATGAAGTATGCACTCAGTTAAGAGATTTTACAAAGACTATTAAGTCTACCCGGTTAAAAAATTTTAAGCTGATTCACCTATTAGAATGAAAAAATAGATCTCTTACTTGCAACTGTACTTGCTGATTGAGATTCTCTAATGTACTAATCACCTTCTATGATAGATATGTCTCTGCTGCTCCTTATACTACTGTAGCCCTTTGTAATTTGCTTATCTCTACCTTTCTTCTCTTTTTCACACTTATCACTTCTTAACACCTTGGATATGATACTAAACATTGTTTATATATCAATCCAAAACAATTACAAAACAATTACAAAGTCAGCTCTTAAACAAGCTAACACAAATATTACTGAGTCAACCCAAATATATTTACTCAGTTACTACAAACTAACTCAGTGACTTTCTGATACTCAGCATCCACTACGTTACTTGACATCATCATGCTCTCAGTAGAAGTGGAGGCTTGGTCCATACTAACCACTCAGTTGTAGTTTTGAACTTGGTATATACTAGAGACTCGGTAGATATAGTGTCACTCGGTAGAAACTAAATTCCCTATTTACCATGCTGCCACTTGGTAAACACTGCTCATCTCATCACTCAGTAATGATAACTCAATGAGCACTGTGAAGCTTGGTCTGCTCGGTAAATACTATTCTGTCTGCTCGGTAAACACTGTTCTATTTGTTCGGTAAACACTGTTCTGTCTTCTTGGTAAACACTATTCTGTCTGCTTGGTAAACACTATTCTGTCTTCTCGGTAAATATTGTTCTATTTGAATAAGTGTTGTCACTAATGACAAACATACTTAATGCCAATAATCTCCTCCTTTGGCATTAGTGACAAAAACACTTATTGCCCAAAAAAAATAAAAAATCATGCTGAATCTATTAGTATATACATTTCATGTCTCCCCCATATAGTATACATATATACAAGTATCTTGTTTCACCTCATACTCATATTTCCTATTTCTCTCATATACTTTCTCCCCCTTTCATATCTCATATATCTTATATACTTTCTCCCCCTTTTTGACAATAAGGCCAAAGGTGTATATACAAATATTTTACACAGAGATGCCAAAGTGTGAGAGAAAATCAGAATGTACCTTACTTATTAATGCTAGAGTTCTATCCCAATTCTCTTGCAAAATCTTGCATGTATGGAGTGCAACTTAGACTTCTACAGAGAGTTCAATAATGTGATCTGCAATTGAAAATTGATTGTCATGGATCAATGTTTTTGAGTATGCAATATGCTTCTGCATTGTATCCATGATGGGAAGGATCATGTTCTGAATATCTATTAATGTTGACCTGATCCTTACATCTTCTCTCAATAATTCTGACTGCTTATTAGATAGGAATCTGACTATCATATGATGTGCAGAGCTTGAACTAGGTTCAAGTTGCAACTTCTATGCACTGATCTTCACATCCTCATCAATCTTATTTATTTTGTCTTTAATCTCCTTTGAGAACTCGACAACATTACATATTTTGACAAAAAAGAATGTTACCTTGGAATAGGAGGACTCAATGCTAGTCAAAACTAAAGAGAACCCTGCCTGATTGATAGCTATTTGCTGGTCAATGTGCTCAAGCACTTTATTATCAAACTTCTTCTCATCTTTCTCAAGGAACTTATATGATCTAGAGGAATCCTCATTGAACTTTTTAACTGCTTTTGCCAACTGCAACAAAATGTGTTGAGAGGAATCAACTTCAACACCTATAGCTTCTGTCAAAATTTTCTTGGCATCCTCAATGATCTTATATTCCTTATCTCTTTCTTCTTTTAGTTTCTTCTTCTTTACTTTCTTCTGGAGGAGTTCACCAACTGTTTGCATTTGGTCTGCTACGAGGTTTGCAAAATCTAATTGGGGAATTTCTATCTCCTCATCTAAATATATATCTTCTACTACATTCTTACTCAAAAATTTTGTACTCAGTTGAGTCTTTATACTTAATGCCTTTGTAGTAGAAATTATTGTAGACACAGTAGGACTTGTAGTGAAAATTGATACACTTCTAACTGATGGAATGCTAACTGGAATACTTGATAAACCAAAAATTGAAGTATTTACAACTGTAGAATCTGAAGTACTTACTAAGGTATCCAAAATTGAAGTACTTGCTTCTGAAAAACTCAAAATTGAAGAAGGTGCTAAAGACTACAACTTGATGGAAGGAGCCTGAAGCTTGATGGATGAAGTGGTAGCCACTTCTATCATTGTTACATTGAGCTATGCTAGTGATGATTGGACATTTGATGTATTTGAGGGAGTTGTCACAATCACACTTGAAGTTTTCTCTGGGATAGATGTAGCAATTTTTACTGGAGAGTGAGGAAGTGAGACAATTACCTCTGTAGCTATTCAAACTAGATCATCTTCCTCAACATTCTTCTTAGCTTCCTTGATAGCCTCTTTCTCTACTTCTTCTATCTCAACATTATCAATCTAAACTACTTCTTCATCTTCTTTATCACTGTCATCTTCAATATCTTTAATTATCACAATTTCAGTACTTGGTTTGTGAAGATGATAGATGTTTTTCCAAGTAGATTCTACACTTTTCACATCTGACTCTATATCCTTGATCAAAATCAAACAACTATTGAACTTTAGTGTTATCTTGCACTCATTTTCTATCAATGCCTTATTTATTTCAACATTTTTCAAACTTGGCATCAATTGTCTTAAGGTTTGAGCATAGATGTCCTTGACAGTTTGCCTTGCATTGGACCATCTCATCTTGATTTGGTTTAATAAAACTCCTGGGATCTAAGAAGCCATTTCTTCAGGTGAGTATTTCCATTTTCCCATTTTCTCAATAACAAAATCTTCAATTTCTTGCTGCTCTACTTCTGACCTTGTTTCATAGTTGAGAGATTTGAAATTTGCAATTCCAGATCCTTCTCTCAAATCCTTAATCTTTTCTTCAAATGAGGGAGGAGGCCTTTTGAGTACCATATCATCATTGACTTTACCTGCCTTGTCCCTTGATCTTTTCCTTGTGAATACTATAGTGGGTTGTTTTGGTGCCTTAGTGATTTTTTCCTTCCCTTTATTCTTTATAGGTACTTGTTATTCTTCACTCTCATCCTTTTCTTCTTCTACAATATCCTATCCTTTGCCTTTGGTTAACATTAGAGGTGTGCTAGATTGCATCTTGGCCATCCTCTTTATGCCTTTGTTAACCACCTATGGAAGTTTTATGCTTAGCTCAATTCTTACCTTAGCTTCATCATATGTTCCAAAGTATGGAGCCTTTGGATCAATAGATTTATTTACTAGTGCTTCAATTATATCCTTTGTCTCATCAATGTTTACCTCATAAGGAAGAGGTTTCACCCATACAATCCTAGGCCTTACTGCCTGAATATATACTCTATCACAATCAACCATGAAACAAATATCATATTTATAATCTTCCACCAACTTTAGTGGAATCCAAAATCTATTATTCATCTTCTCCTTAAAAGATTCAAAATAGCTATCCATTATGCTTGCAAAATTCTCACCCATTTCTGCAATGTACTCATTTATCTAATAAAGAACAGGTACATCCTTTCTCCATTTTACCGTGCCTTTTGATGGGAAAAAATTTTGAGCATAGAAAAATAAACAAACCAATAGCAAGCCAAACTTATATGGATTGTTCTTTGAGGTTTGGATGCTCTCCATATTCTTGTTGAACTATTTCAATAATAAGTCTGCTAGGTCAAATGACAGATTGTTCTTCACAATTTTATAAGCTAGGTCAACTACTTCACACGGAACACTACTCTACTGACTTGAACTGTATATCTTGTGAGCTATGACATATGTGCCAAATTTTAGTTCTACATCAGTAATACTATTTATTCTCATACCTCTACCATCCCATTCGGCTAGGGTTTTCTTTTCCAGCTCTACCTGACCTAGGGTTTTTGTAGATTTAACCTTGGCAAGCATGGGAAGACTAGTGATTTGGTGAATCATCTTTTTTGATATTTCCACTGGTTGCTCAAGCCAAATTTTACCTTCATGCACTTGGCTTAGGATATATCTAATCCATTTTATCTAGAAACTCTGAGACAAGTGGGTGATATGTGTCAAACCCTTATCTTCCAAATGTTTATGTTCCGGTTTGAGAACACCATCAACACATAGTTCATCATGAACAACATCTATCTCTAGGGTTCCAAGCTCTTGAATTGTACCTTTAAAATGACTATGAATGTCATTTACAAGAAGTACCTTTGGAGGAATTTGAGATTGAGCTCCACTCGGATCTAGGGTTTTTGCAATCATGGGCACGAGTTTGAAATCTGGTACTTTCCATTCTCCTTGGACTAACATTTTTGAACCTTTCTTTACTTTGGTGCTAGATGATGCCATGGTAGCTCGGTAGAAAAAGAAAAATTCCTATTGCAAAATTTTTCTTCGAATCGCTTGCTCGCACTAGAAATTTTTCTGCTCAATATGCTGATATTCATGGTGAAGAATGAACTTGATTTCATGCTTTTTGTTAAAATTTTGTCATTAATTCTCTGTAGGAATTAGGGTATTGAATTTGACAGACTGTCATCCACTATGCATTAATTGCTTGGTGAAGATTTCGCAACTCAGAGAACATACTGCTCCGACCTTACTTGGTAACCAAATGAAATTAGGTTACTCCTAACCTTGCTCGGTGGTAACTGATACCGACCTTCCTATGATCCTGCTATATCTTGCATACTGATTTGGATCTTTCTTCCTTTCAATTCAGGAACTGTTTGGAATATGTCTATGAAGATATAGTTCTAATGCTTTCTTGGAGACTTAGTTAGAATTGATAGAGCCACCCTCTTCATGAGTGACTAAATTACTAGGATTGGTTTTCTTGGTAGGTTTAGGAATCCATTGTTGTCTCATCTGCTTCCTAATGCTATCTACTTTTGCTTTCTTTTCATCTTCAACTTTACCTAAATTCATGCAATTTTTAGCTATGTGACCAAGCTTAGTGCATTTATAACATCTAATGGTGGTTTCTATTTTTCTCAAGTGATGCCTTACACAATTCATACCAATGTGTCCATATTCTCCATAGTAATGACATCTACACCAAGTATTGTAATCCCAACCAAATATTGCTTTCATAATTTTTTCTACTGGATTGGGTGTTTTAGTTCTGCATTCTGATGCCTTATGACCTTGTTTGTTACATTTGTGACATTTGCCTTTAAATCTTGGTTTCTCCTTGCATTCATTTTCTTTATGACCATACTGATTGCAATTGTAGCATTTTCCATTGAATTTTTCTTTTCCATTGCTCCAACATTTGTTTGAAGTATGACCAATTTTTCCACAGTGATTACAAGTGGGTTTTTTATTCTTTTGAGTACCTTGTTTGGAGGATTCACCTTCCTCTTTGTATCCAAGTCCTACTTTTCCTTTTTGCTTATGAAGGTTTCATTCATACACTTGATTCATATCTTCTTGAGATTTCAACATTCTCTCATTGATTTTCCTTTTAGTATCTAGATCATTCATCAATCTTAAATTGATTTTCTTTTCAGATCTTAGCTCCTCTCTTATATTTTCATTTTCTGATCTTAGAGTCAAGATTTCTTCATTTGCATTGGAGACTTGATCAATAAGGTTTTCTAGCTGAAGGGTTTGATTCTGGATTTCATTGTTCTTTCCATCTATTTCATCTTTCATCTTGTTTCTTTGTTCCAAGATTTCACAAAATCTTGTTGACTGAATTTCTTCTTCTCTTTTCAATTTTCTTGCCTCTTCTTGTAGAGATCCATTCCTTTCTAGAAGTTCTTTGATTGCATTGTTTGCTTCATCCAAGTTGCTTGATTGTTTGCTTCATCTAAGTTGCTTGAAGGGAAAAAATCTTCAATCTTTTCTTCAACATACTGGTGGTCATTCATCTGATTTGCAAGTTCCTTCCTTCTTTTTAGGGATTGGGAAAGATGCTCTTTTGCTTCCTTGAGTTGAGTTATGGCCATTTCCAAATCTATCTTTTCATTCTCAATTACTTTGTTAAGTCTAAATATCTCCATTGTCCTGAATCTTTTCTCAAGCTATCAAACTTTATCCTGAGAACCACAAAGCTCTGATACAAATTGTTGGAAATATTCAAGACTAGCCAGGTTACTGAGAGGGGAGGGGTGAATCAGTAACTTCAAAACTTTTATCAATTTCAGATCTTATCCATATTTCAAATATCATTTAGATCAATAAGCTAACTGCATGCATGAGTAACAGAAAGAATAAAAAATTCATAACATTTTGAATACAGAGATTTGGTGACCCAGAAACCTTCCAAATAGAAAGTAAAACTAGGGTGGGGATGATACCCACAAAACTTCAATACAGGAGTATAAAGTTTGTAGGTTAAGGATTACAATGATCACTTCTGATGATCTACCCTATTAGGAGCAATAAGGACTGCTAGGTCCACCTTGTTAGAGGATTTACAAACATACAATGAAGTATGCACTCGGTTAAGAGATTTTACAAAGACTGTTAAGTCTACTCGATTAAAGGATTTTAAGCTAATTCACTTGTTAGAATGAAATAGTAGATCTCTTACTTGCAACTGTACTTGCTGATTGAGATTCTCTAATGTACTAATCACCTTCTGTGATAGATATGTCTCTGCTGCTCCTTATATTGTTGTAGCCCTTTGTAATTCTCTTATCTCTACCTTTCTTCTCTTTTTCACACTTCTCGCTTCTTAACACCTTGGATATGATACTAAATATTATTTATATATCAATCCAAAATAATTACAAAACAATTACAAAGTCGGCTCTTAAACAAGCTAACACAAATATTATTGAGTTGGCCCAAATATAGTTACTCAGTTACTGCAAACTAACTTGGTGACTTTCTGATACTTGGCATCCACTGCGTTACTCAACATCATCATGCTCTCGGTAGAAGTGGAGGCTTGGTCCATACTAACAACTTGGTTGTAGTTTCAAACTCAGTATATACTGGAGACTCGGTAGATATAGTGTCACTCGGTAGAAACTGAATTCCCTGTTTACCATGCTACCACTCAGTAAACACTGCTCATCTCATCACTCAATAATGATAACTTGGTAAGCACTGTGAAGCTCGGTCTACTTGGTAAATACTATTCTGTCTGCTCAATAAACACTATTATGTCTTCTCGGTAAACATTGTTCTGTCTGCTCGGTAAACACTGTTCTATCTGCTCGATAAACACTATTCTGTCTGAATAAGTGTTGTCATTGATGACAAACATACTTAATGCCAATAATTAATGCTTACATAATAAAAGTTCACTAAGTTAAAATAAAATCTAAAATCAAACATATAGATTTAATTTAATTTACAAATAAACTTATACTATAAATTAAGATATAAATAGCCTTTAAAAGAAATTACTATTTAAATTCAATAATGATTGATAAAATTAAATAAATCTAACTACAAAATTAATTAAAGTAAAATTAATAAGTAAATATAATTAATTAAATCCAATTAACAAAGTAGTTATACTAATTTTATTAGCAAAATTAATCTAACTTAATTAATAAATAAAATTAATGAATATTTTAAAAATTAAATAAACTAAATTAATATAATTAAATTTACATAAACTAAAATTTATTAATACAAATTTAAATAAATAAATATATATATATATATATATATATATATATATATATATATATGTATGTATGTATGTATGTATATATATATAATATATACATATATATATATATACATATATATATATATATATATATATATACATACATATATATATATATATATGCATACATACATACATATATATATATATATATATACATATATATACACATATATATACATAGACATATAGATATATATACATATATATACATATATATACATAGACATATAGATATATATACATATATATACATATATCTACATATATATATATATATATATATAGATATATATATGTAGATATATATATATATATATGTAGATATATATATATATATAATATGTAGATATATATATATATATATATATGTAGATATATATATATATGTATATATATATATATATATATATATATATATATATATATATATATATATATATATATATATATATATATATATATCTACATATATATATATATATATATATATATATATATATAAATGTATATATGTATATATGTATGTATGTATATATATATATATATATATATATATATATAACAAAAATTAAACTTAAAAAAAAAATGAAACATTAATGTTAGGAATGGGAACACAGAGAGGGGGGGTGAATCAGTGTTCACTTTATTTTATCTTTTCCCTTAATCTTTAAATTGAACTTAAATGCTTAAGTACTGAAATGAACATACACATAAACATGAAACATGAAATCAACACATAACACCAATATGGCTACGGGGAAACCCAAATAGGTAAAAATCCCAATGGGAATTGACACCCACTAATATTCTATACTAGTGTTTTATGATCCTTGTTAGAAGATCCTTAACCCTGTTAGGAGTTGTTTTACAATGCATTAAGTATAGTAGACTTTGTCAAGGGTCAAACCCTATTAGGAGTCTTTTACAATAGTCCTTGTTAGGGGAGTGGACGCACTGTCCTAGACCTCACTACTCAAGTGGTGAAGGCTACAATCTTCTGATCTCAGATACACACTATATTTGCTAGATGAACTACCACTGTGACACTGCTTTTCAGATCAATTCCTTTGATGCGTTGATGCTTTGACCTCTTGCAAAGCTCTAATACATCTTATAGTCTCTTTGCACACTTCTTCTCTACTTATCACAACTCTATATCAACTTCCATGCTAATTACAATGGGTGCATCTCATATTTATATGCACATACAAAACAAACAACTAGGTCAGCCCTTAAACCTATTACATACAACTCTTCCAAATGAATTGGATCAAGCATGTTTACAAAAAAACATATTTACATTTTGGAAACCTAATTACAATAGGCACATAGCCTTTACATCATTATAATATAACCACAACTCAAAATGCTAACAGTCGGGTGCTTATTCTATTCTTCTCTGGTGCACACTGGTTGTGTAACTTCAATTGTCTGTGTCTTTCTCATACTTGCATATCTGATCATGTTCTCATAGACTAAGAATGAATATAGTCTAGCCAACTTATCTTCTTGGGTGCATACCATAACTTGGTCATATGCATGTGAGCTGATGCTCTGAGCTTCAGGAACTTTGTACACTATCCAGTCTTCAATACTTAGCTAATTTTTGATCTTCTCATCGAGTGCACTAACTCCAAAATACTATATGACTTTTTTTCCATAATGACAACACTATAACAAGTCATATACACCAATATATCAAAAATTTTAACAATCTCCCCCTTTGTCATTGATGGCAACAAAGGAATATGGCCAAGTTGCTAATTGTTCCTTAATACAAAAAATTTTTGTCTTATATGTCCCTTATACATAACTTTTTATCATATATCTCCTTATACATATCTATACCATATTCTATACATACTCCCCCTTTGACATTAATGACAAAGGTGCTTCAAATCTATATATATAACTACTTACTGTGATAAAACATCTGAATATGCTATTTGCAGGTTTTGGATCTCCTTCTTCCAAAATGTGATCATTGAATTCACAATCTGGAGATGGGTGCATAATGCATACTGTATCTTCTCCATCTTCTCCAAATCTATGCTAGGACCTTGATCATATGTCACCATGGTGGCATTGATCTCCTTGATATTCTGATTAAGTATGTCTAATGAGGGCGCAAGAGCATTCCTTAGCTGAGTCTATTTAGCCCTTATCTTGGTCAAATCTTTTTCTTCCTTCTCAATGTTCTCTATCTATCCTTGGTAGACATTATTACATATGTTTACATCAACATATGGATCTTCCACTAATTTCCTTATGCTATCTATCATGGCTTCTACCTCTTGAATCTTCTTGTATAGATCACCAGTCAACTTGTCCTGGTTCATACAATCATCAATGATCTTTCTACCCTTTACTGCAAACTCCTTCAAGGATGCTTGACTAGCCTTTAGTGAGCTCAGGTCAAGTGTATAATTTCTAACCAATTCACTCAATCTCTTCTTCAAGTACTTCTCCTCTGCAACTAAGGATGCTGATTCTTCTAGGCTAGAGAAACTATTCTTGATCTGTGATATCACTAAGCTGACATCATCAACATAGTGTACCTTGGACACTTTCTTGTATGTTGTTAACAAGCTATTCAAAATGTTTATTGATTCTACAAGGAGGGGATTCCTCATCCCCTATTTCTCCTTGGCTTTCTCCATAGCTAAGATGCTGAACTTAATTAGGTCCTCTTCTCCCCATGAGTCCAAACTAGTTGTGTCAGGTGTCAAACTTGATAACAATGCTGCTGAGGGAGTGATGGGAGTGCTATCCATCACTTCTTGTTTTACCTTGATTAGTTCAACTGATGGTTCATTTCTGTCTACTTCTTTTTCTATTTCTTTTTCTTTTCCTTCTTTCTTTTCTTCCATCTTTTCTTTTCCTTTTTCTTATTCTTTTTCTATTTTTTCTTTTTCTTCTTCAATCATTACTTCTTGTGGATTGGGAGAATTGTTACCACATAAAATTCCAGCTTCTTGTGTGCTTACAAAAGCTTCTTCAAATTTGTCCAATTTAGTGTCAGTGGCCAACATGGCTATCTCTACATTATCAATGATAATGGTGCTATCCTTTAGTGATTCAGTCATGGGCACAGACTTATCTGCCTCTATTTGTGTTTCAACTATAGACACTGAGTCCTAAGGACCTATCACTGATGCATTAGTGGGCTCTTCCACCTTAACTTCCTTTGAGGGTAATTGTGTTGTAGGCACAGTAGATGGATACATGTGCCTATTCATGAAAACCTTTTCAAAAGCCTTCTCTATTTCTTTTGTAACAAGATCATAGTTCTTTTCCATTATGTGCAGGGTCCTTGATTTAGTTCTAAGATGTGGCTTCACCAAGTCTAACAACAAGGATTTCTCTTCTAAGGAACATACTGGAAGGGTGTCATCTATAATCTTTTCCCTTATCCTTAAATCCTCTTCAATGGCTTGTATCTTTTGGAATTCTAAGATATTCCATACATTATCAGGAATCATGCTCTTTAGTTCCAAGACTATCTTTGTGAACTTCAACATATGTTTGACTATCATTCCATGTATCTCTAATTTGTCTATTTCACTATATTTTCCATAAAAAATTCCTACTTGATCAATTATGCCTTCATCAATTATTCTTCCACTTAGCATACTGAGACTAGCTTTAAAACTTACTTTAGGAGGTTCTTGTGAGTTATTTTTGTTCCTTGTTAATCTCAAGGATGGATGACCAATGCTGATTTCTTTCTTCCTCTTAGGCATTACCTTATACTTAGGAGGAGCAATAAGGTCAATGGCTTCTTTGGGCGCAGAAGGACTAACATCATTTTTACCCTTCTGTTCATCAGATTTTTCTATCTTCACCTTCTTCAACTTAGGATCATCTAATTTTTCCTTTGTTGCATCTGTGCTCTCTAATTCCAAATGAATATTTTGTTCCCTTTCTTTGTCTAGGTCTTCTTGAGACACTCCATGAATTCTCAAGATATCTGAGGTAACCTTAGCAACCTTCCTTTTTTTTGTTGCATTGTTTAACATTGCATCAACTTCTCTTGTTTTCTCCTCATAGGTTCCCCATCTTGGCTCATTAGGGTCTTTAGTTGCTTCTAACAGAACTTGAGCATAAGGAACTAGAATAAGCTCTTCCACTTCATATCCTAGTGGATGAATCAACTTTGTTCTTGGTTCAACTACCTCCATGCATGTTGTGTCTATCCCAACCATGAAGCAAATGGTATGCTTGTACTTTTCAACTATCTTCTCTAGTATCCTATACCTCATCTGCATCTTAGGTCTGAATGTCTTCAACTCTAGTGTTATGTAGTACTTAAAAGTGCTCTTAGTTCAAATGCATTGAGAGATCTTCAAACTTCTATGTAATTTAAAGTGTAAAATATGCCATTAATACTTGTTGTGTAAACCAAGCTATCACTTGAAATTTTCTATCTTTCATTTTGCAAACAATTAGCTAGTGCACTCTCGCACATAGATTCTACTATTCTCAAAAAGATTAAGTCTAGAGGCATATACTCTGAGAGTGAGTATACCAACTGTACAGGGGGCTAGAGATAAATTAGCTCCCCCCATGACCTTGAGGGCCATTCATCTAGATGTAGAGGGTGAATCCACTATGGATGCATCTAATACAAACTCATCAACCTTTTCCTTCTTTGTTTCTGACCAAATCAATCTCACATCCTCTAAAGCTTTCACAAAATTAACTTCTCCTTCGGGATCCAAAATTGGTTCTTTGAGCTTTTTAGGGATTTCCTGACCTTGCATCCTTGATCTAAAAAACTTTGAGATGTGTCCAACCTTGTTACAAGAGTGATAAATGACCAGAGGCCTTATATTCCTCAGTGCATTAACATGAGTCACCATTTTACACTGTCTAGCTGAGTGACCATTATAGTTACATATTTGACATGTAACATTCTAAGAACTTCTTTCATCTGACCGATTTTGATTTATTTGATTATACTGAGTCTTGTTCTTTTGACTTCTCTTGCAATTCATAGCTCTATGACCAAATTTATTTCATGAATAACAGTAACCATTGAAAGGTCTTACCTTTGTATAGTTCCTTTCTATGTATCCATGCGTGTTACATGCATAGCACATGTGGTCTACTAGCTTGTGCTCATTCTTAGGTGGTTCAATATGATCCTTAGTCTAACTTCCAGTCTCCTTAGCATCAGAGGTGCCTTCTGGTGCTTTCATTCTTGCTCAAATGTTGTCAATCTGATTTTGTGCTTCATTGTATCCAATGCAGCTAGTACCTCCTTTAGCTCTTCTTGCATATATCTGAGATTCTATCAAATTAGAATTGGTGTGTAATTTATCAATGTGATTCTTAGCATCTTTCAATTCAGATTCCAAGCTTTCTTTGTTGTTCCTTAGATCAAAGATTTCCATGTTTGCTTGCCTCAATTCTTCATTGAGTTGAAGGTTCTCTTTGATATATATATATATATATATATATATATATATATATTATATATATATATATATATATATATATATATATAATCTGAAACTTACAAATCAAGGAGGGTATTTTTTTTAAAAAAAACACATTATAAATTTAGTCAAACAATAAAATTGACTTTTCTATTTTATCTTTATAGCTTTCCATTTTCATTGTATTTTTTAACTGTGCAAACTCCAGAAGAAAATATTTTAATTTTTCTAGAATGAATTTATCTACCCAAATTGGGTTTTTTTTTTAACAAATTGATTTCTTTCTAATGGGGAATTTATTTTCTCTCAGCACTATAGTTAAACTATATTATAGAATTGATTTATCATTTTTCTAGGAGTTTGATAGAGAATCTTACAATGAAATTTTTCCAACATAACAGTACTATGCTAAAATTTAATAAAACATAAAAATGAACTAAACTAGGGTTTTCTAAATACCTAGATTCATAGAAAACACAGATCTAACTACTGAATCATGCTAAAATTTGCACAAACAAAGAAAGCCAAAAAGATACAAAATAAAACTAACAGGAAGGATTTCAAAGCCTACCATGGATCCAATGCCAAAAAGTGAATTGAAAACCCTTTGAAGATTTGAAGACAAAATTTCTTCCAAAATCAATCCAACCTGTAGATCTGAAACTATGTAGAAAATAGACACATGATCAAGATGCACAAGCAAAAATCTCACAATCCCAATTCTCCAAAAATCTGAAAAGCACAAGCTCTCCCACCAAATCTCCTCCAAAAATTGTCTTGTCTCCCAAATGAATGCAATTCCCCCTTTCATGCAAACCATAGAGATGATTCAACAGTTAACTCCTAATCAAACTCCAATTACAATTTGAAAGTAAATCCTAATTAATAAATTAAAATAACTTTATTTTGCACAACTCAACTTTGACTTTTGAAAACAAGTTGTTATTTTTTAGAACAATTCACTTTTTAATTAATATTAATGCACATGTGTTAATAAAAACTCATATTAAATAGATTAAATATTTAAAGCATCCCAAGTCAATGCAATTAAATATTTAATTATTAATACACATAAACATAATTAATATAATTACCAATTAAATAATTAATTAATCCAAATAATCGGATAATTGACTTTAGATTAATTTTCTCAATTAAACATAAGAGCATAATTAATCATTAATTTTAAACTATAATCATTAATTTAATAATCACATAAAATCACCCACATAAGCAATAAAACAACTGAAATCAAAATGGCATAAAAACCAAACAAACTCAGGAGAAGGGATCCACGAATTCCTGTCAACTAGATGGATTTGGATAGGGTAGTCATATTGATACTTGTCCAATCCTAGGACAAATTAGGCTTAGGTTAGGGTTTAGGGTCTATGTATTATCTCTCCTCTTTACCATTGAGATGAATATTTATGGGCATGCTCACTCCTGCCAATTCAGGGAAGATGATGCCCTGTACTTGTAAACCTGTCATACAAGAAGAAGCATGTACATCCAATATATATATATAACAGATAATGATAGGGTATGGTCAGTTGTGTGGATCTTGACTATGCAAGTAACTACACCTTCGCCCTCTACCACACAAACATGTCAAACAGATACACACACATGATAACCATACACATGCAAGTATGGGGTCAATAACATCATAAACTGACATAAAGCATAAACATAACATCATAAAGATATCAAAATCTAATCTATGAAAACACATTATACACATGTAAAGAACATAATCCATAATCATCATTTATTAAAATAATAACCAATCACAACAAAAGTGACCTAAAAGAATTTGGTCAAACAATTGAAGCATAAAGAAAACTAAAAGCAACCTACGGGTGGGTACTACAAGCTATGTATATTCTTAACAGGACTCAAATAAGAATCATAGCATCTCATACTCCTTATGAATTGTGGCATGGTAAAACTGTAAATGTTAAGAATTTTAAAGTTTTTGGATGCAAGTGCCTCATTGGAAAAGATGATGATAATTTAGAAAGTTTTGGTCCTAATTCTGATGAAGGAATTTTCTTAGGTTATTCCACACATATTAAAGCTTTCAAATGCTACAATAAAATGAAAAATAAAATTTTGGAAGCCATAAATGTAGTGTTTGATGAAAGTGATATGTTATATAAACATTGTGAAAGGAATGACGAAGAAGAAAATGTTATAAGATTTGAATTAGGTACTGACAATCTAAAATCTAATGATGTAGAATAAGATTTAGAGACACCAGAATGTAATGAGAAAGGAAATTGTTCAAGTCCTAAAGTGAACCTAAAAAATCCTTTTAGAATCATTGCAAAAAGACATCCTAAATCTCTAGTCATATGTGATAAAGATGCAGGAACTCTAACTAGAAGGAAAGCCAAAACTGATGAGCTTGCTCACATTGTAAAACAATTTTGTTTAATATCATATTTTGAACCCAAAACAATGATTGGTGCACTTCAAGATTCTAGTTGGTTAAATGCTATGCAAGATGAAAGAAATCAGATTGAAAAAAAACAAAACATGGGAACTAGTGCCAAGGCCCAATGACAAAAATTTCATAGGTGGAAAATGTGTTTTTTGTAATAAACTTGATGAAAATAGAAAATTTGTTAGGAATAAATCTAGATTTGTATGTAAAGGTTATGCTCAAGAAGAAGGAATTGACTTTGGAGAAACATTTTCTCCTATAGCTAGAATGGAATCTATTAGAATAGTTCTAGCATATGCCAGTTACAAAAATTTATTGTTTATCAAATGGATGTTAAAACAACATTTTTAAATGGTTACCTTGATGAGGAAGTTTATATGGAACAACCAAAAGGGTTTATATCTTTTGAAACAGTTGATTATGTATACCATTTGAAAAAGACATTATATGGATTAAAGCAAGCCCCTAGAGCTTGGTATTCTAGGCTAGATAAACATCTTCTTAGCAATGGCTTTATTTGAGGTTGTGTAGACAACACTCTATATACTAAAGTTGTCAATGGTGAAATCTTAGCTGTTGAAATTTATATTGATGACATTAATTTTGGGTCCACTAATGATGATGTATCCAAATAATTTTCAAATATAATGGAATCTAAGTTTGAAATGTCACTATTAGGTGAGCTCAAATTTTTCCTTGACTTACAAATCTCTCAACTACCACATGGCTTATTCATATCTTAGACTAAGTATGCTAAAGAAATGTTAAAAAGGTTTGATATGGATGATTGTAAACCCGTTGGTACCCCTATGGAAACTGGTTGTAAGCTAGTGAAAAATGATGAGTCTCCTGATGTTAATCAAATGGAGTATCGATCTATGGTAGGTAGTTTTCTTTATTTAATAGCTTCCAAGCCTAATCTGATGCAGGTTGTTTGTATGGTATCTCGGTATCAATATGCTCCTAAATAATCTCATATTATCGCTATCAAAAGAATATTGAAGTATATATAGGGGACACTTGATTTTGGTCTTTGGTATCCACATGATTTTGATTTCTCTTTACTTGGCTATAGAAATGTCAATTAGGGTGGTTCTTATGATGATAAGTAAAGTACTAGTCATGCTACATTTTTCCTTGGTGATAGGTTGATTTCTTGGCATAGTAAAAAATAGGACTACATTACTTTGTCTACATGTGAATCTAAATATATTTCTGCTACTGCATGTTGCACACAATTGATATGGATGTCTTATCAACTCTTTGATTTAGGGATTCAGGTCTCTAAGCCTATTTCCATTGTTTGTGATAACACCAGTGCTGTTCAATTGAGTGAAAATCTAATTCAGCACTCTTGAACTAAACATGTTGCTATCAAATTGATTTTCCTTCGGGATAAGGTTCTTGAAAATGAGTTCAAATTGGTCTATGTTCCTACTCAGGGTCAAGTGGCTGATATTTTCACAAAGGCCTTTCCAAAATATGTTTTTGAATGGTTTTGTTCATGATTGGGAGTGCTCTCTCAATCCTTATTACATTGATTTTTTTTCCCATTATGGGGGAGCCTATTGTGTAGGTCCCTGCTACTCCACACAGTCTTTTCTTTTAGCAGTGTTTCATTTTGTCCTTGATGACAAAAAGGGGGAGTATATTACTTGATGGATCATATTCTTTATACTCAGTTTTTTGCTCTTACAACTTTGATATGATACTAGTTTCTATTTTGATGTGATACAGGCTTGATGTGATACTAGTTTGCCAGACATATTTGATATGGTACAAGTTCTTGATATAGATGATTCTATTGGATCATATGGGTCTATTTGGTTCAATTACATTGGTCCAAGTTTGACTTATATGTTTGATTGAAACTATGACAAACTATTCTACATTTTGGTACCACAGATTGGTATAGATTTTGAAATATTGGTATAATTAGTATGTTGCATGTTGTTATGCACATAAGGATTCAATTTTTATTAAGTATTGATAGTTTCTACCAGTGATTCAGTAGTGCTTCAGTTTGTTACTTATATGTAAAAAGATTCATATCCTCAAATGGCTATGTATATTTTTGTCATCAAGGACAAAGGGGGAGTTTATTGCCTTATTGTCCTTGATGAAAGAAGGATGGGATGTTTATTTAATTTGGATGGTTTAAAACTTAACTTAAGAAAACTCAACAATACCTAATCATGATTTAAGTTGACCTTTGGTGACTTGCTAAGTTACATGTGGTCTTTTGACAAGCCATGTATGTCAAATTTTGTTTAATAATAATTTGGGATTTTGAATCTCAAAAATGTCTAAACTAACATTTTCTTTATATGATATTCATTAGAGCATTTGGAAGCCAAAAATATGATGCTACCATTTTGTACTGATAGGGTTGAAATTTTTTACCATGAAATGATTGCCAGTTCTTATGTGTTTTGGGTATGTCAAACTCTAGACAGAGAACTACATTTTGATATCATTTTTGCTTCTTCTAAGTGCTATTTCACATAGCTACGAATGGGTAAAAGATTTGTTTTACTTTTCTTCATAAAATTAGGGATGGTTTTAGCTACCTATGCTATTTGTTTCAGAAAATATTTGAAGTTAAAGGATAGACAAGAAGCATTGGTTAGTTATTTAGTTTTTTCACTTTTACTTCGTTTCATGAATACTTTGTTGCTCAAGCTTTAGAGTGAAGGGTTTACAGTTTTGTTTTGTAAACTAAGGTTAATATTTTTGGTTTAAATGTTCAAAGTTGTTAGAAGATTTATATTTTTTTGAGCATTTGAAATCATTGGTTAGCGATTTTCAGTTTGAATGAACTATTTTTCTTTGTAACTGTGAATATGGATTAGCACATTGTTGAATAGAAAAGGAAATAAGTTTTTCCTTAACTTGATTTGCGAGTTATATTTGAAGAAGGTTTTTTTTTTTTAACTAGATTCATTTGGTTTTTATCAAAGATGTTTTTCTTTAAAAAAATTTGAGGATGTTCAATGGTTCAAATTATGGTTCAGGTAACCAGTTTAAAGGGTTACAAGTTCTGTTGAAATTGAAATCATATCATCTTCATCTGAAATCATTTTTGGTGATGAGTCGCTATGATTAACAGTTACACATTTTAGTTGTAAAATTTATTGAAACTGGTTCTAAAACTGTGAATGAAAAATTCTACAATACATCCTTATATAAGGAAGTATGTATGTGTGAGAGAGATATGGAGTGATTCAAGCTTGTAAAAGATGCATATATTTCTTAGATATGGAGTATTTAGCAGAACATTGAAGGAATAAATTTTATAATTACTTATATATGTAGGTGTATGAGATCACAACATAGAGTTATATGTATATGTAATATTGATTCAAAAGCATTATAAGAAAGGAAAGGGTTGTAGCCCTTGTAGTAGAACCTACAGAAACATTGTAAGGAGTTGGTCCTCAATAAAAGGTATTTCATTTGGAGTGGTTTTTTTATCTTATGATGAAACCGATTTGGTTTTGACAATTTTCCCACTTAGCACAAATCTCATGTTGTCTCTCATTGTGAAATGTGATTTTAATCTGATATCATATGTCTAATTTAGTTGATGTGCATATAATTGAATCAAAGTTTTAATCCTACTCTATTTTGATTCACCCCCCCCTCTCAGAATAGCATCCACTTCTAACAAATTCTTCACATCTTGGAAAATGAATAAGAAAGTACAAATTGAATCATACCTATATTTTATCATACCATTTTCCTATTGTTTAGTATTCATATTTTGATTCAAGAAAAACATAGACAACTTGATCTCTTCTAATTTTGAAGACGTTCCAAAGTAATAAGCTTGAAGAATGGAAACCTCTGGTAGCACAAAAGATATATTATTCATACTGAAAGTCAATCTGGTATTTTTAGGGTTAGTATAGGTAGTAATGGTGGGAAAAGGAACCAAATTGAGTCCTACAGTTATCATGATACTATCATGTATACTTTTGGGAACATCCACCAGATGGTCCAATAAATTGAGGCTTGTTAAGGCTCAACTAAACTTAATGATTATTACATTTTCATTATATGATGGAAGCTTTGGAAGGCTTTCTTTTTTAGATGGGTGAGAACACACATACTCTAATATGGTCATTGTGGTAGTGTTATCAAAGTTGTCTTCTAATTGGTTGGTGTATATGTTGGTTCCCATGTAGTATTTTCTTGGTATTTGATTTGTTGTAAGAAGAACATCTACAGTCTGACTAGGAGCTATGATCATTACATCTATTGTGTATGGATTTGTGTAGGATTCCACTACAACAACAAGTTATTTAACCTTTCTATATTGCAGGAAAAAGAACTTTTTGGATGGAATAGATCCTAATCATAAGTGTTTTGAGTATACAGTAAACTAATAGTTGGTTTTGTATTTGTGTGGTTGATCTTTCATTAAATCCTTGATTATAGGGTGGTATCTTGTCAATAGGAGGAGGAAAGATGTATTAGAAAATTCCTTGTATGGTTGAATATTAAAAATACTATTGACAGTCAGAAGGAATGCTTGATGTGATCAATATTTTGGCTTGTAGACAATAATGGCATTATGACAATTATTTTTTAATCTGATCTTTGACAGTTAAGGCTGCAAAGGACCAGTAAGGTTGAAGGTGTGTTCATGAGTCCTAAGAATCTAGAAGGAACATTATTGACTGAAAAATGTTATTCTTTGTAATTGAGATAATGGAACAGTGAAATTTTTTAGGTTATTGACAGTAAAGAAGATGTTGAAACATTGGGATACTGATCTCATATGGATTTTGATTTATTATAGGCCTATATTAGGAATACTGATGTGTTTTGAAGACAAAAGACATGGTAGTTAAAGGATTTGAGAAGGGACTTTACTGATGAAAGTTTGCAGGATAATGGGTAAGAACATATTGAGTTGCTAAGCATGGCTTGTGAAGACTAAGTGGTCTCAATTCTTAAAGATGTGATATAGCTATGAATTTACTGAATGTATACTTGAATACTATTCATATGTGAAGGTCTTGGAAACACTAATGCTAGTGTGTGACTAGTTAACTGATTGTTAAATATGCTAAAAAAGGGGGGGATACTTATCACACAAGCACTTTTAAGCATTTATTGGTGGAAGAATGGTGAATTTAGTCCACCAACTTAGGATTTAATAGCTATAGCAGTCTTTTAGAGCATATAATGCCTTATACGTCACCTTTTTTTCACAATTCTAACCACCTTGGTAATAATCTAGATACAACCCAATCATGTATTTATGGTATATATCAAAAAATTTGTTGGGAATTTTAGAATTTTATCTTTTAGAGATTTGAGCCAAGTCTATTTTAAGTAATTTCTTTTTTCAATTCAATTTCTATTTCCTTTTTCTCTTTCAATGTGGAGGAAGACCTTGTTGATGGTCTAAAATTGATTGGACTAGGGGTTTCCTTCTTCATTATTATCTTCTTCCCCTTAACCTCTGATGGTTCAGCTTCATCTTTTTCAACAGGGATTTCCAAATTCTCTAACAAGTTACTAACCATTCTTCTATTCTTTCTTAAAGCCTTATGTATCAATATACCTAGTTTGATCTTATCCTTGACTTCTTCAAAAGTACCATACCAATTCTCTCTTATGTCAAATGGTTTCTCTAGTAGTCCTTTAATCTATATAGAAGTGACATCTATATCAATTTCATAGCCCATAGCTGGTAGCCACATGGTTCTTGGCTCCACAACTCTTACTATACAAGTATCTATATCTACCTCAAAACATATTTCATACTTATACTGTTCCACTAGCTGGGGTGAAATCTTGAATCTCTTATGCATCTTAGTTTGAAATTTAGCAAAATAGTCATTCATCACCATGTCAAAAGTGTCTTCTATTCTTTGATTAGACTCATTAACTTGATAAATAATTGGTTTATCTTCTTTCCACACTACTTCATTGATTGTAGGAAAGATTTTTTGAAAGTAGAAAAATATGCATACCAGTAAGGATCCAAACTTCCATGTATTTTTTATTTCCTTCCTAATTGTGTTCATATTGTTATCTAGTTGCTTCAACAAGATCTAACACATATATATCTTCATGTCTTTCTTCACAATCTTGTATGCTATATCAACTGCTCCACAAGGGACACTCTCTACCCGAGATGACTGGAAGATTCAGTAGGCTATGATGTTCCTTGTGAATATTATCTTGGGATCATCAAAAATAGACAATTTCAAACCACTACAATCCCATTTAGCTTGTGTAAGCTCACATAGTTTATTCTTGTATGTTTATTTCTATGCCCTTGGTCTGTCACCTATCAGATATCTAGTGACAATGTGTAGTACATCCTTTGTGATCTTCACTAGTGCATCAAGCCGCATCAAATAATCATGTACTTGGATTAGAACCATACTCATCCATTCTTGTTTAAATCTTATTGGTACATGCATAGCATGGACCAAACCCTTGGTTTCCAGATGCATGTGGTTTTCCTTCAATTTTTCATTAATACACAAATTCCTATAAGATGTATCAATTTCATCTTGGAAGATGTCTTCAATCTTGCAGTGTATGAAGGTGTGAACATCTTCAAAAATAATAAATCTATGTGGTATCAAAGATAGGGCACTATATTTATCAACTTCAGTAGCAATGGTGAGTGGTAGCTTATAGTTTTGGATTGACAGGGTCAATCGTCTCCACAACAATGAGATTTTTTACTTTGGGTGCCATTAGATTCTTAGAAATTATCTTTCACTGATATGGTTTCACTTGAATAAAAACTTGATTATTTTAACACAACTCAAAAAACACTAGAAATACCTTGAATATGTTTGATAATGCTTGGAATTGCTTGAATGATTGCTTGATTTTGCTAGGTAGTCTCTTCTCTGCTAAGTTCTTGAAATTCTCACAAAAGTGTAAAGTGAAAATGAAATAATGCAACCTTTGTTTATATTTTTTCTTTGATTAGGGTTTCCAATGGCTATAATATTTGTATTAAATGTACTTTACCAACTCCCTTTTCACTAGTTACTAAATAAACTTTCTTTCACCGAATGGAACAAAATAAGTTATACTCTTTAGAAATCAAAATATGAAATGACAAATTCACAACTTATATCCAAATGCATCTTAATATGCTAATATGGATCTTTTCTCAAATTCTAGGAACCGATTTAAGATATAATTTAGGTTATCAGCTCCTACTTACCTTTTGACCAATTAAATGAAGATAGGTGCACCCAATCCAAAGGATGTGGTGCCATGAGGTGTTCCAATTTCAGTTCCATCATCTTGATACTTCCTTCTCCATGTCCTATTCATCTCACTAGTAAATTTTAGCCTCGTTTCGACACACATTGGTCTATTTTCTGATGCAAAATGGTCAACTAAATGACCTTTTTTGTTGTCAAACTTTCTTTGTTGATTTTTACACAAGTTCTTTTAAAGTCAAATATTTGACTTACCATTTGGTAAAAAATTTGACTAAAAACAACATAAAAATTGCCAGCTACAATATCAAGAATGACCAACATATCGATGAGGAATTTTGACCAAACGTGGTTGAATGGTCAACTTAAGAACTCATCACTTCCAACCAACCTTGGTCTAATTATCCACTACTATATACATTGTGAGTATAGCTCTGAAATTGAAGTAAACAATCATGTTGGTCAAAAAATTGATGACAAATTGAGTTTTTTTAAAAAAATATATATAAATATTAATCATCTATTGTAAAATCACTCCATGAGGTGCACAATGCATATTATTTCATATTAATAGTTTGGCTTACTATGTCAAAAAATCATGCATTCCTCCAAAGTGATATTAGTTCCACTTAAGACAATCTTAAGACTCATGACTCTTCAATTTCTCTTGTTTCATTCAGACCTCCAGTGTTGATGAGCTGCAAAAGCGTAACTGGTTTGGACGGTTTCATAAACTAAAGATTGCACAATTTATTTTTTTGTCCCTAGGCCTTTGAAATATTGAGCTTCTCTTTGTTTTGAGAATGCTTTAACATTCTTTACTTAACAGGGCCAACCACGTGAAGGTGGAAACTCATCTGGCCCCTCCTAGGAGCCTCTTGTGACCCCTTACAACACTTTAAGACCTCTAAAATGTATTCTTAGGGATTTTAAAGGGTCATAAGGGGTCATAGGACACAAAAACTAAGAAAAATAAATGTAGGCATCATGCATGGTCACAATTCTTTGGAGATACAACATAATTGAGTGTATACCTAGACGATGCAATGAAACCACTACTCCAATTCTAAGTTGACACTATAGGGTCCAAAAACCAATCAAGATAGGGACCAAAAGCCATCATTATCTATGGTTTTTGGATTGTACAATGTCAAATTAAAATCATAGGAGTAGTACTACTTGCATTGAATCATCTGGGTATACCACTTAATTAGGTTGTATCTCCAAAGAATTGTGACCATGATGCCTACATTTATATTTCTCATTTGTTGTAAGATTAAAAGTCTTCTAAGGAACATGTTGTGTCTATGTGGAACTATGTAGGATCATCACCAAAGGTGCACAAAGTATATTATTGCATATTAATAGTTTGGCTTACTATGTCAAAAAATCATGCATTCCTCCAAAGCAATATTAGTTGCACTTACTACATTTATTTGTGGTTCATTCCTTTTCACAACACATCAATTTAATGCAATTCAATTTTTTGTCCTTTGGTTTACTAGTTTAATTTGGATCACTAGTTATGAATGGTTTGTTTCATGTTTGAATGTACCATTGAATGAAGTTTGGCTATATTAAGTACAATCTTAAGACTTTTGACTCTTCAAATTCTCTTGTTTCCTTTAGACCTCCAATGTTGATGAGCCACAGAAGCATAACTGGTTTGGATGGTTTCATAAACTAAAGACTATGAATAATTTTTTTGTCCCTGGGACCTTAAAATATTGAGCTTCTCTTTATTTAAAGAATATTTTAACATTCTCTACTTAACAGGGCCAGCCATGTGAAGGTGGAAGCTCATCTGGCCCCTCCTAGGAGCCTCTTATGACCCCTTACGACACTTTAAGACCTCTAAGATGTATTCTTAGGGATTGTAAAGCATCATAAGGGGTCATAAGCAGTCCTAGGACACAAAAACTAAGAAACATAACTGTAGACATCATGAATGGTCATAATTCTTTGGAGATACAACATAATTTAGTGTATACCCAGATGATGCAACACAACCACTACTCTAGTTCTAAGTTGACACTGTAGGGTCAAAAAACCAATCAAGATAGGGACCAAAATCCATTGTTATTTATGGTTTTTGGATCCTACAGTGTCAACTTAGAACCAGAGGACTAGTACTGCTTGTGTTGCATCATCTGGGTATACCACTCAATTATGTTGTATCTCTAAAAAATTGTGACCATGATGCCTACATTTATGTTTCTCAGCTATTTTGAGATTAAAAGTCTTCTAAGAAATATGTCACTATTACAAGTAGTGGCTACTGTTGCACCAAAAGATTGACTTTTTAATGTCTGATACAACCACTAGACTTATACAAGACACAAGAGGCGGTTAAGCTATGTCATGAACCCTGCGAGGGATGTTGGCTCACTGCCAACAATCCCCCTCCCAACGTCACTTGTCATGGTCTCATGGATTGGAACCTGTAACCAAGCTCTAATACCACTTGTTACAAGTAGTAGCTACCATTGTACCAAATGATCAACCTGTTAATGCCTGATACAATCACTAGACTTATAGAAGACATAGGAGGTGGCTAATCCATGTCACAAACCCCACAAGGGATGCTGGCCCACTACCAACAGTTGTGTCTATGTGGAACTACGTAGAATCATCACCAAAGGGGGTTCCAAATTAGAAAACTCCCTTTCACTTAATAATTATGATTCCATCGATGGTATACTAATTGTTTAGGATTGTAAGTTTCCATTGATGGATTTAAATTACCAATTAGATTACAAGGAAATGTAAACCAAGATTCATATAAAGAAAGGTGTTTCTCTTGGAAAATGGCTGATGGTGATTAATGAAGAAGATTTGAAAATGATGATTGATCCAATTCAGATTGGTGCAACATTTTCAAATCTTCTTCATAATCATCATCAACATGGCCAAAATTGCAAAACTAATTCTACATACACTAAATTTTGCATACTCCTTATTTTGTTTTGGGTTGATATTGTCAGACATGGTCTTTGTTGAATGGAGTGACTGGTTACTTTTGCATTGACTAGAATTTTGGTGGAAGAAGGATGATTTGTTTGCAACCTGTAGATATAGACACTGCACAACCATTTTCTCAACTTTAACTCTCTCAACACATAGGGACATTTATCATAGCCATAGAAACATGATTATTTTTAAATAGAATACACCAAGGAGTATCATAAGAAATATTGACCATTTACAATCATGAATAGTAAACCTAAATCAAATAGCTCATCTTTTTATCAGCATGTGTAGTCTTTGTGTATATGAAAAATGAATGAAATATCAAGCTAAAATAAAAGAGTGAACAAAAATTCAAATTCAAGGCCTAATTTATCAAGAGTGACAAACAATGTGGAATCCCACACTCAAAAAAAGAAACACGCTTTGTCAAAAATGTTCAAAATCTTGTCACCAAGCACAGACATAGGAAATCAAAAAGGGAAAAGAGACAAGAAATAAGAAAAATCATTAGGACTATAGAAAAATAATTAAGACTATAGAAAATCAAGTTCTAGAAATGGATGGTTCTGATGCTTTAACATTACAATAATCGAGCATTAATCATTTGGTATATGAATAGATGAAAAACATGCAGATTTGACCAAGCAATATTAGGAACTAGACCCAACTTCAAATGGACTTGTGATTATTTTCACAATAGTACATGTGTTTTACGGTCAGCTCCTAGTAGTGCTTAGGTAAATCTGCATGTTCATCACTTGTGCATATGAAGTGGCTCTAATGGAATAGACAGTCACTAAAAAACTATTTTGTCAACCCTAATTTTGTCAACATAGAGGAACATTTATCATAGTCATAGAAACCTATCTTATAACTGTCCATTTCTCTATGTATATAAAAATGAATGAAATATCAAGCAGAAATAAAACATTGAACAAAATAGTATTCCACATAGAGTGAATCAAGTTATAGAAATGGAGGGTTTGGATTCTTTTCCATTACAACAATTGAGCATTCATCATTTGGTACTTCTTGGTGTATTCCATTTAGATTTGACAAACATGCAGATTTGACAAAGCACTAGTGGGAGCTAGACCCCACAACAAATGGACTTGTGATGATTTTCACAATAGTACATGTGTTTCAGGGTAACCTCCCTGTACTTAGACAAATCTAAATTTTCATCACCTGTACATATAAGAGTTGATTAGATAAGATATATGCACATGTGAAAAACAAGTAGATTTGACCAAGCAATATTGGGAGCTAGACCCCATAGCAAATGGAATTGTGATGATTTTCACAATAGTACATGTGTTGTAGGGTAAGCTCCCAATAGTGCTTAAGAAAATCTACATGTTCATCACATGTGCATATGAAGTGGCTCTAATGGAAGATATAGTCACTAAACAACCATTTTTCCAACTATAATTTTGCCAACATAGAGGGACATTTATCATAGCCATAGAAACTTGTTTATTTTTAAATGGAATACACCAACAAGTACCATAAAAAATATTTACCATTTACAATCATGAACAGTAAACCTAAATTAGATAGCTCATTTTTATATCAGCATGTGTAGTCTCACAATATCAACAAATGCATAGTCTCAGAACTGTCTATTTCTCTATGTATATGAAAAATGAATGAAATATCAAGCAGACATAAAACATTGAACAAAATAGTATTCCACATAGAGTGAATGCAATATGCCATCAAAAGAAGGTCAACTCCATAATTGGCACAAACTTGGACATGGGTAAAGTCAAATTCAAGCCCTAATTTATCAAGAATAATAAATAATGTAGAACCCCACAATCAAAAACATGAAACCTAATAAAAATACTAAAAAAATTGATTGGGACAATGGAATTTACAAAGGAAAAGTAAGAGGATCAATCAAATAATCAAAAAAATAAACATGCTTTGTCAACAATGTTCAAAATCATCAGGACTATATAAAAATTATTAAGAATATAGAAAATCAAGTTCTAGAAATGGACGGTTCTGACACTTTTCCATTACAACAATTGAGCTTTCATCATTTGGTACTTCTTGGTGTATTCCATTTAAGTATATTAGAAACAAATTATTCCATTTATATATGTTCAAAAATTTTCCAGTAATGTATTTGGGGAATGCAATCATCTAAAACACCAACTAATATTGTTAGAAATAGGGAATACTGAGAAGCGGGGGGGGGGGGGGGGAGTGAATCAATATTCTACAAAATTTTACTTTTTCCCAATTATGGACATAAAAAATTAACTTGATGCTTGCCAAAAAAATTAAACTAAATAACATGCAAAGCAATAAAGAAAATCAACTCATAACACCATGTTTGTTCTCAAGGAAACCCTGGCCAAGGAAAAGCCCCGGTGGGGATGATACCCACAATTAATCCACTAATAAAAAGTATCATGTAAAGGATGTCAACCTTGTTGGGAGTCTATTACATACATATAGTGTCTCTATCTTGATTAAAGGACTCTAGGCATTGTTAGAAGCCTCAACCCTGCTAAGAGTTGGTATACAAAATACAATGATTACAAGATGAGCTCACTACCCACACATGTAATGTACAATGATATTTGATTACAAAAGGTAAGGTACTTAACCTTTAACTACTACCAAATAGCTTTCCTATTCTAATTTAGCTTTCTATCTTCTTCTCTTTCATATACAAATTTTAATTTCTTTTTATTTACAACATATATCTTTGTATCATATCATTACATTATGCATCTTTCTTCGGATTACATACTTCTTACATTTATACAATTTATTAAGAATAATAACTTTACAGTCATCTTTACAAAGCATAAACTCAAAACTAACTTCTTCTTCCCAAAAGTTAACATCTAGGATGTTTTCCCTTGTATGGTTAAGTCATTATTTTGATAAACAAAATAATCCCTTAACTATTTTACTTGTTCTGTCCTTTTACTCTGCTCAGTCGGCTTTAACTCTGTCTCAATAATCTTACAATAAATTCTTCAGTACATGTTGTACAAACTTGCACTTCCAAATGTGTATTTTTCATACATATAATTATCCATGTTCAAGTGCCATGCACTGAACCTACTTCTATCAACATCGCTATCCAAAACTATCTCTGGTTAGATTGGAAAATGCTACTTATACTTAGACAATTTTACTTGCGCTCTAACATAAATACTTTCTGTCATAGTATGATCTTCATACTAATTATATGTTGCCATAATGACAACAACTTGATATCCAACTCAGCAAAATTTCCAACAATCTCCCCCTTTGTCATTGGTGGCAACATATAAGAAAATTGGCTAAGTCATACAAAAACTTCAAAATTATGGCCATATAAAAAATTCTTTAGTATACTTGTAAATATATAGAATATCTATACTCCCCCTAGGAGTATGCCTCCATATAGTCTATACAATATATCATATTGTCTATACAATTTTCTGCTATCACTCCCCCTTTGACAACAATGACAAAAAAGGGTGCCAAAATTGTTCAACAAAAAATGTTTACCTTTGGATTCAAGATTGCAAAGTTGGTAGGCTTGCAACACAATCTCCAAAGTTTATCTTTATGCTCTCTAACTCCTTCTCCCATGATTTCTTAATGGCATCTAAGACACTAAGGAGTGCACATAAACCATAAGATGTTATTTCACATACCTTAAGATTTGCATAGTGAAATTTCTCATAAGATATCTTAGAGGTAAGACATTCTTCCAATTGACATTCAAGGATACTTATCTTAATTGAAATATGCTCTTAATAGAGTGAATATTCTCAATTTATTTTCCTTTTCATCATTTAGAATCCTTGTCATCATACAATTTACTTATTCTCTTCTCAATATCAAAGATCTTTACATTCAGACTTGATAAGAGATTTGTTGTTGTCTGAATTTCTACCTCTTTTCTTTCATCTTCTCTGCTATTTTATATACATGATCCTCTAATTATGTGCATTGTTTATACAAAGATTTTCTTATTTCCAAGATTCTTCTTAGTTCTTTTAAGAAAAAATCCAGATTATCAATATCATTTCTAATATTCTAACATATATCCTGAAATATTTTTGCTTCATAGGCTTCTTGTGCTTTGATTGTAGCCATGTCTGATAAGTTTTTGAATTCATTGTCAAATTCTTTCACAACTTCTTTTGCTTTGACCTATGGATTTGCTTCATTTATCTGAGTGGTTATAACATTCTACAATTTCTCTATTACTTCAACTAGTGATCCTTCAAGGCTTTTTACCTTCTTATTCTTGCCAATGATCACTAGTACATTTGACATCATTTTTCTATGAAAATTATCGACGATTAATTAAAAAGGTTTAGGTTGGTCAGATTATAGAAGGAAAATTTTATTTTTTAAAAAATCCATGCCTGTGTTGGTCAAAATTTTGACCAATACCATGTCGGTCAAAATTTCAACCAACACGGCCATATAACTTTAAAAAAAACATTTCAATTCTCATTTCTGTTTACAGGAAAATTATATGAATGGTTGCAGCGCGCAAATTAGGATTTCCATCTTCTAAGCTACACACCAAGGGATATAGGAATGAAGCTTATTCTAGATCATGAAGAGCTAGTCCCTACGCTAGTAGCATATCCAGCAGCCAAGGTTAATAGCACATTTCATCATTTATATAGAATTTTATGTAATAAATTTGGAGTTTGAGGTATCTTCCGTGTTTCCTATTGTTCATTATGTGGATTGTCATTTTCTTCTAGTCATCTCTGTTAGTAATATGATCATAGGCAATTGAATCAATAACCAACTTTCTTACATTACCACCAATAAACTTGAACAAACCTATGCGGGATGTGACTGTGCACTCACGCAACGCAATTTGATGCCCTAGGCTAATTGCCATAGATGGATTTAGTCGGTAAGGAAGGGAATTGGGTAGCAGAGCCCACAAATAGAGGTTGCAATGGAAGTACATGTCTAGGGTGGAGTACTTAAAGGAACAAAAACAAGGGCTTTTTCTTGCACATTCAAGAAAAACCTATTACAAAGTTTTAAATCTCAAACTTTAGAAATCAATTAAAAATCACTAATGTAGAGAATTTGCATTTTTTTGAACTTTGATGTTGGGTGAATTAGAGAATGTTGTTTACCTTCAATGGATGATTTAGCACTTGGGGAACAAGCAATTAGAGGAGAATATCACTTTGAGTAAGAAGGTGAGGAGGACAAGGTGAGTGCACATGAAACATGATTGGGCTAAAAGGGCAACTTGCAAGTAAGGTAAAATGGGTTTCAAAGGATGATGTTGAGAGAGATTCCTACATTTGATTAGTCCTAGAGATTTTGGTGTCAAAAAACTTCTAATAGGAGATGTATGATCTGAAAATTGAGTCAAATGATGTTGGACCAGCAGGTTATGGAGAACTAATTAGTCAAGAAGGAGATCTGCATTTTAATGCATGATACACTTTGGAGGATAGTTGAAGTGGTCTTGAACATCTTATAGAGCTTTTTAAAAAGTTAATTATTGTGAAACCAAGTAGAAAATAAAAAAGACATCGAAATTTGGAAAACACATAAAATGCATGCTCAAAAAATACATGCCACAATTTTTGCATGGATTCTACAATGAAAATGTGATTTCTAGTGTAGTGGAAGAGACATAAGTGCATCTATCAGCACAAAAAGTAGAATCTGAAGGATCTTGGCACTCAAATCCATTCATTTCATGTTTATTCCTTGATTTTGGTACAATGTAAAAATTGCAAAGTTGAAAGTGTTTGCTCATGTGCACTCGAATCCATTTATTTCATGCTTATTCCTCAATTTTGGCACCATGTCAGAACTACAAAGTTTAAAGTTTTTTCTCATGTGCACTTGAATCCATTCATTTTATGTTTATTCCTCGATATTGGTACCATGTCAGAACCACAAAGTTGAAAGTGTTTGTTCATGTCAGAACCTTCATTTTTTTTGTTCTTTGTGAGATCACAAGTGAATTAGGTAGAGTGTATAAGTTGTTGGTTTTCCCAATAGGTATGCAGGAGTTTCAAATCTTTGTAATGACTATGAGTAGCCATATTGGAATTGTAAAACTTGATTGAATGATGTAGATAGTGGGATGAGGAGTAAAATGCTCATTCTTGGTGGATTTTCTACTATACAGTGTTTCTCTATGGAATCTCCATACATCGGTACATCAATTTTCCTTTTTACATGTTTTTGTATGTTTTATCATGGAGAACATTTGTTATTACTATTTGCATCTTAGGAAGTGTTAAAAGACCATTTGAAGATTATTTTATTGAGTTGGTATAGGGATATCTATTTGTGGTGAGCTCAAAGAGTCTACTTGATTCCTTCTGGACTTAGATCCACAAAAGAGGGATGTTGATAGTTTTTTGGTCCTTATTGGTGGGTCCTCTTCAAGTCCTCAATCAAAGGTAATAGAATGTAGCCTCTTTAGTAGATACCACTTATCCCTAATCAGTTTAATCTATCATCA
Source organism: Chamaecyparis obtusa (assembly GCA_027943335.1). Taxonomy (NCBI): domain Eukaryota; kingdom Viridiplantae; phylum Streptophyta; class Pinopsida; order Cupressales; family Cupressaceae; genus Chamaecyparis; species Chamaecyparis obtusa. The sequence continues at coordinate 1,032,395 of BSBK01002925.1, read as the reverse complement.
AGACTGTAAGCACTTGGGTGGTTCTCCAATCATATTGCTCACTTAACAGGATAGAATAGTGGTGCATGTGGAAGTTAAGGCCAGATATAGATAGATTCATGAATCCCATGTAGCTATGAATGTTATGGTTTTGTCTTTTGTAGCAACCATCTTTAGAAATCAAGAATTATAAGACTCCCTTGACATATTCATAGAAGCACACACTTTAGCCCAAACATGGACTCCAATGATTTGGAAGATATGTTAATGAGTTGAGTCTCTTATACAAATATTAACGAGTCATGTCTATTTAGTCTTGACAATGTTGACTGGTAAAAGAAAATATTCCCCTTGCTTTGTTGAGTCTGTCCATCCATTTTATTGGTAGAGGAAGTCAATGGGGCCTCTCTCCCTAAATAGTGGAATTCTTATTGGTAAACATGTTTTGTCAGCAATAAGAAAAAATGTTGATGCTTGTCTCTTGAACATCATGTTGGTTTCCTTCTATTGTGTTCTTTCAACTTTTGGGCCATGTACTATGTTCAGTGTTTCTGAAGCTATTTGACCTAGCATATCTTCAATTGAAGCAATTTTTATGTACTATGTTCAGTGTTTCTGAAGCTATTTTACCTATCATATCTTCAATTGAAGCAATTTTTTTTCTACCTTCTATTCAATGCTATTTTTATTACATCTCTTCTTTACTGAGCCAACCTAAGCTTCTCCATTTTGCATGCGTATGCACCTCAGTTCTTTGAACTTTAGTTAGCTATCTATTTTCTAATATTTAAATTTTAAATATCAATGCTATGGGCTAGAGCTGAGAAATTTATGGTGGAAACTTGGCTAATGATATTATTGTGGTATTTGGGCCCCTATTTTTTCATGTAGAGTTCTTGAAGCTAACTAATATAGGTTCATGAAAAATTGAGTAGTCATCCTCATTTTTCCTCTTGACATGCTGATAGCTCCTTCTAGCCAAGGTTTATGTTATTTTATTTTATGTCAATTTAGTCCTATCTTCTAAGTAGTTAAGTTGTGGTTTGTGAAAAATCATATTCTCTTCCTTTTGGATCATATCTTTGGATAGAATATAAAGTTCCTAAGGTGACTGACCTACCCTCGAAAGTATTAAAGTTACTGTCTTTCTCTTTCTAATTGGTTAAGGTGGTGACTCCTTCCACCAGGCTTTGCTGCCTGCTTTTCCTAATCAAGTCCTTTATGCACAACCACTCTAGACTATTGTATACTATTTCTTTTGGTACCTTTGATGGATGACTAAGCTCCCCTTTCCTCTTTTACCATAACTACTTAGTGTTTAGCTGCAGGTAGCATGCCTTGGTAGATGCTTCACTATGATACGTTAAGTGTGGGTGTCAGAATGGGGGTTGGATTTGTTGTTTTTGAAATCATTATGTATATATGTATATATAGTTCTCATGAAGAATGCTAGCACAAGACTTTCTTATTATCTCCCTTACTGCATTACTGCATTGACTTCCTACACACTAGTTGCTAGTTGTTGAGATATATTTTGCTGCTTGTCACTGCCTAGGATCCCTGTAGTGAGGATTTTATTGTGGTGATATATTTCTTGAAGAAAAAGATCTTTTTTATGGCTAAAAAATGCACGTATATCACCTTACTATTTTATACATGCATGTATATGAATAGAATATAAAATAAATTTAGAAATTTAGTTGTGAATTCACAAATGTTTTCCAGAATCGGTACAAGTGTGCTTTGATTCTACTATTAGTTGAATCTAGTAAGAATTATACCATTGGACAATTGTTTATTTTCTTGGGTTTGCAGTGGTCTTTAACCTCCCTTTCAGTTGTTCTGATGCAAGACTATATATTTATAGGTTTGTCATTGTTATTACATGACCAGTCAGAAGTTATATACCATAGTGGTTTCCGCTGACCTTTTAATTTGTTGAGGAAATAACCTAACTAGATCTTTTACTATGCTCTGATATATAAAATTCATCTTTAATTTAAAAATGATCATACAAAATTAAACTAATGTTTTCATTAAATGAGAAACCTCTTTGAATTGGTGGATTTTTATGTCTATTACCACAAGGATATCACTAACAAGTATATCTACATTAAAAAAACATTTGATATATAACACTATATGGCCTTAGTTGTATTGTGAATAGCCTAGGTTAATGATATGGGTAGCACCTAACATCGGTCAACTTCATGCTGCTAGTGATAATTAGCTTACTATAGTAGTAGTAAAGAAAAAGTCAAATCATCAACAAATTTCTAAGAAGATCCTCATGCAATATCCACCATTTTAGGTTGCTAAAATATAAAATTTCCAATATGAGATTAGGCATGATCATATAAGGTTCAAGTGAAAACCAATTCTAAGAATGCGAGCAAATAGTTCAGACACTATTAATGAAGGTGATCCAAAGATAAAAACATGTTGATCAACAAGATATTGGGGAGTGCATTGATATCTTAGTAAAAATATTGAACTTTTTATTGAAGCTTATGTTAAACCTTTGTTTCATACATCTAAAATAATATAAAATAGAAAGGACAAAGCATTACACATAATTGCATAAGGGGACACCAAAATTACTTGGAAAATCCAACAGGCGAAAAAACCATAGTAAGAAAACCTGAAGTATGGTTACAATATATTCACAAGAGGTTATAACCTCGTAATGACATATTTGATGAGAATTAAAGATATTCAATCATCATAGTGCCTTGCTCTATTCTATATATAGAAATGCTCACTTATTCCTTTCATCATATGCATTCTCTATCTTCCACCCACTTGCAATTGATTTGATTTTCTATTTGTATCATTTGCACTCTTTCAAACCATCAACAAGGTCGGTTAAAAGATAGCATATGTGTAAAAATAAGTGATAATGTATTAGTTGTCCACCAAATAGATAAATTATAGAATATATCATGATGAAAACCAACACAAAAATTGATAAGGCCCAAAAATATGTCAAGACATAGATGCAAATAATTAGGATCTTGGCATAAGGAGGAGCACATGCCTTGTTGGTCCAAATAACAACAAACATTAAAATTTGATAGCTTATTTACCTTGTTCTATTGGAGAGAAGTAAATGTTATCATGTGGATCAATAAGTGTGCATTACTAGCCTTGTCAATTGTCCTTGTAAGCTTCTTGTATAGTATATGTTTGTTACATGCTAGTGCAAGTATGGAAACCACTTATATAGTTAAAATAGAGCATACTAGTCAATTGTATCTTACTAACACTTTTAAGATTGAACTTGTGATACGCCAATTTTTTTGAAACTTGAATAGAATACACCTCAAACCTCTTTGGTCATGTCCTCAAAATTGCATGACCATGTCTCTCACTATTATGAAATGTAAAACAACTTGTCCTCTTAGAGTCTTTACTCTATCTTGGCATATAGTCTGTGATCCATCATCAGAATAGTGATCCAAATAACTATTGGAAGTGAAGTATCACAAATTCTGACATGCAACTAGTAGGTATCTATCTCCTTTAGATTATTGTAACGCCATATAATTGTAGAATTTTAGGTAGGAGCCTTTCATGCATACTGAGATCCTTCTAATTTCCAAACTAAATAGATTTTGATGATGTTGTTTTAGATGACATTAGATGATGTAGGGGATTTTTTATTGCATGGCTAACAAGTATACTTCAAAATAGACAAGTATTCTTAAATTATATCTTTCTGAATTGGTTTTGTTTAGCATTCAAACATGATGATTTTCTAGTTTATAATTTTTTTTGTATCTAAGTTATTATTAGAGAGCCCTTAATTTTAAATGCCATGTATTAGGTAGACATAGTAGACATACACTATCAAGTAAGGAAGAGGTTGTGATCATGGACATAGTAGACATACACTATCAAGTCAGTGGTATTAACCTAAATTTATCTTTGCCTTTGTGAAATGAAATGATTATAGTGGTATTTTTATGCTAATCTTTTAAAGGAGTATAGTGGTATTTTTATATTTTTCCTCCTTGTCATTATTCTAACATATTCTCATCTTTGTAACCATTTTTTTATATTAAGCCACTCTTTCAAGTAACCATTAGAGCTATTTCATATGCATAGGTAATGAACATGCATATTTGTATAAGCACTACTGGGAGCTTACCCTGCAACACATGTACTATTGTGAAATATCATCACAAGTCCATTTGTTGTAGGGTCAAGCTCCCAGTATTGCTTGGTCAATAAATCTGCATGTTTTTCACTTGTACATATACCTTCTACGATCAACTCTTATATGCACATGTAGTATTGTGAACATGTGGATTTTCTATAGTCGTAATGATTTTTCTTATTTCTTGTCTTTTGTCCCCTTTTTATTTCCTATGTCTGTACTTGGTGACAACATTTTGAACATTGTTGACATACTTAAATGGAATACACAATACCAAATGATGAATGCTCAATTATTGTAATGGAAAAGCATCAAAACCATCCATTTCTAAACTTTGATTTGGTATAATAAATGTCCCTTTGCATTGAGAAAATGGTTGTTTAATAATGATTTGTATATGCAGGTTGCAAACAAATCATCCTTCTTCCAGTAATGAGTGATTCCATTCAAGAAAGACCATGTCAGACAATATCAACACACAAAAGAATAGGGAGACAATTGCTAGACTATGGTCTAACTTAAAAATAAAAGGTGATGGAAAATGTTATTGTCCTTGCAAAATTTGTAAGGGCTTAAAGACTCAAAGATATCTAATCAAAATAGCTGAGGAACATTGTAGGCAACATGGTCACATTGAAGGGGGAAATGAATTTCATCCATTGATATGTATTTTAATAATTTATAAAATAAATAAGACATGATTTGATGATGACATCATGGTCATGGTTAATATAAGGTCATCATTTTCATATAGGTCAACCTCCCTAGGTTTCATGTTATGGACCATGACAATTCGGAGAATGTGGATTTCCAAATGAGGGAGCATGGAGGTGTGAATATAGAAGTAGAAGGTAATGATCCCATGGAAGAAGACCACGATGATCAAGAAGATCACGATGATCAATATGATGATGATGATGATGATGTTGACGCAGACCTTGATGTACCTATACTTGAGAAGGCACACGAGCCCCTTTATGAAGGCTCCCAAACAAATCTTCTTGCTGTTGTATTATTGTTGGTGAACTTGAAGGTTATGAATGGTTTATCCTATGTAGCAATGACACGTATGTTAAGGTATGTCATTTTTTTTCATTATTTTAGTCATAATTCCCTTACAATTAACATTGGGTGAATCATGTAGCAATTAATATTCTTTAAATTAACAAATTATATTTTTGGTCGGAGGTTGATAGGTGAGTGTTGTGTGTGTGAATTGTGTACCTAGCTATAGACACAACACTTCAGTAAAACATTAGAGGTTAGCTAAAATCAAAATCATGCAAGTAATTGAAAACTAAACTAACCAAGTGATTTACTGCCTTCTAATAGATGTGAGTATGTATTCTCAGATTGGACCGAGATCAGTGACCTTGACAACACCTAAATGAAGGATTTGAATACAAAATTTAGATATGAATTGGATGCAAATTAATCTATTTTTTTCTTAGTTTTCTATGCAATAATATGAGAAATCTGATATGAAATCTAATCTATATGAAAAATTGATATGCAATACAATTAATCTAACAATGATATGCTAAAATATGAATGATCTCACAAAGTTGTTGATTCGCAAAGAGGCTTCAATTCTTCAGATACCAATTCACCAACATAAGTTTGCAAATTATGAGATATGAGATTGAGGAGTTGAGCCTTGATTTTATAGAAATCCAGGGCTTTGGGGATGCATGGAAAAAGCCATAAATCACTCAGATAAACTTAGGTTGATTTTTGAGTTATCAAAGAATAAAAGATAATTAATTCACAAAATTATGCAAAAGCATGCAAAAATAGCTTTTTAACTCAAATTAGAGTTGAGTTTATTTTTAAAACAACTTGAATTGATTTTTTGATTTTAAGTTTAATTGCTTTTTGAATGTGCATAATAATTATGATTTAAATAAATAAATAAAGTGATTTATTTCCAACTTAACTGATTTTAAAAATAAAACAATTGATTTATGGGTTAATAAATTATTAAATCAAACTTTTATTCCAAAATAATATCATTAAATATGACAACTTACTTTAATCAATTAAATAAGAATTTAATCAATTAATGATAGGAATTTTGATTTATTTTCAAATTTAAATAATAATAATTAGGAATAAATATAATTAAATTCAATTAAATAATTAAGTGGGAGTATTAAATCTAATTAATTAAATATTTATAATATTCAATTAATCAAACTTTAGGATAAATAGGATTTATCACCAAATAATTATTAAATTAAAGATAATTAAGATGATTAGGAATATTACTAGGAATATTCCCCCGATGCAGAATTTAGAATAATCAATTAGGATTCGGTGATGTTTAGATGTGCCTTAGGTTAGGACTTTGATGTCGACTTCATTCGATATGTTGATAGGAGGTTAATGAACTTATAGCCCATTTTTGGGGTATTACATTTTGCCCCTCTTTGAATTGCTATGCGAAGCATAGTGGTTCAAAGATAGTTTGTGTATGATATTGAAATTGATGTTTGAAATTGAAATTGATATGAGATAGAAACTGATTGAAATTGATATGAAGATAATAGGTCCTGAATGACCAAAGATAATGTTAACTATAACAACAATGAACTGATGATTGTGAAAAAGTGTCAAAACACCTAATTTCGAACCTTATGATTGTGAAGAAGTGAGTGACCGATTGTAGACCCGATTGTCAATAAGAATCACATTGGTATCACATTTGAACCCTTTAGTTACCAAAGATTAAGAGAATACTAGATTGATATGGATCTCGATGAATCTAAAATGCCCTGAGCGATGATTGATTTTCCTTGATCGATGAGGTCTTTTTGATGAATCAACAACTAGATGTGGTTGTTGTCTTGATTACTGAGGAAACATATGATGTCAGCTTTAGATTACAGACTTTGAATGATGTGCAATACCATGCCCCCTTGGGGATGAAAATTGAAATCTGACAAGAAAAGTCAACATTGAATGGTTCAGAAGCATGTTAATTGATTTGAGAAGTGGTTACACATGTTTGAGAATGCATTCTGCATCATTGGAGGGTCCAAAAGACCAAGTTTGACTAGGTTTGACCATGAGTTGACCATGGTTGACTAAGTTGAATTTTTGAGAGTTTGTTGTAAGATAATCAGTTAAGTTGAATTCTAGATTTCTATGATTATGGAAGGTCGATTGTGCAAGTAGTGAATAATATAAATGATCTCAAATTTTGATTTTGATCCCGAAAAAGGATTCTACTTATTGTTTCATTGGAGGAACCTTCATGTGATATTTAGCTCTTGTTAGATGTGAAGATGTGATTGAAGACTCGTTTAAGCATTGAAGTTTATCCAACCATTGTAAGATCATGCAACATGCAAAATGCAAGGAAACATGCAGAATGAAATGCAACCTAAGACCTAGGACCTAGTCACTAATCATGTGTTGGTCATTCTCATCATTGAATTTTTAGGTAACCGAATAAATCAATACAATGCCCACTAGTTATGAAACCATAGACATATGAATATCGATTTGTATGGGCAGGAATCAATATAGCACCCACTGATTAGGAAACCATGGATATATGAATATTTGATTTTGTTTTTGAAATGTCAGATTAGGTATAAGCATCAAAGCATAAATGCCAGGATGACCTAAGTATCATGTCCATTTTGATATAGCAATTTGTATAAGCATCACAACATAAACGTCACGATGACCTGAATATGCCTTGCATTACAAACACATCAAGCATTTTAAGAGATCATTCTAAATCCAATCTGAATTACCCATAGTGACCCTTTATCATTCACATCCTTAGGTAAGATCGCATTTCACAATAGGAGAAAGAACTCACTCAAAAAGACAATAGTTAGATCAAACTTCCTTGAATTTTTTGAGTATCAATGGTCAAGGTACACATGGCCATCCAATTTGAGATAGAGGCTCTTATAGTCAGACACCATTTCAATCCAAAATTTCCAAAGTTGTTAGATTTTCACATACAAGTAGAAAATGAAGAAAATATTATGCCCCCAATCATCACTCTCTAAATCCTATAAAGGATATCATCGAAGAGCTTGTGGGAACACAATAATACAAAAATCTCAATGCAAATCAATAAGCATACAAGGAGATAAAAGCATGTAAAAAGCATTGATTGTTTTCAGTTTGTGTTTGATGTTTGATTGCGTTGTTGTAGATGCAAAATCCTTTTTGGAGACAAGATGGACTGACTGACTTGGATGAAGCTTCAAAGGACTCTAACTAGATATGATGTCTAACATACATTGGAGGCCATAGGATATGACATTGATTACCCCCAAGTTTTAACATTGATAGGATACAGGCGCTTGAGTTTATTGGTGTACAGACTAACTTATTGAAAATAGGAATGCAGAAACAAACCAGGAGATATGTACAAACTAAAGCAAGACTAAAAGCTAGGAAAGACCAAGATTGCACTGATAGATGGAGCATTTTGAAACAAGTGGTGCCTGTTTCCCAGGTTTTCACCATCTTGGCAGAGATTCTATTTTTTCTACCAAGGCGCTTGTTTCCAGGTTTTCACCAAGGCACTTTTTTTTTTCTTTTTCTCATTTTTTTTGTATTTTTCATTTTCTTTTGATTTTTTTGTACTTTTGATATTTTTTACTTTTTTTTTTGAATCATCAAGGTGCCTATTGCTAGGTTTTCACCAATATGTTCATTTTTTCAAGACATTTTACCATAGACTGAATGCCTTAGGCATAGAATTTCTTCAAATGGAGAATGTTGATTGGTTCTCAGAGCTATTCTCCTTCAGTCATTTAGAGTTGATAAGCACTAGAGTCAAAAGTAGTAGTTATTACAAAGGGACCCAGCCAATTGGGTTCAAACTTCCCCTTGCGTTCTCGATGTGATTGATTTTTAGGATTCTCTCTCAAGACTAGATCATCAACCTAAAATTCTCTATGTCTGACTTTCTTATTGTAGCCTCTAGACATTCTCTTCTGATATACTCTGAGATGATCATATGTTGCTTGTCTACACTCATCTAGTAGTTCAAGTTCCTGCAACCTACACACCCTATAGTCATCATCAGTTACTAGACGATGCATTCTGATTCTTAGTGATGGGATTTCAACCTCAATAGGTAGTATCACTTCAAAACCATAAACTAAAGTGAATGGTGTAGCCCTAGTGGGCATTTTGATACTTGTTCTGTAGACCCAGAGAGCTAGATTGATCATGAGATGTCAGTCTCTTCCTATTTTATTAACTATACGGTGTAATATTTTCAATAGATTCTTGTTAGAAGCCTCTACTTGTCTATCCCCTTGAGGATAGTAGATAGTTGAACAATGTTGTGTAATCTTGAATTTAGCATATAAATCATCTAGATCTTTGTTCTTAAATTTTCCACCATTATCTATGATTATGGAATGAGGTATCCCATATCTGCATATGATATAGTTCAATATGAACATAGATATTTGTTTTCCAGTTGCTTGTGTCAAAGGGACTACTTCTACCCATTTTGTAAAATAATCGATAGCTATGATTATATGGGTATGTCCATTAGAAGAATGAGGATGTATAGCTCCTATAAGATCAAAGGCCCATTGATGAAAAGGCCATTGTGTAGTAAAGGGAATTAGATCTCTCCTAGAGCATGGATTAAGTTTCCATGCACTTGGCACTTTTGACAATTCTTAGCAAACTTGATAGACTCTTTCTCCATTTCAAGCCAATAGTAACCAACCCTAATAAGTTTTCAAGCTAGTGTTAAACCATTCAAGTGTGACCCAAAAATACCATCATGGACTTCCTCTAACACATGTTGAGACTCTTCCCATTCTAAACATCTAAGTAGCATACCATCTAGACCTCATTTGTATAGATCATGACCAATGATGACATATTGGGAGGCATTATGGATAAGGTATCTCTTTTCATGGTAGTTGAAGGTATCAGGAATTATTTGGTCTTGGAGATAGGAAAATAGGTTTTTGTATCTAGATGAATCATGACCAACAATAGTGTAGATCATGCAGGTTTTAGGGGAATCATATGCAAGATAAGATAGTGCTTCGACTAGGAAATCATAGCGTAGCTCATGTTCAGGCTGCTATAATAAAGTAGCTAATGTTACCATGGGATCGACAACCTTGTTCTTTGTTCTAGGAATTTTCTCAAATGTGATAGATAGGAAATACTTCTTTAGATCATCTACCATTCCCTTGTAAGGAATGAGCTTTTCATCTTTAGTTTGGTACACATCATTGACTTGATGGATAACAAGTTGAGAGTCTCCATGAATATGTAGCTCTGTTACTCTCCATTCAATCACTATTTTCATACCATTCAAAAGGGCTTCATATTCTACAATATTTTTTGTGCGAGGAAACTTTAATCTGAATGCTTTTGGGATTGACTATCCTTGAGGATCTATGAACAATATGCCCACTCTTGATCCATTATGTGTATAGGAGCTATCAAAGAATAAATTTCATTCTCTAGAAGAAAGAGTCATGATAGAGGAATCTAGAAATTCCATTTGCATTGGTGTATCATCAATCATAGGCGCATCTACTAATTAATCAGCAATAACCTATCCTTTAATATCTTTTCTTTCCACATATTCAATATGAAATTCACTTAAGAGCATGACCCATTTAGCTAATGTACCTGTGAGGGAAGCTTTTCTTAGTAGGTACTTGAGTGGATCAATCTTAGCTACCAATTGTGTGGTATGAGCTAACATGTAGTGTCTTAGTTTCTATGATGCAAAGATCATAGCTATACAAGCTTTCTCAATCATTGAATAGTTCTTCTCATATGCAACCAATGTTCTACTAATATAGTATATAGCTCTTTTCTTCTTTTTTCTCATCATGTTGTGCTAGTAATGCCCCCAGTGATGTATCTGTAGTCGAGACATATAAGATCAAAGGCTTCCCTATAATGGGAGGTATCAAGATAGGAGGATTTGATAGATACTTCTTGATATGGTTAAAGTTTTTCTCACATTCTTCATTCCATGCAAAGGTCACACCTTTATGTAATGTTTTTGTAAAAGGTTGTGATATGTCTACTAGCTGTGATATGAATCTTCTGATAGATTGAACTCTCCCTTGCAATGTCCTCATTTGACTAATATTCTTTAGAGGTTGCATTTACATGATAGCCTTTACTTTAGTTGGATCAACTTCAATGCCCTTCTTTGAGACTGTGTATCCTAAGAGTTTTCCAGAAGTGACACCAAAAGCACATTTCTTAGGATTTAGTCTAAGACTAAATTTTTCCATTCTGTCTAGTATTTTTCTCAAGTCACTTAGATGTTTAGCTCTAATCATAGATTTTGCTAAAGCATCATCAACATAATTCTCCAAGTCCTATGCATCATGTCATGAAAAATAGAAGTCATAGCTCTTTGATATGTAGCACCAACATTTTTAAGCCCAAATGGTATGACATTCCAATAGAAGGTTCCCAATGCACATGTAAAAGTAGTTTTCTCTTGATCCTCTGGAGCAATTTTTATTTGATTATACCAAAAAAAACCATCCATTAAAGAATACATCTCGAAGCCCACAATCATGTCCACTATCATATCAATGTTAGGTAGTGGAAAATCATCCTTAGGGCATGCTCTATTTACATCTATAAAGTCTATGCATACTCTGATTAATTTATCTAGTTTTGAAACAGGTACAATATTAGAGATCCACTCTGCATAATCAATAAATCAGATGAATCTGGCTTTTAGGAGCTTCTCTAATTTAGCTTTTACCAAGAGTGCAACATGGGGATGCATCTTTCTCAATTTTTTCTTAACAGGTTTGACATTTGGAGCTATAGATAAATGATGCATTATAAGATTAGGATCCAACCCTAGCATATCTAAATATTTCCATGCAAAGTTGATTTTCTTTTCTATTAGGAATGTTGTAAAATTTTTCTTCTCTTCTTTTGATAAAGATTGTGCCACATGGATCAACTGTGGTTCTTCTGTTGTTCCCAAGTTGATGGATTGAGTGGGCTCAATTAGAACTGAAGATCTATCCTATAAATGACTTAGAAGGACATAAAATATCTCATCCTTAGGTGCCTCAAAGAGGTTTTCACCTTTGGATACATCTTTTATTTTTACTTTTGTAGGTTCTGAGACTACCACAAAGTGGTTTTCACCCTCAAAACTCCTTTTATTTTTATTTTTATTTTTTTGACTAAGATACTTGATGTCTGACTCTATCATGCTAATGCTTGGTTCACTAATGGAAGTACTCATAGGCTCAACTTCATTGAGGTAGTGAGCAAGGACATAGTCATTCGGGAAGGTATAAATACCATGGCTCAAATTTGTGGAGGTTTGATCAAAAATTTTAGGATGTTGGATAGTCAAAGTGGTGAAAGATTGGGAGATAGTATTTATGGATATGGATCTATTATCATTGGTCCTAACCTAATGCTTGATTTCAAAGGTGATATTACAAATTAAGACATTCAATTCATGAATAGGCTCAATGTCATTGTGGGAGTCCACTTCAGCCATCAGTGGATCAGACTCGATAAGTTCATCATTTCAATCTAGACTTATGTTGGGTTCTGGTGCATATTGGTGAATAACATCAACATGTTTCTCTATAATAAGCTCATCTTCTTTTGGAAAGGCTCCCCATTCATAGTCATTAGATTCTTCATCTATGCCTCTAGGAAATCTAAGAACATGAGTAAAGTCAGGATGAATACCCTAAGAAGGGTTACCCTCAGATTCTTATTTGAATTCATACTCATGGGAATCTATCTTAGAATAACTACCACCTTCCTCTTCTTGATTATTTTCAAGATTAGATAGTTCTTGTATTTCAACTATCTCTTGATTGATAGTAGGTTCTTTTGTTTCTACTACATTAATTCTTTTGATTGGATCATCTTCAGCTTCAAGGAGATTTGTGATTTCCTTAGGCAAACACTCATAAGGGATAAGTTTAGAGTTGTCTGAATCACTGTCTGATGGTTCATTTTCTTCCTTCTTAAGAAGAGGTTCTCCTAGCTCAATCTTCTCTATGACATGAGAAAAATTACCTTTGAGGTGGAAGGGTTTCTTTTTAAAGCCTAAGCCAACAATATCTTTTTTTGCCCTACTAGTATGTGAAATAGGTGTTATAAGACATTTTCCTCTGACTCCTAGAGGTCCTTTACCTGAATATCCCATCTTAGCTATTAATTTATCTCCTTGACCATATACCTTAGAAGGGATTTTGTATACTATAGAGTCACTAGTTTGAACCACTTGAGATTTAGGTTCATCTTTGTATAGCCATGCAAGAATAGCTTCATCCTCTTCAAATTCCTTCTTGGAGACTTGTTCTGCTACAAAATTCTTTTTATATGCCTCAAGAGGTTCTTTAGAGTCTGGTTTGGACTATTTTAAAGATTGTCCATAAGACTTAGGTGAGATAGGGAGACATGTCAAAGATAAGCCTAGCTCTATAGTATATTCTCCCATACCATTTTCTTTGATATTGACATCTTTTGCAAGATCTTCCATCTTAGATGTGGATGTTTCTTTTGTTGGCTCAATGGAAGATTCTCTATTATTAGGCACAAGTTTATCTACACTTTCTTTCAATGTATTACAAGTGGTGGATATGTCTACTGGAATAGTGACCTCTACTCCTTCATAAGGAAATTTCAAGAATTGGTGGAATGTAGAAGGAATAGCCTTCATCTCATGTATCCATGGTCTCCCTAGAATAATGTTGTAAGCCAAAGGTAGATCAAGAACTTGACATATAGTATCTCTGATAACTTGACCTTCTCTGATAGGTAAGACAATGGTGCCTTTAGAAGATCTTTCTTGTTCATCATAGGCTTTTATAGTTATTTTCTTTCTAGGATCAATAGCCAATTCTGAAAATCCCAATTGTGTGACCAAGATATAAGAAAAAATGTTTAGGCTAGCACCCCCATCTATCAACACACATTTGACTCTATGGTTCTGGATTAAGACTTCTATGTGCAAGGGCTGGTTATGTGGGTGACTCAAGGAGTTGTCATCTTCCTCTAAAAAGGAGATATATTATGGAAATGTAAGATGTCCAACCATAGTCTGGAACCTATCTAAATCAAGGTCATCAGGAACATTAGATCTGAGCAAAGCTTTGTCTAGAATAGCTCTATGAGATGGGGATATCTGAGGTAACTCAAACATGGAGATTTTTGCATTAGTGTGTTGGAGTTGTTGAACAATGCTATAAGATGTTGTCCTCGTATCTTTAGGATTGGAAGATTTAGAAACAACCTTCTATTTGGAAGTGGAAGAAAGATTGAAGGGCGTCTTAGGGACATTTGATGAATTTGGGATTTGTCTGTTCAGATGTGCCTGAGCTTGTGATCAAGTCACTGCATTAGTTGAAGTATGATCTTTATCTCTTCACACAATTGTGATGACATTGCAATGCTTAGAGAGACAAGGTTCAACCATATTGATAACAAAATTATTTCCAGGGTAAGCATAATTGACCTTTGCCCCCATATTAGGCTGAGAAGATGAAACTTATTGACCATGTTTCAGAAATGGTTTTGTGAATGATGTATGATCATTGTTTCTCTTACGATTTTCAATGGTGATATCTCCCTTATAAATCAGATCTTGAATAGTATGTTTCAAGTGTAAGAAATTATTAGTTTTGTGACCTTTACCCTAATGGAAATCATAGAATTCATTCTCTCTCCACCATTTTGGTTTAGGATCAGGATCAGATTGTTAGATCTCAGGCAAAGAGATGATGTTATTAGCCAAAAGAGTTCTCATATTTAATTCCAAAGATTCTCCAAGAGGAGTGAACTTTCATTTATTATCGGAGGACCAAGATTTGTATTCTGGCTTCTTTTGAGATGGTTCAAACACCTTTTGTTCTAAAGCTTTGATGGCTTGGGTGCCAATAGTTAGATTGAAAGTTGGTGCCTTTGATGGTGCATGGATAGTATCAACAACACCATCTGTGACAATGTCTTTAATCTTGTTCCAATTTTTGTTCTTGTCTTTAGAATTGGATCCTGATTTGTACTTGTCCTTTTGAAGTGTGATTTCTCTTTTTTTCACAAGTACTTTTTCAATTTTGATCGCATTGTCTACCATCTTATCAAAAGATGTATGATCTTGCATTTGTAAAGGGTAGTTGATCTTTAGGATAAGATTATTGATGAAGATTTCTAGTTTCTCAATTTTTAGAATAGGCCTAGCATATAGAGAGAATTTCTTCATCCATCTTTTGAGAAATGTCAATAATGGTTCACCTAGATATTGCTTGAGATTACAGATATCATTCATGGTGATTGGATGTTGAATGTTGTAGGAGTATTGCTGATAGAAAAATTTGATCAAATCCTCAAAAATTTTGATAGTAGAAGGCAATCTAGAGAACCAATGAATGGTTGCTCCTCCCAGAGATCAAGGAAAAAGATGCATCAGATAGGTTGGTTTGTGCATGAACTCCATAGATTGTGTACAAAATTCTCTAACATGATCTTGAGGATCTGAGTTTCCATCATACTTATCATATTTAGGTATCTCCACTCTTTTCAAGAATGGCAGCATGTACAAGTCTTTGTCAAATGGAAAAGGACATAGGGCCTCCATGGAGAACTCCTTGGGTTCCTTTTCTCAAGGTTATTAAGTTTGACTTGCATGGCATGCATCTATTTCATCATAGTTGTGAGTGGAGTTTCCTCCTCATGCGTAATGATATCTTCAACATTAAAGTTGGGAGGAAGTTTATCTCCTTGATGAGATAATTGTAAAAAGTATGCCTCTCTGTCCTCTTTCAAGAAATGCTTCATCATTCTTTTGAAGTTATCATCATTTTGATATCGAGCAATTTCTTCAGGTGTGGGTTCCTGATATGCACCATGTTGAGATTGAGATTTTTGAGAGCCAAAGTTTTTCCCTGCTTGAGAAATGGTAGGAGTTTTAAGACTCCTTGGATTAGATTGATGTGGAGTTTGTTGATTACCTTCGTAAGTTGATGAAGGATGAATGTAACCAATTTTTAATCAAAGATTACCAAGACTGTTGTCTTCGTAAAGACCAAAATTGTAGAGTTGCTCAAGAGTTGGACTTTGGATATGAGTCAAAGGTAAAGGCATGAGATACTTCCCTAGATTTCTTACGAGAGGAAGCTCTAGTTTCCACCATTAACCTTGGGTGAAACAAAAGAATATGATGAAGACAACTGAAGAAAGATCTTATTCAAGAAGATCAAATGACGCAACCTTGTCAAGGTTTGATTGATTGAAGCTTAGATTAGATGTAGATGAAGGAGACTATACCCTAGATGTATGGGTAGATTCCCAAAAGATAGCGAACATGAGTTCATGACACTTAGTCATTTTGATGATTGACTGAAGATTGATAGTTATGACAAGGTTTTGACACAAGATGATAAAGACTCAAATTGATTAAATAGAAGGCTAAATCAGATTCAAAAGGCTACTTTAGGAAAATGACAGGATTCTTAGTAATTACTACTCTATTCCTAACATAGTGATTTGTTTGATAGATTCTGGAAATAGGCTAGAAAAGCTAGGTCTCTGACAATTTTGACAACTTTCTAACAACTTTTCAAAATTTCCCAAATGACTTTCTATAGGCTTGTACGACAATGGGTATAGCATGAAACAATAATTGAAAAACTCGTACGACTATTGAAAAACTCACATGACAGTTAATTGTAGGAATTTTGACTTTTTGAATTTGACTGGCAACAAAACTTGTATGATAATGTACCATATACCATACGACAATCTGGGGGTTCTGAAATGACAATAGCCAAAATTCATATGACTTTCTGACTTTACAAAATGACTGTTGACTCTAGAAAGGTATTTGACATTATATTTTGCAATGTTTCAAATTTTTAGTTTCAAATTGTTCACAAAATTGTTTGTCCAGATTTGAAGATTGTAGTGGATTGATTCGTTCTTAGTAACCAGATAGATAAACAAGCACACAAAATAGCAAGCAAGTGATTTCAAGCATGTCTGAAAATAATGAACAGGGGACAAAGCAACCCTATGCATGAACAATCAAGTGACTGAATTGTGCTAATCCCTAGGAGTGCTAATAGTGTATGTTCCAAAAAGTTTTGCAATAATGCACATATTCCTAAAAAAATGAAAATTTTGCCTCACTAGGGTTTTTAGTAATGGTCTAACTCTACAAATTTAATGATCTCAAGAGGGTGAACTCCAATCCAAGTGCACCGGGGTTTTGACATAGTCCAAGAACTTAATCTTCAAGATCTGCTAGGGAGATCTGATAGCCCAACAAGAGACCACACCTGTGGAGATTTCTTCCACAAGGACATTTATATAGCAATTGTCACTACCATGGTGAAAATGGCTATTACCACTTGAGGTTCCATCAACATGGTTGACCCAATTAAGGGAATGTCCACTATGGTTAACCTTCTCTAAAGGTGACTCATAAAATATACCACATGGAGACTGGTTCCAGATTCAAGGATCTGAGTTTTTGGTACTACCCAAAAAGGGAGTAGAGCATAATCCTCTAGCCTTTTCAATTTTAACCCAAACAAAGTAGACAGATTAATCTGACATGCTAAGACCAAGATTATCTCACAAAGATCTATGATGTCAACCACTCCTAATCTATCAACCTCTCCGGAGAGAGAATGTATCAATCAAAAGTTGAAGATGCACAAATCTAGTAGAACGTGAGACTCCCTCAGTAACCTCCCTACCTACAAGGGTTCCCTCATTGAGAAGAGTTTCACTGGAAACCCACTCTCTCAAGAGCCATGAATAGTGTTCATAGGGCCTATTTATTATGTGTAACAAAGATGTTGAAAAGAAAATCTATGTTCATTTTTTATAGCCCAAAATGAAATATGTGATATGAAAGCAATAAAGGTCACACAAGCTTGACATGCAAGAGTTCTTTTTAATCCAAATCAAAATGTTATCAGCTGAGAAGATTACCTAAATTCCTCGCAATGCGCTTAGTAGATTCTTACCTATTTTTAGCAATTCTTGCACTTTTTCCAATCAAAACTAGTAGAAATCAATCAGAAACAACAAATTTCAATTGTTAATGTTAGCTGTTAGTCCAAATCATAAATTGTTTTTGGAAAATTGCTTGAAAAAGTGAAACGACAATTGAAACCTAGCACTAAAACTCATACAATAGTGGGTCACCCACTAGATTATAGTCTAGAAACTCGTACGACACTGGGTATTAGATCATACAACAATATAGATTCCAAATGACACTATGATCATGGCAGTATGATCCTCGATCAAATAAACTATTGTATGATAGTGGGTATCTCCTGGTATGAGTTTATGACAAAATTCATATGACAACTATACAGACAGAAATTAAAAATCATAGCTTGGAATAGAAAATGACAAGAAGATGATAGAAATTGATGAAAATTGAATGGAAACCCATTTCAGGGCTCCATGGTGGGCACCAAAAATGTGTGTGTAAATTTTGTACCTAGCTGTAGACACAACACTTCAGTAAAAAATTAGAGGTTACCTAAAATCAAAATCGTGCAAGTAATTGAAAACTAAACTAACCAAGTGATTTACTTCCTTCTAATAGATGCGAATATGTATTCTCAGATTGGACCGAGATCAATGACCTTGACGACACCTATACGAAGGCTTTGAATGCAAAATCTATATATGAATTCGATGCAAATTAATCTTTTTTTTTGAGTTTTCTATGCAATAATATGAGAAATCTTATATGAAATCTAATCTATATGAAAAACTGATATGCAATACAATTAATCTAATAATGATATGCTAAAATATGAATGATCTCACAAAGTTGTTGATTCACAAAGAGGCTTCAATTCTTCAGATACCAATTCGCCAACATAAGTTTGCAAATTCTGAGATATGAGATTGAGGAGCCGAGCCTTGATTGTATAGAAATCCAATGCTTTGGGGATGCATGGAAAAAGCCACAAATCACTCAAATAAACTCAAGTTGGTTTTTGAGTTGTCAAAGAATAAAAGATAATTAATTCACAAAATTATGCAAAAGCATGCAAAAATAGCTTTTTAACTCAAATCAAAGTTGAGTTTATTTTTAAAACAACTTGAATTGATTTTTTGATTTGAAGTTTAACTACTTTTTGAATGTGCATAATAATTATGATTTAAATAAATAAATAAAGTGATTTATTTCCAACTTAACTGATTTTAAAATTAAAATAATTGATTTATGGGTTAATCAATTATTAAATCAAACTTTTATTCCAAAATAATATCATTAAATATGACAACTTTCTTTAATCAATTAAATAAGAATTTAATCAATTAATGATAGGAATTTTGATTTATTGTCAAATTTAAATAATAATAATTAGGAATAAATATAATTAAATTCAATTAAATAATTAAGTGGTAGTATTAAATCTAATTAATTAAATATTTAGAATATTTAATTAATCAAACTTTAGGATAAATAGGATTTATCACCAAATAATTATTAAATTAAAGATAATTAAGATGATTAAGAATATTACTAGGAATATTCCCCCGATGCAGAATTTAGGATAATCAATTAGGATTCGATGATGTTTAGATGTGCCTTAGGTTAGGACTTTGATGTCAATTTCATTCGATATGTTGATATAGGAGGTTAATGAACTTATAGCCCATTTTTGGGGTATTACAAGTGTTTGTTACCACCATCAAACATTCTACCTCGCTCGTACCGAGAATTATCTACCATTATGAAAGATATTAGAATGGAGTATCAAACAATACATGCATGTCCAAATGATCATATTATATACCATAAACAGCACGAATTTGTAATAGAATTCCCTATTTGTCATATTAGTAGATATCAATCAGATCGAATAACAAAAAAGGTTCCTTGCAAGGTTCTTTAGTTTATTCCCATTATTCCACGTCTGCAATAGAAGTCAAGATGACATTATGTGAATGCCTATGGATGGTTCGGCATTTAAGGAAATAGAGGAAAAATGACCACACTTTAAAGAAGAACCTCGTAATATCAAGCTTTCATTGGTAGTGGACGGTGTCAATCCATTTAGAGAGATGAGATCTACTTACTTGGTGTGGCCTATTTTTGTTATCAACAATAACATTCCTTCTTGGTTGTCCATAAAGAGGGAGTACATAATGTTGGGACTGATTGTTCCAGGTATTTTTTGATTTAATAGTCATCTAAATTAATTTATTATAAATAATCCATCAAAATGGTCATAATAATTATGTAATGTTTTTGTTCATTCAACTAGGTAAGTACCAAGTTAAAGATATCAATGTATATATTGAGCCCCTTATCAATGATTTGATGGTGTTATGGAATGGGGTCACTATGTATGACATCTCTAGACCAATAGGACAAAGACAATTTCAATTCCATGAAATGCTTGTATGGACAATACATGATGCCCTTTGGCTAACACATTTTTATGGTATGTTCTCTTCTTAACACCTCTTGTTTGGTATGTTATAGTGCTAACACAAAGTTAACATATTTAATCCAATTATACATGATCTTGTAGGTCTTTAGATAAAGGAAAAATTTGCATATCCATTTTGTGGTCCAAAGATGAAATCTCGTCATTCAAAAATTTTAAGAAAGTAGGTGTTTGAAGAGAATAGACACTTTCTCCACAGAAATCATAAGTACTGAATTACCAAAAAATATCTTTTCAATGGGAAAGAAGAGACTACATCAAAGCCATGGAGAATGACACCTCACCTATGGAAGTCGGCATATAATAAAATAAATTGTTAAGGTAATGTCATTTCATCTGATGGTTTTTGTTTCAAATTTATATTTTGATATTGTGTTTTATTTACTGATGATGTAATTGATGCTTGTGAAGGTCATCAAGGCATCAATGACCAACTTCCAAAAGGACTAAAAAGTTATCCTACACAATTTAGTAGGTTTCCGTACTATGAGAAACTCCCAATTGTGCATTTTTTTGATCCTATGCATATTGGAAAGAATGTAATAGAGACATTATGGAAAGTCTTGGATGGAAGGTGTGACAAAGACAAAATTGTCAAAATTTGTAGTGACATTGAAGAATCCAATGATGCAATAAAAAATGTCATTTGATCAAATAACAATGGAGACCTGTAATGCCCCGCTAGGGAACCTAAGAGAACTTAACCATGCATCTAAAGTTGCAAAATAAATTTTTTTAAAAATAGTTAACATACAAGATAAACATCAATGCAGAAGCAATTACCATTTACTCACAATAATACAATAACCAACACAAGTTACAACTCTCAAGGGTTCCTTGATGAATATTACTTTAACATTAATTAATTAATTTAGATTAGGTACAATTACAAAACTCATAAAAACCAATGAAAGATAAAAGCACCATTACACATAAGATAACATAAATACAACTGGTACCACAAGGTATCCATAAACCTACATCCACTGCACATGTCGCAGGGTATGTAATACAATGACCAAAAAAAGTACAACATGATATCACTGAACAACTAATACAATGATACAAGATCACATAGAGGAAGAAGAAGAAGAAGATAAGAATGCAGCTCCAACAATGAAGATCAAGAAGAATCGACTACTATAGGGATCATCCAGCACCGATACATGAATGTCAGAATCTCAAATGGTGAAAGAATCACTACCACCCAACCTCATGAACCTAAATGGTCCACTCCCACTGTGCTGAGGAGATAACAACAAATCCCACAAAGATAACAAACAAAATAGTACAAGCAAAGGAAAGGATCCTAAAAGCTCTCTAACTCAAAGTGAAAAGTGATAATGCCATGAAAGACTCACTATTCCAGAGGCAAACAACACATGTAAGATAACTAGACTATGCATAAGAAGGTGTCATCTTGTATGTCTAACCCTTGAGTTTTGTCCTGGTAATCCTGCTAGATCTCAACACCCAAGTGACTTACATGGTGTCAATCACTTCTTGTACTGATGAAGCCGTCGACTATGCCAACTCATCCCTTAAAAGGGGGCTAGTCATCTTCTCCATTCCCACCTTAGTCTATACTAGCACTAATCCAGGGTGAGGAAACCATATCTTATTAGGTTCATTATTAAAATCTCTCAATGTTATATTTAGTTATCACTTCATTAAGATACTTAACAATAAGTGATCTTGGTAGCCACTTGTGGGCCCCAGTGCTTATTGCAAGCCACCTCCTACTACATATCTAGGTAAACTACCCTAGGCTCATAGATCTCTCAAAGATCAAATAGGTACATAACTAGGTAATCCCAAATCCAGTTTCACATACAAGAACTAGAAATGATTGCAAAGGCATCAATAGTAGAATACAAAATATCATGAGCCTATATGGTCAATCAGGGTATAATCAGATCTCAACACACACATCCAATCATAAAACTGAAAACAAGAACAACTGACACAATCCCCAACCTTTGTCTTTCCCTTAGGTCTTCTAGTGCCCCAAAACACATTAAGCAAAAGAAAACACTCCAAGCATGAAGAAGACACAAAGCATCATGGAAAATTGGAATTTAATCATAAGCATACAAAATTTCATATTGACCATAATTGATTCCAAATTATAAACACATAAAATTGCTAAGGAAATCTTAATCATAAACGTCACAATAATGTCATAATTAAGGAATATTCCCTCATGTTGTCCTAAGAATCTAACATAATAAAAGTCCAATTTCAGTAAAAGCATATCACTTATCCTCATCAAAAGTCATTCACTGATAATCATATTTCATAAGATAAAAGCACCATCACACATAAGATAACATAAATACAACTGGTACCACAAGGTATCCATAAACCTACATCCACTGCACATGTCGTAGGGTATGTAATACAATGACCAAAAAAAGTACAATGTGATATCACTGAACAACTGATACAATGATACAAGATCACATAGAGGAGGAAGAAGAAGAAGATAAGAATGCAGCTCCAACAATGAAGATCAAGAAGAATCAACTGCTATAGGGATCATCTAGCACCAATACATGAATGTCAGAATCTCAAATGGTAAAATAATCACTACCACCCAACCTCGTGAACCTAAATGGTCCACTCCCATCATGCTGAGGAGATAACAACAAATCCCACTAAGATAACAAACAAAATAGTACAAGCAAAGGAAAGGATCCTGAAAGCTCTCTAACTCAAAGTGAAAAGTGATAATGCCATGAAAGACTCACTATTCCAGAGGTAGCCGACACATGTAGGATAACTAGACTATGCATAAGAAGGTGTCATCATGTATGTCTAACCCTTGAGTTTTGTTCTGGTAATCTTGCTAGATCTCAACACCCAAGTGACTTACACGGTGTCAGTCACTTCTCGTACTAATGAAGCCATCGACTATGCAAACTCATCCCTTAAAAGGGGGCTAGTCATCTTCTCCATTCCCACCTTAGTCTGTACTAGCACTAATCCAGGGTGAGGAAACCATATCTTATTAGGTTCATTATTAAAATCTCTCAATGTTATATTTAGTTATCACTTGATTAAGATACTTAACAATAAGTGATCTTGGCAGCCACTTGTGGGCCCCAGTGCTTATTGCAAGCCACCTCCTACTACATATCTAGGTAAACTACCCTAGGCTCATAGATCTCTCAAAGATCAAACAGGTACATAACTAGGTAATCCCAAATCCAGTTTCACATAAAAGAACTAGAAATGATTGCAAAGGCACCAATAGCAGAATACAAAATATCATGAGCCTATATGGTCAATCAAGGTATAATTAGATCTCAACACACACATCCAATCATAATATTAAAAATAAGAACAACTGACACAATCCCCAACCTCTGTCTTTCCTTTAGGTCTTCTAGTGCCCTAAAACACATTAAGCAAAAGAAAACACTCCAAGCACGAAGAAGACACAAAGCATCATGGAAAATTGGAATTTAATCATAAGCATACAAAATTTCATATTGACCATAATTGATTCCAAAGTATAAACACATAAAATTGCTAAGGAAATCTTAATCATAAACATCACAATAATGTCATAATTAAGGAATATTCCCTCATGTTGTCCTAATAATCTAACATAATAAAAGTCCAATTTCAGTAAAAGCATATCACTTATCCTAATCAAAAGTCAATCACTGATAATCATATTTCATTATGCATAAAGTGAAATTGCCCAATTTCAGTAGATAAACATCAATTACCAAAATGTTTTCAAATTCAGTATGTTTAATCAAATATGAATAATCCTTAAAATAAATCAAATATGTATAATCTCTAAAATAAATCACTATTTGATTCCAATAACCCTTGATAAAATTAAACAAGTTCGACTAGAAAATTATTTGAACTAGAATTAATAAATAAAAATAATTAATTAAATCAAATCAACAATGCATTTAAACTAATTTAAATGACAAAATTAATTTAACTTAATTACTAAATAATATTAATTAAATTAATTAATATCCCAAAATTTAAATAATCTAAGAATTAATATAATAAAATTTCTTAACTAAAAATTTATGGAAAGTTATATATATATATATATATATATATATATATATATATATATATATATATATATATATATATATATATATATATATATATATATATATATATATATATATATATATATATATCATTTAAAAAGTTTTATAAAAAAAATAATTTTAAAGTATGTTGGTGGGGGCTCGTCCCCACAACCCCCCTACTGCACAGTACCTAAGGTACCCTTGGTAGGCCTGGCAGGTCAGCACCTGTCATGTGGTACCCTTGGGTACCATCGACAGGCTTGGCCTGCCACGCACAGCTGCCGAGGGAGGTGGGGGGAGGTGGGGTTCCCCGCCTCCCTTAACCTTTATTAAAAAAATTTTAAAAGCATTTTCAATAATCTTTTTTTTTTAAAACAAATATTTTAATAAATATTCTTTTTTTTTAATGCACATTTTCTCTGTTATATTTATTATTATTTTAAAAAAAAACAAATACATTTTCAAAAATGGAAAGAATAAAGGGCCTGTACCTTTTTCCAGAAAAGGTAATAGGTCACTTTTTTACTTTTTTTTAAACATACTCTTTTTGTCTTTTTTTTTTCACATGTCAATTCCATATGTAGATATTTTAACTATGCATAAATTTGTCAACAAACTAATTTTTTTTTGTCTTTACCAGCAATAATTGTTTTTATTTCTAAAACAAAGAATAATAATTTTACTCCAGAACCTATATTTTTTACCTAAATTGATTTTCTTTCAATAGGATTTATTTTCTATCCACTATATAGTTCAACTATAGATCAGGGTTGATTTTTCATTTTACAAGCAAATTATAAGCAATCTTCTGATGAAAATTTACCAGCATAATGGTACAGTGCCAAGTAATCATAAAAACTTAAAATAACAGATCTAGGGTTTCTCTAACACCCAGAATCAAAGAATACATTCAAATCTATATAGACTATTCCAGACCTACTCAAACACAAAATTTTACTAGATGAGATAATAGAACAGACACACAACAAGAATTCTAGATCCTACCTCGAATCCAATGCCAAAAACTATACTGAAACCCCTGCTGTAGACTTGAGAATGAGATTTCTTCCAAATCCAATCCTGTCTACAGATCTAAAAATTATGATGAAAGTAGGAACCAGATCTAGATGCACAATCAAACCCCAAATCAACAAGAAACCACAAAAACCAATAATCCTCAAATCTCAAGCACACATGCTCTCCAAAAATTCCCCTCCAAAGAAAGTTGTCTAAACTCAAATGAATGCAATAATTTTCCTAATAGGAATTCAATTCCCAAATTCATGAAATCCCTAAAGACAAATCAAAATCTAACTCCCAGTTCAACTCCAAATCAGAAATGACTCATAAGACAACTCCTAATCAAACTCTAACTCCAAAATTGAAAGTAAATATTAATTAATTAATTAAAATATCTTTTAAATGCACAACACAACTTGACATTTGAAAACTATTTGTTCACTTTTGACAACTCACTTTTCAATTTTGCACATGTTAATAATTTAAAACACATATTAAATAAATAAAATACTTAATGCATCTTAAAATATGCAATTAAATATTTAATTTATTTAATAATACACACAAACATAATAAAACTCAATTATTAATAAAATAATCAATTAAATCCAAATAAACAATTATTTGATTTTAATTAAATTTCATCAAAATAAGTCTAGGACATAAATAGTATTAATTTCCAAATACTCAAATAATCAACTTTAATCTAATTTTCTCAATTAATCATAGGAGCATATTTAATCATAAAATTAAACTATGCACCTAACATTGATAATCACATAAAAATCACCCACATAACCACAAATCAACTAAAGCCAAATGAGATAAAATCAAACAAAACCAAAACCAAGCAACACCAGAAAGGGATCCATGAACTTTGCCAACCTGAAAAATTCAGATAGGGTAGTCAACAGATACTTATCCAACAACTAGGATAAATGGGTTTGGGTTAGGATTTTGGATCTATGTTATCTCCCCTCTCTTACCATTTGAGATATTGCCATATGGCACACTCATCCTGACAATTCAGGGAAGATGTTGCCTGATACCTACAAACCTTCATACAACACCCGCATGTAAAAACATATATAAATATATAATAGACAATGGCAGAGATCGGCCGATCATGTGGATCTCACAAACAAGTAACTACGACTCCATCCCTCAACCACATCAAGCACGTCAAACAAAAATATAAAACAAGCACATCAACCATACACATGAAAGTATGGGGTTAGTAAAAACATAAGAATCAATAACTTCCTAACATATAATCTATCATCCTAAAGTAATAATAACATTTATATAATCGGACTAGGGGTAGGGTACTACAAGACCAGATTGATACAAGTTCCCTTAGTTGGTTATTGTTAGAGTAGTAGAGCAATGCTATAAAAGAAGTCATAAAAAAAATATGATTTCCCACAGGATTTGCTGCGAACATAAATGATCTCATATCAAAGAAAAGTGAATTTGGGCTAGAGATGAAAACACATGATTGACATACATTTATTAAGGTAATTCATGTTATTTTATATTCACTATATATTTTTATACTACATGTAGTTTTCATTGCATTCTTTTATAAAATATTGACAAGACCATTTTACAAATATTGCAATACGTTCTACCTCTATCTCTCCCACACCACTTTGCCAATAGTGTCAAATAAGTTATATATGATCTTGGAAAATACATGAGTTGTTTGTCATGTAAAGAAATCAATAAAGAAGATATAAAATATTGGAAGAGAAAAATTCTTCTTCTTATGTGTAAAATGCAAAAGTGTCTATGTTCAACTTTTTTCAATGCACAAGAACACTACCTCATACATCAAGTTGAGGAGATTAAATTGTGTGGACCTGTAGCAACTAGGTCAATGTGGATGGTTGAGAGGCACTTAAAATTTTTGAAAGGCTTTGTTTGATAGAGAGCACATCTTGAGGGTTCTATGGTGGAGGGATATATGGTATATCAGACCATGGTGTACATTAGTGAATATCTTCCTAAGTTTGTAGTACAGATCCATGTAGATCGTATTTGGGATCTCAACTCCATTAACAAATTTGAAGGAGAGTACTTGATGGGTAAAGGTAGATTGAGGAAAGTGAGAGGTAAATCTAAGATGTTATTGTAGTTAATTAATTCTTATAAATCTTCAATATAAGTTATTTATAATTGGTGTATTTTTTTTTATACAGTTGGTCAAGAGTGAGATGAAATACATTTGTATATTGTGAACAATCTTGATTGGATGACAGTATGGATTGAACGATGTCAGAAAAATGGTTTCTCATTAACATGAGAAGGTGTTGCTTCATTGGTTAGAGAAGCTCATCATAATAGAGATTCCAATATTACGCCAATGGTAATTGATCTAGCATATGGTTTAAGAGGTAGAGAGGTATGTACAAATTTATTAATGATCATGACTCGTATGTTTCGTATCAACTCGCGATGCAAATAATTTACACACACTTGAAAAATTGTAGGTCAAGCACCACAAAGCTATGTACTATCATGGCCAAAAATTTCACATAAAAAAGTTGGATGACACAAAGAAAACTTGTGATTCTGGGATAACTGTAGTTTTTGAGGTCACTAATATATCATCTAGAAACAACATACATCCTCAACAATCTCAAAATCGATACTATGGCATCTTGGATGATATAATTGAGTGTGACTTAACTCCTTTAAAATAGTTCTATTTGTTGTCAAATGGTATAGGCTACGATTGAATCAAAATGATCTAGATAAAACTGTTATTCAACATGATAATGGATTTACAATGATTAATACAAGGTAGTTTGAGTTAGTTGGAGATGAGCCCTATGTTCTTCCAAACTAATGTGAGTGAGTGTTTTACTTAGAGGTTCCACATAAACAGAGTTAGTCATTTGTTGTTAGACATGATCCAAGAGGAAGACCGATAAAGTATAATGTTATGGAAGAAAAGGATATTGAAGATGATGAAGATCAAGATGATGGTGGTGATGATGATGATGGTGATGGTGATGGTGATGGTGATGGTGATGGTGATGGTGATGGTGATGGTGTTGATGGTGATGGTGATGGTGATGATGGCGATGATGATAGTGGTGATGATGATGATGATGATGATGATGATGATGATGATGATGATGATGATCAATGACATGATTGAAATGATCAATGAAATGATTGACATGATTTATTGATTTCAATTGTAATGATTACATATTTATTGTGTTCAATTCTAATGATTAGTACAACATATGTGATTTATAATTACGAATGTTTTGCTTACGATGCTAAATTAATTGCTACTAATACATTTATATATTGTGTTTGATTATCACCCTTTTTGCAAACAGACAATTAACTACAGACATCATCACCCCTTCTGTTGATGATCTTGCATTCCATATATAAGGTAAATTTGTTCATGTTTACGATGTTTCATATTGTTCATGTTGTCTTCTAAGTTATTTGTAGCCTATGTATCATGTAATTTTTAGCTAACTTAAGATAAATGATTAACATATGCAAGAAATTTAACCCCTTTGGCATGGATTGTGCACAGTGACATGGATCAATAGGTATAAGTCAATAAATAGACATAATTTTTTTATATTCTTCTTGTTTATCACTGAGAACGTATGTTATAAATAGACATATTATATAATCATATAATGTATATATAGATAAAGAAGAACCGTATAGAAATATAATTATATAATCACTTTCAACTTAGTACATTTTATATCTCCCATGTATAGACAAAGAAGAACTATACGTATGGGTCACAACTTGATTATTCTATATATATTATTTAAATATTATCAAAATTATATTTGAAGTGAGGACGTGACAATATCTCATTTGATGGATTGCAAGACCTACCAAATAAGCACTTCTTAGATCTATCTACATCAAATGAGGGAAATGAGGGAATGCTAGATGAAAGTTCTACATGTAGTACAGCTAAAATAGGGAGATCAACTAGAGGTCAAAAGATTAGAAAAAAAATTGATAAATGCATGCAATTTTTCCTTGCTAATGGGGGGTCATGTTCTTATGATGATGAGACCAAAGGCAACATCAAGGTGCCCTTTCAGTACACACATATTGAGAAAGAATGGGTACCTAATGAGCTACCTCCTATTAACACTAATTTTTGTGTTAATTTTTGTGGGAGGAGTATCTTCATCTTGTGGAGTTTGCCTATAACAATGGGCATCATACATCATTGGGAATGCCTCCTTTCCAGGCATTGTATGGTAGACCTTGCAGGACCCCACTGAGTTCGGATAGGATCGAGGACAGAGTTTCCATTTGGTCCTGAGTTAGTTCGAGATATGGAGCAGCAGGTCAACCTGATTAGGCAGCGTCTCTTAGAGGCTCAGGATAGACAGAAAAAGTATGCAGATGCGAAGAGAATAGACCGAGCCTACCTTGTGGGAGACAGAGTCTTCTTGAGAGTGTGACCGCACAAGAGTCCAATCCATTTTGGAAAAGGCTCTAAGCTCGCACCTCATTTTGTTGGTCCGTTTGAGATCCTAGAGAGGATAGGGCCCGTTGCTTATTGACTAGCCTTGCCACCTAGCCTATCACGCATCCACGATGTGTTCCATGTATCGGTTTTGCGAAAGTATATCTATGATGAGTCTCATATTATTGACTGGGATGCCTTGCAGGTGGAGTCAGATGGCCAGCTGGCACTAGAGCCCATTCGCATTTTGGCTCGTCAGACATTGGTACTTTGAGGTAGAACGCTGGACCAGGTTAGGGTCCAGTAGGATTGCTATGATGAGGTCACAGCCTCATGGGAGGATGCAGCTCAGATGAGGGCCCAGTATCCGCACCTCTTTGATGAACTCCAGGAGGATGTTCATACCTAGAGGGGGTGGATGTGAGGCCCACCTTCGGCCCACATAGTGATCCTGTGTTATGCATGTCAGCCTATCTTTTTTATTATGTTCCTTTCAGAGATACTTGGACTCTGTCAACTACTGTTATATTATGTTTGACTCGTTGGACTGTTCTTTTGATGATTCTGCATATGGGATCCATGATGTGTAGATTTGGTTTATGTTTTTATATGATGTTTTGTGAACCTGATGATCTTGATGATATTTAAATTACGTTATGGAATTTCATTTGAATTATGCAATCAAATCATGAATATTACATGCAATTGAAGTATGAGTTGAATTATGCAATTGAATGATTAATTTTCGCTATATCATATATGGTTATTTTAATGGTTTTCTTTCTTGAATTACTGATGCTGCATTTAGGTATTACAGGTGGAAGGACCATGGAAACACATTCGGGGAAATCACATTGAACGTAGGGTAACCAGTTAAACCAAGGCCCCGTCTATTAAGAGACCTGAGGCCTCGTTGTTAAGTATTTATATTCGTAACAGTAATTTGAATGATTGTGTGTTTTAATGTTGTGACATTGGACGTACCTTTCGTGAAATGTTATTTTGTAAAGTGTCGCTTGACACTAATGTTAAATGTTATCAAGGTACGTCGTGTGTTGTGTGAGAGCACTTGCTAGGAGTTTTAGGGAAATCTTAGCACACCTTTTTGCCATAGGAACCATGATGCAGTACCCATTCCCCATTTCCGATCTTATTCCTCGACATGAGTTTAGAGGGTTAATAATGGCCTTAGGAGATAGTTTTATGCTAAATTTGTTAACCCATTCCATGTACCCATGGGTTAGGGGTATTTTCACCTTTTTAGAAGCCTAAAATTGACTTTATGACCCTTTTAAAATTTCATATCCTATCTTGAGCGAAAATTGCAACTTGCTTGATTGAACCTTATTTATGAGGTTAGGTGTGGAAGCCCTATTTAGAGGAATTTTTGGCTAAGGATGATTAATTCACCCATTCTCTATTCTTAGAGAGTTTCCAGAAAGTTAGAGGAGAAAGCTTGAAGCTTGGATTAGGGCTCAACAACATTCTACCATAGCTTTGGACTTGAGGTAGGAAATCATGTGCTCTCTTTGTTTTTATGAGTTGTTTGTAATTATGATCATGTTCTTGGCTTCCCATGGTTGGTCATGGTGGAAGCTTGTTTTGTTTTGTTTTGTGTTGTGTTTTAAGCTCCCCATGGTTGGTCATGGTGAGAGCAAACTTGCAAATGTGTTTTTCTCATGTACTTGGATTTTGGGTTGTTTACTCTTAGATTCTCTCACCCTTGGGAGGGAAGAGAAATCAAGAGGGGGTGTGGGAATGGAGGCAACTCCATGTGTAGAGTCTCCTCCATGTGTGGGGAAGGATGAACTTGGGTGAGTTATTTTCCCCAAGAAACCTTGCATTTAGCCTTTGTGGCAATGGGGGTATAAGGAGGAAAAAAAATTGGCCATGTGTGCCTTGTATGTATTTGAGAAATATGGGTCCATGTGTGGCCTTGTTTTATTTTGCAATGGTAATCTCCATGGTTTTGTCTACCCACACCCTACAAAGGAAATTTATGAAATTCCTTAGTTATCTTCTTGAGGGAATTTGGGAATTTGTCAATGTTTGTTAATCTTGTTGTGATTGTGTGTGTGATTGTAACCTGTTCAATGTGTTCTCCCCAAGCTCAGGGGTGGTCTCATGAGAGACCTTGGATGGGAGGTGAGCTCCCATGGTCATTTCCTTGTCTTGTTTGCATTTGCAGATATTGAAGTATGGATGCATGATGATAAAGAAGATAAAGATTTTTGCCCTTGATGTTTTAAATGAGGAATTCACTCCATGTTTTGAAGCATTCTTGTAAATTTGGAATGGTGTATCCAATCTCCCTTTGGAGCACTTGTAAAATGTATTTAGAAAGGAAAATGAGAAATTTAAGCATAATGCTATAATGAACTTTCTTTGTCAAATCGATGTTTTTAGAAGATGTATTCATTATGGAATTCTAGTAAAGAAAAACCAAGCTTTATTTTGAATATTGCAATGTTGTTTTGAAACCTAGGATGAAGTAAATTTCAATGGAAATAGGGATGATTAAAAGTTTATGTAATTCATATTATGGAAAGATGAATACTTGCTTGTCTCTTAAAAGACCTTAAATCTCTCTTTACCATTGAAATTACTCTCTTTATCATTGCAATGAGTTCTTCAAGTTGATAGAATCTATATTGATATGTTATCATCACTTATTTGGATGAAATGAGAAGATTGATTTGATAGATTGTTTAGTAGGATAGTTAGTACAGTTAGTAGTTAATTTAGATGTTTAGTTAGTTATTAAGTTAGTTTACTGGTTAATAAAGTTATGTGTTATTTTATGTTATTTTGTTATTTTTGCTTTTGGATTTAATTTTAGTGAAGATAAATAATATGTTATGCAAGGAATTTTATAGTTATTGGAGATTCCTTTTTATTCAATATTGATAATTTTAAAGCATGTATTAAATATTAGTTAATATATTATAATTTGTTAATTAATTAATATCTATATTACTTAATTAATATTTTATAATTATTAATTAATATTATATAATAATTTAATATAATTATTGATTAAGACTTATAGTTTTTATTTTCTAATTTAATAATAAGTTTGATGAATCAGATCATGTATATCCTGTATTTCAAATCAACCGATTAAGCTCCATGAACAGATTGGACTTAACGTAAACATTAGACATTCATGTCCTCTCAGTCAACCTTTGAGAACTTTAGTTGGCGAACGATAATTTTGATTGTCATGAAGATGGACGTACTTAACCTTAATTAATATTTCCCTAGCATCCTTTATAGACAGCATTGTCGAGGTTGTTCACCTGATTCATTATAGCCTCGTCGTTGAACTCATTAACCCGCATCTGGTGTGTGTAAACTTATCAGTTTTAAAAAAAAAATTTGTTGGTTGTGTTTTGACCCAACTTTTGGGCATCACACTACCAAATAAGCACTTCTTAGATCTATCTACATCAAATGAGGGAAATGAGGGAATGCTAGATGAAAGTTCTACATGTAGTACAGCTAAAATAGGGAGATCAACTAGAGGTCAAAAGATTAGAAAAAAAATTGATAAACGCATGCAATTTTTCTTTGCTAATGGGGGGTCATGTTCTTATGATGATGAGACCAAAGGCAACATCAAGGTGCCCTTTCAGTACACACATATTGAGAAAGAATGGGTACCCAATGAGCTACATCCTATTAACACTAATTTTTGTGTTAATGAGAGGATATATCGCATAGCTCCATCCTCATTACATGGTTTGGGCCTATTTTTCATGGATGGGATAGATGTATGTTACAACAAAGTTATTGAATTTTTCAAGTATGTCAGTCCATGTTACAATTACAATGATTGGATGCAGATTGTTCAATATAAAAAAAGTATGTGTAGGTATGCACTATCAGCTAATTATATACAATGGAAAAAAAATGATCAAAGTAAAAGATTTGCAATGTACATTGATGGGAGACCAAAAGAAACAATTAATATTGTGGGTTTTATAAATAGTATGTGACCTTCCTCAACTAATAAGCAACCCAATTGCATATTTGAGGCGCATGAGGGAAATCAATTTTTTGTATGTGCGATAAAATCAATAAGTGCAAGGGAAGAACTACTAATAGATTACCATTTAAATCCCATAGATACAAACAAAGTTACTATCATGAGGGTGGTATATACCATTTTATTAATAAGTTTTTTTTTGCTAAGTCTATTGCTTTCAGTTTGCTGAATTTTTTATATTTAATCTTTGTCACAGGACGATATGGATCCCACACATGATAGAGGCCATAAGGATGCTCCTCCCACCCATTCTTTAGCAATGGTAAACTTTATTGAAATTGTACAAATTACATAGTTGAAAAATGTTATATTATTACATTATTTTATTTATAGTTTTGGAGTTTTTATGATAGTTTTACTGATATTCCTATCACAATTTGATGTTCAGGATAGGGGAAAAGCACCTACAGTAAGTACAGAGGCAATAGCCACCCCTTCTGATGATGATATCGTAGAAATGCCTAATGTAACAATTATGTTGAGGAGAAAATTTAAAAAAATCAATTTAGGAATAATGAGAATTTTGGATGAAGCAAATATTCCAATCAAGGAGATGTTGAAGAGGCTATCTGAATTGAAAGCACAAGAACGTCATTATGAAGTAAGCAGTAATGAATCTTTAGTTATAACAAAATTTTAATAAAGGTTTATATTTTATACTCTTTTATGTTGTGAAGTAAAATATGTAATATGTGTTCTTGTTACAGGATTTTTTGGTAACTAATCTAGAACCTAGTCAAGGACAATACAGTGAGGCCGGTACTAGCAAAGCTCCATCCACCTCAGGTAAAATAATCCTTTAGTTGACAAGTTATGAGGAATTTTTTCTATGGAACATTCAAAACTTCTTAAGTTAACTCTTACTTTTATTATTTTAGAATGTCTTTTCTAATAATGTATTGTTCAGGTCATCAAGTGTAGGAGACTCCTCCTAGGAGGTCGACGGACATCCATCTGATATTTTTGAGTGCAATGTCGGCAACAATGGGCATGCAAACATTGATGCCTTCATGGTCTATGCTAGTTGGTAAATCCTTGTTTTGCTATATTTGGTTTTGTGTTAATTATGATTTGATAATTTATACTTTAATCTTGGGTGCATCACATAGTGGATTATTTTTTTGGAGTAGGAGATACATTGGTGACACCATTTGGTATGCCAGATATAGATCAGAGTACATGTATTGGTGATAATTCACCATCATTTCCTAGATCTACCCATGTTTCTAGCACGAGAGTTATGCAGACATCATTGTTGATTGATGATAATGAATCGATGCCTTTAAAATGTCCTAAGCTTCTAGGTACTTTATATAATTATTTTTAATATTTTAATATGCATTTACCTATTCATAACAAGTTTTGGATTGATTATCCCATGACATTTTTTGCAGGAAATGATTCATTTTATAAAACTCTTTATGACCTCACACTGCATATATTCATACCCACCATACGTACAAGGTGGAACATCATAAGTGAACTAACTTTATCCCACTATTTTTTTTTTCATATCATTAATTGGTACAGTATTTTTCCTTTCATTCAGTTCTTTTCTTTTACTATATCTAATAATTTTGTGTTTTTTTCTTAAAAGGTGGAACTTGCAAGACAAAAAATTAAAAGATCAGCTCATTAAAGATTTAAAGCATGAGTTTGGTAATAATATTTTTGATGAGAAATTTTTTTTAGAAAGAGCTTGCAAACATCTTAAGACTGTGAGGGACTCATATAGAAAGAGTCTCATCTAGAACCCAAAGTACAAGCCTCCTCCCTTTATTCCAGTGAGGGATTGGAATGAGTTCATTTTGGATGCAAAGGAGAAAGGAGATGTTCAAAGAGGAATTACACTAGCAAATGAGAGAAGAAGGTATGCAATAGTATTAACTACTAGTACAATGTAATAATGCACTAATTAGTGATCTTTATATCTATATCATCTAACATATTTCAAAATTTTCATAGGTTGCAGGACACATCAATGGCAACAAAGGCTAGGCTGCAAAAGATTGGGCAGCATAGACTTGGCTCTGGTGGATATTCCAAAAGTAAAGCATGAATTGTAAGTAGCAGTAAATGAATTGTAGAGAAAATTTATTTATAAAATACAAATAATTTTGTTTAATCAAAAAATGTAGAGCTCTGAATTTAATTTAGAGGCCACGACAGAACACAAAAAAATTGCCTTCAAGGAAGGCTATCAAGCTGTGGTTGAATGCCTACAACAAGCTTCCACTGGCCCAACTGAAGAGTCTCCTTCATCATGTGCATAGGTAAATATGCCAAAAAATATATTAAAAATTGAATACTTGAGCAACAATCTATTTGATAATAATGTGCATGACATTGCAATGCAGCCTCTTAATTGTGACACAGATCATATGCCGCATGATGAAGCCCCTGATGTGCATCGTACTATCGATGGAGGTGCTCATTTTCTATTTAAAACTAATTATGTAATTATTAATAGAATTTAACATCTTAAATTGAACTTGATGTAACCTTTTTGTGTATATTTTAGAAGATACAGAATCATGTCATGTTGAACAAGTGTCAGAGGATGTTCAAACTGATCACCATGTAGATCATGTGGCACATTTAGGTAAAGAAAATCTATGTTTTGTTCTTTTAAATTAATTTTTTTATTTATAGTTCTTTTACTTAAATAAATACTTGTAATTCACTAATATAAAATGGTGTGAATTTAACTCATGAAGTAGTTGTTATTGTAGCGGACCCCCCTTTAGCACAATGGCCTCGTGTTCCTGAACACATGAGGAGGAGACATGCATTGGAATTAGAATTGATAGAGGAGGGGAATGATGAGGACATTGATCTTCCTCTTAGAAATTATATGATTAAAAAAAATAGCAAGAAACCCAAGAAGAAATGACTATAATTAACATTTTTTGCTAATGAAAGAATGTTGTCTTAATGGACATAATTTTGTACTATTAATGTTGATGAATGATGTGTTAATGAATTCTTCATGAATGTTGTGTGTTAATGAATTATTCATAAATGTTGTGTGTTAATGAATTATTCATGAATGTTGTGTGTTAATGAATTTTATGTGTTAATGAATGTTATCATGTGATTATAATGATTGAATGTTATATTTAAAAAATGGATGGATGAATGAATGAATGAATATTATTAAATGTTAATGGAGAATTTAGAGTGATGTTAGTGGGGGGGGGGGGGGGGAAGGGGCCAAATGAGCTTCCACCTTCATGTGGTTGGCCTTGTTTAGTAGAGAATATTAAACTATTCTTGAAACCAAGTGAAGCTCAAACTTTAAAGATAAGCTTAGAGTTAATAGTGACAACCAATTAGCAAGTCAAAATGAAGTTCTTCATTATAGGTACCTTTTTAGTTTTTAAAGCACAATGTCATGTTTTAATATTGTGTACTTTTTTTCTTATGTCAAAGTATTCTTTTACTATAATAACATAATTTATGACCATTTTAGTAACTATTCTATCACTTTATGACAAATCCTATTTTGGCAAAGATGGTGATAAGTAATGCTATCTATTCCTTGGGAGATTGGATTGCACAGGTCTGCATCTCAAAATTATTTGCATGTGGTAGAAATGCATACTTACAACCATTTCATTCTACATTTAAAAACATTGATGACACTCTAGACACAAAATAATGCTCATGCTGTTGACTTGATAGTGCTACGAAGGAAAACCAATTTTTGAATTTGATCAAACCTAGATGTTCAGATCTAGTCTCCTTGGATTTAGTCTTCATGGTTCTTTTTCTCATTATTACTATCATCCTAGTGAGGTAACACCTTTTCCTTCTTTCTCAGTCTCTAACAATTCATACCTGTTTAATTTGAATAATTTTTGAGTTCCTTGCAAAAAGGGTATGGCAAACAAATATGGGTATACAGGCTCTATTTCCTTTCTAGGATTGGTGGGTGGTGCCTGCAAAAGTGGCCTTTGATCAAACTATAAAAATTAATGCCATAGGTTGCTTACATTTGATTAATTTTCCATATTAATTACTCTCTTCAGTTGTATTAGAAACTTTTCCTTAAGCATGTGTGATGCAAACCTATAACACCTCTTTTTTCCATATGTAGTCATGATGCTCTATTTCCTGGTAGTTGTGACTCTTAATGATTAAACCATCTCTTGATCATGTTATTACACTTGATATATGACCATTTCATGTAGGTGCCTTGGTTTATCTCTTATCTCTAGTTGAACATACTATAATTATTGTAGACACCGAAAAATCCTTCAGAAAATAAATTATTTTTGTTTTCTGAAAATCCTTGATGACATCATCATTTATTAATTAATTAATTAATTAATTAATTTATTTATTTTTATGGCATTAAATCCCTCTCTCTTAATTAAAAATCTTTAATTAAGGAATCTAGCCTAAAAATGTCATTTGGACATTATCCCTAATTTATTAATTATTTAATTAATAAATTGACCAAAAACTTCAAAAATAAATTAATTTATTTTTAATTTATTTTTTATCCCAAAGTTGGCCAAAATTCTAAAGAGCACTAAACTCTTCTAGAAAGACCTAAACCTTCCTCTAAATGGGTCAAATCCCTAATCTAGTCCCTTCAAACCCTAAGCCTAGATATTTAATATTTATTAAATTCACCTTTAATAAATATCTAAATCTCCCCAAAAGCCACTTGCCCATCCCTTTCTTCTAATCCTAATCCTAATCCCCTTTCTAATCTTGTCACATTCCATTAGCAAAAGGTTTACCAAAACTTATGCTAACCTCCTCCTTAGTCAACAAAGATGGCCACCTCTTGGCCACCTTTTGCAAATGCATTTAAGGATGCATTTAAGCCTTCCTTATCTTTCTTACATGCATTCATTATGCATTTAAGACCTTCTTATCCCTTCCTTTCCACCTCTTGGCCTTGGGCACATTTACCAAATTGTGCACATGCCCTCAAACTTTCAACTCAATCCTCCCTTGACACTTGTCAGGACACTTGTCCTTGACTCAACCCTAACCTTAGCCCTAACTCTGACTCATCCTTTTAACCCAAGACCTTCCCTTTTCCTATAAATAGCCTCACTTCTTTGAGCAAACAATCCTCTCTCATCTTTCAACTCTCAAACTCAATAGCAAAGTTATAATGCCATTTTCATTCTAGCATAAGTATAAACTCATCATTTTAGATCATTTTCAAGCTTAAATCACATCTAAATTAGCTTAATTGGATTAACCTAGCTTCTTTGTTAATTCATGCATCTTATCAATCTTAGTTCATCTTTTAGCTTTGCATATTTGTGTGTTCTTGAGGCCTTTGAGGCAAAATAGGTTCCTCATACCTATTTTGGGTCATTTTGGGTCTTCTTGATCCTCAAATCATCATTTATCTTGCATGCTCCAAGTGCTTGAGTTTGCACACCCACATCCATCTATATCCAAGCATATCAAACGGTGCATGGGCGCATCCGTTTTAGGCTTAAACTGAGGTGGCTTTGATTTTAGTTTGTTTACCTTTGAATTTGATTTGATTATATGCTATGACGTTTTTTTGTCTTTGGCCTTCAAAACAGGTTTAGGTGCACACTCAAATCCTAGTCTACATTCTGGCACGCCTGGTGGGACTCTTACCACAATCATTTTGATGAAATTATACTTTATATGCTTGTATTTTGCAGGAAATAAAAGAAATGTCACCTTCATGAAAAGAAATGATGCCTACAGCAATTAAATGTCTCCTTCAAACAAAGAAATGTCACCTTCATCAAAAGAAATGTCGCCTACAAACAATCCAGTCACGCCTTCATGCAATTAAATCATGCCTTTGAGGAAAGAAATGACACCTATGAGCTCTATTTTCACGCCTGCATAACTGAGATTTTCCTATGATCGATAACTTCTGTTACATCCCAGAATTCTTCTTCTATTGCCTGCATATAAAGAAATCACGCCTGTAACGAAAGAAATCACGCCTCTGGTTTTTTATCTGTCACCTTTTGAGGTATAGAATGTCACTTGTAAGAATTAAATGTCACCTCTGAACTTTCCAGCGTCGCCTATAAGCTGGACAGTGTCACTTTTTGGTTTTTTGTCTTGAGGTTCTTAGGACTTTTTTTTTCATTTCTTTTATTACAGAAAAGGTCAAAACAAAATCTTGAATGACATTAAGGAAATGAACTTAGGTCCTAGAGTGTCATTGTCAATTTGAAAATCAAACCAAATCTTGAATGCACTAAAGGAACAAACAACTCTATTCCCTCATCTGTTTCAAGATTTCAAAGCAAGCAAACAAATTCAATCTTGAGTGATCTAAGGGATAAAACAAAGCTTTTTCAAAGTTCTTAAATCAACTCGCTAATCAAATCTTGAATGCACAAAAGGAAAGAACTTGCAAATGTTCAATTCATTTTGAGGAAAAGAACAAATCAAAATCTAATCACGAGTGTCTTCATTTCAAAGTTCAAAACATCACTTAATCAAATTTGGGAAAATGAACAAAATCTGCTTGATGTGCATGTAGGAGTTTTTCAAATTTTTGCATAATCCTTGTTAGAGTAAGCAACGTGGAACATTTGAACTTGGACAAGTTCACCTATTCTACTTTTAGCGAGGCCTGTCCAAGGAGAAGCGCTTCCTCCTCGGAGAACGACCTCAAACCGGTATCCCCCCCGGCCGGTATACAAATAAGTGAATACCCAAAGAATTGCTTACATCTCCTAATCGCCGGGCGTTCGTGCCAAACACGTGTCTGGGGATGGTAAACATTCCTCTCCCCCAGCATAATTGGCAAGGCTCTTAAGTGAGTCACAGATGATCAGCATAACCGGGTATGGAGACACCATGGAACTATTAAAAACTTGATAAAATAAAGGCTACCCTATCTACATCTGAAAGTATCAAAATCCTTGTGCAAGGACCAATTCCAAGGGGTTTACCGGGTCACCTCAAGATTACTCACCATTTGTATTCCCTCCTAGGGGATACCAAGCTGTGGGCAAGCGATTTTGATACTCACCTTCCTTAGGTAGATCTGTTTGAAGTGCTTGATAGTCAAAGACTCCGTGAAAACACTTGTTGAAACATACACTTTTTTGAAAGCATTTATCAGAGTCTTTTATCTTGTTTGTATCTCACAAAGTTGCTTTGTCCTTTGTGAAGATTGCTTTTATCAAATCCTTTTCCAATGGAAAAACATCAAGCAGATCTATAACTTGGTTCGAAGGACAATCAGAGCAGCCATCCCAAAACTTGGTCATCTCCCATTC
The DNA here is from genome assembly GCA_027943335.1 of Chamaecyparis obtusa. Classification (NCBI taxonomy): domain Eukaryota; kingdom Viridiplantae; phylum Streptophyta; class Pinopsida; order Cupressales; family Cupressaceae; genus Chamaecyparis; species Chamaecyparis obtusa. The sequence goes on along the minus strand of BSBK01002925.1, from coordinate 990,935 downwards.
CTTTGTCTGTCTTCTTCTAGAAAACCGTCTTCTTCCGTCAGTCATCCCAATCTGAGTCTTAGTCTTCCAAACCATCTTCGTCCTTCCTCCTTATCCAACTCATTCGCAAAGACAACATGTCTCAAATCTATAATGATTTTGGTTATGATATCTCTCCTCTCCCACTAATCGATCCTAATGATGATGAAGGTCTTGTAGACCATGATGCCTATTTCAGCCAGTTTGCTCCAAGCAACCCCCAGCATTCCATCATTCCTCCAATCCAGCCAACCATGCCTTCGCGCTTATCTCCTAGCACTCCCTTTCATGTCCTTGGTAAGGCTAGCACTCCTTTTCATGTCCTTGGCAAAGCAACCCCAGTATCTTATCCATCCCCAACTTATCCTTGTCTTCAACCTACACCTCTTCCATATGCTCCTTTCAGGCCTCCACTTTCTGCTATTGTCATTTCTCCATCGCCATCATCCCTTAGAAACGCTTCACGCTACTTCCCCTATCTAAGGCCTCCATCTACCCATACTCCAAAAAATTTTGAAATCCAAGATTCTAGTCCTCCCATCCTTTTCACCAAACCTCTATCCTTTCCCAAACCACCATCTTCTGCTCCAAACCCCAATCTTCCATCCTATCCCAAACCACCATCCTCTCTTCCACACCACATTACCGAAAATCTTTCCCCACCAGCAAAGTTCATCCCTCAACCCACTCCAAAACCTGTACCTCAAGCCATTAGCCCTGCCTCTTCAGCACCATCATCCTCTCAACCAAAATCCAAAGCTCCGTTTTCAAAATCATCTTTTTCATGGGTGTTCCCTTCTTTCTCTCCTCCTTCGCAAACATCTACCCAAGCACAAACCCCACTTTCATGCGAAGACCATCCAATTTCTCCATCTCCTCCACCTTCCAAACCTTCTTCACCACAAAAGTCTCCAAGGAAACCAATAACAAAACCCAAGGAAGAGCCAATAGCAAAACCCACCCTTGAAATTGAAAAGCCAAGCAATCCTTCATGTGAAGCCATCATTGATGAGGCCCATCCAGCGCTCCCATCTATTATCTATCTTCCATACATCCCAACTGTTGATCCTCTTCCATCTCCTATCATCATTGAGTCCCTTCCATCTGAAGTATCTATCCAAACCCCAGAATCATCTCCTCCTAGCATTATCCAAAGCATACCTAAAGAGCTTCCTGAGTTCATCCCTCTTCCTACCATTGCAGCTGAAAGATCTTCCATCCTTTTATCCATACCATCTGAAGAGTTCTTCCTTCTTCCAAAAACCCCAACAGCAGAGTCTCATATCCTTTCATTCCCCCCCTTTGAAGAGTCCATCCATATATCCCCTAACCCTCTATCTGAACAAATCCCATCGTGTCAAGATCTGGACCAAAAGCATGTTGAAATATCTATAGAAGAACATCAAGATCCAACCCCTTTACTTCCCCCATCGCATGTTCTATTGCCTCCATCACCTTCAATCCAAAATCCTACAATCCCAATTCCCCCAATCCAAGATCCTATCATCCCAGTTTCTCCAACTAAAGATCCAATACCATCCCCCAATCCTAGTCAAAATCCCAACATCCTATCCTCTCCTCTTGAGGATCCTCCTAACCAAACTGTCCAGCTGCCGTCACTCTATGCTCTTGGGTCACTAACATTTGTCAAAGGTAAACCACTTGAAAAAGAAGACATCAGCTTCTTATCTTCCATCAAGGAACCAGAAAATGGCTATTTGTCATTCACCCCAAGTCAAAAATATCCTTGTCTGGATAAAATGCTGAAAAGATGGAACTATCAAGGCAAAGGCCTTGGCACTCACGAACAGGGAAATATACAGCCCATTCAAGGCAAGAAAAATCCGAAAGGCTATGGAATCAGTTGCACACTAGATGAGGGCACTTCTTCCACATCAGCAAAGGGCGCTTCCTCCAGAAATGTTGGTACAGCTAAAGAAAAATTCAAACATCCATTCAAAACCAACAAAACATCTTTCAGAGCCCATAATGCAATTCCTCCTCCTGCATCGTTACAACTGAGGAAAACATATCATATTCCTCCTTCATCCTCCCCATCCATTTTGGGTCCCTATGTCCCAAAGTCTTTCAGCGCATCTCCATTACCCAGCAAATCCATTTTGGGACCTTATATCCCAAAATATCATCCCCCATCTTATCCTACTTAGCCTTTCATCCAACATCCAAGCATCCCTAGTCAAGATCGACAACGGCACATGTCCACATATCCTATCTACCAATCTCCTTCCATCTCTCCATCCAAATTTCCTCCATCCCAGACAACTCCTCATATTCCTCCCAATGCTCCTCACAACTTGGATGCCATATCGTGCATGAATAAAGGGAAAAATCCACAAAAATCCCAGGATTGTTATGTCCAGTCTAATCGACATGCACAATCAAAGAAAAATCCGATCAAGCAAGCCAAAGAAAACCACTGGCCACAAAGGCCCATCAAAGAAAATACCAAATCTAATGCATCCCAATGGCTGCAAAGGCCCAATGACGATTACCATGTCCAGTCTAATCGACATGGTCAATCAATGCAAGCTCTAATCAGGCAATCAAATGCCCTGCAAAGGCCTAGCAAAGAGCTAATCAGGCATGCTAAAGCACCCCAATGGCTCTGAAAACCTAGCAAAGTCCAAGCAAAATCTATCACATGGCCATAAAGGCCTAGCAAAGCAAAAGCACAATCTGATGCCCACCAATGGCCACAAAGGCACACTAAAGCTAAAACAAAAATGATGTGGATCCCAAAGCAAAAAGATGTAATCCATCTAACAAAAACATCCACAATGGTATCCAACGTTGCCCATCTCCCAGCTCCTTAATCTTCCCCTCCATCTCCTCCATCCTCTAGCATAAATCCTCCATCACATCTATCTCTATCTTCCACATCCAATCATCCATCTTCCTCACAACATGTGCCAATGTTGATCCTGACAACATCCCCCTATCTTGATCACTTTCCATCCTTCCATCCAAACACTTTCTACCACCATCTTTCCCATCTCCCCCATCTAATCCATGACTTTGCATGATCCCCCCCGTCCTGCTACAGTTGTACCAACATCCAGGCACACAATCAGAAGAAATCAGTGAGGAAAGTCAGCAAAGATCAGTCAGCACATCTCAAACAGCAAAGGGAAATCAATGACAAATCAGAGAAATCAGCAAAGTCAACAGGCAATCAGGCTTTAGCATCAACATATGCCTATCAGCTTAAAACAGAAGCATATTTTGGGGAAGAAGCAAGCTTTAGTCGCAAAAGTTAAAAAAGCAAAGGCAAAATCATGAGTCTTTATGTGAAAACCCTTCTGGGGCACATTCTGATTCCAAAGTAGTAACAATAAAGGGGCGTATCTTCTAGTAAAAACTTGGCAATTCAAGCGCTAGAAGATGGAGCTTTGCCTCTTCCTCCTATTTGGGATAACAACACATGATAGTTCCCTATCAACATTGCAGAAACCAAGCTAAATCAACTTGGGTACAGAAGGATGTTTGTGGCTCATCTACATGGAGGTTAACCTGACAGAAAGTGAATCATGACCTTAAGTGCCTTGCTCCGAGGAGTCAATTATCAACTGTGCATGGTCATATGGACATGCTTAGGTGTGATCTTAAGCTTGTTGTCCATCATCTAGCAATGGATCCCCATGACAAGCCAGCAACATCAGAAAATTAGCAATCCACATCAGAAAATCAGTGAAGAATCTCTCAGAAGATCAACATCAAATCGCATGATAGCACCAAAATCAGCACAAAACTTAGCGCCACATCAGAGAGTTAGCAACAACATCAAAATATCTGTGCAAAATCAAAAATAGCAGGGCCATCATCAAATCATAAGGGAACATCCAATCAAAGAATCAACAACACCATCAGAATATCAGTGACAAATCAAAATGTCAGTGCATATCAGCACCGAATCAGCAACGCATCCAAACAAAATTAGAAGTATCAATGCATATCAGCACAAGCTCAGCAACAAATCAGCAAGATCAGCACAAAGTCAAGGAAAAAACACAAAAATCCATAAAAATTGGATAAATCAAAGGAGCAAATTATTAACAAAGCAAAAATCAAGAGAAAAACATTCGTCCTCTGGTGAAAACTTGGCAATTCAAGCACCTTGGACAAGTACCATGGTGAAAACCTGGCAAATAGGCACCATGCGTAGTGCCCCCCCCTAATTCCTTTTTGCAGTTAGGGGCTTCCTTTCTATCACCTCTTATCCAACATGTCCTCCATCCCCTTTTATCTCTCACTTCCTTCATTTTCCATTGGATCTTGATGACAAAAACAGAGACTATCAGATGTACATGCTTTTGGGCACCTCCTTGGCATCCATTGCACCTTTCAGCTACATATCCTCTATCCAATCCTTTCATCCTAGCTTCCATCCTTCCTCATCCTCTTGTTGGCATATCTTCTGTCCAAGCATACACCATGCCTTTAAAACACATGAACTATCTTAAACAGGGGGCATCCTCTTCCTTGGTGACGTATTCCTTGGAGGCTATCCAAATCCGAATCTTCCATCTCCCAAAATCCTCAGCAATTTCTCTATCCAAATCCAAACCAACCACCATCCAATCCTTCCAGCACTCCTCTATCTTAATCCATCAACAGTTCTTCCAGCACTCCTCTATCTTAATCCATCAGCAGTTCTTCCAGCATCCTCTATCTTGATCCACCAGCAAACCAACTCAGCATCCCATATCCTTTATCAGAATCCAACATCCACCATCCATAGCAGAAAGTAGATTCACCATCTTTTGCACCAAAATCCAAAGCTCCAAATAGACAAGCATTATCGTGTTCCATCCCTTTGAGTTGTTTCCATCCCTTATCCTAAATCAGAAATCATCCTCTTTTTGGCACAACGTGTTGTCTTAAAGAAATCAAACCTTGTCCTTGCATAGCCTTATCATCTCAAGCAAGAGATTGGCTTGTATTGACAAGAATCCAGTTGACCGAAGATCATCAGTCTATCCTAGGTTGATGCAATCCTATCACTGATCCTCCATTGGGAAAATAGCAGCTCATTTTGTTGACACATGGTAATCTCCCTCCAGCTTTCCATCTTCCAACTCCTTCAGCAAATCCATCATCCAATCTTCCCAAATCTTCCTCCATCCCAATCTCTTGGTAGTTCCATCATCCCCATCCTAAGCATTTCCTAGCACCTTCTCTTGTCGTTGGTATCTAGCTATAGGCTAACCTCATTGCAATCCAATGCCATTCATCCCTATCCACACCTTGCTAGCAAATCCATCTCTTCTAGCTAGCCAGCACCCAAGATCAAGCCAACCGATCAAATCACATCCTTCGTCTTGTAGTAGGCCTTGATCTCAATTCAATCATCATCATTGGGATATGTTCTTCCCAAATCCATGTCATTTTAGGACAAATCATCCGCTGCCAGTCCATCTTGGCCTTCCAACCCAGCTGGGGCACCATCTTGCATATCTTTGAAGTTGTCAGCTTCATCCCCAGGTTCTTTGTATATCCTATTCTTGAGTCTTGTACCATAGCGTTAGTCATGTCTCCACCTAAGCTCATTTGTACATTTGTGTCTTTAGGTCCCATCCTTTGTCTTAGTCCTTGTCTGTCCTGCAGCAGCATTTGATCAGAAAACTTTTAGTCCCACTCGGGCCTTGTGCTTCAGCAACATCAATTGTCAACTTATCCTTGCTCATCCTGATTATTCCTTAAAATTCAGCTTTTGCCAGCAAACAACAACACTTATTCTCTCACCAACCCATGGGTCCTTGAGGATATATCGTTCCTCCTATTTGACCTAATCTTCCATCCTGGTCCTTGAGGATATATCGTTCCTCCTGTCCGACCAATCTTCCCACCATCAATCAAACCTAATCTCTCTCCTTGGCAAAGGATGTCTTTTTGGAATTGTCATTTTGATCTTGGATTTTTGTCCTTTGGGTCTTGTTAATCTTTTTGGCTTCTCTTTATCCCACCAGGGTCACCACGATTCTTTATATCACGGTGTGCTGCGTGTGTGGATAATCTGGGGCAAGGTCTTTTGATCTTTCGCTTCTGCCTGTGAGTCAGTTGTGTGTTTGTGGTTCCTTCAGCATCGGTTCCGCCATGTCACCTCTGCGCTTCATGTGTGATTTTGGGGCAACCCTGTGTGTTTGTTTAGCGTCAGTCCTCATCAGTCCTCTGCGATGTTGTTGATAGGCCTCGTGATCCCAGTATCCTTGGCAGGTCTCTAACATAGCTATATTAAATCTAGGTTGTGCACTCCCATTTGCACTTGGAGCTATCTGGTCCCTTGCATTTATCATATAGATTAATCTTGCATCTTTTCATATAGCTACATCTTGCATCTTGCATTTCCATCTCATCTTGCATATCATCCATATTTGCTCTTAGAAGTGAGGTTATTTATCTCCCCTTTCTTCCTAGGCCCTTCCTTCCTCGTCCCGTCAGGCACACTCTATCCCAGGGCATAATCCCTCTTTTTCCTTGTCCCACTGGGTGCATCTTCCATGATTTTGTCCCACCGGGGCATGTATCTCTCTTTCTCCTAGTCCACCCGGGCGTTACCCTCTTCTTCTGATTCTAGCCTTGGCATCTTGTTTTCTTGTCTTTGACACCATGCCACTTGCGGCATCGCATCAAAGAGGGGCAAAATGTAGACACCGAAAAATCCTTCAGAAAATAAATTATTTTTGTTTTCTGAAAATCCTTGATGACATCATCATTTATTAATTAATTAATTATTTAATTAATTTATTTATTTTTATGGCATTAAATCCCTCTCTCTTAATTAAAAATCTTTAATTAAGGAATCTAGCCTAAAAATGTCATTTGGACATTATCCCTAATTTATTAATTATTTAATTAATAAATTGACCAAAAACTTCAAAAATAAATTAATTTATTTTTAATTTATTTTTTATCCCAAAGTTGGCCAAAATTCTAAAGAGCACTAAACTCTTCTAGAAAGACCTAAACCTTCCTCTAAATGGGTCAAATCCCTAATCTAGTCCCTTCAAACCCTAAGCCTAGATATTTAATATTTATTAAATTCACCTTTAATAAATATCTAAATCTCCCCAAAAGCCACTTGCCCATCCCTTTCTTCTAATCCTAATCCTAATCCCCTTTCTAATCTTGTCACATTCCATTAGCAAAAGGTTTACCAAAACTTATGCTAACCTCCTCCTTAGTCAACAAAGATGGCCACCTCTTGGCCACCTTTTGCAAATGCATTTAAGGATGCATTTAAGCCTTCCTTATCTTTCTTACATGCATTCATTATGCATTTAAGACCTTCTTATCCCTTCCTTGCCACCTCTTGGCCTTGGGCACATTTACCAAATTGTGCACATGCCCTCAAACTTTCAACTCAATCCTCCCTTGACACTTGTCAGGACACTTGTCCTTGACTCAACCCTAACCTTAGCCCTAACTCTGACTCATCCTTTTAACCCAAGACCTTCCCTTTTCCTATAAATAGCCTCACTTCTTTGAGCAAACAATCCTCTCTCATCTTTCAACTCTCAAACTCAATAGCAAAGTTATAATGCCATTTTCATTCTAGCATAAGCATAAACTCATCATTTTAGATCATTTTCAAGCTTAAATCACATCTAAATTAGCTTAATTGGATTAACCTAGCTTCTTTGTTAATTCATGCATCTTATCAATCTTAGTTCATCTTTTAGCTTTGCATATTTGTGTGTTCTTGAGGCCTTTGAGGCAAAATAGGTTCCTCATACCTATTTTGTGTCATTTTGGGTCTTCTTGATCCTCAAATCATCATTTATCTTGCATGCTCCAAGTGCTTGAGTTTGCACACCCACATCCATCTATATCCAAGCATATCAAACGGTGCATGGGCGCATCCGTTTTAGGCTTAAACTGAGGTGGCTTTGATTTTAGTTTGTTTACCTTTGAATTTGATTTGATTATATGCTATGAAGTTTGTTTGTCTTTGGCCTTCAAAACAGGTTTAGGTGCACACTCAAATCCTAGTCTACAATTATTTATTATCCTTGTATGCATGTCATGGTCTAATCTATGTTCCCTCTTAAGCTGGTCTCTTTGTGTGTGAATTCCCTAATAGCATTGTTTCCTCATCACTATGATGTGCACTATCCACATCTATTTTCATGATTAAACTATTTAATTTACTGGATACCCAATCAACATTATCATTTTCTTCTTTTATTCATTCATTTGGAGTTGTATTTAGAGGTAGATATTTGTTGTTGATTTCATGTTTATCTATTACGTATGCTATTTACTATAGAAAAATAGAATCATCCATGAATTTAGAAAGAAAGAAGAAGATTCGCTAACTAATTCTGAGGATTAATAAAAACAAATTTCTATAACAAGGCTTCATAATACAAATAAATACCTGTGATGTCTTATCTAAAATACCGAAAGCTTTTCAATGGCCTGATAAAAACTTATCTTGCTTTTCTTTTTGTACTTTCTTGAAGTGTGATTTGTATCTTATGTTTTTGATTGGCTTTTTAGGTTATATTTGCTATTCTATACCTCAAAATCAAAGAGCGTATGATTGTCTTCTTTTCTTTCATCAGTATATTTGTATATATTCAATATTCAAACTAAAATGGTGCTTTTTTTTTCAGGGATGGACCCTCTATGATATTTTCAAATATGCTCTTGTGCATAAATAGACTGTGTATGAAGAGGCCTTGAAGACAAATTATGTTTTTACATAGATGGCAATAAATGGTGCTATCTATTCCTTGCGAGATTGGATTGCACAAGTCTGTATCTCAAAATCATTTGTCTGTATCCTTGTATACATGTCATGGTCTGATCTATGTTCCCTCTTAATTGCTAATGTCATTGTGTGATGGTTAAATTATGGTAGTGTGATTCTTTCCATCATGTTCAAACCCCCACTCCTTGATCTTGACTTTTGGCTTGACTTCTCTTTGCAACATGAACACCTGCTTCTCTTTGTTGGCCATCAAGAACTTCCTCTTCCTATTTTTAACCTCTACTTTTGCATACATCTAAAAATTCAATAAATCTAGTTTCCAAAGACACTCCTCTTCCTTGACACCATCAACATACCATGCCTCCATGCTTGGAGAGTAAACAATCTCTTTAGCCATTTCATGGCCCATCATCATAGCTAACTCATTATTAGTCTCTTCCCTTGAGACCAACTCAACCGTCATTAGCTAATCCTTACTCTCATGTCATTCCTCTTGGCATACCTCACAATAATCAACCTCCATGGCCACATCATTACCCTCACTATGTGATGTCATAGGAGTAACTTTCATACTACCTTTATCTTCCTCCAAAGGAAACAACATAGTGCCTACCACAACTAACTCATCACTCTCAAGCCCTTCAAGACTTGCTTCTTTGCTATCTTTAATAGCATCTTACATCTCAGATTCAACATCAAGAACATTTTCATTGCTTGATTCCTTCTCTTTCTCATCCACCAACTTTCCTCCTTCTACTAGCCTTTTCACAAACCATTGTACCTTCTTCTTGACACTCAAATGCCAAATTTTCACTACCTTCAATGACCTTTCTCTTAAGTGCCTACATTTTTCTGCAATCAACTTTAGATATCAAAGGAAAATCCTAGTAAGATTAGCTTTAGGCTTTCATGAGTAGTAAGATTAACATACCAAAATATCCACATTTGCAAGTGTCTGATCCTTTTTGATGGACATTCTGCTATAGAACATTTTGTTTTTGCTAAGGTTGCTCATATCTAAGACACACAGAAGGAATTTTATGTTATCTTCATTAATCTCAATCCATGTTCTTTTTAAATGGCAAAGAGCAGGGAATTCTCAACTCATAGCCAAGGTAGATTTTCAAAGGCTGATATGTTATCACCAACTTCTAGTGTCTGTTATCATTTGGAAAACAAATGCCACTAAATAAGGGACTTAAATTGTTTTGTATTGAGGGCAATTGAGCAAGGAGAGCTCATGGAAGTAATAAAACAATTTTTTATGCTTTTTGATTAGCCTTCAATGATCTAGACATGGTCAATAACTCAATTTTTCATATGGTTGAATACCTTGTGGAATTCTATTAAAAAATTAATAACATCAGGTTCCTCCCAAATGAACTAAAAAAGAAACATTTTCTTCCATTGAACTTACCTTGAATATCAAACAATGATGTTTGTATATCAGAACATTGGTTATCTTTAATAGCATAGAACTTTTTTGAGGAGATTTATGTTTTTTGGCTCGGGGCAATTTCTAGCATAATGATCTTTCCCACAATTCTAACATCCACTCGTAGGACCTTGGTGGAAATGTGAATGTTGTTTCCCCCCAATTTGGAGGCTATTTCCAGCAGAGTATAATTTTTGATGAGAGTCTTCTCTGCTATAATTTCCTTTAGGATTTTCCTTTGATAATGTTAAATTTCTTTAGAGAAATGTCTCTTATGAGGTACCTTCGCACTTGACATGGTTGCATTCTTTTGTAGCCCTTATTATGCTTATAGTCTTGTGAAGCCTTAATTCTTCATTTCTCATTTTTCTCTCCTCTATAGGAATATTTAGTGAGTAGGATTTGTCATGTTTACATTGTGTATTTTCACCTCTTTTATCCCTTACTTGAACTTTGTGATCTTAGTATTTTTCATTTTGCATGTAATCAGCCTTGCTTAAGTTCAATAGTTCTTTAGGAAATGCCTGAGAGGCCATTAGGACTCCTGAATTGTCCAACAACTGTCTCATGGAGTCTAATAATGGCCATAATCAGAGTGTCAGAAATACCAATGCTCCATATTCATGGAGCAATAGCTATTGCAGGATGGGGCCAATGATAAAAAAAGACTTTAGAAGACCAATAATTAGCCCTTTCAATGATAGCACTAAGAGTGAAAATGTGGTCAATAGTCTCCAATTCACATACTTTTAACAACTTCAACTACAAGAGTGATCTAGAAATGGCCTACAATATTGCAATTGAGGGTAGTTTTGTAACATAGAGGTAAGTCTAATGATCAAGGTGAGGCTTTCCCCAAGCATTAGAGCTCATTACACTTGGATATTAACTGATAGGTAAGCCAAATAAAGTTTCAAAACAATTATAAGAATAATTGAGTCCAATGTGATCTCCTAGCACTCAAGTTGGAATGTTGACTAATGGGTAAGTTTCAAGGATCAAGGTCATAACTTGGAGGTCTGTAACAGTTGTTTTGGAAACTTATTTTATAGTAAGAACAATGCACCAAGACAAGAAGGTACAATTTGTGAAAGCAGGTTCCTTGCAAAAATAAGGGGATATCATTTCATATGTAGTGTGTTGGTGATAGTGAAGTGATATTCCTTCAAACATTATTTGTGCATTACTGATTAATGTTTATGTCTTATTTGTATCTATTTATTATTGACATTCTTCTTGATGAATTGGTTTCTAGGTTGGGAGTCCACTGGCAGATCCATATCTTGCATTTGCAGCTAGTATGAATGGCTTAGTGGGGCCTCTCCATGGTTTAGCAAATCAAGTATAAAATATATGCCTACTATTGCAATGACTATTTATGAAAATAAGATCATTTTTATATACTTAAGTGGTGAGGGATAAAAATATGTTCCATATTTGTTGAAATTGGAAGGGAAGCAACAAAATTCTTACTATCTAGTTCATTTCATGGGTTTTGGAGGTTCATTTGTCCCTATTAGACTCTCTTTGATTTTCTCTATGGTAAAATAAAAATTGTATTAGTATTCATAAAAAAATAGGAATCAGTAATTTGTACAACTAGATGGGGAAATGGGAGGGAAACCTAGCTAGAAATTTTAGGGCATCTTCTAGTGGACAACTAACTAGTAGGCTCAGGGTGTGTCAAATAATTGAGTCTACTAAAAAATATTTCTTCTTTCTCTATTGATTTCAAAATGAATGGGATATAACCATTGTCTGTAGTTTGAGGATAATTGGCTAGGGTGATAATTCTTAGTGTGCATTCTAGGTATTCATGTGCCATGGTGTGGTATCTATTATTCACTATAGTCAGCTAAGTCAAATATCTAAAATCTAGATATTTTAAAAAAAATTTCCTAGTATGTATGCGAAGCAGTTGGAGAATGTTGGGAACGAACTCGGTGGAGTTGTGGCAATCCAATTTCTCTATGTGCATCCATTTTCAAGGAGTGGAACATAGTAATGTCCTCTTTTAGGTACATTTATTTGGGTGCATATTTCTTAATTGCATTCAAACTTGCACAAGAAATCTGAACAAGCGAATGAGAGAGGTAATCTTGATGAAGCTCAAATGTAGACCCAAGTGCAGATGAGGGATTAAACTTGCACCTATTTCAAGATCAAAATGATCACAAATCAATGGGTTTAGTGTGGTAATGATAATGAATCTGGGTGGGTAGCAAGATTATTTGAATCATCTTAGTCACAACTGATCATGATCCAACCTAAATGCCTCATTGATGCAAGGTTTTCATTACTTTGGGAGGTGAGCCCCTTGTTAATGTATTGGTAGCTATGAGAGAGATTTATGGACTCTTCTTATGTTTGACATTGAATTTTCTATGTTTTGTATGTTAGAAATGAATGTTGAAGCCTTTGGCAATCATTCTATAGCAGTGGTTGTTGCATTCATGACTATGATTGTCATTGATGTCAACACAGTGATATTCTGGAGTTTAGTAGAGAAGTAGGCATAGTTTTGTTCTGCGCACATGTTATATTTGAAATTGAGTTATGTGTAGTTGATGGTATGTTCTTCAGTGTGTTATTATCCTATGGTTAAGAGTGCAAAAAGAAATTCATTTATTCATGAAATTTATAAGCATTTTGGTGGAAGTAGTATTCTAGCAGTATTCCTAAGTAGCGGTTTTTGGTAATCGGAGGATATCTCCTAAACGGGATGGAATCTGATTGTGTGTAGTTAAAGGGAATTTTGAGACTCATTGGTGGTGATGTGGTTCATAGTGCAAACTTTGAGGTCACATGATTGGAAAGTTATTGTATCTGGAAGCTGACAGTTTTTATGTAATTTTGATGTAGCGTGTTGAAATCATTATTTTGTATTTACATGCCGACTCATTTGTAATTATTTGAGTGTGGTATAAAGGAAGGAATTTTTTCCTTGTTTTTATGGGATTGTAATAGTTGTGATATGAAATTGTGAAATTTGTGATGCGAATGTATGCATGAAGTGAAGAAAAGAGCTAATTCAGTGATGAAGGAAGACTTGTGAAGTATAGAGATCTGTATTTGTGATCTTGTGTAGTAGAGAGTGTGGTTTTGGCATAGTGTGAAGGAGGTAACATATTTCATATTATTTTATTGAATAATCCTAAGATCTATTGGATAGTGAGTTCAGAGATCTTGTCTTGAAGCTGTTTGGGCAGTGGGTCCTTCTTTCTTCCATAACTCCTAGCAGGGTTAGAATCTTTTAACAGGGATTCAAAATCTCCTAAGAGAGATTAATATGTACTAAATGTATTTCATAAGACTCCTAATAGATTCCATCCTCTCAAAAGGAACTTTCATATTAGTACATCATTTTGTGGGCATCATTCCCACCGAGGTTTACTCTTTGATCAAGAGGTTCCCTAGTTAACATATCTTGTGTTATTGTGTCATTGTGTATGATTATCTTTCTATGGTTGGTTACTCCATTGATTATATGGTTTAAAGCTATTGAAGTTGATATTGAAGTTGATAAATGGTTTAATTACTAGATAATTGATTCAAACCCCCCCCCCTCTTAGTTATCTTGGAGGTCTTTACTTTCTAACAATTGGTATCAGAGCAATAGGTCCTTGAAAGAGAAGTTTAACAACTTAAGGAGATCTATGGTGAATTTTAGGAAAGAAAGCCCTAAGTTTGATGGAGTAAATTTTGACAGCTGGAAAGAAAAGATGAAGACACATCTCTTGTGTTTAGGACCAGGCTATTGGTTGATTACAATGAATGAAAGGACTATAATTGTAGAAGACAATCTTGTAAAAAGTACTAAAGATGAGGTAGATCTATTCATGTGTAACATACTTGCAAGAGAAGAACTTTTATCAGCACTTCTGGAGAATGAATACAATTAGGTAAAAGGTTTAACTAGATCTTATGATATTTCAAAAAAATTACATTCTACTTTTGAAGGTGATGAACATGCAAAGAAAGATAGGTTACATAATTAGATTTGTGCATTTGAAGACATAAGAATGATGGAAGATGAATCTGTTAGAAGCTATATTGGTAGGATGTCAGAATTTTTTGCAGGAATAAAGTCTTGTGGAGGTGAAAAGATAGAGAATGAAGTAATATGGAAGATTTTGAGAACATTGACACTGGTATTCAGGAAGACTACACAAATGATTGAACAAGTGATACCTTGTACACCAAAATTTTCAAGAGAGACTCTTCTTGGAGGATTGGAAGTAGCAAAGATGAATTTGAGATTATCAGGAGAACTACCTAGAGCAGAGACAACATTTAGTGCTCTTAGCATCAAACCTACTTTGTCTAGAAGTACAAGTGTGAATGGAGATTATGCCAGCAGTAGCAGATCTAAATTTGATGAAGATAAGAAGATTGAAGAAGGTATTGCCTTGCTTTTGAAAAGAGAACTAGATGGTAAGAAAATCTTCAAATGTTGGACATGTCAAGAATATGGTCATTTTGCATCTAAGTGTGCTAAGAGAGTTAAGAAGTATAGAAACAACTTTAAGCCTAGAAGATCTAAAGAATGCTATTATACAAATGATGAAGAAATTGAAGTAGGAATTGAAAGACATTTGAGTGACAGTGATAATGATAACTTTGATGACATAGGATTTGTAGCAATTAAGGAAGAAAATTCTGAATCTGATATTAAAGAAGAAAAAGCCTTAGTTTCCCAAGTTGAAAAGAAAGCTAATTGGATTATAGATAGTGGTTGTTCACATCATATGACTGGTGATAAATGAAAGTTCATAAAGTTTAACAATTATGATGGAGGAGTGGTTAGAGTTGGTAACAATGCACCTTGTTTGATTAAAGGTATGGGATCTATTACTCTTGATGGAAAGACTAATACTGATGATGTTTACTTTGTTGATGGATTGAAACATAATCTTTTGAGTGTTGGAAAATTAGTGGATAAGGGATATCAAGTTTGGTTTACTGAGAAAACTTGCGTGATAAAGGATAAAGATGGAAATCTAATTGGAACTGGATCTAGAACCAGAGGTAATGTATTTCAGTTGAACCCTACTGAGATGACATGTTTGATGACTAAGATTGATGAAATTTGGTTATGGCATAGAAGGTTTTGTCATATAAACTTTGATAATATTGTCATATGAAGCCTACTAACATGATTTGCAAGGAATGTGTGATGGCTAAGAAAAAAAGGAGTTCATTTCCTAGCAAGAAGTTCACATCTATAGAGAAGTTAGAGATTGTTCATACAGACTTGAGTGGTCCTACTAGGACTAGAGGATTCTATGGAGAAAGGTATTTTATGATTCTTGTTGATGATTTTACAAGAATGATGTGGATTGCATTTTTGAAAGAAAAATATGAAGCATTTGATAAGTTTAAGGTCATGAAGAATAAAGTTGGGAATGAATCAAGAATGAGGATTAAATGTTTGAGATTTGATAGAGGTGGAGAATTTACATCTAAAGAGTTTAACACTTTTTGTGAAGTAAATGGTATTAAGAGATAGTTTTCAGCCCCTAGAACACCTGAACAAAATGGTATTGCAGAAAGAAGGAACAAATCAGTGACTGAAGCAGCTAGAGCTATGTTGTTTGAAGGTGATTTGGCAAAGACATTTTGGAGAGAAGCACTGAATACAACAGTATATACAATGAACAGAGTACAAATCAGAGCAGACACAGACAAGACACCTTATGAATTGTGGTTTGGACATGAACCCTCAGTTAAGTATTTTAGAATTTTTGGAAGCAAATGTTATATTAAGAGAGATGATGATATAGGAAAGTTTTATCCTAGAAGTGATGAAGGAATTTTTCTTGGATATTCTTTGAAAATCAAAGCATATAGATGTTACAATAAGAGAACTAAGACTATTGTTGAAAGTGCAAATGTAAAAGTTGATGAGAAGTGTAAAATTTAGGAAAGAATGCTTGATTATGAATCTGATGAAGGAACTAACCCTCAGCCAAACGTTGAAACTACTGAATAATTTTTTGAGACTGACAGTGAATTGTTGAATGAAAGTCATGCTAAAGAAAATAGAGAAGAATCTGTAGTTGAAGAAAGATTAGTGACTATGACACCTAACAAGTATATATCAAGACATCATCTGGTTGAACAAGTGATTGGAAGTTTGGACAGAGGAGTTATGACTAGAAAGAAGGTACATTTATGTTTGATTTCTCAAATTGAACCTAAGTCTACCAATGAAGCTCATGAAGATGAACATTGGATTAAAGCTATGAAAGAAGAATTGGATCAGATTGAAAAGAACAAGACATGGGAATTGGTCCCTAGACCTAAAGATAAAAATGTAATTGAAACTAAATGGGTATTCAAGAACAAGATGAATGAACAAGGAGAAGTAATTAGAAACAAAGAAAGATTGGTATGTAAGGGATACTCACAGCAAGAAGGAATTGACTATGAAGAGACTTTTTCCCCTATGGAAAGACTTGAAGTAGTAAGAATATTTTTGGCTTATGCAGCATTTAAGAAATTCAAAGTGTATCAGATGGATGTGAAGTCAGCATTTCTGAATGGTGAATTAGAAGAAGAAGTCTACATTGAGCAGCCTGAAGGTTTTCCTTTGACTCAAGAAGGAGACATGGAATGTAAACTAAAGAAAGCATTGTATGGACTAAAGCAAGCACCTAGAACTTGGTATGCTACATTGGATAAGTATTTGTTAAAATTGGGATTTACAAAAGGAACAGCTGATAGTAACTTATATACAAAAGAAATTGAGAATGGATTGTTAGTTTTGGTTATTTTTGTTGATGACATTATTTTTGGAGGAGAAGATGAAGCTAGTGACAAATTTGCTGATGAAATGAAGACATAATTTGAAATGAGTATGATTGGAGAAATGAACTACTTTTTGGGATTATAGATAACATAAAATAAAGATGGTATCTTTGTAAGTCAGACAAAGTACTTGAATGATTTGTTGAAAAGATCTAGTATGGAGAATTGTAAACCAGTTGGAACACCTATGGTTATAGGACATAAACTATCTAGTAAAGATGAGACACCAGTAGTTGAGCAAAAGAAATACAAATCCATGATTGGTGGATTACAATACTTGACACACACTAGACTAGATATACAACATTTAGTTGGAATGGTAGCAAGATTTCAAGCTGAACCTAGAGAGTCACATTATGTAGTAGTAAAGAGGATATTGAAATATCTTAGAGGCACAATGGACTATGGATTGTGGTATGAAAATTATGATGATTTTACCCTATGTGCATATACTGATGTTGATTGGGGAGGCAACATTGATGATAAGAAAAGCACCAGTGGTGGAGCCTTTTTTCTTGGAGGAAGATTAGTTTCTTGGTTGAGCAAAAAGTAGAATTGTATCTCACAAAGTACTATAGAAGTAGAATATGTAACAGCAACAAACAATTATAATCAGATAATTTGGATGAAGCAGATGTTTATGGACATTGGAATCAAGTTTGATGAGCCTATTGTCATACATTGTGACAATACAAGTACAATTAGTATGTCTAAGAATCTTGTATTACATTCTAAAACAAAGCATATAGAGATCAAGTATCATGTTGTAAGAGAGAAAGTTTCTGAGAAAGAAGTCAGATTGGAGTACATAAGCACAAAGGAGCAGATAGTAGATATATTTACCAAGCCTTTGCCTAAGGATACTTTTGAGTATCTGAGAGGTATGCTTGGGGTTATGCCCCAACCTACTCTTGAGTAAAGATGTAGATGGTTGCATCCATCCAGTGGTTTATGGCCCTATCTATTTTATGGATTGGATGTTGGTACTTCCTTTATGGGGGAGTATGTGTATCTAAGTTGAGTCATGAGGACTCTTGTGAATGTATTTTCTGAACAGTGTCTTTTGACATTGAGCTATTTTTTGACATAGTGATAGAATTTTTTTCATTGATGTCAATGGGGGAGATAATCATGAAAAACATTGAGGAACTACATTTGTTGGAGACATTGAATAGGAAAATGAAGCAAGATTTGATTGATGAAGAGCAGCAGAGTAGCTGAGCAACAGTGATTGGATTTTTGGAACATTGGATGTTTTTCATCTATGTTTCCATCAATGCCAATGGGAGAGATTGTTAGGAATGAATTCCGAAGCCTTTGGTAGTCATTCTGTAGCAGTGGTTGTTGCATTCATGACTATGATTATCATTGATGTCAACACAGTGATATTCTAGAGTTTAGCAGAAAAGAAGGCACAATTTTGTTTTGTACACATGTTATATTGAAAATTGAGTTATGTGTAGTTGATGATATGTTCTGTTGGGTATCCTAAAAATTTTCAAGGTTTGAAGTCCAATTCATGGTTTAGGTCTCCATGTGAGTGTTTTTCCTAGACTAGGGTTTGTAAAGTGTCATGAAAATGGTCTTGACATGTTCAGGAAAACCCTTACCCTAGGTCTTGTCTTCCAAAATGTTTCCTTTTCGTTTCCAAACTTCATGTGGCCTTCTTGTTTCTTTTTCTTGGTTACCTTTTAATCACTTAAGTTTCTATTTGTGCACATGCGTATTTGCCCCTAGTGTTCTCTGAATCAGGAAATGTATTATCAAAGTTCAAAACAATCTGGCGATTCAGCGAATGAGTCATGTTCATGTTCATTATTAATATCAGTCGCCAGTTCTCTAGATCCTCTAGCGGTTATCCCAAACATCCAGTGAATTGGAAAATGCATTAAAGCCAAGCATCTAACCCTTTGTTTGCTAAGTCTCCAAGTGTTTCGGTGGTTTCATTTTCCTTTCTAAGAACTAGCGAATGGCGGTTATCTCCAGTTCTCGCAATATTTGGCGGTCTCTTAAAACATTCTAGCGATTCAGTGAATGCTCTGTGTTCGCTTGTTCTCAAAATCTGGCGGTCAAGGGTCATTTCAACTAGAGAATTAGCAAATACCGTGGATTGCTTTCACGATCAACGGCCCTGTTTTAATCTCAAAATATCTGTGGGTCCTGCATATTTGATCTGGCGAATGAGCGACTAAATGAAAATAATGCTATCCTCTAAATTTGGCGGTTCTGATGGTTTTCCCAAAAAGATTTCAGCGGAGATAAGTTTTCTTTATTCACTGATTCTCGAAATTAAATGGTTAAGGGTTTTGATATTCAGAGAACTAGCGATAGCCATCGATTGATGAAGATCAACGGTCAATCTGGAATCCTGGTATAAAGTGATGGTTAAGGAAAGATTCAGCGAATTAGAGATTAAAGGAGTTCACCAGTTCTCCAGATAGTCAAGTAGTTAAGTATATCTTTAAGCGAATGCGCGAACCCTTTGTTCGCTAGATCTCCAGGAAAATTGAC
This sequence comes from Chamaecyparis obtusa, assembly GCA_027943335.1. Taxonomy (NCBI): domain Eukaryota; kingdom Viridiplantae; phylum Streptophyta; class Pinopsida; order Cupressales; family Cupressaceae; genus Chamaecyparis; species Chamaecyparis obtusa. The sequence goes on along the minus strand of BSBK01002925.1, from coordinate 971,427 downwards.
CGTCAGTCATAACGTTAAGAGAATGGGAGATGGCTTTGTTTGCTAGTTTGCCAAATGGTAATTGCAGGTTAACTGTGTAAATGGGAGCCCTTTGTTCGCTGATTCGTGAAATGCATGGATGGTTAAGGATAGGATTCCAAGAACCTGCGAAGCTAATAGTCGCTAGTTCTCTAGATGTGAACCAGGGTCAAACAATGATTTAGAGAACTAGTGAAGCCAGTGGTCGCCAGTTCTCCGGTTGATAGCTAGGGTTAGCATTCTATTCAGCGATTAAGAGAAGCCATTAGTCACTGGTTCGCTAAATGGGCTCAGATGGAAAAGGTCATAAAGGAAAAAGAAAAAGGACCATTGCCACATAGATAAAGTACTTTGTCGATATGGACATAAAACTAGTAAGCCATCAAATCAGCTTCAAGAAGAAAGATTGCATGACGCAAATAATTTTAAAGTACAGAATCCTGATCATTCCCTCTTCACCTTGTTTTCAAGTAGTTTAATCTATCTGTCAACATCCGGACATGGCGAGCTCGAAATTTGAAATCTGGGGGTACATGAAATTGAATATGGGATCCATTAAGGAGATTTGCATTAACTATGGTAGTTGCACACCTTGGATTCATATCGATAAATAAGTTGAAGCTCGTTGTTTATTTGTTCAAGTTTCAGTTGTTAAGAGTTTCTATCTGTCTAGAGCATTTCCGAGCATAAAGCATTTGAGATACAGAGAATTGAAGGTGTTTCTGTAGCAAGGATGAGTCAACCTGAGAAGAGTGCAGCATCTTCCAGTAGTGAGGCCAAGTCCAAAGCTGGTGAGGACAAGAATAAGCCTAATTGTTCAGATGAATTCCTGAAACTGTTGCCGAGCTCCAGTCAGAACAAGAGGGCTACCGATGACGTGTTTGAAGATCTTTTGGAACGGTGTAGAGATGCAATCACTCCAGAATTCATAGGTTACACCATTTTCAACTTCTTTTATGGCAATAGAAATAAGCATGTTCCTGTCTGTAATGGTTGGGTGTTAGGATTAGGAAAAATGGTTGTCCCTGACGTTTTCCTAGATCTTGATTTAATTGTTTCCCTAGCCAGAAGGTATGACCCTATTTCAAGGACAATTAGAAAAGAAGATCAATCACCCTTAGTTACTCTTGATAGGGGATCTTTTATGAAAGCTTTCGGTCTTTACACGTCCTTTTCCACTCAGATTGATTTGAACAAAGAAAAGGCAAGATATAGAAGCAATGTAGGGTCAGTAAAAGACCAGTTGGTTAAGCATATGCCAAAATAGGACAAATATATAGCCCCCCTTCCTGCTAACATGAATGCCCCATACCAGTTCAAATCCCTCCATCATTATATGAGATATACTTGTTATGCATTATGTAGAGTTTTGGGAATGGATGGGAATGCAGAATTTTTACCAGCTGACTTGCTGATGATCATCTTGGATATTCAAAATCCTTTGGTAAACACTGACTATGATTACATTCAGTATGTGATAAATAGGATGCATCAGGGGCTGATGTCTATCCAAGAAAGTAAAAGTCCTATTGAGTTCATGCATTATTCTCTATTAATGCATTTGATTCTATTTTTCAACATCAACAGTTTTGATGCAAACATGTTAAAACCAAGGTTCACTTTCAAGGATCAGCACAATCCAGTGCAGTTGTGGGTGAGGATATGGAATTCTACCTCAAATGAAGCAGATTTTTGTGTTTTTCAGAATTTTATTGTTTATCCAATTATCAGGATGCTAGGTATAAATGTCACCAGGCTATCTCCTAGAGTCCTCAGGCTTTTAAGACCACTGCAATATGTGGATAAGTGGGAGGGAAATCATAATTGGGGTGATTTCTACTTAGGAGATAATTCCACAATTATCAGAGTTTATGGCTGTCCCCAACCCCCACATTTATTACCAAAGTATGTGCCTCCGAGATTGGCTTGTTTGGAATTTGTTTGGCAGCTTATGTGTACAGATAAAGAGCTCCTGGCCCCTCATAGAAAGGGTACATTCACACCCAGGCAATTCAGGGTTGGTGACTTCCTGATAGGAAAGAGGGCTTTTCCTCAAATCAGTGCATGGCTACAATAATTCAAAATGGTTACTGGTGCTTGTAGGCACATAGATCCTGAGGACTTCATCAAGACTGCCAGGATGACTTACATCCCAAACATTGGTGTGATCAAAGAGCATGAAGGTTTGGATGAAGTAGATGTGATCAGAAACATCTTAGATGAAGATGAAGTTAAAAGGAGATGGTACAAATTCTTTGATTTAGTGGATTTGTCCAACCAGTTGAAAGCATCTCAGATTCCTTTTGAGGGTTTTTTCCCTGATCTTCCTTATTTGAAGAGGATTGATGGGATGATTGAAAAGTATGATACCTTGGCAAATCAATTGGAAGGCTTGATTGATCAGAATGAGCCAGAGAAAAAGAAAAGGAAAGATTATTCATCTTCTGATGAGGAAGAATTTACTGATGAGTCACAAGAAGAAGATAGTCCTCCACAAGTTGAGAGACCACTAGTTGTTGATCTCACTCAAGATCAACCAGAAATGCAGGATATCTCAGAGCCACCATTGAAGAGACAGAGGCATGAGGAAGGTGAACCTTCAAGGCATGTGAGACAAAGAAGGGAAATTGATAGAGCATCTGCTCTTGTACCAGGTGATAGGCCATATCATCATCAATTGAGGAAAGTAATAAGAGCAGGCAAGAAGATAGCCATTGAGCAAGAAGGCAGAGAAAAGTCCTTATGGTTAGAGAAGGATATCAGAGAGGTCTATCAAGAGGAATTCTTGAGTGATGATTAGTTCATTAAGACTGATGAGTTCAAGAGTTTTCTCATTTGGAACAAGTAGCAAGAAGTGAAGAAAGCTCTTCCTGAAGGTATGGAGCCAAGTGAAGAAACTTTGAGAGCTCTTGCTTCATATGATCCTAGCCTTGATCCCAGAACAGTGGACGAAGCCAGAGATTTGGTTAAATCAAGTGGAATGTTGTTAACCCCAGGATGGGATCTGACTTCTGCATTCCTCATTGATCAATTGAGAAAGCAACCAGAGGGTAGCCTATCATATGAAGTTCACATTGGTGACATGATAAGAGGAAGTGGCTATGACCCTAAGTCCCAAGTTGTTGCAATGTGGTCCATGGCTCCCAAAACTCAAAAGCCATCTCTATTGAGTATAGAGGATAAGATGGAGGGGAATAAGATTATATGGACTGTACAAAATACAACAGACCTTGAAGTCTCTAAGGCAGTAACTCATTGGGCTAATCTGAATGAAGCCAAGACAGCTCAGCTGTCAGAAAGATATGCCAAATTATTTGAGAGTTCAAGCATGGTAGCCAAGGACAGAGATCTGAAAATGATGAGGATCAAACAGTTGGAAGATGAGCTGGTAGAAATAAAGGTCAAACTTGAGGAAGCCTAAAAAATAATTCCTCCTCCTCCTTTGCAAGTTGAGGTACCTGTTCAGGTAAATTTGGAGGCAACTGAGGGACCTGCTGAAGACTTGGAAAAGGTAAAATTGGATGCATCCCTAGACACTATAGCCAAAATAGTGCAGTATAGGCAGGACAAAATAAAGGACAGGATGGATGTAGTTCATAAATCAGTCAGCCTATTACATCAGACCAATCAAAAGGTGAATGACTATTTGGCCACCTTGGAACCACTCTATAGTATTTGGTCTGGGAGGAATTTATTTTTTGATAAGCTTGACAGTTTACAAGAACACAGGCCTATATCCCAAAAGTAGTAACTGATGTGTTTGAAAGGATTGGCCTAATAAGTGCAGCATCAAAGTTTTTCAAAGGAAAGTCAAACCAAATAAAGGCTAAGTTAGCCATGTTTGATAAAGATTACAGCAAGTATTTACCCCCCGTATATGATGACAATGGAAATGTGGTTAAGCTGGAAGATTGGAAGTTGTCAATGGGTCAGTTGGTCATCAATCAAGATGCCTTCCTAAAAGATAATAAGGCTTTGGACGTGGAAGGAACTAACAATATAATTGATAGTTTATTCAAAGTTGAAGGTGACTGTATCAAGTTTATATCAGAAGTTAAAAATGTAACTGATTCTACATGGGAATGACAAGTCAACTTGTTACAGGAGCTGCAGAGTTACGATTGGCCATCTGATGATGATGTGGCAGTTTGGGAAAAGCTAATCACAAAGAAGAAGAAGAAACCGGTTATCCAGCTGACGGAGGAGGAAGAAGAATAGATCGCACTTGGCACCTGATCCAGAATTTGAGGGAGAGCATGTTCAAACAGAGAATGATGTAAGTTAGCCTGTAATGGTGGTCATCATTCATATGACAAACTTGGTAACTACTCTGAAAATATCTACAAACAAAGGTGCCAGCTGCGAAAGTTGTTCAGAACTGAAAAATACGCCTTGCTATCTTTATTAAATATCTTTCTGTTTGTATTTTCTTTTGTTTTCTAGCACAAATTTCTATCAGCCATCCGAAGCTTGTTGCATCCTTTCGAGGATTCCAGGATGGTTGATTAGTATAAATAGTCTGTTCCTATTGATGATCGGGGTTGGAAAATATTTTGTAAAGGAGAGGTCTGAAATATAGAACCTAATTTTCTATGAAATCAAGGAAAATTGTACGAATGCATTTTATCAATTAATACAAATACACTAGAGTTCTGTTACTACAATTTGATTGTCTTTATATGTGGAGTGTTTTAGTTTCTTTATGCATTTAAATTGTAAGACAGTTTAAATACATCTTTCACAAGGTGAATGTAGGGGTTGAGCTTAAGTATCTTTCAAGGAAAGAGTAAAATCTTAGGGGAGGTCTCTGGGAATTGAATATCTATATGTGGATTTGATGACAGGTGTAGGAATGGAAACAATGATATGTTAGGCATGTTATTGGAGTTTCATTGTATTCGTTTTAATAGATATATGTGAAGGTAGAGTTCGACTCTGATGCCCAGCGGATAAGGGACTAGTTTTAGATCCACTTACATTGGTTTACCATCCAATATATAATTGATTGACATTTTACTTTATATGCATAATTTCCAGACTTGAGTCATATTATGACAAGTTCATAAATATGTATTTCAGTGCTTTGAAGAAGCAATAAACGAGGTTAACCCTTCCCTGAGTTTAACTCTAAAAGGAAGAAGGATGAATATCCTTAAGCCATTGTATCGTGTTGCTATTTTTATTATCTATATCATGATGTTGTGTATCAGGATGATTTGGGTTATACTCAGAGTTTTAGCAACTTATTGAGTTAGACTTTGAAGGCAGTAACAGAGCAGTGAAGGAGCAAGTTCTCAATTCAGAACTCAGCTGAACGTTGAATTGATAGAGGTACACCCACCTGAGTATATATTACTCAAAGTGAAGAAGGTCTTAACCTTAATACCTTAGTAGTTTGTAACTTGCTAGGTTACAGCCATTGGGATTATTTGAGTATTTGATTAATCTACAGGTTCAAACACTAACAAAATTGGCGACTCTACTGGGGATTAATTTTGATAGCCTACAATAGGTTAGTGCAAATCTTGTCTATTGTATGTTTGTAGACCAGTAAAATAAATTTTTCATTCCCGCTTGAGTAGTGGGTGGCGACTCTAAAGAAATCTGTGTTACCAGTTGCTGTTATTTGCAAAATTTTGTAAAATTTATTATCATTTACCATGAGTCGACCAAGGAACACTAGGTCTTATTATAGGGATCATCCAGAAGATAATATAGGGGATGAACTCCACACACCAAGTAGAAAGAAATGGTCTAGGAGAGGCCAAAATAATGCTAGTTCCCAGGCTCATTCTTGAGAAAGATTTCATGTTCCAATTCCTCATGAAACTTCTTCGTCTTCTAGCGATCCTGAGCATGTCAAAAGGGTCGCACTAGAGGTTTATATGCAGAAAGAAGTAGTCACAGAAGTAGGTTTTTTCCCTGCTAGAGAAACCCTTGAACAACCTGATGAAACCTCTACTGCTGAAACAGCTTCATATGATTCTGAGAAGTTAAGAGAGGAAGTGATTGCCTTGAGAAAAAAGGAACGTGAACAATTAGCAAAAATTGCTAATAGAACGAAGATAAGGGAACAACAGCTTCATGAATTGCTTTTGGAAAGGGAAGAACTCCTCAAAAGAACTAGGAGAAATGAGACCCATGTTAGTGATCTAAACCAGGATGTACAAGGTTTGGATAAAGACTTGTTTGGTGATATGCAAGCTTTGAGAAAGCAAGCTCAGGATACCAGGCCCAAACAAAGTGAATTTGAGGGAACAGGCCATGTTTTAAGACAACTGAATCCCTCTGAAATCAAAATAAACAAGGAGATTAAAATTGCCCCCAAGGAAATCCCTGATAAGGGAAAACAAAAGGTGGTGGGTGTTGCTATAAATGAACTGAAGAAGGTTGTGCCCATTCCTAATGTGCCTACTCAAGCTAGTGCAGATTTAGATAGAGCTAGGAAAGCAAAGGAGGATTTGGCTATGCAACTTGAGAAACTTGAGTTAGAGGCTGCTGCAGATGAAATGAAAAGGAAGATTGCCTTCCTACATGCTAACATGAATACATCTGCTAGTAGTTCTATCCCTATTACCATAGGAACAACTTCATCCAGTCAGCCTAACATTGCAATTCTAAATACTCAAGCCTTTCACTCTGGACAATATCCATCTGGACAATTTCCTAGTCAAGTTCCCTTGGTTTCTCAGGGTACAGTGGGAACTATACCCTGTCAAAATGTTGCAATTACCCCTTCAAATCAGCCAACTATCCAAAGATGACCAGTTCATTTGGATAGATATAGGCCCTTGTTTTTTGATGGTATTCTTGGCCAACCTAATGCCATTCCTAATGAAATCAGGAAGAAGATCCCATTATTCACTGGGAATAATGTTATTACCTGTGAAGAGCATTTGAAGTTTTTCACAGATAAAGTTAATGACTATGAGATTGAGCATGAAGATGTCATTATGAAACTTTTTGTTCAATCATTGATTGAAGATGCTAGGGATTGGTACAGAGGGTTACCTAAGAACAGTATTGCTTCATGGGATGAATTTGTCAGGATTTTTAAGGAGCAGTATGCTGAACATGTGAATTCTAGTTACATGCTCAATGAATTCAATAATATCAAGAAAAATTATAATGAGAGCATGTCAGAGTTCAATAGCCGGTTCCAAAAGGCTATGTACAAATTGTTCCAGGTATTGAGGTTGGATGATGCAGTTTGCATGACCACTTATTTCAATTCCATGGATGGTAAAATGTCTTATCTCCTAAGAGATAAAAATCCCCATACCCTTAGGGATGCATTTAAGTTGGCCATAAATATTGAGAGTAACCGAAAGGCATCTGGCCAAATGTACAAGAGGGATGAGGGTAAATTGTGGAAAGAGACCAGACCACAACATGCAAGGCCTTTTAAAGAGGAGGATAAAGGATAGGGTGCTAACAAGGAGTTCCCAACAAGATTTGATAAAGGTGGTAGAAACTTTCAAGATGCAAGACCCCCTTATCAAAGGCAGGACAAGGCCCCTAATTTGAGAGACATGCCTTACAAAACTAATTGGAAGGATGGGAGACCTGTTCTCGATAGTAATGAGGTACAAAAAGGGAGAGATACCCCAGATCCTTTAAAGAAAAATACAACACACAATGTAGAAAACACTCCTTGGTGTGTTGCTTGTAATATGCCTCATTCACCCTTCCAGTGTGCTGTGGCCCAAGCCTTAGGAGAAGAGGCTGATAACTCATGTGCAGGAGGTTATGAAGAATCTGAAAAGCCTGCCATTAACATGTTTACTACAGATCCAATAGAGGATTTTGTGTCCTCAGATGATGAAGCAAGCTGCCCAGATGTTGATCATAAGAGAAAGATTTTCTCTGATTATGAGCAACAAATATTTGCTCAATCTGATCCTGAAGAGTTTGATAATAATGATTATAAAACTCATATGGTGGGATCTAGATTAGATGAGAAGCAATGGAGGAAGCCCAGTGAAGAGGAAATCAAAAAATTAATTGTGGCTGCCATAACACAAGCAAGATCCTCATACAATTTGAGGAACCGAAAGGTGGATAATGAACAGGGAATTCCTAGATCAGTATTCATCAAAGGTAGTCCTCAGGATAAGGGTTTCCCAAAGCCCAATGTTATAGATGGAAAGGATCAAGAACTTGTGGGTGAAAAGAAGAAAGGGGAGGAGGTTAGTACTGACAAGATGAAAAAGAAAACTGGTAGGACAAAGGATCAATCTGATTCTCCTGTTGATTCCCCTGCATTTGATATGAGACATGCGTTGTCTCAGATGAAAGTGTCCATCCCTCTGCTTGAAATGTTGAAAATAGAAGAGCACAAGACAGCAGCCTTGGCTCTTATAAATGAGCAGAGATTTGCTCCTACCAAACAAGAGGAAGGGAGTTCTATAAAAAGGCCTATTCCCATCTCAGATGTATGTGTTGGGACAATTGTAACACAAGAACCTTCTTCCATCAATCCCTTTTATGTCACTTTAATTGTGAATGACTTATTGTTAAAAAATTGTATGATAGACTCTGGTGCTGCCACAACTGTGATGCCATATCATGTAATGAAAGAATTGGGATTGCAAGTTGACACTTCTAATGGCAGGTGTTATGCAATGGATAATAGGGCAGTGCCTGTTGTGGGGACTTTGATTGGAATTGAGGTAAAAATTGCTACATTCCCAGAGGCTACATACAAAATGGATGTAGTTGTTGTGGATACAGAGCCTCACTATGGCATGTTATTGTCAAGACAATGGGCTGCAGCAGTGGGTGGAAAGCTGGAATTAGATTTATCTTATGCCACTATTCCAGTGAATGGGACTGAAGTAAAGTTGTACAGGGAGCCCCGTTCCTTAGTTATGGTGGAAATGGTTGGTCCGGAAGCCCTTAATTGTTTTTTAGATATTAACATGAATAATTTTGTCATTGAAGAAGTGTTACCTCAGTTGAAGAACACAGACCCAATTGTGGAAGAATTGATGATGCAACAAGATAGCTTGTGGCAAATGTTTTTTGATGGTGGATGCTCCAAAGAAGGATTAGGAGCTGGTGTTGTTTTCATTTCCCCATCAGGTAATACTTTCAAGTACTCCTTCTTGTTGAATTTCAGTTGTACAAATAATACTACTGAATATGAGGCCCTAATCTTGGGATTAGATGTAGCCATAAAGCATGGTATTAAATGTTTAAAAGTTCATGGTGATTCCCAATTGATTGTAGCCCAAGTAAGATCCTAATATGCTTCTAAGGATGAGAAACTCAAGTTGTATAAGCATGCTGTCTGGGATAGATTAGAATTTTTTGAAGCTTTTAATCTGCTCTGGGTAGAGAGGTCAAATAACATCATGGCAGACTTTCTTGCTAATGTTGCTTTGAAAAACAATGATATTACCCTCTCTGGTGTTTCCATGTTGGAAACTAAAACTAGGCCTACAGTTCCTGACAATGTGTACAATTGGAAAGTTTTTGAGGATGATCTTGATATCCTTAGATTCCTTCAAGGCCTGGATCAATATGATGGTCAATAGATAGATTTCAATGAGGTACAGGAATGTATTGAAGGAAAAGAATGCATCATGGGAAATGAAATAGTTCAATTTCCTTCTAATCATATACCCAAAGGATTGGTAGAACTGGAGGGAATGTTTAAAATAAATGATGGTTGTCTGTCCCAAAAGTCTAATACGAAATTGGAAGACTTAGAGGAGATAAACCTAGGATCAAAAAATTCCCCACAAATGGTATACATTGGAAAGAAAATGAGTAGGGAGATCAGAGGCAACTTGATCAGACTATTGAAAAGGTACAAACATGTGTTTGCCTGGTCATATGATGACCTCAAAGCTTATAGGGCTGATTTATTCCAGCATGAAGTTCCTCTAAAGGAGGAAACCACACCCTTTAGACAAAAGTAGAGACCCATTAATCCTTTACTGGCCACCAAAATGCAAGTTGAGTTGACAAAATTGAGAGATGCTGGTATTATTGAACCAATTAGGCACTCAACTTGGGTTTCAAACCTTGTACTAGTGAGGAAGAAGAATGGTGACATTCGGCTTTGTGTTGATTTTAGGAACCTAAATGTGGCATCACTCAAGGATAATTATGGATTGCCTAATATGGAGGCCATGCTGCATAGGGTGACTGGATGTGAACTCCTGTCAATGATGGATGGTTTCTCAGGGTATAACCAAGTGCTGGTCAAAGAATCAAAGCAATTCAAGATAGCCTTTACAACTCCTTGGGGAACTTATGTATATGTTTGCATGCCTTTTGGTCTAAGAAATGTTGGGGCAACTTTTCAGAGAGCCATGGATGTTGCTTTCAAAGAAATGATGAATGTCTTAATGGTAGTGTATCAAGATGATCTCACTACTTTTTCCAAAAGGGCTGATGATCATTGTTCTCATTTGGAAAGGATTTTTCTCAAGGCCTTAGAGTTTGGTGTGTCCTTGAATCCCAGGAAATGTCAATTTGCAGTGACAGAAGGAAAGCTACTGGGACACATAGAATCAAAAGGAGTCAGGATTGATCCTGAAAGAGTGGAAGCCATAAAAAGGGTCCCTCCACCAAAGAATATAAAGGGTGTGCAATCATTCTTGGGGCAAATAAATTTTGTGAGAAGATTCATTGCCAACTTTGCTGAGTTGGTCAAGCCAATAGTTAAGTTCCTTAAAAAGGGAATGAAATTTGAATGGAACCTGGAAGCTCAGCAAGCTTTTGAAAAAATCAAACAAACAATTCAAGAAGCTCCTGTTTTGGTATCACCTGACTATTTGAAACCTTTTTCCCTATTTTCTTGTGCATCTTTCCATACTATTGCAGCTGTCCTTCTGCAGAAAGATCAAGAAGGATATGAACATCCTATAGCTTTTTTCAGCAAGTCTTTACAATCTGCTGAACTAAATTATGAAATAATGGAAAAGCAAGCTTATGCACTTGTGAAAGCAGTCAAGGCTTTCAGACCGTATTTGGTTTGTGCAAAGGTTAATGCTTATGTACCCCATGCTGCAGTAAAGGATATCTTGATACAGAGTGAAGTTACAGGGAAGAGATGTAAATGGATAAACAGGATTCAAGAGTTTGACCTTGAGATTCACATTACCAAATTGGTAAGAGGATTGGGACTTGCAAAGTTAATGACTGAGGAAAACATGGACCTTGTCCAGATAAATAATGTTGCTACTAATGTTGATACAGTTACTAGTATTGAAATGCAACCCTGGTACAAGGATCTTGTTTATTTTATTAAAAATGCTAAATGTCCACCTGAATTGAATGATAATCAGAGAAGAAGCTTGAGATTACAGGCTCAAAGATATGTCCTCATTCAAGGTGATTTATACTGGAAAGACAATGATGGCATTTTACTCTTCTGTTTGGATGAACATCAATCAGAGAAGGTGCTAAAAGAAAGGCATTCTGGAATGTGTGGAGGGCATTATTCTGCTCGGTCAACAGCTCATAAAATTTTGATGGCAGGATATTATTGGCCTGTATTGTTTAAAGACACCCACTCTTATGTTAGAAAGTGTGAACCTTGTCAAAGGTTCTCAAAGAAACTAAAATTTTCAGGTGCATTGTTGTTAAATCCAGTTGTTGCAAAAGCCCCTTTTGCAATGTGGGGTATGGATTTTATTGGAGAGTTCTCTGAAAAGTCCAGTGGAAGACATAGTCACATTTTGGTGGCTACTGATTACTTCACCAAGTGGATAGAAGCTATTCCCACTAGAGGAGAAAAAAGTGCTGTGGTGATTGGTTTCCTGATGAGCAACATAATCACAAGATTTGGTGTCCCAATCAAATTGGTTGTAGACAATGCAATGAGTTTTAGGTCTCAGGAAATTACTAATTTTTGTGATGAAATGGGAGTTATCTTGTCTTATTCAAGCCCATATCACCCATAGGCCAATGGACAAGCTGAGTCTAGCAATAAGAGCATTTTGCAAATTTTGAAGAAGACCTTGGAAAAGAACAAAAGAGGTTGGCATGAGAAGTTAAAGTTAGCACTATGGGCTGATAGAATTTCTAAGAAAAAGGGCACAGGGAAATCCCCCTTTGAAATGGTATATGGTGCAAAGACAAGATTGCCAATTAATAATTTCCTTCCCATCTACAGGTTTATGCAAGAGGAAGATATTGAAATCAGCAACCCACTGCAAGATAGAATGGTTCAGCTGATTGAGTTGGATGAGATAAGAAGGGAAGGGCAGAAAAATAACATTAAACTGCAGCAAAAAATGAAGTATCTTTTCGATAAAAGGGCTACTATAAGAAAATTTCAGCCTGGTGACATGGTTCTTCAATGGAATGCTAGATTTGAAGACAAAGGGAAGCATAAAAAATTTGAGTCCTTATGGATGGGTCCTTTCATTGTTTGTCAAATTCATGGCAAAGATTCCTATTTTTTGTAAGGTATGGATGGTGAAGAGCAAGAATTGCCAGTGCATGGACAATTCTTGAAATTTTTCTTCAGTTGAAAGTATCTTTTTCCATGCACAGTAGGCTTGTATTATATGTATAGGTGTGTTTGCTTCTCGTTTTAGGTTCAGGTTTTGTGGTCTGCCTCCCAGAGATTCATGGTTTCTCGCTTTGATCTTACAATCAAGCATCCTCAGATGGAGCCACTGTTGGGTATCCTAAAAATTTTCAAGGTTTGAAGTCCAATTCATGGTTTAGGTCTCCATGTGAGTGTTTTTCCTGGGCTAGGGTTTGTAAAGTGTCATGAAAATGGTCTTGACATGTTCAGGAAAACCCTTACCCTAGGTCTTGTCTTCCAAAATGTTTCCTTTTCATTTCCAAACTTCATGTGGCCTTCTTGTTTCTTTTTCTTGGTTACCTTTTAATCACTTAAGTTGCTATTTGTGCACATGCGTATTTGCCCCTAGTGTTCGCTGAATTGGGAAATGTATGGATGGTTAAGGATAGGATTCTGAGAACCCGCGAAGCTAATAGTCGCTAGTTCTCCAGATGTGAACCAGGGTCAAACAAGGATTCAGAGAACTAGCGAAGCCAGTGGTCACCAGTTCTCTGGTTGATAGCTAGGGTTAGCATTCTATTCAGCGATTAAGAGAAGCCATTAGTCGCTGGTTCGCTAAATGGGCTCAGATGGAAAAGGTCATAAAGGAAAAAGAAAAAGGACCGTTGCCACATAGATAAAGTACTTTGTTGATATGGACATAAAACTAGTAAGCCATCAAATTAGCTTCAAGAAGAAAGATTGCATGACGCAAATAGTTTTAAAGTACATAATCCTGATCATTCCCTCTTCACCTTGTTTTCAAGTAGTTTAATCTATCTGTCAACATCCGGACATGGCGAGCTCAAAATTTGAAATATGGGGGTACATGAAATTGAATATGGGATCCATTAAGGAGATTTGCATTAACTGTGGTAGTTTCACACATTGGATTCATATCGATAAATAAGTTGAAGCTCGTTGTTTATTTGTTCAAGTTTCAGTTGTTAAGAGTTTCTGTCTGTCCAGAGCATTTCTGAGCATAAAGCATTTGAGATACAGAGAATTGAAGATGTTTCTGTAGCAAGGATGAGTCAACTTGAGAAGAGTGTAGCATCTTCCAGTAGTGAGGCCAAGTCCAAAGCTGGTGAGGACAAGAATAAGCCTAATTTTTTAGATGAATTCCTGAAACTGTTGCCGGGCTCCAGTCAGAACAAGAGGGCTGCCGATGACGTGTTTGAAGATCTTTTGGAATGGTGTAGAGACCCAATCACTCTGAAATTCATAGGTTACACCATTTTCAACTTCTTTTACGGCAATAGAAATAAGCATGTTCCTATCTGTAATGGTTGGGTGTTAGGATTAGGAAAAATGGTTGTCCCTGACGTTTTCCTAGATCTTGATTTAATTGTTGCCCTAGCCAGAAGATATGACCCTATTTCAAGGACAATTAGAAAAGAAGATCAATCACCCTTAGTTACTCTTGATAGGGGATCTTTTATGAAAGCTTTTGGTCTTTACACGTCCTTTTCCACTGAGATTGATTTGAACAAAGAAAAGGCAAGATACAGAAGCAATGTAGGGTTAGTAAAAGACCAGTTGGTTAAGCATATGCCAAAATAGGACAAATATATAGCCCCCCTTCCTACTAACATGAATGCCCCATACCAATTCAAATCCCTCCATCATTATATGAGATATACTTGTTATGCATTATGTAGAGTTTTGGGAATGGATGGGAATGCAGAATTTTTACCAGCTGACTTACTGATGATCATCCTAGATATTCAAAATCCTTTGGTAAACACTGACTATGATTACATTCAGTATGTGATTGATAGGATGCATCAGGGGCTGATGTCTGTCCAAGAAAGTAAAAGTCCTATTGAGTTCATGCATTATTCTCTATTAATGCATTTGATTCTATTTTTCAACATCAACAGTTTTGATGCAAACATGTTAAAACCAAGGTTCACTTTCAAGGATCAGCACAATCCAGTGCAGTTGTGGGTGAGGATATGGAATTCTACCTCAAATGAAGCAGATTTTTGTGTTTTTCAAAATTTCATTGTTTATCCAATTATCAAGATGCTAGGTATAAATGTCACCAGGCTATCTCCTAGAGTCCTCAGGCTTTTAAGACCACTGCAGTATGTGGATAAGTGGGAGGGAAATCATAATTGGGGTGATTTCTACTTAGGAGATAATTCCACAATTATCAGAGTTTATGGTTGTCCCCAACCCCCACATTTATTACCAAAGTATGTGCCTCTGAGATTGGCTTGTTTGGAATTTGTTTGGCAGCTTATGTGTACAGATAAAGAGCTCTTGGCCCCTCACAGAAAGGGTACATTCACACCCAGGAAATTCAGGGTTGGTGACTTCCTGATAGGAAAGAGGGCTTTTCCTCAAATCAGTGCATGGCTACAACAATTCAAAATGGTTACTGGTGCTTGTAGGCACATAGATCCTGAGGACTTCATCAAGACTGCCAGGATGATTTACATCCCAAACATTGGTGTGATCAAAGAGCATGAAGGTTTGGATGAAGAAGATGTGATCAGAAACATCTTAGATGAAGATGAAGTTAAAAGGAGATGGTATAGATTCTTTGATTTAGTGGATTTGTCCAACCAGTTGAAAGCATCTTAGATTCCTTTTGAGGGTTTTTTCCCTGATCTTCCTTATTTGAAGAGGATTGATGGGATGATTGAAAAGTATGATACCTTGGCAAATCAATTGGAAGGCTTGATTGATCAGAATGAGCCAGAGAAAAAGAAAAGGAAAGATTATTCATCTTCTTATGAGGAAGAATTTTCTGATGAGTCACAAGAAGAAGATAGTCCTCCACAGGTTGAGAGACCACCAGTTGTTGATCTCACTCAAGATCAACCAGAAATGCAGGATATCTCAGAGCCACCATTGAAGAGACAGAGGCTTGAGGAAGGTGAACCTTCAAGGCATGTGAGACAAAGAAGGGAAATTGACAGAGCATCTGCTCTTGTACCAGGTGATAGGCCATATCATCATCAATTGAGGAAAGCAATAAGAGTAGGCAAGAAGATAGCCATTGAGCAAGAAGGCAGAGAAAAGTCCTTATGGTTAGAGAAGGATATCAGAGAGGTCTATCAAGAGGAATTATTGAGTGATGATCAGTTCATTAAGACTGATGAGTTCAAGAGTTTTCTCATTTGGAACAAGCAGCAAGAAGTGAAGAAAGCTCTGCCTAAAGGTATGGAGCCAAGTGAAGAAACTTTGAGAGCTCTTGCTTCATATGATCCTAGCCTTGATCCCATAACAATGGACGAAGCTAGAGATTTGGTTAAATCAAGTGGAATGTTGTTAACCCCAGGATGGGATCTGACTTCTGCATTCCTCATTGATCAATTGAGAAAGCAACCAGAGGGTAGCCTATCATATGAAGTTCACATTGGTGACATGATAAGAGGAAGTGGCTATGACCCTAAGTCCCAAGCTATTGCAATGTGGTCCATGGCTCCCAAAACTCAAAAGCCATCTCTATTGAGTATAGAGGATAAGATGGAGGGGAATAAGATTATATGGACTGTACAAAATACAACAGACCTTGAAGTCTCCAAGGCAGTAACTCATTGGGCTAATCTGAATGAAGCTAAGACAACTCAGCTGTCAGAAAGATATGCCAAATTGTTTGAGAGTTCAAGCATGGTAGCCAAGGACAGAGATCTGAAAATGATGAGGATCAAACAGTTGGAAGATGAGCTGGTAGAAATAAAGGTCAAACTTGAGGAAGCCTCAAAAATAATTCCTCCTCCTCCTTTGCAAGTTGAGGTACCTGTTCAGGTAAATTTGGAGGCAACTGAGGGACCTACTGAAGACTTGGAAAAGGTAAAATTGGATGCATCCCTGGACACTATAGCCAAAATAGTGCAGTACAGGCAGGACAAAATAAAGGACAGGATGGATGCAGTTCATAAATCAGTCAGCCTATTACATCAGACCAATCAAAAGGTGAATGACTATTTGGCCACCTTGGAACCACTCTATAGTATTTGGTCTGGGAGGAATTTATTGTTTGATAAGCTTGACAGTTTACAAGAACACAGGCCTGATATCCCAAACGTAGTAACTGATGTGTTTGAAAGGATTGGCCTAATAAGTGCAGCATCAAAGTTTTTCAAAGGAAAGTCAAACCAAATAAAGGCTAAGTTTTCCATGTTTGATAAAGATTATAGCAAGTATTTGCCCCCGGTATATGATGACAATGGAAATGTGGTTAAGCTGGAAGATTGGAAGTTGTCAATGGGTCAGTTGGTCATCAATCAAGATGCCTTCCTAAAATATAATAAGGCTTTGGACGTGGAAGGAACTAACAATATAATTGATAGTTTATTCAAAGTTGAAGGTGACTGTATCAAGTTTATATCAGAAGTTAAAAATGTAACTGATTCTACATGGGAACGGCAAGTCAACTTGTTACAGGAGCTGCAGAGTTACGATTGGCCATCCGATGATGATGTGGCAGTTTGGGAAAAGCTAATCACAAAGAAGAAGAAGAAACCGGTTATCCAGCTGATGGAGGAGGAAGAAGAATAGATCGCACTTGGCACCTGATCCAGAATTTGAGGGAGAGCGTGTTCAAACAGAGAATGATGTAAGTTAGCCTGTAATGGCGGTCATCATTCATATGACAAACTTGGTAACTACTCTGAAAATATCTACAAACAAAGGTGCCAGCTACGGAAGTTGTTCAGAACTGAAAAATACGCCTTGCTATCTTTATTAAATATCTTTCTGTTTGTATTTTCTTTTGTTTTCTAGCGCAAATTTCTATCAGGCATCCAAAGCTTGTTGCATCCTTTCGAGGATTCTAGGATGGTTGATTAGTATAAATAGTCTGTTCCTATTGATGATCGGGGTTGGAAAATATTTTGTAAAGGAGAGGTCTGAAATATAGAACCTGATTTTCTGTGAAATTAAGGAAAATTGTACGAATGCATTTTATCAATTAATACAAATACACTGGAGTTCTGTTACTACAATTTGATTGTCTTTACATGTGGAGTGTTTTAGTTTCTTTATGCATTTAAATTGTAAGACAGTTTAAATACATCTTTCACAAGGTGAATGTAGGGGTTGAGCTTAAGTATCTTTCAAGGAAAGAGTAAAATCTTAGGGGAGGTCTCTGGGAATTGAATATCTATATGTGGATTTGATGACAGGTGTAGGAATGGAAACAATGATATGTTAGGCATGTTATTGGAGTTTCATTGTATTCATTTTAATAGATATATGTGAAGGTAGAGTTTGACTCTGATGCCCAGCAGATAAGGGACTGGTTTTAGATCCACTTACATTGGTTTACCATCCAATATATAATTGATTGACATTTTACTTTATATGCATAATTTCCAGACTTGAGTCATATTATGACAAGTTCATAAATATGTATTTCAGTGCTTTGAAGAAGAAATAAATGAGGTTAACCCTTCCCTAAGTTTAACTCTAAAAGGAAGAAGGATGAATATCCTTAAGCCATTGTATGTGTTGCTATTTTTATTATCTATATCATGATGTTGTGTATCAGGATGATTTGGGTTATACTCAGAGTTTTAGCAACTTATTGAGTTAGACTTTGAAGGCAGTAATAGAGTAGTGAAGGAGCAAGTTCTCAATTCAGAGCTCAGCTGAACGTTGAATTGATAGAGGTACACCCGCCTGAGTATATATTACTCGAAGTGAAGAAGGTCTTAACCTTAATACCTTAGTAGTTTGTAACTTGCTAGGTTACAGCCATTGGGATTATTTGAGTATTTGATTAATCTGCAGGTTCAAACACTAACATGTTCTTTGGTGTGTTATTAGCCTATGGTTAAGAGCACAAAAATAAATTTATTTATTCATGAAAGTTATAAGCATTTTGGTGGAAGCAGTATTCTGGTAGTATTTTTTAGTAGAGGTTTTTGGTAATCGGAGGATATCTCCTAACTGGGATGGAATCTCATTCTATGTAATTAAAGGGAAGTTTGAGACTCACTGGTGGTGACATGGTTCATAGTACAAACTTTGAGGTCACACGATTGGAAAGTTATTGTATCTGGAAGCTGACAGTTTTTATGTAATTTTGATGTAGCGTGTTGAAATCATTATTTTGTATTTGTATGCCGACTCATTTGTAATTATTTGAGTGTGGTATAAAGGAAGGAATGTTTTCCTTGTTATGATGATATTGTAATAGTTGTGATATGAAATTGTGAAAGTTGTGATGTGAATGTATGCATGAAGTGAAGAAAAGAGCTAATTCAGTGATGAAGGAAGACTTGTGAAGTACAGAGATCTGGATTTGTGATCTTGTGTAGTAGAGAGTGTGGTTTTGGCATAGTGTGAAGGAGGTAACATATTTCATATCATTCTATTGAATAATCCTAAGATCTATTGGATAGTGAGTTCAGAGATCTTGCCTTGAAGCTGTTTGGGCAGTGGGTCCTTCTGTCTTCCATAACTCCTAACAGGGTTAGAATCTTTTAACAAGGATTCAAAATCTCCTAATAGAGATTCATATGTATTGAATGTATTTCATAAGAATCCTAACAAGGTCCATCCTCTCACAAGGAACTTTCATATTAGTACATCATTTTGTGGGCATCATTCCCACCGGGGTTTACTCTTTCATCAAGAGGTTCCCTAGTTAACATATCTTGTGTTATTGTGTCATTGTGTTTGATTATCTTTCTATGGTTGGTTACTGCATTGATTATATGGTTTAAAGCTGTTGAAGTTGATATTGAAGTTGATAAATGGTTTAATTATTAGATAACTGAGTCAGCCCCCCCCTCTAAGTTATCTTGGAGGTCTTTACTTTCTAACAGTGTATTGCATATTCGACATCATGTGTTAGAGTCCTTATTATGGCACTATGACTGCTTGGCTTTATGTTTATTTGGCATATTACTATTTGGTATCCTTGTGTACATAATTTCATTGTTGGCATTGAAATCTCATGCATCAATTATGTTTATCATCGATTCATTTATGAGTTTTTTGTTTCTCTGATTAATGATGTCAGTTCATATTCTACCATCACCAGGTGTCTTTGGTAACTATCATTGCTTGGTGTCTATGTGGAAACTATTCATGTTTATGAAGACAATAATCAAGTGTTGTTAATCATTATAGCTGAGGTGGATTTTCCATGAGATATTATGAGCTTCCATTTTTGGCTCATGAAAACATGTCGCTGGAGAATCCAAAGTGACTATTCATTGTAACTATTGTCAATTCATGATGGGTAATGGTGATGACTTTTGGTATTCATTAAGGAGAAGTCTATTCATTTGTTTGAATGCATAATATAGTTGTTGTTGTCAAGTATCATAAGTAGATGTCTCTAATAAGAGTTGAGCATCTTTGTGTATGAAGTGTGTTATTCTTATGTTTGGAAAATAAGTCTGATGCTGTAATAAGTGTATTATTTTTTCTATAGTATGTATTTCAATATATGATCTATGATTAAGAGATTGTGGTGTATGAGTCTTGATTATTAAAAGGTAGTTTTGTATATTGTATAACATGGACTGTAGATTCATTATTATTGTGAAGAGTATGCTTTGTATGGATTGTACTCAGAGGATAATTCTTTAGTATTTTAGTTTGTGAGCATTGTAACATTTAGATTCCTATTATTATTATTCAATAAAGGAACTATCTTTGGTGGGCTGGGTTGTTTCCCTCGATGAGGAGGGTTTTTCCCAGGATAATAATCATTTCACTAATTTATTACCATGTGATGCTATTATGCTTCTCACAAAAAAATGACTAGTCATTTGTAATGCTTTTATAATTTAATTCTAGTTCTATTCATGTTTTTAGACTATTTTAAAATATATCTTTAACCTATCATCTTTCTATTCCATGGTGTAGGTGTTGATAGTGTTGTAACACTAAGTGTAGCTTTGGTGACTTATGCTTTAGTGCAAGCACTAAAACCATATTTTGTTTTAAATGTAGGCACTACAGGTAGATTTAAGGTATTTTAATTAACCCATACATTTTCCTATCATTATTTTTTCAAATTTTATTTGTTAGTGTAGTTTTTTTACTTCAATGGTCTACTTACTTTTTCTTAGACATGAGGCATGCTATCCTTCAATGTCTAGACTTTGCTAGAATAATTTTTCATTTATAATGTATTCCAACTGAAAATTTATATATGTCTATGTGGATTGTAAACATATTATATGAATACCAGAACCTTTAAGTTCATGATTATCATACAAATAAACTAAATTAGCTCAATATCCTTATCAAAGCCCAAGCAGGACATAAATGAGAGAACATAGTCCACATTGGCTCCTTAAATCTAACCAATGGTTAGATTTTGACATTATTTACTTTTTTTCTATTGTGGTTGGCTACCAATAGGTAATAATGATATCATATTTTACATATGTTAATCTTCTTGATCTCTTTAGGGAAATTTTTTCTCTATATGATCTTAGAGTTGTTTTGCATACCCAATACTAATAGTTTTAGTGCAGTCTACAAATTTGATAATTTCTTGTGGAGATAGGTTTTAAAATTTTTTGGATTTCTTTTCAGATTTCATAGCAAAAGGCCCACAAAAGTAACACTGGTGTATGCCCAATCATTTTGGATAAAACAATCTACAACACCATTGACACCTCTCCTTTCCAGGGATCATTTTTTTTCTATGCTCTGACTCAATAATGTTATATGTTATCAAAACAATATCATAATCAAAAAAAATTGTAATATCTTTACATCTATTAGCACCATGATAAACCAAAACTTTAGTGCTTCCTTCACTTTTGAACCTTGCAATCTCATTTCTCCATTGGATAACTGCTACCATTGGACAAACAACAAGTGTGGTTTTAATCTGAGGTAGAACCTTAGATTTTCTACTAGACCCCACTTCAATGTTTGACACCTTAGATGAGTTCATAGTAAGAGGTGCCTTCAGTCACAGGTCATGATTACATAGAAAAAGGGATATTGCCTAAATTTTTTTTGCATTCCCATTTCATCTACAAGCATGCCACCTTTAAATTCATATTATTCTTACTTTAGACTCCAAGCTAGCCACTCTTTTTGGAAAGGTAATAATGGCATCGAAATCTCAAGAGGTGGTTCCTACTCTTCCATGGGACCCTTCTTTTGAGAAAATGCAACTAAGTCAAGCTCCCCATCATGTGCCCAAGATTCCTAGTCTTCAAGGCCTTTCTCCCAAACCTTCCAATTCAAATCGTCAGCAATGCCATCTTCTAAATGTAATGGCTTCTTTTCTTTTTGCTTCCATAGTTTTTTTCTTCTCCATGCATTTTTTAATGGTTTTGACCCCTTTTGTTTAAGGGTAGATTAAGAGATTTACTTATGTTTTATGTTTATAAGGTCTATAAATGACCCTTGGAATTTAATTGACTAATATCTAGATGATAAGGTGCAAAATGCATGTAACTTGTCAATGTTGACAACTTGTCAAATTTGACAACATTGTTTAAGGCATAACCGACCAAAATGATGGTTGAGAAGTTAGATAAAGGAGTTCATGTCAGTTTCCATGAAGGGAACAAGTCAATATATGTTTTTAATACCCAAAAATGAGCAGCATTGGTGGTTACAACAAGTTTTTTCCAATAAATTTAAAGATTTCTGATTTTTTCTATGTTCTACCATAATAAAATAGTCTGATTGCAGACATGTTTTTCATGTCTTATTATTAACTTAAAGTCCTGAAACCTATGTTATTCTAAGGAGGGATGAATACTCTTTTTTTGTCTTATTCTTCTAGAATCAAAAGGAAAATATGGATATATCAGAATTATTTAAGTGTAAGCAAATAACAAAATGAATGTCAAGAGCTTCAAACCATATCAATTTTGAATATTGTTGAGTGCCACACAACTATTGATAGGGCTTGTTAGAATGATTTTTAACCATCACATTTCTGGTCACATTTCTTTTAACCAAAAGTTAGTATTGGTCAATTTTTTGACCTTTCCATATTACTATGTTCGACAAGAATGCTATGCATTCGATGACCCCTTCAACAAACTTTGGTGGACATTTCGACAAATGGATGCTCTCAATTTCAACCTTTACACCAATAGAATCAATGAGAATGCTATGCATTTGACATCAATTTCAACAAAGTTTGGTGGAACATTGGTCTCAATTTCGATGACCATGCCGACCAAAGTTTGTCTTAATTCTTCTAGTTCCAAGGGATTGATTCAGTCGATAATTTGACCACTTGTAGGGTCAAAATTTTGAAGATGATTTTCCCTATAGAATAATCGACAAAAAAATATCAACCACAATTTTAGTTATCTATTTGACCAATTGGTGTAGAAAATTCAACTAATTCTCATTGAAAAATAGGGTAAAATTTACTAGTGGATTTTCTTCAAGGATGAGATCAACTCTATTTAATCATCATAATCAACTTTGTTTCCAAGACTAGAAAATATTGATTTAGTCTATGGATTCTATACTACTACCTTGGGTGTGGGACTGATTGCTACTTGTTCTTGTATTCATTCATGCCCTACTACCTCTATATCAACTTGTGTTTATGCTTGTTTATGTTCTGCTTCTTCTTCTTGTCTTGTTTCCTTTTCTTCTTCATTCACTATCATATCATGTTTTTCCATAGCTAAATTGTAAACAATGTCCTCAAGATTTCTAAATGGGTTTTTCTCACTGTCCAAAGTGATGTCCATTCCTTCCACATTCATGGTTTCATCTTCAATGTTGATTGATGGTGGCAGTGATGGTGTAGGAATTTTCTATTTCTGAGCTTCCAATACTTGATCTGATGTACTTGTGTACTCACTAGGACCTAAGTTCATTACTTTTATAACCTCCTATTTAGTTTCTTTGTTAAATTCCTCATAGTTCCCTCCCATTATCAAGATGTGATGCAAGAGCATCTTGGGTCTTTGAGCAATCTTGCATCAACCAAAAATATTTCCTATTTTCTATTGTTTGCATTATAATTGATGTATTTGTTGGTTTCATGTTGTGAAAAGCTTACATGATGTTGAGGACCTATTTGGTAACCTTCTCCTATGAGAATATAAGGATTGGATGGACCATTTCAAAGTTATAGTTGTTTTCCTTACTGTTGGAGTTGTATTTTCCTACATTTTGCATGTTGATTGCATGTCATGTAGCCATTCATCCTTAAGGAATTATCCTTTTCAATCTTAGAGCCTTAAAGATGACCTGAATTAATATCATCACCTAATACTGCAAGTCCAAATTCATTATGAGTTAAAAGTTATGACCATTTTGCTCGAGTACCTATTTTTAGCCAGTTTCATGCAAAACTTGGAGTTTTTCATCTTGTGCAGTTCTATGTGATGAAATGGGGCCTTGAAAATTTAGGGACATGTTCTTGGATCATGTGTGGACCTAAATTTAACTTCACATTAATTTTGTATCATTCTTTCATTAGTTTTGGTTTACTCCTCCAAGTTGGACTTATAATATAATTAAATATCTGACTAGATGACTTGTGGCTTAGCTGGCTATATAACGAGTCTAGGTTGATGTAGTAAGGTATCAAGAAGTAGTTATAGGAATAATTTTGATGATATAAGAGTAGTAGAAGAAGAAAAGAATATACTATGTGAGCTGAGACTCTGAATTCATAATTCTCTTTGTATAAGGCCAAAACCCAAAAGGCCTCATAGTTGGGTATGTTGAATTAATATAAATACTTTGTTTTTGCTGCCAGTTTCTTGTCTCATATCCATTGTGTTTTTCAATTTTTTCATGTGAATTATATATTTCTTATGTGTGTAACTTTGAGTAGGGCTTGTTAGTTGATTTAGGTGGACTCAATTCTACTGATTCTACTTGTATATTACCCTGCCCCTATGTCAAGTGGTATCAGAGCAAGTTCTTTCTTGTGAATTGGATTGTGGAGAACCTTATTGGATTGGTTGTAGGGTGGTAGATTGAAGATCTAACCTATAACTTGTAGAGGGTTATGATCTTGCTAGAACTTGATTCTCAAGATGGTTCATGGTAGAGGAAATGATAATGTTATCATGGATATGTTGAGGTAGATTGTAACTAGGCTTGAAACTATAGGGACAACCCAGAGAAGAGGGGCACATCTTGAAGATGTTAGTGATGAAGAAGAGGTAGCACCTAATCCTAAACCTGAAGTTGAACAAGATGAGGAAAGACTTTTGAGGGTTATGTCTAAGGCTAACTCCAGACCTATAGTTGAAGTTGCTTGCTATGATGGAAGACTTGAGACTGATGCACTTTTGGATTGGATCTTTGAGATGGATAAATACTTTTAGTATGAAGGTACTCATAATAACAAGAAGGTTAAGATAGAAGTCACAAATTTGAAAGGCCACACATCTGTTTGGTAGGATCATTTTCAGAATGAGAGACAAAAGGGAGGAAAAGAAAAGATCAAGACATGGATGAAGATGCTTGGAAAGATGAAAAAGAAGTTTCTTCTAGCTGATTACCAAGTTAGTTTTATGAGAAAAATGTAAAATATGATACAAAAGGACATGAGTGTGAAAGAATATACCGAGGAGTTTTACAAATTGGATATCAGATCTAGACATGTCGATGGTGAAGTTGAGAAGGTGGCTAGATACCTGAATGTCTTGAGGACATCAATTCAAGATGAGATGAGCTATGTTAAAATAGATAGTGTGGAATAAGCATACCAATTTTCTTTGAAGGAAGAAGAGAGATTGACATAAAGACATGATCCATGAAAAAGAGGAAGAGGTGGAATATTTAAGAGAAGTAGAGGTAGATCTTATGGAGAAAGTAGCAGATCTAACAATGCATTGCAAGATAGAGGATGGAAAGATGACCCTACTAAAAGAGGTAATTACTCTAGGGGTATCTATCTTGGTTACTCTAGGAATAAAAATAGTGGTAAAAGAGAAGAGAAATCTTGGTTTAAAGGTACTTGTTACAAATGTGGTGAAGAAGGACATATAGCTTTTGAATGTACTAACTCTAGAAAGAAGACTGGAGGTAATGGAAAAAACAATTTGGCTTGTGAAAAAGTTGATGAATTATCTAATGAAACTAAACATAGTGACTACTTGATGCTACGAAGAATCTTGTGGAATGAAGAAGTTGATGAGGAGCCTATTATGAGGAAAATTTTATTCAAAACCAAATGTAAGATCACTGACAAATGTTGTAAGGTAATTATTGATAGTGCAAGTTTTGATAATTTGGCATCCAAAGAGTTGGTTAACAAACTACAGTTATAGAGATTGAGACATCCTAAGACTAACCATATTTCTTAGATCCAAAAGGAGCATAAACTACTTGTAAGTGAACAATGCCTTGTTAAATTCAAAATTGGGAATTATCATGATGAATTCTTGTGTGATATTATGACTATGGATTGTTGACATATTCTTTTGGGTAGACCTTGGTAGTATGATATGAAAGCTTTGCATGATGGTAGATTGAATAAATATACTATTTGGATGGATGGAAAGAAATAAGTATTATTGCCTTTAGTAGAGAAGTTTGATGAATGTCACTATACTATAGTCAGAGTATGCTTAGTTGATGGTAAAAAGTTTGCAAGAGAAATTAAAGAACATAATATTTGTTTTCCTTTAATTCCAAGGAAAACTGGGAAACAAGATGAGTTAGAACATGCACCTGAGGTTAAACCATTGTTGACTAAATTTCATGATATCATTTTTGAAAATGTACCTGATGGTTTACCACCTATGAGAAGTATAAGTCATTGTATGGATTTGATATTGGGAGCTAGTTTTCTTAATAAAGCACCACATAGGTGTTAATATGATTTAGAAAAATAGAGAGGGGGGTGAATAAGTTGTTCTCAGGTCCAAATGTATAAAATAATCTTTTAAACTCTTCAACAAATTAGATCTAATAACCAACACCTACTTGGTCATTACTGATTGCATAACAGAAACATATAATAGTGCAGTCCACTTATCCAATAGCATCTAACTTGCAAAACATAGAAATGTTCAAACTAAAACATTCACACAAGTATCAACACCAAGATTTATAGTGGAAACCCAATTTGGGAAAAACCACTTTGTAACATGTTACTATTATGTTCACTCTTCTAAAGTGATCTCGGTGAAAATCCAACCCTATCAAAGGTTACAAACACACTATTAGGTGTGACCTGGTTAAAGGATTTCAACCACTCTATTAAAAGTGTGCCTTGTTATAGGACTTACATACACTCCATTAGAATGCAACCTTGTTCAAAGGATTTATACCTATGAATGTTAGGTTAACCTCTATTAAAAGGATTTTGACTATTACAATGGTTAGAAAGTAGCAGTAATATTGATCTAAGAAACATACAACTCACTTTGCAAATATCAAATCCAATTCCATACACATATGTTGGCTTACTGACTGTGAACCTTTTCCATCTCCATCACTAATCTGCTCAAAACCCTTCAAGTGATCACAACACTTCTCCTTCATCCTTTTCTACTTAGACAATCAATAAAAATACTTCCATCATTCACTTCTTTCGGTACATTCAACCTCTTGCTTAGGTTTCCTTAATACTACCTCTATTAGGTCAATACATATTTTTTTTCTTAATCTCCTTCATAGATCTTACTATTAGGTCAGATTCATTGAATTTTTCCTACATTATGTTCTTCAGCTTATCTTTGAAATATCTTGAATCTCTTAAAGATTTACAATAAAACATTTTATAGTGCATTAAATGCTTTCATACAATCAATAAATAAAGTCAGCACGTTTTATATAATTCAAGAATTCAATGATGTCGGCTAGAAATCTGAATTCTTCAACAAATGCAAAATACTGATGCTCAATCAATACTATGTCTGACTTCTCAGTCTTCTCTAGAAAGCTTGGTCACCACATAAACTGTTCCCTCGGCTAACACTATCTTCCTCAACAATTAGCTGGTGTTCAATCAACACTATCTTTACTCAACATTCACTAGCTTGATTGACACAAACAACACTTAGCTTAAACTAGATTTCTTCACTTATGCTCAGTTAAGCCTACCAGTTTAGTCTTCATTCTTACTAAGATAAACAATACATTGTCTTATAATTGTGCCACATAATCAAGTACTCATTGAAGTATCAAGATAACTCAACCTTTCCTTAGGTGTTGTTGTTACCAACCTTGCCTATCCCCTTAGCAACACTCAAATAGATATAGTACTTTCTTAAATAGCAATAGTCTTACTAATTAAGGTTTGACATCAATGAAAATACAACAATTGCTTCAATTGTAGTTTCCAACAATCTCCCTCTTTGGCATTGATGGAAACACCATATGAATATCACATGAATTAACAACCAATCCAAAACTTATCTGTCTATTAGAGAAATGTATAATATCCTTAGCTTCATTTTGATACATAATTAAGTAGCCATGCATGACTATCCACTAAATTTCTCTCACTATCTTGATCTTCTCATTCTGTGTATTCATCTGTCATTACCTCCCTCTTTGACAAAAAATGCCAAAGTAGTAACAAAAACATACATCCTATAGATGTAGATATCATCCTTTCAGTTTAGTATAATATTTCTCCCTCTGTCATCTTTCTTATGACTTATTTTGACTTGCTGTGCTCTTCACAACTCTAGGATGCTCCTAAAGTGTGACCTTTCTCTACATCAATATGTTAAATGTTCTTTGCAGCACACTTGATGCAGTGCTCCTAGCTTGACTAGGCAGCCCCAGTTAGGGGAAGGACCCCTAATTGACTTCTTAGGTATTCATGAGCTTCTTTAGGTAAAGATTTAGTGAATATATCTACTATTTGTTCCTCGGTATTCACATATTCCATGTGGACCTCTTTATCTTGTACCAATTCTCTCAAGTAGTGATACCTATTGGCAATCTGTTTGGTCTTTGTGTGCATCACTGGGTTTTTAGAGATGTTGATAGCACTTGTGTTGTCAGAGAAGATGACAACTAGTTAAGTGATTTCTTATTTCATGCCTACCAACAATTGCTTTATCTATATCAAATTTGAATAATTGATAGCTATAGCCACATACTTAGCTTCAACAGTAGATTGGGAAATGCAATTTTGTTTCTTTCTTGTCTAGGAAACTAATCTCTATCCAAGAAAGAAAGCTCCACCACTAGTACTCTTTCTATCATCTACATTTCCTTCCCAATTAGCATCTGTATACACTCTCAGTTCAAATTTGTCATACTTCTTGTAATAAAATCCATAGTCAGCAGTTCCTTTCAAATATCTCATGATTCTTGTAACCACCATCATGTGATTTTCCTTAGGATTGGTAGAAAATAATGCCATAATCCCAACAACTAATACAATATCTAGTCTTCTATGTACAACATCCTATAGCTTTTTGATCATAGATCTATGCAAAGTCTGGTTAACTTTGACAACATCATCATTCTTAGACAACTTGTGTCCAGTAGCCATGTGAGTACTTACTAGCCTTGAGTCTTCCACACCAAAGGTTTTCAGTATCTCATGAACATGTTTAGACTGGGTGATGAAGATTCCTTTCTCCATCTAATATACTTGTAAACCAACAAAAAATTTGATCTCCTCAAACATACTCATTTCAAATTCAGTTTGCATTTCATTTGAGAATTTCTTACACAAGGCATCTTGTCCACCAAATACAATATCATCTACAAAGGTTTTGGCTAACAAGATTCCTTTACCTTCTTCATCTTTCATGTACAAATTGCTTGTGTCATTTGTCCTTGTGAATCCAATCTATATTAGGTAGTTGTGCAATCTCTCATACCATGCTCTGGGAGCTTGCTTTAATCCATATAGTTCTTTATTCAGTTTGCAAACCATGTGTCTTCTGTTTGGGTCAAAAAATACTTCTGGTTGTTCAATATATACTTCTTCTTCCAATATACCATTGAAAAATGTAGACTTGACATCCATTTGGTATACCTTGAAACTTTTATAGGCAACATATACAAGCAAAGCTCTAACTCCTAATCTTGCTATAGGGGCAAATGTTTCCCCATAATCTATTCCTTCTTCTTGTGTGTAGCCTTTGCATACCAGCCTAGTCTTGTTTCTTGTGATTTGACCAAGTTCATTTAGCTTATTAAAAAATACCCACTTTGTCCCAATGACATTCTTATCTTATGGTCTCAGCACCAGAGTCCAGGTATCATTCTTCTCTATCTGGTCAATCTCTTCATTCATTGCTTCTATCCAGTCTTCATTTTCTAATGCTTCATTTGTTGTCTTTGGCTCATATTCACATAGAAAACATGTTGGATCTCTTACCTTTCTTCTTGTTTGAATTTTAGTATCTTTATCTCTAATAATCTATTCAGGCTTGTGATGCCTCCTTACATATTGTGCTAGAACAGGTTCTACTCTTATTTCATTCGGCTCATCAGGTTCTCCTACAAGATTGTAAGATTCATTTTCTAAATGCTTGACAACCTCTTCCTGATACTCAATAGCTTCTTCCCATTGCTCAACACATTCTTCTTCTCTCTCAGCATTGTTATCCTAATGCTCAACATTGCTTACCCGAGACTTAGCATAAAGTGTAGGTTTGTCACTTGCCTCTTCTTCCTTTATATACACAAAAGATCTATAATCTTCTAGTATCTTGTTACTGTCAGCTTCATTTTTCTTTTCATACTCATCAACTTTGACATTTACACTTTCCACAAGTTTATTAGTGTTAGAATTCAGACACTTATAAGCTTTACTTTTTGTGGAATAGCCTAGGAATATACCCTCATCACTTTTAGCATCAAATTTTCCATTCCTACTATCCTTCAATATGTAGCACTTACTTCCAAAGATTGTAAAGTATTTTACATTTGGTGCATGCCCATGTCATAATTCATAAGGTGTCAAATTTGTACCTTTTTTTATCTGTACTTGGTTAAGAGTATAAACAACTATACTTACAACTTCTTTCCAATACTTCTATGCAACATTCTTTTCAATCACTAATGTCTGTGCATAGTCCAAGATAGATATGTTCCTTCTCTCTACTGTACCATTCTATGGAGGAGTTTTAGGTGCAGACATCTATCTTTTGATTCCTCTATCATTGCAAAATAGATTGAACTCATTTGATGTGAATTCTCCACCTCGGTCAGATCTCAGACACTTCAAGTTTTTACCCTTCTCTTTTTCAACCTTGGCCACATGCCACTTAAAAAATTGAAAAGCATTAGATTTTTCTTTTAAGAACATTACATGCATCATTCTAGTATAATCATCAACAAACAGGATAAAATATCTAGCACCACAATAACTTGGTACACCCATCAGTCCACAAAGGTCAGTATGAACCAACTCTAAGACATTCTCAGAAGTAAAGGTTTTGCTATTGAAACTAGACTTAGTCATCTTACCCAATTGACATTCTTTGCACATTACATTCTCAAGTTTCTTCAATCTAGGTAGACCTCTCACTTTCTTTTTCTTGCTAATTTCTACCAGATTGTCAAAGTTAACATGACATAGCCACTTATGCCATAACCAAATATCATCAAGTTGTGCAATCATACATGTTTATTTAGATAGGTCTAGATAGAACAAATTACCTCTTATATGTTCTCCACTTCCAATTAGTTCACCTGTGGCATCAAATATTTTGACCTTCCTATGATGAAATTCCACTCGGTAGCCAGTGCTATTAAGCTATGCAACACTCAATAGATTATAATTAAGACCCTCAACCCAATAAGCATTTTCAAAAAAGATCTTATCAGTCAGCTTAATCAATCCTTTTCCTCTAACAGGACATGGTGCATCATTTCCAAACTTTACACTCCTACCTTTATAATGGTTTAAGGTATCAAACTTACTCTTATCTCCAGTTATATGATGTGAACAACCACTGTCAATAATCCATTTATCATTTTTGTTCACATAAGATATTAATGTAGTTTTCTCATTCTCATCAGATTCATCTTTCATTGCAGCATAGACAACTTCAATTTCAAAATCATCACTATCAGTGTCAATCTCTTCTTCAACAATGTAGTAGGATTTCTTACCTTTCCCTTTGTAGTCTTTTTATCTTTGGTAACCTCTATCTTCTCTTTTGTCTTTTTTCTTGTTGTCTCTTTCTTCATCCTTATTATCCCTATTAGGACATCTAGCAGCTATATGACCAACATTATTACATGAAAAACATATAATAGGGAGTTTACCTTTGTACCTTCCTCTTCCCATTTTTAGTCTTCTAGCCATAAGAGCTTCTAGATCCTCAAGTTCTTCATCAAATGTGCCACTGTCACTATCACTTTCATGTTCACTTTCACTTATGCATCTTTCTTTTTACTTCTTTGACTTATTCAAAACTATTTGAGACTTAAAAGAAGATTCAATAGTACCAACAATGAAGTTATCATAGTTAGAAAGTTCAAAAATAGTAAGCTTGCTGACCAAACTTTCTAAAGTAAGGACATTAGGAGAGTTACAT
Organism: Chamaecyparis obtusa; assembly: GCA_027943335.1. NCBI lineage: Eukaryota > Viridiplantae > Streptophyta > Pinopsida > Cupressales > Cupressaceae > Chamaecyparis > Chamaecyparis obtusa. Next base: position 939,480 of record BSBK01002925.1, on the reverse strand, counting down.
CTAGATTCCTGGATTACAAAAATTTTGATTGCATAGATAGGATGCAGAGGTCTCAATACTTTTCCTATTACAGTTTCATCCTCAATAGTTCCATTTGCTCCTCTAATAGCATTTACAACTTCTTTTATTCTACCACAATATTGTACAATATTCTCACCTTCTTGCATTCTCATTTCATCAAATTTACCTCTTAGGCTCTCAGCTTTTTCTCTCAACACATTCACATCACCACCATAAATGCTTGCAAGGGTTTCCCACATTTTCTTTGCGGTACTACAATCTTTGATGTCTTCAAATTCTAGATAACTTAGGGTAGATGCAATCTCCAACATTGCTTGGTTGTGCTCTTGGTTAGCTTTCATTTCCTTAGTAGTCAGAGGTTTAGCAGGTGTGACATAGTCATGTTCAATGTAATACTTAGCAGAATCACTAATACCAGCTAGATGTAGCTTCATCAAACTTTGCCATGCAGGAAAGTTTTCCTTATTGAGCTTAGGTACCTCCTTATACATCTTGATCATTTTCTTCAAGTACCTTCAAACTTGATCTATGTAAGCACCAATAGCTCTGATACCAATTATTAATATGATTTAGAACAATAGAGAGGGGGGGTGAATCAGTTGTTCTTAGGTCCAGATGTATAAAATAATCTTTTAAAATCTTCAACAAATCAGATCTAATAACCAACAGCTACTCGGTCATTACTGATTGCATAACAGAAACATTTAACAGTGTAGTTCACTTATCCAATAGCATCTAACTTGCAAAAAATAGAAATTTTCAAACCAAAACATTCACACAAGTATCAAAACCAAGATTTATAGTGGAAACCCAATTTGGGAAAAACCACTTTGTAACATGCTACTATTATGTTCACTCTTCTGAAGTGAGCTCGGTGAAAAGCCAACCCTGTCAAAGCTTACAAACACACTATCAGGTGTGACCTGATTAAATGATTTCAACCACTCTATTAAAAGTGCACCTTGTTATAGGACTTACATACACTCCATTAGAATGCAACCTTGTTCAAAGGATTTATACCTATGACTATTATGTCAAACTCTTTTAAAAGGATTTTGACTACTACAATGGTTAGAAAGTAGCAATAATATTGATCTGAGAAACATACAACTCACTTTGCAAATATCAAATCCAATTCCATACACATATGCTAGCTTATTGGCTATGAACCTTTTCCATCTCCATCACTGATCTACTTGGAACCCTTCAAGCTATCACAACACTTCTCCTTCAACCTTTTCTGCTTAGATAGTCAATAACAATACTTCTAGCATTCACTTCTTTCGATACATTCAACCTCTTGCTTAGGTTTCCTTAATACTACCTCTATTAGGTCAATACATCTTTTTCTGCTTAATCTCCTTCATAGATCTTAGGGTTAGGTCAAATTCATTGAATCCATCCTACATTATGTTCTTCAGCTTATCTTTGAAATATCTCAAATCTGTTAAAGATTTACAATAAAATGTTTTACAGTGCATTAAATGCTTTCATACAATCAATAAATAAAGTCAACACATTTTACATAATTCAAGAATTCAATGATGTTGATAGGAAATCTGAATTCTTCAAAAAATGCAAAATACTGATGCTTGGTCAATACTGTGTCCAACTTCTCGGTCTTCTCTAGAAAGCTTGGTCACCACATAAACCATTCCCTCGGCTAACACTATCTTTGTCAACAATTAATTGGTGTTCAGTCAACACTGTCTTTACTTGACATTCACTAGCTCAGTCAACACAAACAACACTCGACTTAAACTAGATTTCTTCACTTATGCTCGGTTAAGCCTACTAGTTTAGTCTTCATTCTTACTAAGATAAATAATACATTGTCTTATCATTGTGCCACATAATCAAGTACTCATTGAAGTATCAAGATAACTCAACCTTTCCTTAGGTGTTGTTGTTACCAACCTTTCCTATCCCCTTAGCAACACTCAAATAGATATACTACTTTCTTAAATATCAATAGTCTTACCAATTAAGGTTTGACATCAATGACAATACAACAATTGCTTCAATTGTAGTTTCCAACAATAGGTTGACACCTAATGAAAAGACTGAGTTGAATAGACGAGTGCAAGAATTTCTTGAGAGGGGTTTGATTAGGGAAAGTTTGATTCCTTGTATGTTACTTGTTGTATTAGCACCAAAAAATAATGGAGAATGGAGAATGTGCACATATTCTAGAGCTATAAACAAGATAACAGTAAATTACATATTTTCTTTGCCTAGGATGGATGACATAATGGATAGTTTGAGTAGAGAAAATTATTTCACAAAGATTGATTTGAAGAGTGGTTATCATCATATTAGGATTAGAGAAGGGGATGAATGGAAAAATGCTTTTAAGACTAATGAAGGTTTGTATGAATGGTTGGTTATGCCTTTTGGTCTGACTAATGCACCTAGTACTTTCATGAGGATGATGAATGAATTTTTAAAATGATTCTTGGGTAAGTTTGTTATTGTATATCTTGATGATATTTTGATATTCAATAAGAGTAAGGAAGAACATCTTGAGCATATGAGACAAGTATTGTAGAGATTTAAAGAAGAAAAGTTGCTGATTAATTTGATGAAATGTTCATTTATCAAAGAAGAGATTATGTACCTTGGTTTTTTAATTTCAGCTGATGGATTGAAGATGGATGCTGACAAATTAAGAGTTATACTTGATTGGCCTACACCAGAGAATGTTGGAGAGGTAAGATAATTTCATGGATTGGAAAGTTTTTATAGGAAGTTCATCAAAAAATTTAGTTCTATTTGTAATGCTATGATTGAAACTATGAGAGGGGAAAAAAGGGATTTCAAATGGACACATGGAGCACAAAAGAGTTTTGAAACATTGAAACAAAGAATTGCAGAGTTCCCTACACTTACTTTACCTAATTTTAGTAAAGTTTTTCAAGTTTAATGTGATGCTAGTGGAAGTGCAATAGGAGCTATTTTGAGTTAAGAAGGAAGACCTATATCTTTCTTTCATGAAAAATTGAATGATGCTAAGAGAAAATATTTAGTTTATGACCAGGAATGCTATGCTATTTTTCAAGCTTTGAAGAAATGGAGACATTATTTGATGCCTAAATATTTTTTGTTGTATACTAACCATAAAGCTTTATAGTATTTGTGAAGTTAGAATAAATTGAATTACAGATAGATGAAGTGGGTTGAGTTCTTGTAGAATTTTTCCTTTTCATTGAAGCATAAAAGTGGAAAGTCAAATAAAGTTCTTGATGCCTTGAGTCGAAGAAGAAATTTGCTGACAAAAATGAGAGTTGAGGTAATTGCTATTGATGATTTGAAGTGTTTGTATGAAACTAACCTTGATTTTGTAGAGACTTGGAAATCTTGTAAGTAACACATAGTGAGTGATAAGTGGACTGATTATTTCATTCAAGAAGACATGTTGTTTATGGGAGATCAGTTGTGCATACCTAGAGGATCTATGAGAGAGAACATAATGAAGGAGAAAAATAGTGGTGGACTTGATGGACATTTTGGGATTGATAAGACTATGAAACTGATTTCAAAAAGATACTTTTGACCATAGATATATAGAGATGTACAAAGAATGGTTAGAGGTTGTAGAATTTTCCAAATAGTAAAAGGAACTAGTCAGAACTTGGGATTGTATACACCATTTCCTGTACCTGATAGACCTTGGGAAGATGTGAGTATGGACTTTTTTCTTGGCTTTCCTAGAATTTAGAGAGTTAATGATTATATTTTGGTAGTGGTTGACAGATTTTCAAAGATGGCTCATTTCATACATTGTAAGAAGACATTTGATGCATTACATGTAGCTGAATTATTTATCAAGGAAGTGGTAAGATTGCATGGTTTGCCTAAATCTATTATTTTAGACAGAGATACTAAGTTTACTAGTTACTTTTGGAGAACACTTTGGAAAAAGATGAATACAAAGTTGAAGTTTAGTTCTACATTTCACCCTTAGACAGATGGATAGATTGAAGTTGTGAACAAAAGTTTGGGAAACTTGTTGAGATGTTTAGTTGGAGATAAGCCTCTTAATTGGGATTTAGTTTTGGCACAATAAGAGTTTGCATATAATAATTATATGAATAGAAGCACTAAGAGGACACCATTTGAGATTGTTACTAGATTTCATCCTAAGGGAACCATAGAGATAAGAGATTTACATACTGAGATAAGAAGAAGTGTTAACGCTGAGGATTTTGATGTCTTCATGAGAACATTACATGATGAAGTCAAAAGGAATTTGGAGGATAGTAATCTAAAATATAAACAAAGAGAAGATAAGAGAAGGATATATAAATATTTTGAGGTTGGAGATGAGGTTATGATTCATTTGAAGAAAAATAGATTTCCATTTGGTACCTACAACAAGCTGAAAATGAAGAAGTTTGGACCTTGTAAGATTCTGAATAAGTTTGACGGTGGAAATGCTTATGAAGTGGAATTACCAGAGGACATGGATATGATATATTTGATTACTTTGAATCAAATGATGAGATAGAAGATGATTCAGATTATCCTAAGAAGAAGAATGACAACATTGAGAAGATCTTGAATAGTAGAGTAAGTAAGAGTACAAGAGGAAAAGATTACATGGAATACCTAGTTCAGTGGAAAGACAAGCCAGTTGAAGATAGTTCATGGATTACACAAGATGAGTTGGATATTTATCATTCAGGTTAGAATATAAGAAGTTTCAAATGTGGACATGAGTTCTTCATTTACTCTAGGTGTCTGATGCGGGAGTATCTTGGGTCTTTGAGATATCTTGCATCAACCAAAAATATTTCTTGTTTTCTCTTGTTTGCATTATAATTGTTGTAATTTTTGGTTTCATGTTGTGAAAATTTTACATGATGTTGAGGAAGTATTTGGGAACCTTCTCCTATGAGAACATAAGGATTGGATGGACCATTTCAAAGTTATAGCTATTTTCCTTGCTGTTAGAGTTGTATTTTCTTGCATTCCACATGCTAATTGTGCATTATGTATTTTTTGATCCTTAAGGAATCAGCCCTTTGTCTCTTAGGAACTTAAAGAGGACATACATTAATATCATCACCTAAGACCATGAGTCCTAATTCATTATGAGTTAAAAGTTACAACCATTTTTCTCAGGTACCTATTTTCAGCTAGTTTCACTCGAAACGTGGATTTTTTCATCTTGTGTGGTTCCGTGTGATGAAATGGGGACTTGAGAAGTTAGGGAAATATTATTGCATCATGTGTGGACCTAAATTTAAATTTTCATTAAGTTTTGATCATTCTACATTAGTTTTGTTTTACTCTTCCAAGTTGGACCTATAATGTAATTAAATGCCTGACTGGTCGACTTGTGGCTTAGCTAGTTATATAAGGAATCTAGGTTGATGTAGTAAGGTATCAAGGAGTAGATCTAGGAAGGATGTTGATGATAGAAGAGTAGTAGAAGAAGAAAAGAAGATATTACATGAGATGAGGCTCTGAATTCATAATTCTCTTTGTATAAGGCTGAAACTCGGAAGGCCTCACAGCCAGGAATGTTGAAATATTTAATATAAATGCTCTATTATTTCTGCTAGTTTCTTGTCTCATATCCATTTTTTTTTCACTTTGTTCATGTGAATTATATATTTCTTTCTTGTGTAACTCTGAGCAGGGCTTGTTAGTTGATTTAGGTGGACTCAATTATGTTGATTGTGCTTGTATATCACCCTGGCCCTATGTCAAGATGGTTCTCCTCTTCATTCTTAAATGAGTATAAAGATTTTTCAAAATTTCTATGAAATGATCTTCATTTTTAATGTCATAGAGATTCCTTACATAGTTCTCTCTTATATTTTTATATTCTTCAGTTGCTCTTTTCTTTCTATTTACTAACCTTTCAAAGAGTTCATCAGGAATCTTTCCTTGAATACTGTCAAACTTTTTATCAGCCAAAATCATATGTTTGAAAACTGCATTTTCTAAGTTCAACTTCTTTGAATAATTGTACATCTCATAGTATTTTTCATTTTAGAGAAATGTCCTTCATTAATTATTAGGGCATTTACTTTCTCTATCTTTGGTTTCCATTTCTTCTTACTTCCTCTAGTATCTTCATCATCTTTTACTTTAGATACCTTTCTTTCTACTAGGGTAAATATGGTTTTCTATCTCTTTCCTAGCCCACTTGCCATTTACTTTACTCTTTTAGCTGGTGGAGTGGTGGAGGTTCTAGTTGATTTCCTTATTTCTTGTACCTCTTCAATTTTTATCACTTTTCTAAATTCTGAACATCTTAAATAATTGATGATAGGGGTGGAATAGATAGAACTTATTTTTGTCCAATGTCTCTTATTGCTGCTGCAGTCTACTTCACAACTAGGAATTCATGTTTTGTCATTCCAATTTCTCTTCATGCAAAAAATTTTTGGAGTTAAATTTCTCGTCATAGGTTCCAAATCTAGAGTTATTCACATCTAGATTTCCCTTAAGTAATTTGTTCACATACTCTTCTACTTCAACTTCTGAAACTTCATATCCAAGTGGATCTATAAACTCAATTCTCAGTTCAACTTCTTCAATAAAATTGAAATTAGTGTCAACCATGAAACATATTTCATTTTTCTACTTCTCTACAATAACTTGTGGAATCCTTGACCTTTTTCTCATTTGATTCTAAAATATTTTGATTATGAAGGTTGCACTCTCATTAACCTTGTCTATAGGGTGTCTCAGATACACCTAGCTGATTCTATCTATAGTAGTCATGTTATCATTCCAATCTTCTACAATAGTGTTTGGAAATCTTCTCAATAAATGAAAAAACATGTATGTAATTAGAGATGAGAATCTAAACTATGAGTTCTTGGTTTTCTTTATCTTCTCAAGGTTCTTAAACAATTTAATTCTTTAGATTTCACACATATCTATTTAAAATTTATTAGCATACATCAAATATGCTGCATGAACCATTCTATTTGCCATGTCATCTACTCTAGAATTTGCACAAAACTTAGATGTTACAATCTTGCAAACATATCTAACATCATCTTGTGATATCTTGCTAATTACTATCCCTTTACCATTATAGGATGAATTGTCGGTGTTGTCCAATACAGTCTTGTTTACATTATTCTCAATAAAGGGTATGACTCAAGTTTTAGATAAACCGGTTACCTCATGAATTAGGTCTACAATGATATCTATCATGCTTTCATCTAGCCAAAAATTCCCATTGTGAATTCTTCTTAAAATGATTTTAGTGCATTCATCATCATCGAATTCATAGTGCAGTGAATACTTCACAATTTCATTTTCCTTCAAATGTTCAAACCCTACTTTCAATGACATATCCTGATTATATAACTTCTCATATTGCTTAGCCATATTACTCGCATTGAGGGTCTAAAATTTTCATCTTAGATAACCTCTTACATCTTTTGAATGTAAAACTTTGTCTGGTACAGATGACAATGCAAGACTAGGGTCTTCTTCCAAGGGTTCTACTAGTTCTCTTTTGACTCTAGGTCCAATAGTATACCTTACAAGGTAAATAAGTGATACATCCATGACTTCTACAAAATCTTTTAACTGCTTGATAGATTTTCTTAGTAAAATACCTCAATTTCACAATTTAGGGCTTTGCCTATTTCTGGCTCGAAATTCTTTACCAAATCATGTAAAATGATCTCAATCACCACTGTATTGATCTCCTTATCATTTTTAGTGTCTTGAATGATCAAATAATAATGATCATAAGCTTTTAACCTTTGAATCTTTCAAGAATCTGACAACGCATTCAATTCTCCACTTCTTTCCAAAAAGTTGTTCCTTCCCTGCAAAACTTCATACCTCTCGCGAACTTACATATATTCATATTATCTCATGCGTTCTTAACCATAGCATCATTACATCATGTACTACCTTAAATTAAATGTGCAAAACTCAATTCATTCTACACTAACTTCTACATTATCCTAAGTTCCTATTCTAATACATTCTTTATGAATTAAGTTCTTCAAGATGGGTTAGGAAGAGATTCACACTTACTATCAGATACTTCACCCATCTGATTACCTTGTGTACTGAGTGTGTCTTCTTGATTAGTGGATTTAACAAATTTCACTTCTTACATCCTTTTGGACTATTTCTTGCATTCTCATTTCTCTTTGTATAGCTTCTAGGATTATGGTTTCTCATGTTGTTCATTCTGCAAAATCTTGATGTATGACCAAATTTGCTACATATTTGGAAAACTAATCCATTATTTCCATATCTTGGTCTTGTCTGATGGATTTTTTATCTACAATTCCTGGCAATGTGTCTAATCTTGTTGCATCTATAACACACAACTCCATTTATTCTATTCATATCTTCAGTAGGTCTCTTATCTACATGGTTAGTATCTCTAAACATTCTACTACTATTACTATCATTAGATCTAGGCTTATTACAATCAATAGCTCTATGCCCAAAACCATGACAATTATAACAATAACCATTGAGAGGTTTGAATTTCTTACATGTGCAATCTTTCTTCATATGACCAAAAGTATTACATGAAAAACATCTATCTTTGAATTCTTTTTGTGTATCTTTAGGTGGTTCATATTCTTTAGGTGGATTAGGTATGTCTTCAGATTTTTTATCTTCATCAAATTTCTTTTCACTGGTGGAATACAATTTCTCAAGATTTTGTTTAGACTATGTCAATTCACCTTTCACAATTATATTGTACTTTTCAAGTTCAACATACTATAATTTGGTTTTCTCAAGTTTAGATTTGTCTTTACAAAGTTTAGACTTCATATCTTCATTTTCAGATTTCAGATTTGATTCATTCTTGTTGTTTCCATCTTTCAAACTTAAATTCATATCTATAATCTTTAATTCATGTTTAAGGATCTCATTTTCTTTCTTCAGATTTGAAATTTCATGATAATCTTTGATTTGAATTGTAAGTTCTTTCTTTGATTTCAATTCTTCCAACTTTTCTTTTAGCTTCTCAATTCAGTTCTTTGCTTCATCATATTTCCCTTTTAGAGTATCTCTTTCTTGAATAAGAATATCAATCTATTCAAGAGATTTTCAAGATTATTTTGTAATTGATCCATATCCATAAAGATCTTACTCAAGCTAGTATGCTTTCTCTTAATAACTTTCTTCTGAGTAACTAAGCTCTAATACCAATTGTTAGAAATGGAGAATACTAAGAGGGAAGTGAATTAGTATTCTACAAACTTTTACTTTTTCCTAATTATGGATATAACAAATTAACTTGATGCTTGCAAAACAAAGTAAACTAAATAACATGCAAAGCAATAAAGAAAATTAACTCATAACACCATGTGTGTTCTCGAGGAAACCCTAGCCAAGGGAAAACCCTAGTGGGGATGATACCCACAACTGATCCACTAATCAAAAGTATCCTGTAAAGGATGTTGACCATGTTAGGAGTCTATTACATACATGTAGTGTCTTTGTCCTGATTAAAGGACTATAGACCTTGCTAGAAGCCTCAACCCTACTAAGATTTGGTATACAGAATACAATGATTACAAGATGAGCTCACTACCCAAACATGCAATTTACAATTATATCTGATTACAAAAGGTAAGGTACTTAACCTTTCACTAATGCCCAATAGATTTCCTATTCTTATTTAGCTTTCTATCTTCTTCAATTTCATATACAAAGTCTACTTGTTTTTCTTTTACAACATATATCTTTGCATCATATCATTACATTATCTCATTACATTATGAAACTTTCTTTGCATTACATACTTCTTACATTTATACAATTTATTATGAATAATAACTTTACAGTCGGCTTTACAAAGCATAAACTCAAAACTAACTTATGCTTCCCAAGAGTTAACATCTAGGATGTCTTCCCTTGTATGGTTAAGTCATTATTTTTATAAACAAATTAATCCCTTAACTATTTTACTTATTTTTTCCTTTTACTCTACTTAGTCAGCTTTAACTCTATCTCAGTAATCTTGTAATAACTTCTTTCGTACATGTCGTACCAACTTGCACTTCTAGATGTGTCTTTGTCATACATAGAATTATCCATGTTCAAGTGTTCATGCACTAAAACATCTTCTATCAACATTGCTATCCAAAATTGTCTTTGGTTAGACTGGAAAAGACTGCTTATACATAGACATTTTTACTTGCCCTCTAACATAAATGCTTTCTGTCATAGTGTGATCTTCATACTAATTATATGTTTCCATAATGACAACAACTTGATATCCAACTCAGCCAAATTTCAAACAAATATTATTATTGTGTTATATAAAACATAATCATGTAAAACCCATGCATATACAACCTTCACGTGTGCATATAAGATTTGATCAGAGAAGGCATATGCACATATGAAAAATATGCAAATTTTACCAAGCATTACTGGGAACTAGACCCTACAACAAATGAACTTGTGATGATTTTCATAATAGCACATTTGTTAATGTGGGGTAAGCTCCCAGTAGTGCTCAGGAAAATCTACATGTTTATCACCTATGCATATACCTTCTCTAGTGGGAGGAGTCTAATGTTGTATGTTTGTGCTTTTTGACATGTTTTATGTTGTTTTTATCATGTTTGTAATGATGTTGATCATTTGATAGTATGATCACAAAATAATTTTATGTAAGCCATTGAATGGCATAAGGGATAGTGATGTAACCTTGGGGTCACTTGAGTGATCCAAGAATTTATGTAAAGGTCAAGGACCTATAAGGGTATCTATAGTTGGAATATGGCCATTAATGTCACTAAATCATGTAATTTAACTCAAAGTGAAAAGATTTCAAAAAGAAGATGTAAAATGCATTTGTGCAATTATGGCCTAGAATGGTCATCTAGGTGTTATGGGTTAGTAAAAATTTTAAAGGTTTTTCTAAAACCTTCTAAATATCCTAAATGGGTGTATGAGACACCATTTTGTAAAGTTGAAAATATTGGTTGTCAACTTGACAACACCATTAAGCCTATTTAGTTTTGATAGTCAGTTTTATGACTGTTACGAAATAGTTTTGGGTAGTTAGGTGGTTGCAGTTGAGTTTCTTTGAAGAGTTTGAGTCTATTTTGTTGGTTCCTAAAAATAACTTTACACTTAGAGAAAAACCAATATACTTAAGACTGGCTTTGAGGAGGGTTTAGTTCCAAATATGGGAAAATTTGTAGGTAACTAGACCAACTATAGGGACAATATTGGCCTTTACACTTCTGGCTCTATAGAACCAAGGCAAGTCCACCCAATCTAGTGAATAAAACACTTACAATACCAAGACTCAATTCAACAAAGAAGATAAATAGAGAGAAAGTACTAAATGATAACTAGTGACTCATTGACTCTCCATTGCTATGAAGAAAAAATACCACATAACCACAAAACTAAAAGGATCTACATGGATTTTATTTTATTTTGTAGAATATAACAAATACCAACAATACATATATCAACATATAACATAATTGTTTTTGTTTAGTGCCTTATCTATTGGGAAAATCATCTAATGTACTGTAGAATATAGAGACTGACTACTATTATTTCATCAAAGATCCAAGCCATGAACACAAATAACCAAAACCATGCTACTTACAAAAATCCTTATGCAAACCCAATGAATTTTTACTTCATCTAGAGCATCATTTAATTTGATTACAAACCAGAACTAAAGACTGACAACACATGCATAGATAAACTCCATACAATGAATCAAAAGACTCAAAACCCATAAAACTTGACATAGATGGAGAGAAATAAAATTGAAAACTTGCATTAAGTATGAGGAACTAAGCCTCTGTATACACCTTGCTTTAAGATTCAAAGCCACTGAGATAATATGAAAAAGATATGCAACTTTCTACTCTATTTTGATACATACTAGACAAAACATCCCATATTCCCTAACTGAAGGTTCAGGATACAACCTTTTGAACCCAAATTCCAGAAGCCACTTCTAAATGATCTTGGAAATCCTTATAAAGGATTGCAATAAGCTTAGGATCATTTAGGGCACAGTTAGGGCAACACTGTCAACCCTAAGACCATCCAAAATATTAGAGAAAAATATGATATTATTTACATTTTAAAACACATCTCTGCAAAATGTCTTCATCCTCTCCAAAATCTGATTTCAAATTACAAAGCCCATTACTTCTCTCACCCACTTGGTTTAATCTAGTATCTTTCACCACCATTGAAATCCTTATCTTCTTTCATTTCTGATGATATATTATACTTGTATATTATGATGAAAAATGAATCTCCAGACCAAATCTCCATGAGCAACTGCATTCATTTAAATTTTTTAATTTATCTCATTGTCTGAACTATAGAAACCTTTTAATTCTTTCTACATCTTTATTTATATTTGTGTGAGCCCCCACACACCATGTGACATCATCTGATTGGTCTATCAGTCCATCTCATTACCTGGCTGAATTGTCTACATCATCACACTTTCCATGTATCATCCTCTGGTTTGTCATCTTCTCTAACTTGCAACTCCTCTACCACCTCATCATCTAACATGTGTAGGCCAATCGTGATGTCACAATGGGTAATTTTTGAGCATATTTCCTTTAAGACTTTATGTTGGCTGTTGATCTCAGTATGCACATTGAGGTACCTAGCTTCATTATCTACCTCATCACAAACATGTGTCAGCTTGTTGTGATGTCAGGATTGTAACCTTCAAGCACCTTTCTCATTGTGGGATCACACCCATCATTGATCTTGGGTGCACATTTTGAGGGATGTGATGAGTCTTTATTCTATTTCATCAAAATATTCTTTCTTTTCTTGCAGGACCCACTCTGCCACCTAGATCATGTGTCACCTCACCTCCATGGTCCTTGTGCACACAAAAGAGGACTCCATCTGGGTGTCAACACTTGGACACCATGGTATTGTGCTCATTGGTATTTGAATAACCTTTTGTTCTTACCTATCATGAATGTGGGATTAAATTTCCCTTGTTTTATAATACTCTGCTTTCAAAAATTATCTCTTAGTGTGTACCCAACTGGCACACACTAGCTGACCCCACACCAAATGGCCCCACTCCTTCCCTCCTTACTTCTCTTTATTTCATGACTGGGCGTATTTTATTTTAAGTATCTCACACACACTAATTTGGGTGTATGTGGACAAAAGAAAAAAATGTAGCCCCCATTTTAGCCACCCCCCAAGCCTGTAAAAGTTTTCATTTATTTTTATTTGGTGTACACCTCCATGGCCTACAAGTGTAATATCCTCTTTGTTTCTCCTTTCTTGCAAGTAGCATCCCAATGGAGGGTACACACTATCCAAAGGATTATGTGTGCAGCCCATTTAGAATGTGTACATCACCACATAATACACAGTAAGGAAAGGAGGTGATACACACTCCTGTAAATGGTGCACATGGCATTTTAAATGATGCACACTGCCCCTTGTTTGGTACGTATAGCCACTAAACATGTGTGCACCTCCCAAATGGAATGGCATGCACACTAGAAAATGGAGAGTGCATAGCCCATGAGGCATACACTACCCTTGGATGACATGTGCACTCCCTCCCCTTTTAAAAAGGTATGCATCAGCTTTGCAATATGAATGACAAAAGGTATGCATGCCAGAGAAAAAGGAAGGCACACTTGGGAAGAATGAATACAAGTATGCACCATGTAAGAAGAAGAACACACAAAGCACAAAAATTGAACGCATGTCTATGTATGTTAGAGGGAAATGGGTGTGCATATAAGAGGAGAAGTAGTGCACACTAGAAGAAAATAAGTGCAATATAAATGAAGGAATGACATAAAAACTAAAAGGGAAGCCAACAAAGCACTTTAAAATAATAGGGAAAGTTGGTCCCAAAGTGGTTCTGGCTAAGAAAAAATTGATTTCAATCAACTGAGCCTCAAAATATGATCTGAGTGACTAGCTTCTACAACTGGCAATGATTCAAACAATGCCAGATATTCAAAAAACTTGATTTTCAATAATCATTGCCAAGTCACCACCAAATTTGAATAAACTACCTCCAAGAACACCATTAAAAGACTAATCAAAACTTATCACCAGATGTTGGTAGCTAGCGAACAGGAAATTTGTACTACAGATAGTCACTCCACTAGATGGATGTCCTCAAAGTTACGCAAGGCAAACAAATTTAAAATTTAAAATCACCTGTTAGAATTTGTTGTGTAAATGGAAACTAGAATCACTGGGAATCGCTTGTCAAGAAGATGCACTAAAAATATCCAATGAAGAGCTAAATCTAAACCATTGTTTCTTGTAGAAGATTCATATACAAGGAGTACAAAGAAATGACCCTGATCTCAAAAAAAACATCTAGCATAAAGTTATCAATTTTTGAATGTGGTCACTCTACAAAGTTGATCCTGTCAGCATTAGCCATCTGGATAAAACCCCTTTTGGTATGACTTTGAAAACTTATCAAATGAGACCCTCATGGTCTAAAACCTTGGATGTAGATTCTCTTTCATATGTATGAAACAAGGTTATATTTAGATCTCCTAGATGATAGACTGGTCACCCAAAAATAATCTTCAAAGTCACCTCAAAACATCCTAACTTTAAAATAATGAAACTATAGAAATCAGATTTGGAACTAACTGAGAAAAGAGGTCAAATGAATTGGTAATGATCTAGAAATCATCAGAGAAGCTCATTTCCATGTCTAAATTATAGAAAAATATTCACTTTCTCTTGATCATGAACTGGGTGCAATTTGTATAACCTCAAAGTAGGCCACTCAAATTCTGCATTTTCACATTCAATAAAATTGAATAAAATGCAAATAAAAAGGCCTTGGTAAACTAATCATACAAAATCTCACAAATATTAAAATGGGCATGGAGATACAATTTCATGCCTACAAAATACTACAACATTCCTTATACCATGACTATCAACTTGGTGCAGATGCAAACTACCAAAGTGGATCATTCAGTAAAAACTGAACAAAATGCAAAAGTACAGATTTGGGCAATGACCTCCAAATGGCTAGCTCCAAAACACATAAGAACTGAACTATGAGAGTTGTAACCAACTTCATATGCTAAATGATAGGCAAGGAACATGTGTCCCAAGCGGCATCCCATGAAAATGAATAGATCCCAATGACTCGCATTCAAACTAGGGTGATTTCAAAAGGTCTTTTGAAGAAATGAATCGAGCCTTAGAGAAATTTTCAGAATATAGACTCTAAAATTTATCCAAAATTCTAGAGTCCCAATAGTGGCTCTGATTTGGGACATGTGCCCCTTGTGGGCATACAAAGAACTTATAATCTCTTGGTAAAGAAGACCATTCAAAATACATTAGATTTTCTTCTCTCAAAAATAGGGAACCTTACTGAAAGAAACACACCACATGACTAAAAGGAAAACAACTACACAAATGTACAAATATTTACAAACATCCTCAAGCCCCGATAGTAAGAATTAGTTTTTACCTCTATCAAAAATATAATTCTCATTTCCATAAAGTGAAGGTAAACTGAAACTACTGCTTCTATCAACATAATCAAACACGCTGCCATGAATCTTTAGCATATTATATGGAAAACAATCAGCACCTTCATTATTAGTAGGCATTTGGGAATGACCAAAATACTAGAAGTGTTGATGATTGTGTAACATAAGGCTATCACACTCTACAAAATTTTTAAGTAGCCAAGGAAAAATATATTCTGGTTCCACAACACAGCTAGAAACATGCTGGCTCTTTTTAATACATATTGGAAGATCAAAAGAAAACTTTTGAAATTTAATAGTATGCATATCACACAAGCACTTAAGAAAATCATTGTAGACTAAAACTTGTGGCTTTAGATTCAATTCATTCTGAGAGACATCAACATGTTGGACTAGAAAAATAAAATATTCATTTTCTACTTGGTAACTAATATGTCCTTGCTGGCTTGTTTCAATGTATTCTAAAAATAGAGAATCAACACTCTTGATGTCCCACTCTTGGAGAAATGAACATACCTATGGCTGAAGCAAATAGTCTGATATAGAATTTGAAACCTCTTTCATCTTTACATGAAATATTTCAAAAAATGGCTCAAACAAATTAGTACATAGCCCATTGCACATGTCCTCCTCTTGGCATATGTCTCCCTAACATAATTCATTGTTGCAGTGTAGATTGTCAGTACTATTAACTTTCCCTTAATAGGAAATTGATTCCATATTATTAACAATATCAAAACCGTCAATGTCAACATCAAACAAGTTGACTTCCAGCTCTGGTTCAAAACAAAACTGAGCTACCATGGTTTCATATTCCTACTCATAGAAGCCTTCATCCATCTTAAGATCAATAACTTCACATGATAAATCAAAACTAAAAAATAAATTCATCCTCATTGTCAGCTGAAATAAAAGAATTCATCATTGCTTTAGTCATATTAGCTTCTTCACAACCATCTCCAACACATGATAACTACTCATCCTTATCACAAGGTTGCCTATAAACCACTACCTTATCTTCAAGGAGATCAGGGCCATTCTGGCTCCGTGAGTCCTCATCCTCACTATCATCACTACCAAAGTCTGATAGAACCTCGTCATTTGGGTCTTTATCATCATCTGATGAAATATCTTCCCCCTCTTCATTTTCAATACTTGACTGCAAACAATATGTTTTTGTAGCCTCACAACTAGAAAAACTAGTTTCAAATTCACTTGGTGTATAACCCCTATATATATCTATCTTTGCATCAAGAAAATTTTGTGATTCATCACTAACCATGTTAACTCCTATATTAGGGGTAGCCATTTCCCACTAAAAACATTCTTCATTTTGATTATGTTCTGAAGCATAATCTAAATCATGGTTATTAAAATCAGTAGGGATAAAAATACATTGACATTGATTTTTATTTGAACTAATCTACACCTATTTTCTTCATTTGGTACATTATGATAATGAACTCTAGTAGATATAAATCATTTGGCAATTCCATATTTCAAATTATTTTCAATATCCATCGCTGTCATAAAATCTTGATGTAAAGTATTTGGCTCTTTATTTCTTAATAAGAAGCTCATCTTTTTACCAAAAGCACCCAAATAAATTACTAAACATATTTGATCATTGTTCCTATATCTCTTTGAAATATCACTTAATGTTTTTGCAAATCTAATGTTGAATGATGGGACTAACTCATCTTCTTGAATTTTGATCTCCATCAATTTGTTCAATACACTAATTGTGTGTATTCTATCACCAAACTGCTCCATCAAAGCTAAATTTAAGTCTTCCCATGAAGAAATAGACCTTTCTAGCAAGGAATAAAACTAGACCCTGACATCTTCTTTCAAATTCTGAACCAGCAAATTTGTGATGACATCTCCATGGGAAATCTCAAAATCTCCCATTAGATCAGCAAACTCTTGTAAATGCTCACATGCCAAATCTAGTCGTTTCCCTTTAAACTCTTGTAAATGTTTCCTAATCTTAGTAGGAATTTCATTTAGGAAAACATGAATGTCATTAATACATAATGGTACATATCTTTGTATAGAAAAGCTTCTGCACGAATCCATTATGGGCTGCACTTTCACTTAATATTTTTTTTATATTTTTGTCATGAACAACTCATGCACCCATAAAATTTTCAAATCACACATATTTCTTCGAAAATACATCCAAGGTTTTTCAACAAATCAAGAGAAATATGCATGTCCACATTCCAAAAATCCTTTTTTATATGGTGACTTTTTCACCCAATAAGGACCATGCAAAAACAAAACATTTAATGAGAAATACCTGGTATGTTTTTTTATGCTACTATTTTTTCTTTGGCTGGAAACATGACAGATTTTAGAGCTCACTTTGTAGCTCCATTAGGATCTTTTCTTATAGAGTCACCACCTCCTTAAAGACTAAAATATTTTATCTCTATATGCTTTTTCTAGCCCACACAAAATGTCACCAAGAATTCTAAATAGTGTTTATCAGAACTACATACATTATATTTTTCATTCTGAACATGCACTGATCAAATAGAGAGCCTCGAAGTCGCCACTTACAACTTTGTGAGATGATATGAAACTTTTAAACCCAAATCTATACATCAATGGTAACCATTGGATGAGATAAATAAGTAGGTCAAGAGTCTATCTATACCCATACCTATGCTCTTTAAGCTTCACTTAACATATCCCCAGTAGAGTCACCATCTTATTGGTGACTTAGATGGGTTGAATCAATCTAGATAGAATAAAATTTATAGTATGTGATATAACCAAAGATCCTCAACAAATTTATTTATTTTTTATCTTCTCCCCAGTAGAGTCACCATTTGTTAGTTCCTAAAAAGGATTTTACACTAACTAGACCAACTATAGGGACAAGACTATCCTCTGCACTTTTGGCTCTGTAGAACCAAGGTGGGTGCACCTAATTTAGGGAACAAAACACTTCTTACAATACCAAGATAGGATTCAACTAAGTAGATAAATAGAAAGAAAGTACTAAATGTGAGGAAGGGGCAGGGTAGATACAAGTAGAATCAATAGAATTGACTCCACTTGAATCAACAACAAGCTCTACTTAGAGTTAAACAATGGAAGAAATATAAAAAAAATTAAATCACAATGGATATGAGACAATCAACTGGCAGCAACAACAAAGAATTGATATTATTTCTTTCAACATGCCTAGTTGTGAGGCCTTCCAGGTTTTGGCCTTATACAATAAGAATTACGAAATTAGAATCACAACTTGCATCCTATCTTTGTCTCTAATGATGTATCTTGATAATCCTTCTTCTTAATTTTCCTTGATTCCCTACTACATCAATCTAGACTCCTTATATAGCTAGCTAAGCCACAAGTAGGCCAGCCAGGCATTTAATTACATTATAGGTCGAGTCTGGAAGATTTAAACCAAAAATAATCCTAGAATGATCACCAATTGATGAACCTTTATATTTAGGTCCACTCATGACCCAATAACATTCTCCAAATTTTTCAAGTCCCCATTTCATCACATGGAACTAGGCAACATGAAACACTCCATGTTTCACATGAAAACTGGTAGAAAATAGGTCCCTAAGAAAAATGGGCATAATTTTTTACTCATAATGAATTAGGACCTATGCTCTTGGGAAATGATATTAATTTAGGTCCTCTTAAATTTCTTAATAGATCAAAGGCTTATTCCTTAAGAATCAACATCGCTACTATGCACAATTAGCATCAAAACTTTAGGAAAATATGGCTCTGACAGGAAGGAAAACAATTATAACTTTGAAACAGTCCATCCAATCTTTACATGCTCATAGGAGAAGGTTCCAAAATAGGTCCTCAACATAATGTAATCTTTTCACACCATGAAACCAATAAATTCAACAATTATAAATAAAACAACAAAAAATAGGTACAAAAACCAGGAAATGTTTTTGGTTGATGCAAGATTGCTCAAAGACCCAAGATGCTCCTACATCAGACACTTGGGGTAAATAAAGAACTAATGTCCACATTAGGCACTACTTGTATTCTGACCTAAATCATAAATATCCAACTCAGCTTGTATAATCCATGAACTGTCTTCAATTGGCTTGTTCTTCCACTGAACTAGATATTCCATGTAGTATTTTCCTCTTGTACTCTTGCTCACTCTTTTATTCAAGATCTTCCCAATGCTATCTATGTTCTTCTTAGGATAATCCAGATCATCTTCTATTTCATCATTTTATTAAAAGTACTCAAAGATATCAACAATGTTGAATATAGGTGATATATCCATGTCCTCTGGTAATTCCACTTCATAAGCATTTCCACTGTCCAACTTCTTTAGAATCTTACAAGGTCCAAACTTCTTCATTTTTAGCTTGTTGTAGGTACCAACTAGAAATCTATTCTTTTTCAAATGAATCATAACCTCATCTCCAACTTCAAAATATTTATGTATCCTTCTCTTGTCTTCTCTCTATTTATATTTTAGATTACTTTCCTCCAAATTATTTTTAACTTCATCATGCAAAGTTCTCATGTACACTACAAAATCCTTAGCTTCAACACTTCTTCTTGTCTCACTAGGTAAATCTCTCATCTATTTGGTTCCTTTAGGATCAAATCCATTAACAATCTCAAATGGTGTCCTCTTAGTGCTTCTATTTATAGAATTATTATATGAAAACTCTGCTTGTGCCAAAATCAAATCCCAATTAGCAGGTTTCTCTCCAACTAAACATTTCAATAAGTTTTCTAAACTTCTATTCACAACTTTAGTCTATCCATTTGTCTGAGGGTGAAATGTAGAACTAAACTTCAATTTTGTATTCATCTTCTTCCAAAGTGTTCTCCAAAAGTAACTAGTAAACTTAGTATCTCTATCTGAAATAATAGATTTAGGCAAACCATGCAATCTTACCACTTCCTTGAAGAATAATTCAGCTACATGTAATGCATCAGATGTCTTCTTACAAGGTATAAAATGTGCCATCTTAGAAAATCTATCAACCACTACCAAAATAGAATCATTACCTCTTTGAGTTCTAGGCAATCCAAGAACAAAGTCCATACTCACATCTTCCCAAGGTCTATCAGGTACAGGCAAAGGCATATACAATCCCAAATTTTGACTAGTTCCTTTTTCTATTTGACAAATTCTGCAACCTTTAACCATTCTCTATACATCTCTATAAATCTATGGCCAAAAATATCTTTCTAAAATCAAATTCACAGTCTTATCAATCCCAAAATGTCCAGCAAGTCCACCACTATGTTTCTCCTTTATTATGTTCTCTCTCATAGATCTTCTAGGTATGCACAATTGAACTCCTTTAAACAACATGTCTTCTTGAATGAAATAATCAATCCACTTATCATTTACTGTGTGTTCTTTACAAGCTTTCTAAGGTTCTACAAAATTAATGTCAGTTTCATACAAACACTTCAAATCATCAAAACCAAGTACCTCAACTCTCATCTCTGTTAGCAAACTTCCTCTTCAGCTCAAGGCATCAGCAACCTTATTTGAGTGTCCACTTTTATGCTTCAATGAAAAGGAAAAATTCTACAAGAACTCAACCCACTTCATATGTCTCTGATTCAACTTATTCTGACTTCCCAAATACTACAAATCTTAATGGTCAGTATACAACAAAAAATCTTGAGGCATCAAATAATGTATCCACTTCTTCAAAGCTTGAACAATAGCATAGAATTCTTGGTCATAAACTAGATATTTTCTCTTAGCATCATTCAACTTTTAACTAAAGAAAGCTATAGGTTTTCCTTCTTGACTTAAAATAGATCTAATTGCACTTCCACTAGCATCACATTCAACTTGAAAAACTTTACTAAAATCAGGCAAAGCAAGTGTAGGCAACTCTAGAATTCTTTGTTTCAATGTTTCAAAACTCTTTTTGTGCTGCATGTGTCCATTTGAAATCCTTTTTATCCCTGTAATGCCCAAAATAACCGGCCAAAAACACAACAACAAATTTTTTTTATAAATAAACTATAACATACACCTAGGTCATCTAGGTTACACAAAAGCCTTTTGATGCAAAGCTTTGGGATCATAAGCTCACTTGGGCAAGTCACCCAATGACACATAAGAGATCATAAGGCAAGCACTGGTGTGCCTCCATCCCTTACACAGTGAAAGTCATTAGGTGACAAGGGAATAGAAAATTTTTAAGGGGGAAATAAACTTTCCCCTATAGTTCAAGTTTGCTTAAGAGTACGGTCAACCCTATGGATTCACAAGGAGAAATTTATTCACTAAAAGATTAAATATTTAGAAACAAATAATCAAATATTAACCTTAGATAATACTCTAATAAACTAAGTTTTCTTCTCCTATTTAATAATGCTTAAGGGGTAACTATGTCATTAATACTAAGGTTAATAATATTAATTATTACATAAAAATAACATTCCTTAAATTTACTCATATAAGATTTGTGTAGAAAATGAGATTAAGGTTACCATGTGAATTTAACCAAGAATAATAATAAATAAAATAAACAACAATTATAAAACTTTTTCCATCTTACAATCCTTTGTTTTTTTTTTTATAAAATTTACTAAGGAAATAAAAGCCATAACTTAATTTATTTAATGATAATGATAAAACATATCGAAGGGAGAATTTAACCATAACTATAAAACTTAATTACTACTAACATATTAAAATTTACTAATCTTTAAAAATAATTCTCTCATAAATAAACCACTAACTAAATGAAAACAAATAACATTTCACCAATTAAATTTCTCTATCTATGCTTAGTAAAAATAAATGGCCAAAACTTATTCAATGATTAAATTCATAAAAGATAACATAACCACTTAAATAAAATTATATAATAATGAATGGGCCCTCCAAACCCTAATTCAAAATTAGGGTTTGGGGCCTCATTAAAACTTCTTCAAACCCTAAATCTCTCATTATTTCTCTTTCTACTCTTTTCTTTTTTGTGTGTGCAGGTCTAGGGAAAGATGAAGATGTTGTCTATACTGTTTATCTCACAAATGTGAGAGGATTAGCATAGCAAGAGATCCCTTTGGCCATAAGAGAAACTCTATTATTTTATTTCAGATAGATGCCCATTTGCTGGTACAAATGTGGGTAATATCTGTTTCAGTCTTTGGCATTTGATCTTGATGTAAATGATCCAGATCTGTCTACACAGATCAATTACAACTTGCTCATAATAAAACTAACATTTTTAAATATGGCAAGTGTTATTAAGTTTTGTTTTATGTTACTAGTATTACCTATTATCTCTTATATTTTTTTCATTGTTTTTATCTATTTAAAAATAAATAAATACAGGTCTGTAATTTTATTTTTTTAGGCCCTACCATGCCATGGCTAGGTCATGATAATGACTGTAGTCACTATCATGGCTCTAAGCCATGATAGTGCTTTGGCACTGCCGTGACTTAGAGTCACGACAGCATTGCTAAGCGTGTGCAACGCCCGATACCACAAGGGTTTTCAGCCCCCTAAACTTTGCAATCGATTTTTTTTTTTAAAAAAGAACTTTGCTACAATAGGATATAATATAATATCATTTATTATATACTATACGATATTCATCATATAGTATATAATAAATAATATTATATTATATATTATTATTGATAATATGATATTATATAATATATTATTATATATTATATATCATACAATACTCATTGTATAATATTTAATATATATAATAATATATTATATATATTATTTCTATTTAACATTGTATTATATAATCATCATTGATATTACAAGATTTTTATCAGTTATGTGTTAATGAATAATTAAGCCCCCTATTTTAGAAGGATAATGATTATGGTTATATATGTTATATTATACATGTTTTTATGTATAATATAATATATATATACTATAAATATTTATACCAAAATGGTAATGCCAGATTTGTTTCCATAGGAAAAGGAACAGACGACACAATCTCTATTATTAATTAGTTTTTTTATCATAAACATGTGTTTTTGTATAGTTTCATGCTAATCAAATGTTTACTTTTATATCAATGGGTTTTATGGATGTACTTTATATAGCTCTACTTGTGTATCAGATTTTAGAAATGTACATCGGTTATGATAAGGAACAGATTGAGTTCTTAAACAATCTATTGTAAATAAACTGTAGTTCAGCTTTAGACACTCTATTTAATTTTCTTCCTAAGCTAAAGTTCTAGTTTGACATGTTTCAAACATAATCTAAAATGATATTCAAATTTTTAGTCTTAATATTGATTCTATTTATTGCATTCATCTAGCGCATATGAACTTACAGGTTTCCTTATTTTTTGTTTTGGTAGAAGATAATGAACATAATATATAACATAAATTCCAATCTGAAAGAATCATACTATTCTGTTGTAAAGAAAGGTTATACTAATTCTGATTAATAACTTCAAATATAAAAACCTTATGGTTACATTTTACTAATGCAAGAATTTGATTCATAAAAATAACAATAGGAATCTTCTAACAACTTTAAAACACTCAAAATAGATACAAAATTATAGATTTTTATACAAAGAAGTCTAATAAATAGCATAGAACTAATTTTAATGTTCATGTACATAACATCTTTCATAATACATATATTCTGGAAACTAATTTTAATAAGTAATTTTCAATTGTAGGAAATACAACTTTTTTCTGAGAAAATAAAATTAATCTAACATCTCCAGCCCATGTCTAATCTGAATAACATTTATGCAGAGATCTAAATTTTAAAATGTAGATAATAGTTACAGAATCTAGGACTATAAAGAGAGCAAGTACATTGTCTTAATTTCCAGAAAGACTACTAGAATAACCAATCTAATTTCTACCTCATAAATATTACAATTTCCTTAATTTAGAAACATAATTGTATAGGACAAGATCTCTCAACTAGATACACCCTATAACAGGTTTTCAAATTTCCAACTTTAACTTTAAGCTTCAATCTTGGACTTCTTCCTTAATCATGTTACCAAACCTACAACACAAAATATTTTCTTCACATGGCCATGGAGGCTCACCTCCTAGTCTAGGCCATTACATGGCCACCCCCAGGCTTGGGGAAACAAGGATAGGATATGATACACTCATACAACACAAGCATAAACATTCAAACACAAAATTGGAACATATATTTTTAAATTTACTCCCTTCTCAAGCTTACACAAAGGACTCTAAGTTTATAATCCATAAAATAGGTGAAGGTGGATGTCATGCCCAGATCTCCTTAGGCAAAAACATGACTAATTTTTTTTAAAAAAAATATTAGTATATATATTTGTGTGTTAAAAGTGCATAGCTTACTATGAATTCTTCTAAACACATTTTACAACAGTAGTACAAACACTAGTATGGATAGATTACTACAAGAAACATAAATAAATAAAGTACATTAATCTTCCTATAAGTTACAACTACAATCAAAGAGATACATCAATAAGCATTTCTTCTTTTTTTTTTATTACAACTTGGAAGCATATCACTTCTTACACACACTACAAAACTTTACAAGAAGACTCTATCTTACAAGATTTTATATGAAGAAAAAGATGAAACAAGACTTATATTACATTTTACAAGGTACACCACCCAATACCACATTGAGGGGATTCTCAAACACTACATTCTTTCATAGCCCTGGCCTGGTCCAACCAAGATATCTTGATAAACCTACATGAAAACAAAACAACTCTTCCATGGAATACTCTCCTCCCTACCATATGGCATCATGAGACCTCATAGGTCCTAGCCAACCCCCAAGCAAGGGGAAAAAAAGCCAACAAAGAACACCCATACAACCTTCAAATATTACACACATGACATTACTTCATGAGACACCAACATATATGTCATTCTAGCCTTCACACAAGGATTTGCAACAAAAAAATTTCTTACATGGCCTTTCACAAACAAGGATCTACTGAGACTCACTCAACAAGAAGGAAATAAGAACTTTAAGCAAAAAAAACCATGCTTCATCACTTGCTCACATAACATATATATTTATCTCTACAACATAAGAGATTCAAACACTTGCCCACACAATACTCCCATAAATGAACTCAAGGGCTTACACAAGCATAACAACAACTCACAACACACATATACAAACTGTAACACCTTCCTACTAATATGAGCACATAAAATGCATAAACTCCATTAATGGAGGTTGAGGTGCACATACCTTCACTTGAAGTTATGGTAAATAGATGAAGTGAGTCTTCCCTTTTCTTCCCTTTTTCTTCTCTAACTTTCTCCAAGCTCCTAGATTGTCTCCAAAGTTGGAGAGTGGGTGATTGGGCAACACAATCCAAGTTTTCCACTAAAATAGGCCTCTCACACTCTCCCATGCCCTTGGGAGAGTTGTGAGCTTCCCATTGGGTGACCTACCCAAAACCTTACAACTTTCCTAAAGTAGAACTGCAAAAAGGTGAATGGGGAAGAGAGTTGGAAGCTTTTTGACTCATGAAGTTTCCCATGTGAGTTTGATTTTCGACATTTGACAAAAGCCCACTTTTGGAGGGCTTCCCAAGGTGGCTCTAGGGTGTCCTATGGTTAAAAGGGACCCTTACCCATAGGTATTACCCATGGGCCTTCTATTTTTGTGTGAAACAACTCCCTAGGGGTCAATTTGACCCTTCAAAACCCATCCCAAGGCAAAATTCGAAATTAGAGAGGATGTGACTACTCATGTGTGCCCTAACCAAGGCAAAGGTGTGGGGAAGATAAAATATACTAGGATTATATGGTGACATGCATTCACTTTATGAGGTCCATTGCCAACTCAAAATACAAACACATGTGTCAATTGACACCACAACACATTTACAATTACACTTGGCACTTCCACTAAACAACTTAATAAAATAAACCAAATTAAATACATTCACATCCACATACTTTACAAAATAAATTATGTCATAGGGAGGCCTTGTATCTCTTTGGGGACACAACCTTAGTGTCACAGAGATAATATACACATGTTGGCTTGACTCCCCTTAAATTCCATGGTTTTATCCCTGCACACACACACTCAAGATAATATCAGTAATTCTAAGAATGCGTTATGTATATAATCCAAGTAAAGCACCATATAATCCCATTTGTATATATACATCAATTATGTCTACATACCACATCACCTCATTCACATATTTAAATCCACATTTCTCCAAATCCAAAATTGATCAATATATATATATATATAGTAAATTGAAAATATCTCCTAACTAGGTTTCATAACTCAATTCCTAATAGACCATATTCATTTATATTCTCTATTTCTAAAGCATATCACAATTCCATTTATTTAAATTACCTCAATTAATCTGGAACAAGTCCCATATATCAATATATGATTCAAGCTCTTCGTTCTTTATCATTTCATTTAGATCATAACTATGAGCTAGCAAAACATAACCCAAGTAAAATGCAATAAAAATGCACTAGGGCCTTTCATCAAATCATGTCAGAATGTGTCATATTGTAATAACATTATCCTAATTTAACACATGGTACAAAATCAATAGGTTTAGATCCTAGATTACACAATGCTATCTTAAAACAAGATGGTCCTTAAACCATGTTAAACATTGATCCTAACAACATACTTACTACTACACCTAATATGCAATCACCGCATAATACAATTTTTCCATGTATTCCTTCTTTATTAATTTTCTAGTATGTTTCACAAAGATGGTTAACTCAAGGTCATTTCTAATCCATCTCATAATTAATTGTTGATCCTTTAAGGTCTTTTAATCTACAGTCTCACTAAATAGACTAGTTAATAGTGTGGTCATGTCAACTCATAAGGTTTCTATACTTCCTTAAGCTTAACTTAGTCTTGGTTATGCTAGTGAAATCAAATCTTCAACACTATTTTTGTACAATTCATTATTTTGTATGAGGTGGTTTACATAATCACATTACAAGGATTCTCATCAAGGTAATATGTTCTAGAAGGGCTCAAAAAGGCTAAAAGACTAACGGTCTCCCAACCTTATCCACAAAAGTGTCTCACATAGAAGGAGAAAGGTAGAGGCCAATTAAATTGCATATCTCAATTCTATCACAAAAATTTACTTTTATTTGAAGCCTTCCTAAATTTATATTTTGATGCATGCACCTATGACTCTAACATAAATTTTGCACTTCTAGAGATCATTACAAACTATCTATGCACGTGCATCATCCATACCTAAGTTAAGACATCATAACATATAATGTTGCCACATAACTTAAAGATTCTATTAGGTTTACTATTCACTTGCTAATTACCATTGATTGTCTTAATTTTAGAATGTCTCAAAATTATGTTATTTACTTTGACTCATTCTATTTTTCATTAGGGAAATATTCTAATCCACGTAAACTCCCTTATTATAATTTCAGATGGAATTTCCAAGCATCTTAGAGTAATATTAATTCTATCATGTAAGCACAGGTTTACACCTTCTTGATCTAATACCACAATAGTTAACTAAAGGTAATATTACTTCAAAACCATGTCTCAAATTAACATATTCCATGAATTTATTTGAAAATGAAATCTATTCTAAATAAGTTGATGAACTACAGTCAAGATATCTAATAACCTCACATAAAATCTATGGAAAGTTTTGCAAGAATAACAATAGTGCTTACCTTTGTGTTCTTACCAAGATGAGGGAAATGGAGGGGTCCTACAGTGGAATTCTTCTCTTATGGAGACACCTAACTTATAACAAAAAAAATATTTAAAAATATATTACCAGCCTTCACAAGGCCCTTCCAACTAGCTCAATCCATGAGCATCAACAATACCCTTATGGCCCCTAAACAACATAAGAAGGCTCTCACGGTGCCCATACACCATGCTCTCATACATAAGGAAATCCCAACTTAGCCCCTTCACCCAAAGTTCTCCTCAAATCCTCTCAAGGATGAGGAGTGAACTTGCACACCCATAAACAAGAAACAAATCAAGAAAACAAAAAAGTTTGAAAAAAAATTCACAAAAGAAACCAAACAATACAAGATTCACACAAGGAATTACAATTTACAAAATTTTACATAGTACAATTCTTTCAAAGCATATTCAAAGTAATCACAAGATAGAAACCGCCAACCTCCTCCTAAGCCAAGGCTAAATGGAGAATTGTAGATGAGCTCCTCTTGACTCCAAGCTTCCTATCCTCCTCAAGTCTACTAGTCCAAAACTCTCTAGATCCTCTTACTCTCTCCAAATCTCACATAGACCAAAATGAACATGTGTATCTTTCCTAAGTCTCTCTTCCCTAAAGTCATTCAAACATTCTTCTCTCATCTCACTTCCCAAGACAATTAGGTTTCTAGATCTTAGACAAAATGACACTTGCCCTTACCTAAGATTTGGCATGAATTTCAACACATGAAAATGAGAGACATCCTAGATAGGATTTCCATTTTTGTACATATAAAAAATGGCCCATTTGGAGAGGCAAAAAGGTGGCCTAGGATAGTGGAAATAGAAGAAATAAGCCCCCTAACCCAAGCACTAGCCTTGGGGCACCAAAATTAAACCTAAAACTCAAACTAGGACTCCACAGAACCACTCAAAATCCTCAATTAATCATGCATCCGAAAATAGAGTATTGGTTTCATCAAATCTTGGTTCCATAAACCACCTACCTAACTTAGGAATGCTCAAGACCAACTAAGGAAAGGGTGGGGTCCATATTCCACTCAACATGCCACTTCATCACCATGGTGTCAAGTGACACCTCACTAAAGCACACATCACAAACACATTTTTCATGTCTTGTGGACAAATACATTTATATATTTTCACAAAAGTAATAATTTACTTACAAACATATATTTACAAAAATTGTCAACCACATAGACATAGGCATCACGTTTACAAATAAAATCATGATATGATGAGGTCATTCTCTTCTAGAGTTGACCTTGGTTTCCAAATGATTGCACTTAGATCCTTCCTTGTTTCCCTGACTTACAACCATGGCCATGATCCTGCACTCAATTTCAATGTCAGTACATAATAAAATCCTTGCATTAATAATGATTTCAAAAATTGAAGTAATAACATCTAAACTTGACAAATATATATAACTGCATGTAATCCTAAACTAATCATAGACCCATGATTCCACCAATATTCATTACATTGAAAGATAACATAAAAAATGTAGAATGCAGAAGTCATATATCATAGATAATCATGGAACTAAAATGAGCATATATAAAAGTATGACTAACGTGATCATCATAAAAATTATAACAAACATCTCATAAGATCCAATGATAGCATATGTAATCCAAAATAGGTCAAATGCCTATGCTCAAGGTATCATCCTGATGAATCAAATGTCAAAATGAATGTCGAGCTAGGATGGGTTGGGATAGGACCTCACAATCCCCTCTCATAGTTTCAGTCATAGCATTACAAATAGAACTAAAATTTATGATAAACTTCCTATAAAAAATTTCCAATCCATGAAATGATCTTACCTCTCCAACATTCTCTAGTGTAGGCCAAACAAATATAGCTCTTACTTTCTCAGGATCCATCTTCAATCCATCAATTGAAATTACAAAACCAAGGTATACAATCTCCTTTTTCATAAATGAACATTTCTTCAAATTAATCAGCAATTTTTCTTCCTTTAATCTCCGCAATACTTGTTTGATATGTTCAAGATGTTCTTCCTTACTCTTACTGAATATAAAAATGTCATCAAGATATACAATCACAAATTTACCCAAGAATATTTTCAAAACTTCATTCATTAGCCTCATGAAAGTACTAGGTGCATTAGTCAAACCAAAAGGCATAACCAACCATTCATACATATCTTCATTAGCCTTAAAAGAAGTTTTGCATTCATCCCCTTCTCTGATCCTAATTTGATGATATCCACTTTTC
Organism: Chamaecyparis obtusa; assembly: GCA_027943335.1. Taxonomy (NCBI): domain Eukaryota; kingdom Viridiplantae; phylum Streptophyta; class Pinopsida; order Cupressales; family Cupressaceae; genus Chamaecyparis; species Chamaecyparis obtusa. The sequence continues at coordinate 909,042 of BSBK01002925.1, read as the reverse complement.
AAATAAATCTTTGTGAAATACTTTGCTCCACTCAAACTATCCATTATGTCATCCATCCTAGGAAAAGGAAATTTGTACTTTACTATTATCTTGTTTATAGCTCTAGAATTAGTGCACATTCTCCATACTCCATTATTTTTAGGTGCTAATACAATAGGTACTACACATGGACTCAAAATTTCCCTAATCAAACTACTCTCAAGAAATTCTTGCACTTGTCTATTCAACTTAGTCTTTTCATTAGGTGTCAACCTATGTGGTGCTATATTCACCAAACTAGCTCTAGGTATCAAATCCATACAATGACTTATACTTCTCATAGGTGGTAAACCATCAAGTACATTATCAGAAATGATGTCATGAAATTCATTCAAAAAATGGTTAACCTCAGGTGCATGTTCTAACTCATCTTGTTTCTTAGTCTTTCCTAGAATTAAAGCAAAGCAAACATTCTATTCTTTCATTTCTCTTGCAAAATTTTTACCATCAACCAAACATACTCTGACTATGGTATAGTGACTTTCATCAAACTTCTCTACCAAAGGAAATAACACTTGTTTCTTTCCATCCATCCAAATAGTATATTGATTCAATCTACCATCATGCAAAGCTTTCCTATCATACTACCAAGGTCTACCCAAAAGAATATGACAACAATCCATAGGCATAATATCACACAAGAATTCATCATGATACTTCCCAATTTTGAATTTAACGAGGCATTGTTCACTTAAAAGTAGTTTATGCTCCTTTTGGATCCAAGAAATATGGTAAGGCTTAGGATTTTTCAATCTTTGCAACTGCAACTTGTTAACCAGCTCTTCAGATTCCAAATTATCAGAACTTCCACTATCAATGATTACCTTACAACATTTATCAGCAATCATACATCTAATTCTGAGATTTTTTTTCCTCAAAATAGGTTCCTCATACAATTCTTCATTCCACAAGATCCTTCTTAACATCAAGTTCTCACCATGTTGAGGCTCATTAGACATTTCATCAACTTTTTCACAAGACAAATTACTTCTACCATTACCTCCATTCTTCTTTCCAGAGTTAGTACATTCAAAAGCTCCATGTCCTTCTTCACCACATTTGTAACAAATACCTTTAAACCAATATTTCTCTTCTCTTTTCCCATTATTGTTATTCCTAGAGTAACCAGTATAGCTACCTCTAGAGTAGTTACCTCTTTTAGAAGGTTCATCTTTCCATTCTTTATCTTGTGTTGCATTGTCAGATCTACTACTTTCTCCATAAGATCTTCCTCTACTTCTCTGAAATCTACCACCTCTTCCTCCTTGTCTTTGTTCATGTATTTTTGTCAATCTTTCTTCAACTTTCAAAGAAAATTGGTATGCTTCTTCCACATTATCTATTTTAACATAGATGATCTCATCTTGAATCAATGTCCTTAGACCATTCAGATATCTAGCCACCTTCTCAACTTCATCATCCATATGTCCAAATCTGATATCAAATTTGTAAATTTTTTTAGTATATTCTTTCACATTCATGTCCTTTTGTCTCAGATTTTGCATTTTTCTCATTAGACTAACTTGGTAGTCAGTTGGAAGAAACTTCTTCTTCATCTTTCCAAGCATCTTCATCCATGTCTTGATCTTTTCTTTTCCTCTCTTCTATCTCTCAGTTTGCAAATGATCCCACCAAAGAGATGCGTGACCTTTCAACTTTGTGACTGCTATCTTAACCTTCTTATTATTAGGAGTACCTTCATACTCAAAGTATTTATCCATCTTAGAGATCCAATCCACAAGTGTATCAGTCTCAAGTCTTCCATCATAGCAAGAAAATTCAACTCCAAGTCTGGAGTTAGCCCTAGACAAAACTCTCAAAAGTCTTTCCTCATCTTTTTCAACTTCAGGTTCAGGATTAGGTGCTGCTTCTTCTTCTTCATCACTAACATCTTCAAGATGTGCTCCTCTTCTTTGGGCTTTCTCTACAACTTCAAGCCTAGTTGAAATTTGCCTCAACATATCCATGATAGCATTATCATTTCCTCTACTATGAATCATCTTGACAATTAGGTTCCAACAAGATGGTAACCTTCTAAAAGTTATAGGTCAGATCTCAGATCCACCACCCTACAACCAATCCAATAAGGTTCTCCATTATCCAATCCACAAGAAAGAACTCACTCTGATACCACTTGATGCAAGGGCATGGTAGATACAAGTAGAATCAATAGAATGGAAATAATATAAAAACAATGAAATTACAATAGATATGAGACAATCAACTGGTAGCAATAATAGAGAATTTATATTATTTCTTTCAACATGCCTGACTATGAGGCCTTCCAGGTTTCGACCTTATACAATGAGAATTATGAAATCAGAATCACAACTTGCATCCTATCTTTGTCTCCAATGATGTATCTTGATATTCATTCTTCTTAATTTTCCTTAATTCCCTACTACATCAATCTAGACTCCTTATATAGCCAGCTAAACCACAAGTCAGCCAGTCAGGCATTTAATTACATTATAGGTCCAGTTTGGAAGATTTAAACCAAAACTAATGCTAGAATGATCACCAATTAATGCACCTTTATATTTAGGTCCACACATGACCCAAAAACATGCCCCCAACTTCACAAGGCCCCATTTCATCACATGGAACTACGCAAGATGAAACCCTCCATGTTTCACATGAAAATTGGTAGAAAATAGGTCCCCAAGAAAAATGGGCATAACTTTTTACTCATAATGAATTAGGACTTTTGATCTTGGGAAATGATATTACTTTAGGTCTTCTTAAATTACTTAAGAGATAAAACATTGATTCCTTAAGAATCAGTCACCACTACACACAATCAGCACCAAAACTGCAAGAAAATATGGCTCTGGTGGGAAGGAAAACAACTGTAACTTTGAAACAGTCCATCCAATCTTTATGTGCTCATAGGAGAAGGTTCCCAAATAGGTCCTCAAAATAATGTAAGCTTTGCACACCATGAAACCAAAAATTGAAACAATTATAAAGAAAACAATAGAAAATAGGTACAAAAATCAGGAAATGTTTTTGGTTGATGCAAGATTGCTCAAAGACCAAGATGCTCCTGCATCAAAATGATAACCAGTCATTCATTGAATCTCCATTTCTATGAAGAAAAATACCACATACCCAGAAAACTAAAAGGATCTAAATGGATTTTGATTTTATTTTGTAGAATATAACAAATCCTAACCAAACATATATCATCATAGAACATACTTGTTTCAAATCAGTGTCTTATCTATTGGGAAAATCATCTAATGTATTGTAGAATATAGAGACTTACTACTTTTATTTCATCAAAGATAGAAGCCATGAACACAAATACACAAAACCATACTAGTTACAAAAATCCCTCTACAAACCCAATGAATTTTTGCTCCATCTATAGCATCATTTAATCTAATTATAAATTAGAACTAAAGAATAACAACATATCCATAGATAAATTCCATTCAATGAATCAGAAGACTCAAAACCCATTAAACTTGACACAGATGGAGAGAAATGGAATTGAAAACTTGCATTAAGTATGAGGATCTAAGCCTCCATATACACCTTGCTTTAAGATTCAAAGCCACTGAGACAATATGCAAAAGATCTGTAACTTTCTACTCTATTTTGATACATATTGGACAAAACATGCCATATTCCCTAATTGAAAGTTTAGGATACAACCTTTTGAACCCAAATTCCAATAGCCACTTCTAAATGATCTTGGAAATGTTACAAGTAGTGGTTGTCGTTGCACCAAAAGATTGACCTGGTAATGCCTGATACAACCACTAGACTTATTGAAGACATAGGAGGTGGTTAAACCATGTCAAGAATCCTAAGGGGAGTGCTAACCATTTTTACAACAATCTCCCCTCAGCATTACCTGAGGAGATTTGAACATGTGACCAAGCTTTGATACCACTTGTTACAAGTAGTCGTTTCTATTGCACCAAAATATCAACCTGTTAATGCTCGATATAGCCACTAGACTTATAGAAGACACATGAGGTGGTTAAGCCATGTCATGAATCCCAAGGGGAGTGTTGACCATTTTTCCAATAGGAAATCCTTATAAAGGATTATAATAGGCTTAGGATCATTTAGGGCACAATTAGGCCAACATGTCATCCCTAATACCATCCAAAATATATGAGACAAATATGATATTATTTTCATTTTAAAACACATCTTTGCAAAATGTCTTCATCCTCTCCAAAATATGATTTCAAATTACAATTACTTCTCTCACCCACTTGGTCAAATCTGATTTCTTTCACTGCTATTGAAATCCTCATTTTCTATTGTTTCCTATGATATATTATACTTGTATAATCTGATGAAAAATGAATCTCTAGACCAAATCTCTGTGAGTAGCTGCATTCATTTAAATTTTTGAGTTTATCTCATAGCCTAAACTATACATACCTTTTAAATATTGCTGCATCTTTATTTAAATTTGTGTGGGTCCCCACATGTGACATGGCATGACCTGATTGGTCCATTAGTCCATCTCATCACCTAGCTAAATTGCCTACATCATCACCCTTGCCATGTGCCATCCTCTAGTTCACCATCTACTCCAAACTACAACTCATTTTCCACCTCATCTCCTGACATGTTATGGCCAGTCACAATGTCGCAATGGGTAATTTTTTAGCATCTTTCCTTTAAGATTTTGTACTGGCCATTGATCGCAACATGCATCTTAACATACCTAACTTAATTATCTACCTCATCACAGACACATGTCAGCCTATTGCAATGTTGCATAGTAAAATTTGAGCACCTTTCTCATCATAGGATCATGCCCACCATTGATCTTGGGTGCACATCCTGAGGCATTTGATAAGTCTTTATTCCACTGCATCAAAATATTCTTTCTTTTCTCATAGGACCCACTTTGCCATGTCACTACCAGATCATGTGCCACCTCACTTCCTCGGTCCTCATGCATGTGAGAGAGGACTCCATCTGGGTGTCCACTCTTGGACACCATGGTATTTTTCTTATTGGTATTTGAATAAGCTTTTGTTTTTACCCATCGTGAATGTAGGATTAAATTTCCCTTATTTTATAATACTCCCATTTTAAAAATTATCTCTTAGTGTGTGCCTAGCTAGCACACACTAGCTGGCCCCAAACCAAATGGACCCATTCCTTCCCTCCTTCTTACTTCTCTTTACTTCATGACTGAGCGTAATTTCTTTTAAGTATCTCATGCACAGTGATCTGGGCACATGTGGGACAACAAACTACAATGCAGCCCCCATTTTAGTCACCCCCAAGCCTGCAGAAGTTTTCATTTGTTTTTATTTGGTGCACACCTCCATGGCCTGCAAGTATAATATCCTCTTTGTTTCTCCTTTCCTACAAGTACCATCCCAATGGAGAGAATGCACTATCCAAAGGAATGTGTGCGCAACCCATTTAGAATGTGCGCACCACCACATAATACACACAATAAGGAAAGGAGGCAATGCACACTCCTACAAATGGTGCACATTGTTGGAAAGTTTAGTACACTATTGTATATGACTAGATTTAGTGTTTTCATTATGGAAACAAAGTCATATAGTGTTTTGGAGTCAACGCACATTATCAGAATATCAAAATTTGGTTAAGTATAGAATACTAGATAGATAACAGAGCACTAGTAGATCAGAGCATCAACACACATCCATACAATAGAGTTATGGTATGTTCCCTAGAAGATAAGTTGGTAAAAGTGTATTCATGCTAAGTCTATGAGTGCATGATCAGAAGGTACAGTATGGAAAAGATACAGATAGTTGAAGTAGCGCAGATAGTGAATGCTAGAATAGAACAGAGTATGTAGCCAACTGTTGGTAATTTTTTTAGCAATGATATTATTGTTTTGTAAAGGCTATGTGCCTATTTTAATTAATTTTTAGACATGTAATTATGTTTGTTTGTAAAAACTCTTGAGCTAATTCACTTGGAAGCATTGTATGTATTCAGTTATAGGCTGACCTAGTTAATTGTTTTGTTAAGCACATATAAATATTAGATGCAACCTTGTAATAAGGCATGGAAGTTGAAAGAGAGAAAAGATAAATAGAGTAGAAGTGTGCATAGAGTAGCTAAGATTTATTAGAGCTATTTAAGAGGTCAAAGCATTAGTACATCAAAGGAATTGATCAGAAAAGCAGTGTCACATCACCAGTTCATCCAATAGATATAGTGTGTATCTGAGGTCAGAAGGTTTTAGCCTTCACCACTTGAGTAGTGAGCTCTTGGATAGTGTGTTCCCACCCCTAATAGGTGTATTGTAAAATAATCCTAACAAGGTATGACCCTTGACAAGGTCACTGTACTAAAAGGATTGTAAAGAACAACTCCTAACAGGGTTACAGACCTTCTAACAAGGATCAAAAGACACTAGTGCAGTTCTTAGTGGGTGTCAATTCCCAATGGGGTTTTTACCTATTTGGTTTTCTTCGTAACCATATTGGTGTTATGTGTTGTGTTTATGTATCTTGTTTATGTTGATGTTTATTTCAGTACTTAGGCATTCAAGTTAAGTTTCAAGAGTTAAGAAAAAGAGTAAATATAGTGAACACTGATTCACCCCCCTCTCTCAGTGTTCCCATTGCTAAAAATTGGTATCAGAGATCTGGTCCTCAGAAAAGAAGTTTAACCACTTGAGGAGACCATGGATAAGGGAGAAATGAAATATCTAAAAAAGAATCTTGAAGCTTCTCTTGAAGACCTTGACAGATCTGAAAAAGAAATTGAAGAACTAAAAGAAAAAGTCAGTGATTCTCAAGAAGTCATGAAAACACTGAGAAAAGATTTGAAAAATTATTCTAACAATGATTTCGGCAAGATGGTTAAAACTATAAATGAAGAGAACACATCTCTACATGATCAGATTGAAGAGTTGGATGAAAAGCTAACTAAAAATCAAGAAGTGTATGATGAATAGATCAAAGAGAACCTTCAACTAAATGAAGAATTGAGGAAAGCAAACATGGAAATCTTGGAGCTAAGAAATAGCAAAGAAAATTTAGAATCTGAATTAAATGAAGCAAAGAATCACATTGATAAATTAAACACAAGAAAGGATTTGATAGAATCTCAGTTATATGCTCGGAATCTTAAAGGAGATACCAATGGTATTGAATTCAATGAAGCAAAAAATTAGATTGATGACATGCGAGCAAGGATGAAAGCACCAGAAGACACCATAGATGCCAAGGAGATTGGAAATTAGACTAAAGACAATATTGAACCATCTACGGATGAGCACAAGACAATAGACTGAACTTGTTATGCATGTAACAAGCATAGACATATAGCAAGGAATTGAAAAGAGGTAAGACCATTCAATGGTTATTGTTGTAGACACTAAAAAATGGACAAGTGCTTTAAAAATCAATAAAATGGCTCAAAATCATCAAAATGCACTAATAAATCATCAAAAAGGATCAAATCAATCAAATCAAAGGAAAAATTAAATAATGATGTTAAATAATTAAATCAAAGCTTAAAGGGGTGAAAAGCACTACATAATTGATTTTAATCAATTAGTTGTATAGTTGTTAAATCAAAAATCAAAATGAACCTATTCCTTACATGGCTAAATTTAATTAATTAATTAAATTTAATAAATCTTAATATCTTTCAACAAAGTTGAGAAACCAATGAAAATTGAGGACAAAGAGACACAAATCACTCAAAAAGAATTGAATCTCAATCGCTCATTTTAAAGTTTCAATCTCATCCACTCAATTTTGTCCTTTTATCCAAAGCTTTGAGACAAACATTTAAATTGTCCCCCATTTTATGAACATTGCAAAGTTTTTGACTCAACCAAAGGTAAATCATGGTTAATTCACTCTACCCCCTACCCTTGGGAATTTACTATAAGTATGAGGCATTTTGAGAGCAATAATCATCTTAGAAATTCATTTGCAAAGCATCCTTATTATAGTCAATTTCATAGCAATCAAAAACATTTAAGAGCATTTGAATTATCTTTGTATCAATTTGAGAGTTAGGGAGCTAGAATAAGCATTTGTAGCATCATATTTTCTCATTTTAGAAGTGTCACTAGTGGAGATTGAGCTGAGAGCTTCACTTACCACATCTGATTAGAGAACCATGAGATGTTATGTATTTTAGTTTCAATTCTTAGTTAAATTTGTATTGTATTTGCTTTGATTTGCTAGTTAAATATCCTAATTTCATGAAGGTGTTTAGCATACACACATAAATGGCACCAACCATGGGGCTCTAAGCCTCATTTCTAATGTTTCTATCATTTTTGTGTGTTGTATCTTCACTTTTACATGAAATTTTTGTAGAAAATAGGTAAAATGACACCTACAAAGAATTAACTGATGCCTATGCCTACTGTTCTGCTACTTCGTAGCAGTTATCTAATGCTTGCTAGATAAATTGTTGTGCTTGGGAGATAAATTGTCATGCTTGGGACTACAAAGCAATTCCTGCTACTAGAGAAGTGTCATGTGTTAGCTGACTTCTATTGCCTGTCATAGCCTTTGCGACACAATTTGCACAAAAAGTCACACCTAGTATCTTCTAACCAATGCTTAATTTTTGTGAATTGCCACTTTTAATAGCTTATCTTATAAGGTTTACATTAATTTTTATGCTTAGTAAATAAATTGACATGCCTGAGTAACATTAAATAACGCTTGAGCTACTGGAAAGTGACGCTCACTATTATTAAAGTTACGCCTGCTAACAATTTAATTACACATATTAGCTGGGTAATGATGCCTATTGTTTGTTGTTTTAATTTTCTATCAGATTGATAAATTCAATTATCTTACTCTCAATCTATATGTTTTTACTGTAAATGAGTAGACACAGAAAAGTGCAAAAGCCAGAGAGCAGAGTTACAGAACCAAGCAAAGAGGTAAGATTACAAGCTAAACATGAAAAGGAATTGCATAGTGCTTTAATTTTAGAGAGTTTAGGCTTGGAAGAAAAATTATATGCTCATTACATCAAAGCTATAGAGGCTTACAAGCTTAAATTTCCTACTCTAAGTTGAAATTTGTTACATTAAGTTGTTAAAGTTTTCATTGAAAAATCTTATCAATAACACTTGATTGCAATTTCACTTTGTTCTTTTGGTTTCCCCTCATTTTGAATGGCTTTGTTGACTAACTTGTTGGAGGGAGCTAGAACGATCGCCACTAGGTGAGTAAAAGCAAGATAAAAGGAAAAAATCACAAAAAAGTGCCTAGCCATTGCTAGCTACAAAGGAAAAGGTATTCATCGAATCAAGCTTGCACTTGCTTAAATTGTGGCATTCATTGAATCTAACTTAATTAAAATAAGGAATTGACCAAACACTTCAATTATAAGAATCTCTTTGTTAGGAGATTGAAAAAGAACATTGTTGCTTGAGTGTTTGGGAAACTAAGAGAAAGTTAGGGATATGCTCTTCACCTTTTAGGTGAACCAAATTCCCAAAAACTTTCTCTTAATTCCATTTCCTTGCTTTATATGAACATGCTAGTTAAAATAGAGCAATAGAGGGCCTGCCTCCTGAGATTTTCCTTACGAGGATAGTGAGAGGGAATGAACCAAGTGGGAGACAATCATCTTTGCTGTGGTAATATCCAACCCACTATAATAAAAATACACTTTTCCTTAAAACAGAAGTGGCTAGATTGTGCACAAGTTTCTTCACTTCCTCTAGTAGTCCTCACAGATTGCACCAAATCATGCTTTTGTGCATGTGGGAAGCCTACAAGTGGGTATAAGAACTTGGCATAGTTTAGAATGGAATTGTTCAATTAAAAACTAATAAGTAGCAATCTACCTCATAAAGCCAAAATGTTAAAAGCCAAATTTGACAATAGGTAGACTGCTTGGAATTCTTTCTTGTGCAATACTTGTGGAAAATGATCGAGAATATACACTTTAGTGTGTTTTAGGGACACAATTAAAAATTGATGTGTGTGTGTGTTGCGATTGTCTTCCATTTTCAAATGAAATTTTTTAAAAAAACTAATCTTGCAATTTTTAAAATCCAAAATTTATAATCTGGTCAGTAAAGTGCCACCTTTGCACAAAGAAATAATGCCTATCAAAAGTAAAGTCACATTTATGACTTATTAGAAAATTTGTATAACAGATATATTAAGTGTCACCTACAAACACTAGAAAAATGCCTATCAATAGTAACGTGTCACCTACACACCTGCAGTGTGCCACCTAACACAATTTTAGTTCATGCATACAATAGTTTAAGTCAAGCCTACACTCAAGCAAGTGATGCCTAGAAACATAAAAGGGAAAATTGTGAGTATTTTCTATGTTCTTACTGTTCCAACATCCTCCCCAGTCAAAAATCCTAGTTCTACACAACTTTTGAAAATTTCACAAGGATTTTTTTTTTTTTTTTTGATCAGTAAAAGGCCAAAGCCCTATAAGATTTTATTAATATAAATAATTATTTTACAATGTGACCCCGCTCACTGTAGGTGCTGGTAGGAAAGAGCGGGGTTGAGAAAACCTCCAGCCTTGCCCCGGACCATAGGTCCCATCCTTATACAAAAATACATGGGCATACCCACGACTCAACAAGTGTTGAGATTTATTAAAATACATAGTATCCGAGGGCATTCCCATGGCTTGATAGCTATCGAGGTTTTATTAAAAAATACATTCTTTCACTGGGCATACCCACTGCTCGAGAACCTCGAGGTTTAATGATATAATTATTATAGTTTTGTTTATAAGGATACAAATGTTATGTTACATTTAGTTAGACCGATCATTTGTAGAATACCATTCTAGGATCTTCAAAAATGGGTTGAATAGGTTATCTGCTTGGCATTCTTCTACCATTAATGTGCTCTTTCTACTTCTGGTTCTTCATATGGAAGTAATGTCTGTCTTCCATGCAATATATGTACCTGAAATATCAGGCAAAGGAGACTTCTACCTCTAGAGTTTAACTCTCCTCTAACATTAAAACATGATTCCATCACCTTACACTTAAAGTGCAATAAAATAAATTAAATTGCTAAATAAAATGTTAAAAAGAATATGTACCCAATCATCTTACCTTCACCATAAGAAAGGGGTTAATATACATGTAGGATAGTTCTAGGGATACAACATTAATCTATCTTTAGACCATGTTATTGTCTGTGGAACCAATTAACCTTTTAGTTAATCACTTCCTAAAATAAATTTATCAATAGAACTCATAATAGTAGTTCTAATTCTACCATAATAACAAGGAAAATTAAAAACTTGATATAAGATTATGACTTTTTAACCTCTAATTCTTATTAGTTTTTTGTTAGTATTAGATCATGTCTGTTTGAATATTTAACAAGGTAAGAACAGAGTTTCTAAAGCCATATCTAGTATTTTGGCTTATGGTGAAGACTTCCTTAAAGAGATGAGCAAAAAGCAAAAATAACCTTGAAAGTCCTCTATAAAAGAATATCTAAAACCAACCTGGTGCTAAAGAGAGATTAAGACTAAATAGGGTTTGAAAACCATATCTATATATCCATATATGTATATATATGTATTTATATATACGTATATGTATATATCTATACAAAAATATATATATATATATATATATATATATATATATATATATATATATATATATATATATATATATATATATATATATATATATATATATATATATATATATATATATATATATAAATATAAAAGAAAGAGAATATAAATGAATCAAACCAAGATCCAATATTGCTTATTATCCAGACTATGCTCTATCATTCTAAAGAAAACCTTCATATATGTATATAAATATATATATATATATATATATATATATATATATATATATATATATATATATATATATATATATATATATATATATATTTATATATATTTATGTATATATCTACCCAGTTTCTAGATCTAAAAATAGAGTAACAGCCCAACCTTATTTAATTCCTAAATTATCCTACTGAAATAGAATATAGCATTCAGCTTGATCATTACAGCTTGGTTTCCACCATGTGGGAGGCACTGTTAACTCGCTTTTGTGATAATTTGAGCATGATTTCACTAGCCAATACTTTGACAAGTATAATAAAGATTGTGATACTAGTATGTGTTCTTTGAGCATTTGATAATTTCAGAGGAATTATATATGAAAATCTAAACATTTAAATAGTATAATTATATATGTAGATCATACATTATCCGCAAGAACAACATCTAACTCTAATGCACTTTCTGAATAAAAGGAAATAGATGATAAAAAAACCTATTAATGGATATTTTGTCAATCATTATTCAACAAATTGAAATTGTAATATGTTGAATAATGATTGAACATATCTAAATGCAAATATATATATATATATATATATATATATCTATATACTAGTTCTATATACTGCCGATAGAGATCTATGTCAAATAAAGAAATACCTATCATGGCTAAGATACCCCTATAATTTCCATAGCTTGATGCTTACCATTCTACTTAAAATCCATGTTGCTTACCTGTTATAAAGGTAGAGACTGATGGCACTGAAAAATCTATGTGCCCAAAATAGAATAGGAGGGTCTAGAGAAAAGTAATCCTTCTAAGGCTCTGAAAAAGTGAGGACACTATCCACTTGAAATATGTTAATAAATGGTAGAAGATCTGATATAAAGGTCCATATATGTGTAGAAAAATGATTAAGTGTTTCTCTAAATCTAACAAAACCTCAATTCTGGGAGGGAGAAGCTAGACTACACTGTACGCTTCACGAGTCCTTGAGATTGCCATTAGGATAGGACAAATCATCAAGAAACATTTTTTAAAGCAGGAATCTTGACAAACTTGCAAGGAAATCCATATAGAAATATACATATCTAATCATATATGCCAGGATTTAAAATCTGTACAAACTTGCATAGATTAACATATGTCTGTACCAGTATTACTGTTAGTCCATAAAATACTTCTTTGAGGTGAGAAAGTAGACATCCTAATCTAAAAAAGTATCATAAGTTTGCACACATATCCATATAGAAGTTTAACACACAGGATTTGTTTAGGCAAAATCTATACATTATACTAAAACTGAAGACCTGTATTCTTTGGAATGAAACCCTTGTTGTTTTTCTTAGTACTCTTCATTCTTCTGTATGGTACCATAGCTCCAAGAGCTCCCCTCTTTAAACATCACAACTAGGCTTTCCACCTCCTCATTGCCTTTCTTAGCCCACCTTGTGCATCTTGTAACTTCTGGGGCTATTATGTGAATGTTGTCAGGCTCTACTTGATCCAAAACTTTAGGGATTTTGAAGCCTTCCTTCCTCCAAAAGTGTAGGATCCATTTCATATCTATCTCTTCAGTCAAAGCCTCTTTGTAAATGAATTCCAAATTCCTACTCATCTTTAGCCAATGTTCATCAAATCTTGGTTCATCTTTGAAGGTGATCATGGGAATTCATTGAGATTGCAGGATCTGATTAAGCTTTGAAATCTTAGTGTTCATTGTTACCTTAGGGTATGGTATAGTCAGCTCATTGTCTATACAATTAACCATTCTTTCCAACCCGCCTAGGTGGTCTTCATGAAAGATCAACCTTGCTACTTGGATTATATCATTCTTTGTTTTTCCTGCAAAGACAGAGATTGCTATAAACTGTCCGATAATTTCCCCATTTGTTCGGTAGGTGAATTCATTGTCAAAGTATTGATCACCCATCACATTCTCAATTGCTCTTCTCATGGAGTCTAGTAGTGGCTTTAGGATCTGATTCCATCTTTTAGGGAGGATGTGTCCTCTGAAAGCCATGGCTCTGTTCCCTTTGGTGTAGAAGGTGAGTAGTCTGGACTCCATTTCTAAAGACTACCATGATAAGGTTGAGTTCAATGTAATCAAGGCTCTATCTACAACTATTAAGGATAAAATAGAAGCCTGAGGAAGTTACTAGAACTATGATCATATTGAGTTCCTTCCTTTGCTATCGTGGAGAGTTTGCAATGATTAATTATATAGGCCTCATCTAGAGGTACTAATAGGTTGTTCTTATTTGTTTATTAATAATAGGTATGATCATATGATATTATGTAAAAAATTCCTACCATTATTAGGAATGATTACATAGTTCTTTATGCAAGATTTTTGAAAAGGCTCTTTGGGGGTTTTTAATATCCTATGCTGAATCCTTATGATCCAAATCTAAAAAGGGTTTAATAACTCCATGTTTATTACAAACTCTAGGATTAGCTATAGTAGAGTGTGATCTAGAATAAGTAGTTATTGCTTGGTAATTAGGATAAAGGACAATGATGGAGACATATGAATCATGAGATACATTAGTATCATAGGGGGGGATGCCTATGAAATCCTAGACACCTTGGAGATGAGAAATATATTCAGGCTAAAAACTAATCGGGGCCATAACACTTAAAGAACTTAAATAGCCATAATATAAATGGCTAATTAATGAAAGACTAATGCTATTAAGGAGCCCAAGGTATATTGAGGTTAATCTTGAGATACCAATTTCGAGGTGATCATATTTAATTATAATGGTTTATTGGTGATAGTATTACTTAAGATTTAGACTATCCATAAAAGTGATGAAACTTAGGTTAAAATCTGCCTAGAGACACTGCGATAATTAGTAATTGATAACCCTTTTAAATATAAATTCCAGGCCTTTAGAATTAAGTACTCATGAGTAAGGTAATGTCCTTGCTTATGACCATTAACAAGGGTTCTCCAGGAAGTCTATTTTTTGGATGATTAGATATAAACCTAGTCCTTACTATGAATAGACCACGTCATATACTAAGATATAACTTTGGAATGTAATACTACCTACCAATGACATAAGGACCAAGCTAAACTTCCTCACTGCTTAAGTCTTCTATTAATGGGACTATTAATTGAAATTTTCCATCTTTCCTTTAATAGCACATAAAGTCTCCTAAATTAGATCTCTTACAAGTATGTATATTCCTTAACTTACATCTAAAATTTCCCCATACTAAGGAGGGATTAAATTCTCACGATATTGATTTTTCCTTGGGATGCTCAGATTCTAAACAAGGACGCTTTGAACCCTTGATTGTCTTTTCTTATAAGCTAACAAATTCTAACTTAGTCTACTAATTACAACTAGATTTTCTTGATGGGAGTTTTACCTCAGCTCTGACATTCTTATAAAAAATTTTAAAGCCTAACCTGGGCAAACTCAGAGCCTGACGGTTCTAAGAAGTATCTGTATTTAGTAGGATGATCAACAAACCTATCTACCTTCTAGGTCTTCAACCTAGATCTACCATCAAACACTTCTTCAACCCTTAATAAGTATTTTTGCATAGTTACCACTCTGTTGGCTCCTAGATTGGCTAATTTGTCGGCCTCTGTGTTACCTTCTCTATATGTATGTCTAATTTCATAATTTGAGATACTTTCCGTAATTGAATTAATCTCTTCAATTTTTGCGTTCAAGGTCAAATTAGGAGTTTTCCTAGTGCGGATGGCATTGATGATAATTTGGGAATCTCCTTCAATAATTAATTTATTAATATTGAGATCCCTACATAATTTAAGCCCCTCTAGAGTAGTTGTACATTCTGCCATATTATTTGTTGTAGGGTTAATGGGTTTCAAAAATTTTGCGATAACTTTTGACTTCCAGTTGTGAATGATCCCTCCAATACCTGTTGTTCCAGGATTACCTAGCGATGCTCCATTGAAGTTGAGTTTATACCATCCTATTTTTGGGGGTACTACCGATTTACAGGAAGATCTGTTAGTTTTGGCTTTAGATCCCCCTTTACCATAGAGGGGAGGGATATCTAATTTTGGCCATTTGCATCTAATTTTGTTGTCCCAACTCCTAAAGGAATCTTCCAAAAGCTGTGAATCCTTGAGTTTGCTATTAATAATTTCTACTATTGAAGCTTCTATCTTGTTTACAATTGAGATCCAAGTTAATTTCTGATGCGTACAAATCCTTCTATTTCTTTCTTTCGATAATTCTCAAACAACTATGGAGGGTGCAACTGTCCATATATCCTTGAAGAGATTGTCTTTATAGAGGGCGTGCCAAGCTTTGAGATTGCTAATTAGATCATAATGAGAAGTAGATTTCCATCCTAAGCTTCGGTATAGCCAATTCTAGCACTCTTGGGAGAAGGGACAATTAAGGAGAATGTGATTGACATCCTCAGAATGATTTTCACATAAAGGGCATCTAGATGGTCCCTCGAAACCTAATTTATTGAACCTGTCTGCTATAAGGATCCTATTTTGAAGAGCTTCCCATAGAAACATATGAGCTTTAGGGAGACATGCTTTATTCCAACAGAGGTTTAATGGTATGTCTATGTTATCCATGTTTTGGTCCCTAATAATAGAATTGTAACCTTCCTTAACTGAGTATTTACCAGTACTAGATCTTGACCATATCAGAATATTTGATCTATTTTTTAGTATTACTGCTCTTTTATTCAAAACCGCTAGGAGATTATACTTCTCCTTCGATCCTTCATCAATTCTATTAAGGGCACTCCAACTATCATCTTTCTCCTTTTGTAAGTAATCCTTGGTACATATGCCTAAGATTCTTTTGCACTCTTCCATAAACTCCTCAAAAAATCCTAGTTTGTTTAGGGGGGTAAGGCCTGCCCATGAATCATCCCAGAATAGAGCTTGATCTCCCCTTCCTACATTCCAGGATAGGTATTTGCCAATTATCCCTCTACAATCCTTGATAAAATTCCATATCCATGAACCTTTCACATGTGATTGTGTTTTGAAAATATTAATAGGGTCCCCTTCAGGGATGTATTTGTGTAATACTATAGATGCCCACTTACTACTTGATTCTTTATACATTCTCCATGCAAGTTTGGCCCTAAGAGCTTGGTTTTGTCAAAGTAGGTTTTTGATGCCTAGACCTCCTTTTAATATCGGCCTACATAGTTTATCCCATTTGATAAGGGCAATCTTTTTGTCTTCAGAGGGACCTTGCGAATAGAATTCCTAGAAAATTTTATCTAATTCCTTTTTTACGCTGGCTGGAAGGGGGAGAACTGATAAGTGATATGTAGGTATGGCTGAGAGTATAGATTTGATCATGGTTGTCCTACCTGCTTTAGTTAACCATTTCCCTTCCCATGAGATTTTCTTATTTTGTACTTTAGATAAGACTTGTTGCCATAGTTTGGAAGATAAGAGGCCAATGTCTAGGTCAATTCCTAAGTATTTACATGAAAACTTGCCAGTTTTGTATCCCATTATGCTGCATATATCCTTTTCGACATTCGGGAAAGTGTTAATAAAAAATATTTCAGATTTTGTTGGATTAACATGTTGACCAGAGGCTTTGGCATAAGCTTCCAAAATGCTTTTGAATGCTCTTGCTTCTTGTCTATTGGCGGAGCCAGGTAGAATGGTATCATCTACAAACTGCTGATGGGTAATATTGGGGACATTTTCTGAAGCCTTTAGTCCCATGATTTTTCCTTCTACTTGTTGCTTCATAAATCCTCTTCCTAATGCTTTTTCCATAATGATGTAGAGGAAAGGGGACATCGGATCTCCTTGTCTTATTCCCCTAGATATGCTAAAGAAACCTTTTGGTGAGCCATGGATAAGAATGGAAATTCTAGGGGTTGAGATGCAATTAAAAATAAGGTTAATCCAATGTTTGGAAAAACCAAAAGCTTCCATACATTTGCATAAGAATCTCCAATCTACTTTATCGTATGCTTTTTGAATGTCTATTTTCATTAGCATGCTTGGTTCTTTTGTAATCTGAGTGGTATGTACTAATTCTTGCGCTATAATGATACCATCCAAAATTGATCTGTTAGATACAAAACCTATTTGTTCTTCCGAGATAATTCTTGGGAGGAGAGCTTTGAGTCTATTTGCTAAACACTTTGAAAGGATCTTATAAATAGTATTGCAAAGGGAAATAGGTCTAAAGTCCCTTGGTTCCATACTTTCATTTTTCTTTGGTATTAAGGTGAAAAAGGTGTTGTTGATTTCACTTAAAAGAGATCCTGAGTTTCTAGTGGCTTCCACTACTTGCCATACCTCTTCTCCAATGAAATGCCAACACTTTTGGAAAAAGCCTGCTTGAAAGCCATTTGGGCTTGGAGCTTTATCTGGATGAAGTTGAAATACTGCTACTCTTACCTCTTCTAAAGATAACTTGTTATTTAATAATTTATTGTCTGCTTCCATAATCAATTTTGGAATGGCTTTAAGCATTTCTTTTTGGGTATTAAGATCTGAAGCTTCTAGTGAATTGAGAAGGGAATAATAAAAATTTGTAAGGACCTCTAAAATTTTTTCGGGGTCCTCTGTAGTCAATCCCTCTCTCGTATTAATTCTGGCTATTCTGTTAATGTTCCTTTTGAAATTGGTTGAGTTATGGAAAAATTTAGTATTGCTATCCCCCTCTTTAAGCCATGACTCCCTGGACTTTTGCTTCCAGAATATCTCCTCCTTGAGGAGAATGTCATTATATTTAGCCATTAACTCTTTTTCCTTGTGGTAGCTTAGGGTGTTCATTCCTTGTTCTATTACTTTGTTGTTGAGGTCTGTTATTTCCTATTCTACCTGAGCTTTTTCTTTGAATATATTTTTAAAGTGATTCTTATTCCATTCTATCGCTTTATGTTTGATATCTTTTAATTTTGTTGTTAAGCAAAACATTTTCGACCCTTTGACCGATAGTTGTCCCCACCATTCTTCTAAAAGCTTTATGAATTCCAGGTTTTGAAACCACATAAATTCAAACTTAAACGGGCTTCTTTTCGGTTTAGAATTTTCCACTATGGAAAGTCTAACTAGGAAGTGATTTGATCCTGCTATTGGTAATATTTCAGTATTGACTACGTGATTAAAATTTTTGGAGTTTGTTTTAGTAAAAAATCTATCTAGTTTTTTAGCTATGTAGCTGAAGCCCTCTCTTCTATTATTCCATGTGTACACTCCATTATTTGTATTTAAGCTTATTAGATGATTATCTGTAGCCCACTTGCTAAAGTCCTTGTGGGCTTGTGATATATATTATGAACCTCTAAATTTTTCTTCAAGATTTAGGATAGCATTGAAATCCCCTCCAATGATAAATGGTTGATCTAGATTATCAGCTAGAAGATTTTGAATTTCTGACCATACTCTTCTCTTTTCCTCATCAGAGATAGGACCATATATGTTGGTCAAGTTGAATTTTAATTCAGATTTTAAGCTTTTAATTGTTAATGACATCCAATTGTTGTTAGTGTGTGTGAGTAGTGCTGTTGCTTTATGCAAATCCCATAGAACTGCCAATCCACCTAAGAAACCTACTGATGGAATGTATTCTGATTTCCAAATACCTAGTTTTTTGCTGAACCTAAAGCTTTAGTCCTTATTAAGCTTTGTTTCCTATATCAAGATTATTTCTGAATCAAAGTCTCTTAGGTATCTTTTAATTAAGCGTTGTTTGTTGGGGGCATTTAGACCCCTATTATTCCAAGTAGTGACTTTCATTTTTTTTTGGGAAGGATCTTCCCCTTCCTTGTATTCAAGATATCTGCTATTTTAATTTGGTTGCCTACATTACCATCCAAATTTCTCAGCTCCACTATTGACTTTCTCCCTCTTTTCTTTTTATGTTTATTAATATTAGGTGTGCTAAGACTACCTCTGTTGAGGGCTAATCCCAATTCTCTATTCTCATTTGTTATTCCAAATAGTCCTTCAATAGCATCTTTAACCAAGATTGCTTCTCTCCCATCCCCTAACCTTGGGGTGACCTAGTCATCCAAGTCTTTTTGAGCATCTATGGGGAGATCTGAGGGGGCAGCCCTATCAATGAGTTCTTTACCATATATCTCTACTAGTTCTTCAGATGATCCTGATATGTCCAGATTTAACTCTTCTATTTCTAAAGGGATTAAAACACCTCGTTCCCCTTCTTTTGATTTTTTTATATTTATATTTTCTATATAAGTTGTATCATCCTCCTCTGTACCCAGCTTGTTTGTAGCTTCATTTCGTGTGTCTGGAAAATTTTCTAGATTTTTTGTAAGGGTTTTTTCTGAAACTTCCTTATCTAAGGGTATATGAAGGAAGGTTGTTTAAGCCCATTTTCCTGATCCCTACTTTCTTCTACCATACATTCATGTATTTGTTTAATTAAAATATCCTTTTGGGATTTCAATTCCTCAAAGTCACATATATTGTCCAAGAACCTATTAGTTAGGTCCTCAGGTAGAGACACTTCCAGGTAATTGATGATTTGCTTTACCTCTTCTTCTGCTTTGTTTACCTGGTCTACTAGTTCTACCACTTTAGCATGTTTAGGTTCCAGAAGTAATTCTGTTTGGACATCCATCTAGTCTCTTCCCTCTAGTTGATAGGCTATGTTAGCCTTTTTTCCTGACTCTATTTGAGTTAATTTTTTGTCCCAACTAAGCGTATTATCCATTTTATGACTAATTAAGTCTTTTGCATTAATTCTTAAAGGCGACCAGGTCTCATCTATTAGTTGATTATCTAAAAGGTTGTTAGGGTTATCTTGATCCTTTGTTTTTTGCTTCACTGTCGTTGGGTGAGAGTGAGTGTTGGCTAGGTCTTGTTCTTTTGAGGTTTTGCATATAAATCCTCCTCTATTGCTGCAGAGATAGATCTTGATAGCTTTGTTAGGTTGGGAAGCCCATTTAGTGTTTATATGTTTTCCTATTGTATTTTTGTTAACTTCAATAAAGTTTTCTACTATTAATGGGTTAATAATTATAGAGTTATGGTTAAAACACAATTTAATGGGGGGTATGTACTTTTGATGATGATACATCTCTACAATGATTATTTTATCAGCCTGTAAAGGTTTTTCCTCAACAATTCTTTTAAAACTTCCTATTTTATTGCCAATTAAATGAAGTGTTTCTCTACAAGATAGTTCCAAAGGTAGATTTTTAAGGATGATAGATTTTTCTAAAATGAAATCTTTTAAGCGTAATGGATTGAAAATAGGCATCCAGTCAAATAAAGAAAAGGGTAAATTTTTTAATTTCAAAGTTTTCTTATTCCTAATGCTTTCTTTTAAGGATTTATTATGACAGTCAATGAATAAAAAATTATCTCTGAGAACTATTATACTTACTTCTCCCAGGAGTTGAGCCACTAGTCCATTAATCACATCCTTCATTGATACACCAGTTCCTTTCCAGTAGCAAATCAAACTTGTTTCAGCTAGAAGCTTTTGCTGCTACATAATCTTATTATAGTCTAATGAAATTATCTCACTTCTTTCTTTATCTATTATTTCTTTGTTGAATCACCTATGAGGGGGCATATAAGATGCATTTTTGGTGCCATGATGTAGACTTTCTAATATCAAGTCTTGAGTATTGATAGTCTCTGCTATATTACCAAATGCGGGCCTGTCCAACCTTCTCCGGTGGGGAGGGCTATATTTATTCTTGTTGTTCAGATTGAAACTTTCAATAGACTTGTCACAGATACTTTGATTCTTCAAACCCCCATAAAAGGAGAGGGTTTTATTGGAACGGGAGTATGTATCTCTGGATGATGTTTGGGATTCATTTTTTTTCAACAATTCATCCCTACAACCCTATTCCTCTAAAGCCCTAGCCCTTTTATGGGGGGGTGTATAAGATTTTCCTTTATTATCAAACCCCTCGAGCATTTCAAAGGAATTATTCATAGAAATTATGAAAGAACTAAGAGGCTTGGATTGTCTTAATACATTTTTTCTACTGCTAACCACTTTCCATTCAGAAGTGTGCTTTGTCCATTTTTTAGGGCGTTCATCTTCCTTGCCCTTAATCATATGCCTTGTGGGCGGTTGTTCAAAAGACCATTCAGGATGTATATGTATAGTTACAGCCTGACCTTCTCTTTTCTTATATGAGGGATTAGCAAACTTATGTTGTGTTTGTTCAGCCTTCCTTTCCCCAGCGATCCTGTGACCCAATGCTTGTCGTGCGTACTTGGTTTTTGAAAAAACTTTTAATTGCCGGTCTAAAAGATGGACTGAGAAGATTTTGTATCTATAATCCCTAACCCTAGGAGGGATTCTATTATTTGGGCTAGCCTTAATGCACAAATTTGAAACCATAGCCACACTCCTCTGTGGATCAAACCTAGATTCTACCATAATCTTATTGGATGGTGAGGATATTTCCTTACCATCATTGATTTGTGAAGTATACAGGATGGAGGGCTTGGCTCCTGCTTCTGTAGTGCATGCTAGTTGTTCCAATCCTTTGATACTAGCTTTTACTTTCTGTTTGGTAGTAAATTCTCTTAGGTTATCATAAGTGGGATGTGGCTATTCCTTCATCCGACATTCATTCTTTTAGTGGCCATAATTCCAACAGTTGAAGCAGTATCCTAAAAATTCTGGGTTTTTTCTTTGAGTCTTTTTTTCCCCTAAGTTCTTCTAGCAATTTTTTGCTCTTTGATTATCATAGTAATTTTCCTTCTCCATTCACAGAGAAGCATGAATAAGACCAAGATTTATCTACCTCTGTTGGAAGGAAAACTTCCTTTGTGTGTGGGAATTTTGCATTTTCACTATTTAGCAGAGCACAAGATTAATATTATAAAATTTTGGGGTAATACGTAGAAGCCAATAATGTTCTTTTTAACCCTTGGTTGTAAGCACTATAGGCAAGAAGCCCCACTATTTCACCAAGGGTCAAAGTCAACAAATCTCAATTAAGAACCACAGTAGAGAGTGACCCTGTGGAGACTTGAACCTTGGTTGTAGGCACTATAGGCAAGAAGCCCCACCATTTCACCAAAGGCATAAGCCTAAAATTTCACAAGGATTTGACCATGGGCATGATTGAATTTTTTTTTCCAAGTGGTTTTTTCATGCCTACTTTTACTAGATCCTACTACATCAAGAAAACCTTGGAAGTAGATTAAACTTACTTGAGACAAGAGCTCCCTTACCTAGGTGACACTTCTACCACTCTAAGAGTACCCAAAAAATCACCTAAACGAGAAGTGGAAGACAACATAATGTACTATGGTGGCATGGGTAATAAAAACAATAGTGGCATCAATCCAAAAAACCAAGGTGATGCAAATAATGGAGGTATTGACATGAATAATCAAGGCAATACCAATAGTGGAGGGGTAGATCAAAACACTCAAGGGATTGATACCACTAACCATAGAACTAATGCCAAACCAACTGTTGATGATGCAATCAATGACAAGATTGATGAAGGCATTTAGTGCCCTTATTTCATAAGACTCATGGAAAAAGAAATGGAAAGAGATAAAGAAAAGTACTTTATGGACCTAGCCTGGGCAGGTCTTAAGCTTCCCCGTGACTATGACGTTAATCAACTTAAACTGCCAGAAGTTGAAGAGAGTACCATTGACATCATGAACAAGAAGTTTAAGATATTTCAAATGCAACTAGATACAATCAAGCAAAGAGGGGCTCCTAAACCCTTTTCTATTGAAGCATTGTGTCCATTCTTGTTTGATAAAAGTCTAGTCATGGTACCATTCCCGATCAATGTAGTGTTTCCCAAGTATGACAAATATGAAGGAATGTCAAATCCACAAGATCACCTATGGGAGTTTTGTGCATTGGGCTTGGAGTTCATGCATGATACCACCTATTTAATGAGACTATTCCCAAGAAGCTTAGGAGGTATGGCCATGGAGTGGTTTTCTAAACTACCATTTGGCATTAAAACCTTTGAAGAACTAGCTTCAAACTTTTTGGCCCATTACTCATACAACATCAAGCATGAGGTCACAATAATAACATTATGTAATACCAAACAAAAGGATGGAGAAGAATTCTTCATTTTCTTACAAATATGGAGGATGGTATTTGCTAGGTATCCTAGGAGTGTGCTTGAAAAGGAGAAGATGGATATATTCATCAATAGCTTGAGCAATGAGATGAACTATCGATTGAGAATGCAATGTCCCAAGACCTTCCAAGACCTCATAGAGAATGGAGTAACAATAAAAGAAGTGTTGGTTAAGAGTGGAGAGTTGAAATTGTATAAAGATAACAAGAATAACTCCAATAACAATAACTCCAATAATAACAATAATCAGAATAAGAATTGGTCCAATAGTTATAATAGGTATGGATTGAAGAACAACAATAAGGGAGTAGTCAATGACGGGGTTGTGGATTCTAGTAATTTGAAGGTGACTCCATTTTCTCTCACAACAACACCTAATTAGGTGAATAATGCAAACCAGTCCTCCAAGGCACCTTCCAACAACAATGCTAATAGTGGTAATCAAGGAAATAATCAAAGGAGTAACAAATCTGATAAATTCTTGGTACCAACTCCTTAAAGGAACTTCACACCTTTGGGTGAACCCCTCAAAAAAGCATTAAAGACCCTCATGGCTAACAACATCATTAATCTACCTAGCATTCAACCTTATGAGCCACACAAAAAGCCTATCTGGTGGAGTGAAAATAGCCATTGTGAATACCATAGAATTCAAGGGAAGATGATAAATGATTTCTTGTAGCTAAAGAATGTGGTACAAGACTTGATTGATAATGGTATGATCACCATTGACAAACCTCAAAGCAATGAAGACCACATGGATATCAAACAACCCTTTTATAAACATGACAAAGGTGAATCATCCAATGGAAAGAAACAAAGCAGCAATAGCATCAATTTTGTGCCACCCTATGATAATGTTGTGAATGCTATAGTGGTCAAAGAATAGTTCCAAAAAGAGGCATCTAATGTTATCACTAGGGGGCAGACTTTAAGGATTACCCTACAAGGGGTTGATCCTAAACCTATTGGCCCTCCACAATCTAGCATTGTGATCAAGAAATCTTATATAGCAGTAAAATTGTATAGCTTGGTAGATCAGCTACAAAGGACTCTAGCACAAATCTCTATTTTGGAGCTATTAAAGTTATCTCCCAATCACAAGGAAATTTTAGAGAAAGCTCTAGTAGAAACTAATGTTCTTACTAACTTAGAAGAGGAAAAGTTTCAAAATATGGTAGGGCATCTCATTGCACCTCATTGCCTTTCATTTTTAAACCATGATGACATGTCTATTACCCATCCCCAAAATACACCATTGCAGATAGAAGTCTTGATTGAAAGACATAGGGTCAAAAGAGCTCTCATAGATGGGGGAGCTAGTCTTAACATCTGCACATTGAGTCTTGTCAAATCCCTAGGATTATTTGAGTCATGCATTGATCCTACTAAAAGAATCACCATAAAGGCCTATGATGAAGCTGAAAGAGCCTCCAAAGGCATGATTGTATTTCCCATTCAAGTGGGACCTATAAAAAAGAACACAAATTTCCAAATATTGGACATAAAACTAACTTATAATATTTTATCAGGGAGACCGTGGATCCACAAGATGCAAGTGGTTCTATCCACTTATCATCAATGCATCAAATTTCTATATATGGGTGAGGAAATCATGATTGGAGGGGACTCAAATCTGTTCCAATATTGTAATGCACTTAAACCCCTTCATGAGCTATTTATTCCCAATAATAGAGAAGGAATTATTCAAAGAGCCACCATTGAAGATATCAAAATGGATGATCCTATGTTAACCTTAAGTACTACTTAAAACCCTCCTCAAGCCAGGTCAATGACATAAACTAAAGGAAAGGAAAAAGTGAGCTACGAGGGTCCAACTCCAAATGAAGATTCAGATCAAGCACCTAAATTAGAGATAGTACTTTACAAAACCACCCAAGAGGAAAAGGATAAAGCTAAGAAGGAAAACTACAAAAAAATGAGTGAGATGATGGATACATTCAAAAAACAATGTAAAATCAGTTCCAAAGGAGTAGGAGAATATTCTGTTTCCCTATTTGACTTACCCACATCTCCAAGAATGCATGGGAAACCATCAAAAGAACATCTCCCTCATAAGTATAACTCTTACTTCATGAGATAAAGTGACAAAGTAGCATTTGACAAAGAGGAAGATGAAGTCCTTCAATGGCTTTATCATGATGAAGGTGATACCTCAAGTACTCTCGTAGAAAGAATCTAGCATATTAACATTCAAACTAATCAATATGGGAAAGGATTTGAGATAATGCAGAAAATGGGATACAAGGGAAGAGGACCTTTAGGCCAAAGAAATAGAGGTTTACTAGAGCCCATTAAACCTTCTTGGAGGGAAAAAGAAGAAAGATCAGGGGTAGGCTACCAATACAAAGGAGAAAGCTCTAGCCCCATGCATGATTTCTATCCTCAAGTAAACACATTGGAATTTGATGTGGATAGTGATGACTCCCAAGATTATGAATGGGATAATTTATCCAATGATTCATGTCATGATAAAGAGGTAGTCACCATAAAAACTTATGCTAAGGTCCCAAAGCAACAAGCTCCAAGGCATGAAGAGCCCGTCATACAAGAACTTAACATAGGGTAAGCACCCATTAATCAACCATGGATAGAGGTGTTGGTTGTCTTTTCTTTCTACTTGTAGGTTTACACTATGATTAACAAACTAATGTCACTGACTCTATCACCACTCCAAATTTTGCAAGGAAAATGGCCAATTAACAAGCATCAACAAGGATCCTCCTACACTTTGAGCCTAGATGCTTAGGAAGGTGTACCTTTGATTCACTTCTTGAAAGGAATCACTAAATATTATACAACTATACCCTTGACTAACTGGTTTAAATATTTTATCATTTAAATGTGTGGTGGATGATGATGAACTGCTTCTACAGAATGGATCAGTGCCTTAACCTAGTGCATAGATTCACCCAATAACACATATCAACTGAGAATCCTAAATCAAATACTCCTAAACTTAGAATAAATGCATTTCCTATTATCCCTCTCACTCCCAAACCTAATCATCAAATTCCTATCCAACCATGAACTCATTGAAATCACCTTAAAGACTTTAATCCTAACTTTTTTATTAATCAAAGATAATTCCACAATACTCTTTGTTTACCATATGCTAACTCACTTTGTGACATTAACATATATGAGCCCAAGATTAGAATAAGAACACAAACATGAATTTGACATTGGAATCCAAGTGTATTCTCATTAAAATTTGCAGAATCAATACATTACTAGAACAACGAAATGCTAGGAAACAAACCCAAAATCCAGGCTCTCCTTGTTCAGTATTTTTCATTGATTTTCAATATAACATCCCCCTTTAAAATTACAAACTACTACAATATATACCACAAGTCATCTTGGAATCCCAAAGATTTTAGGATGCAATAAGATATGAATGACTGAGGCAAGGGCTAGGGTTTTCACCCACCAAACCAACCAAATTCAATGAAAATTTACTACATTTGGGGAAAAACCAAGCAACCTAGAAAAAGAAGATCCTAGAAAGATCCTCATTAATGAAAAACTTTCTAATTTGTATTGAGGATCATGAATCTATTGTCTTATTAGTCTGATCAACCACCTACAACATGCCTCAAGCAACATTACCCATTCCTTATGGTACAACCCCCTATAGACAATCATCACACCCCTGGACCACACTGCAACATCAAACAAAATCAAAATCCACTTGATGCAGCCACTCTAGCATTAAAAACTAGTCCTTCTATGACTGGAAAACTATTTAAAATTTCAAATTTTGGAAGAAATAGCTAGTCAAACAAATTTAAAACATGACCGTCGATCCTATTTCTTCTTGGTAGATCGGGTGATCCATATTAATCTTTGCAATAGTCAACTAAGCTTTGAAAAGTCTCTGGCCTCATCATCAATTCCTTAACCAATGGGAAATGAGCACGTTGGCACATCTATCAGTAGCCACTACCTCACAAAAGATCAGACGGTGGTTGCTATACCGCTACGCTTAAAAAAGAATCAAATTTTATCAATGGTATAATGACAACTATAGGATCAAACTGTTGTTTAACCCTTTGAAAAATCTGACCCCACTGACAACCACCAAGTCACTACTAAGCCCAGCCAATCAAGAAAAGCCATGTCAGGAAATCAAGTAACAGGTCCCACTACCCTGTAGCATCAAATCAGATGGTGGGTGCATGATCGCAAGGGGGAAGAATATTCCTTGTGATCAAGCACCAACCATCAATTAAAAGTCTTTGACTGCAAGCCCCACTGACAAGTTCCACATCACAATCCAGCTCGACCAATCAAAACAATGCATGTCAGCACTAGAGGACCCACTTCATACTATCTCATCCACCTCTGCATTAGATAGTTGTTTCTATACCACTGTGCTAAACTTCATGCATCTCATCTTAACGATATAACAACAACCACAAGATCTTGTTGTACTTTAACCATTTGGGAAACATGCCTTACTGACACCATCCTGATAACCTAATCTATGACCAATGATAACTTGCCATTTGTGCACACCTGGCAGTGGACCTAAACCAACTAAGAAACACCATATTACCTGGAAGATCTAATGGCCATCGCATGATCTCGTACCCTACTAAGATCTCATGAGATCATGCACCGACCATAGGATTAAAGATAGACTAAGACATTGGGCCCACTGGGATAGGTGTCTACTCATCACTATACCATATGTTAAAAACTTTGACAATAGGAAACCTTGTGGAATAATGACAACCACTCAAATTAAAAGGCCAACACTTAGGAAAATATTACTTGGGAGACTTAGGCTTAGACATAAAATATTAAAAAGGGGGCCCTGACATTAAAACCTAATGACATAAAATGCAAAGGGGTCATCACAATTTTAGCACATGGATATTTTAGGACTTTAGTGACCAAAAAAGTAACGCTTAATTAGAATAGGGTCAATATAGTCTAGGGTTTGTTCACCAACGGCTATAAATTTTAAAATTTGAACTAGGGCTTGAGGTAAGAGACCAGGAAAAACATTGCAAAGGCCAAAGAAAAATTACATAGCCATGAATTTTACTACAAGTGCTAATAGTGGCTTTGTCTGGGGATGATGGGTAGCCTGTGCCCATGCAAGAATGCAAAATTTCTAGGAGAGCAGACCACCTTCAGGACAACAAAAATAGGGAGCACCATGACAAAACCCTACAAACTGGGATGAAAAGAACAGGAAGGAAACACACCACTATATAGAAAGTACAACATATGCATACCTAACTACTATTCATGGAAATATAAATACCTTCAATTGAAGTATTTCTTCAAGAATTGTCCATGAACTAGCAATTCCTAAACATTAGCATTTAGTTCTTTCACAATGTAAGAATCATGGCCCTATTTTTCATGAATTAGATATGGCCCCAACTAGATTGGATCAAATTTTCCATGTTTTCCTTTGTCCTCCAATCTAGCATTCTAGATCAATACCAAGTCATTTGGCTCAAATTTCCTTTCAATAGTTCTTTTATCATACATATTTTTGACTTGTAACTGCAACCTGGAATTTCTTAAGGTTGATTCTCTTCTAGTTTCATCTAACTTGATGAGATCATCAATTCTTAACTACATTTCATCATCTATATCATCATCATATAATTGAACAAACTTATACATTTCCAATAAGTTGTTCTGAGGCATCCTTACATGTATCCCATATACTAAGTCAAATGGTGCACAACCAATTGCCTTCCTCACAGTTACCCTGTCAGCCCATACAGCTAATGGTAACTTTGAATTCCATGCTCTTTTATTCTTATCAAGGATCCTCTTGAGGATATTCATCAAGCTCTTATTTGTTTATTTTTCCTATCCATTCCCTTATGGATGATAGGGTGAGGAGTATGACATTTGAATTCCTAGACCTTTGCAGAATTCTTTATATTCAGCAGACTTGAAGCACATTGCATTATCACTGACTATCCTCTCAGGGAAACCAAACCTTGTAACAATATTATTCAACAAGAAATCAATAACCACCTTACTAGTTGCATTCCTTGTAGGGATAGCTTCTACCCACTTGGTAAAATAATTAGTGGTGACTAAGATCCAAGAGTGTCCTCCACTAGACTTGTTTGGTATTTCCCCTATGAAATCTATTCCCCATTGTTAGAAAGGAGCCTGCACTTCAACTAGTCTTAAAGGTACATTACCTAAAAATTTAAGTTTACCAGAGAATCTTTGACAAGCATCACACCTCCTTAGCAATAGTTCTACATCTTTGAAGATTTTAGGCCACCAAAATCCTTCTCTCAAGACCTTTTGAGTAGTATTTTTACCCATATAATGTTCCCCACAAACTCCCTCATGCATTTCTTTCAACAACTTGTCAGCCTCATTTTCATGAACACATTTCAAAAGTATGCAATCTGAATATTTTTTGTACAACTTGCATTTTATAATCACATACTTGATGGCTTGTAGCTTCAAAGTCCTCTTCTTATTATCATCCATCCCTGCTAGACATTTCATATTTCTCAAGTAGAAGATAATATCCTGATACCAAATGCAATCATCCATATCACTAGTATAATCATTCTCAATTTGGTTTATCTAATTTGCATCAAGATTGGATTGAGCCATTATTTTTTCCAATCCTTGTCCTTTAACAAATTTGGTAATCTAGATATCAATATTGAATTCTTGGATTCTATTTATCCATCTACATCTCCTTCCAGACACCTCTTGTTGTGAAAAGATATCCTTGACCACTACACTTGGTACAAAAGAAATCACAATTACTCCCATCAGATAGCACCTAAAAGCCTTGACAACCTTCACCAGTGCATATGCTTGTTTCTCATTGATATCATATTTCAGTTCAACAACCTACAAAGATTTACTAAAGAATGCAATAGGCTGCTCATGACCCTCGTTATTTTTCTACAAAAAATTGTAGCAATAGTATGAAAAGATGCAAAAGAAAAGATATGCATTGGGATATTGTAATTAGGTGCCTTTAGCATAGGTGCATCTTTGATAGCCTGCTTGATATTCTTGAATCTTCATCAAGCTCACCTTCCCACTTGATCTCAGATCCTTTCTTCAACATCTTGGATATCGGCTTGGTAACCTCAACAAAGTTTGTAACAAATCTTCTCAAGAAATTCACCTGAGAAAAGAAAGACTAAATTCCTTTAAGATTTTTATGCTTAGGGATTTTATCAATGGTTGTGACCCTCTCAGGATCAATTCTAACTCCTTTCTTTTCAACCAAGTGGCCAAGCAACTTACCCTCAGTGACACCAAATGCACATTTCCTTGGATTTAATGAAATGCCATATTCCAAAGCTCTCATAAATATTTTTTCTAGATGAATACAATGGTCTTCTTCCCTCTTGGAATAGGTAGTTAAATCATCTTGATAAACAACAAAGAAATCATCTATAAAATCTGAAAAGGTAACATCCATTGCCCTCTAAAAAGTTGCACCAACATTTGTGAGACCAAAAGGCATTCTCACATAAACATATGTTCCCCAAGGTGTAGTAAAAGCTATCTTAAATTACTCTAATTCTTTAACAATTACTTGATTATAACCAGAGAAACCATCCATCATAGACATTAATTTAGATCTAGTCACTCTTTGTAGCATAGCCTCCATATTGGGTAGACAATAGTTATCCTTCAACGAGCTAATGTTCAAATTTCTAAAATCCACACAAAGTCTGATATCACCATTCTTCTTTCTAACAGGGACCAAATTTGACACCCAAGAAGAGTTCCTAATGGGCTTGATAATTCTAGCATCTCTTAGCTTCATTAATTATTCTTGCATCTTAGGTGCCAAAGTAGGATTTATAGGCCTTTGTTTTTTCCTAAAGGGTTTAGCATCTTCCTTTAAAGGAATAACATACTGGAACAAGTCTTCTCTATAAACCTTTAGGTCATCATATGACCATGCAAAAACATGCCTAAATTTTCTTAGTAATTCAATCAATGACTTCCTTAATTTATGAGATACATACTTACCAATATAGACCTTCTTAGGTGCCTCTTGTATTCCAATATTTATCTCATCCAAATTCATATGATCTTCCCTTTTAATATCCTTTTGAACTTTGTCTTGATTATGAAATATAGTTTCTAGAAAAACAAGTCCCTTAGGAACCTTGTTAGTCTTAAGTTGAATGACTTCATTACCAAGGACAACTTCCTTTCCTTTTGTAGTCTCAACCAAGGTTGAACAATCTAACTCCTGACCATGATACTAATCTTCACAATTCAAAAATCTCAAGATATCCTAGTCATCTTCAAAAACTTGCCAATTCTCAACATTGTTTGGTATACTAGGCCTAGTCTGAATTTCAACTTTAGAGAGGCTAGAAAAAGTAATGTCACTGGGATTGATTGCAATATTGTGTAACAAATCAGCCATCTTGTTATTACTTCTATCCTTCCACTCAATATTGAAGGCATCAAAACACTCAATCAAATCCCAAATAGCATTTATGTATTGCTTCAACCTCTTGTTCTTGGAAGCATATACTGATCTTATTTGGGACACCACTAATTTAGAATCCCCAATAACCTTTATACATTTAATTCCATGCTTTTGTGCCAATCTCAATCCTAGCAATAATGCTTCATACTCTAGTATATTATTGTTTCAAAAGAAATTCAATGTGAAAGAAAACTTGTAGGTACTCCCATTAGGAGAAATGAGTAAAATACTTGCTCCTACTCCATCTTTGCAGCTAGCACCATCAAAGTACACTACCCACAAATCACCCTTCATAGAGATAGAACAAATCTC
Source organism: Chamaecyparis obtusa (assembly GCA_027943335.1). Lineage (NCBI taxonomy): Eukaryota > Viridiplantae > Streptophyta > Pinopsida > Cupressales > Cupressaceae > Chamaecyparis > Chamaecyparis obtusa. The sequence goes on along the minus strand of BSBK01002925.1, from coordinate 876,382 downwards.
TTTAGCAATACATGGCAATATAGGCTCCTTCTCAAGTATATTGACCTTAGATCTGAAAGCATTGACATCAATATCTATAAAGTAGGTAACCTCATTATCAATATCCTTTTCAATCATATAAGTTACCCTTGGTTCTCTTTCAATCCTAACAAACTAATCATCAATCTTGAAAGTTGTAGAAGAAAGATCACACTGTAAACACCCACCCATGGAAGCACTCCATTTCCTAGATAATATCATACCATAATGGGGTGGAATGTTGACCACCAAGACTCTCATAGTCAATTCTTTCTCTGGATAGGCTGTCAATCTGTATGGAATAGCATTTATAGTCCCAATGACTATTACCTCCCTTTGATCCATTACACAACATCTGGCTTGATTTGTATCAACTTTGAGGCCTAACTTTTCCATAATTTTGAAAGGCATGACAATATTGGAAGCACCTGAATCAATCATGCAATTTCTTAATTTCATCCCATTCACAATGATACTCAAAAAAGATGGGTCTATATTTTCAAGGCTAGCATTGATAGAATTATCCAAATATATAGGTGGTATGTGAGATACCAACCCTTGGACCTCCACTTCTTTCAAAACTTTATCTTGAGGTTCATTGTATGCAACATCATTATTATGAACATTATCTACCCATGCAATAGCCCTATCCTTATGTTCAGGGATCCTCAACAATTCTGACAATGGAATCTTGATAGTTATCTAAGATAATACAACCAACATATCAATAGGATCAGAGGGAGGAAAATCAATTTGTTCTACCTTAGTATCCTTTTGTTTATCTGATACATTGGTTGTAGCTATGACCTTTACCTTTTCAGCTCTAGCCATTGTGCCAACTAGCTTTTTCACTTCACTCTGATGATTATTGTCTTGAACAGTAGGAATCTTTTTAGCTCCAACTCCTTTAGGTTCCTACTTCTTACCTTTTACATTTTTGAACCTCACTAAATGATCATCCTTTGATCTATTTCCACTGAGTTCCCCAGAGTTGGTGTTCTTCATAAACATTCTTGTAGCTTTCCCATTTGTATCCCTTGCCACCATGCCTCTAGTTTGCACTTGGGCTATCATTTTTGCAGTAATTCTATCCATTTCTTCCCTTGAAGGTCTTCTTAAATTTACTATTTTTGAAGAAGAATTCATGTTACATGTCTTTTCATCAATGTCATCCTTATCAGAAAAAACCTCCTGATGGGAAAGTTCCCTATTGTGTCTTTTCAAAAACACATCTGCTTCTTCATCAATATCATAATCATCTTCATATCCTAAATATGAATTTTCCATGTTGCATCCAATATCATCATGATTTTCTTCTTGATCTAACTCCTCATTGTTATCATCTTGATATGCTGACATGGACTGTGCAACCACACAATGCTCTTTAGAATGAGGGGACTAGCATGCTATACACCATGGTGTATCCTCTACAACATCTATAGAGGATTTTTTCAAAGGATCAAGGATAGACCTATCATTATTTCCTCTTGCAGTAGGGACAATAGGCTTGCCATCCTTCCATTGGGTGTTATAGGGATAATTCTGCAATCTATTCTACCTACTAAAATTATTATTGAATTGAGGCTTTTCATTCACAAGAGCATTATTAATTCTATTAACAATTTCTTTTAAATCCTTCAATGCATTCAACACCTTTCCAATTTATCTTCCTCTTGTTTCTTATTTCCAACATTCCTTTCATTATCCCTTTTGTATTTTTTATCTCCAAACAACTTTGGATCATCTCTTTTTCCACCCAATTTTCTTGATATTTTCATATTGTTTTCAATGTTGACAGCAATCCGAAAATCATCTCTAAGAGTTCTTGGTTCCTTTTCCCTCAACAAATATCCCATTTTTCCATCAAAGGCAATGAAGTATGTGGTTAAAAAAACATTGTCATCTAACCTCATGACTTGAAATAGCTTATGCATACCCTTCTAAAACCTCATATTGAACTCAACTGTAGATTCATTCAGATTCTTTCTTATAGTGTTGAACTCATTCAACATGAAACTAGCATTAGGCCTATCACCATACTGTTCTTTGAAACATTTTTCAAAAGAATCCCAAGTATCAATACATCTGTCAGGGAGTCTTTTGAACCAACCTCTAGCATCTTCCACTAGAGATTGAACAAATAATTTCATGACTACATCCTCATGCTCTACCTCCTAATCATTTAATACATCAAAAAATAACCTAAGATGTTCCTTGCAACTAATAGCATTATTACTGGAAAATTTAGGTATCTTATCTCTTATATCAATTGGAAAAGCATTTGGGTAGCCAGGTATTCCATCAAAACTAATTTGCCTATAGACTTCTAATTGCATAGGTCTTCTTTGAAAACTTGAACTAGTGTTAACCCTAGGATCAAGATTTATCTTAGCAGATGACGAAGGAATTGAACTCGTAGTAGCATTACTAAGAGGAAAAATAGTAGTTAAAGATGGCATACCTAGTTCATCAGTAGTGGATAGTACAAAAGTACTTGTAGATGAGGCCTTCAAGAACTGGATCTTTCTTCTTTTTTCTGCAATGGAGGCTTCAGTTTTAGCCTTCTCTAATTCTTTTGCAAGGTCTTCATCCTCTTTCCTTTTTCTCTCCATCTTTGTATCCTTATTTTAAATGGGTGTTGGGACCCCTGGTATTGTCAATGATTTTCTTGTTTTGTGTCTCACCATCTTTTGCTTTCCTTTTTTGCCAACAGCAACAGTAGGCCTAGTGATCTCATTCCCATCTTTATCTTTAGAGAGGGAAGCATAACTTTGAACCTATCTAACCATAGGGCCCTCTTTATCAAACTCATGGTCTTGCATCAAGCACTCCTGATCACTTCTCAAAGCATCAAGATCACCAAAGACATCATGCTACAAAGTCTTAAGAGTAGAGGCAAGCATCTTATTTCTATCTTTCAACTCATTAATCTTTCTAAGAAGAGATGCTCTTTCTATCAGAGCATTCACTTTCTTAGCTTCTCTCTCCTTTTGTAACCTCTTATGTATGGAATCTTTCTCTTCCAACTGTAACCTTAGTGCACTTAAATCATCTGGGTCTATCATAATATCATCAGAACTTGATGACACATCCATATCAGTGAGGCTTTGATATGGGAAGTGGACCTATCTTGGTCTCATGGGTTGCCTTCTGAACATATCCTCATCTGGATCTAAATTTGGTCCAAAACCCCTTTCTCTAGCTTGTTCATCTTGTCCTGTAGGTAATGAACCTTTATCTTGAAATACTGCCTCTGGGGTATCATAAAATCTCTCTTCAGAGCTGCCACCATCTGATTTAGAACCCTTGTATTATGAATCTTCCTCATTAGAGGATGCAAGTGGTGCTCTATTTCTAGTATTTCTTTGTTCTCTCATGGGAGCACTAGTAGACTCACCATTTCTTTTGATCCAACTCTTATAATCCTATCTAGGTAACTATTCTAGAGTAACCTCTATATTTTTCTTGACAAAGGACCTATTATTCCTTCTTTTATCCATGATCTATAGTCTATAGCACTAGTTTTAATCATTTTGAGTTGCCACCCACCAAAGTGGGAAATCTTTAACTGAATATCTTTAAAGGAAACAATTAAATTCAATAGGAAAAACAAGAGTCCACTTAATAACTTTATTCTCTAGACTCTCCCTAGCAAAGTCACCATTTTGTTGGTTGTCTTTTCTTTCTACTTGCAGGTTTACACTATGATTGACAAAATAATGTCACTGACTCTATCACCACTCCAAAGTTTGCAAGGAAAAGGGCCAATTAACAAGGATCAACAAGGATCCTCCTACACTTTGAGCCTAGATGCTCAGGTGGGTGTACCTTTGATTCACTTCTTGAAAGGAATCACTAAATATTATACAACTATACCCTTTACTAATTGGTTTAAAGATTTTATCATTTAAATGTGGTGGATGATGATGAACTACTTCTAGAGAATGGATCAGTGCCTTAACCTAGGGCATAGAGTCACTCAATAACACATATCAACTAAGAATCCCAAATCAAATACTCCTGAACTTAGAATAAGTTCTTTTCCTATTATCCCTCTCACTCCCAAACCTGATCATCAAATTCCTATCCAACCATGAACTCACTAAAATCACCTTAAAGACTTTAATTCTAAGTTTTTTAGGAATTCAAAGATAATTCCATAATACTCTTTGTTTACCATATGCTAACTCACTTTGTGAAATTAACATATATGAGCCCAAGATCAGAATAAGAAGATAAACATGAATTTGAGATTGAAATCCAAGTGTATTCTCATTAAAATTTGCAGAATCAATACATTACTAGAATAACCAAATGCTAGGAAACAAACCCAAAATCTAGGCTCTCCTTATTCAGTCTTTTTCATTGATTTTCAATACAACATCCCCCTTTAAAAATAAAAACTATTGTAATATATACCACAAGTCATCTTGGAATCCCAAAAAGTTTAGGATGCAACAAGCTATGGATGACTGAGGCAAGGGATAGGGTTTTCACCCACCAAACCAACCAAATTCAATCAAAATTTACTACATTTGGAGAAAAACCAAGTAACCTAGAAAAAGAAAATCCCAGAAAGATCCTCATTAATGAAAAATTTTCTAATTTGTACCAAGGATCATGAATGTTATTAGTCTGATCAACCACCTGCAACATGCCTCAAGCAACATTACCCATTCCTTATGGTACAACCCCCTGCAGACAATCATCATGCCCCTGGACCACACTACAACAACAAACAAAATCAAAATCCACCTAATCCAGCCACTCCAACATTAAAAACTAGTCCTTCTGTTGCTGGAAAAGTATTTAAAATTTCAAAATTTGGAAGAAACAACTACTCAAACAAATTTAAAATAGGACCGTCGATCCTATTTCTTCCCAGTAGATCAGGTGGTCCATATTAATCTTTGCAACAGTCAACTGAGCTTTGAAAAGTCTCTAGCTTCATCAGTAATTCCTTAACCAATGGGAAATGAGCATGTCAGCACATCTATTAGTAGCCACTACCTCATGAAAGATCAGACGGTGGTCGCTATACCGCTACGCTTAAAAAAGCATCAACTTTTATCAACAGTATAACAAAAACTGTAGGATCAAACTGTTGTTTAACCCTTTGATAAATCTAACCCCACTAACAACCACCAAGTCACTACCAAGCCCAGCCAATCAGGAAAAGCCATGTCAAGAAATCTAGCAATAGGTCCCACTACTCTACAACATCAAATTGGATGGTGGGTGCATGATTGCAAGAGGGAAGAATATTCCTTACGATCAAGCACCAACTGTCAATTAAAAGTCTTTGACTACAAGCCCCATTGACAAGTTCCACATCACAATCCAACTCAGCTAATCAAAACAATGCATGTCAGCACTAGAGGACCCAATTCATACTATCTCATCCACCTCTGTATTGGATGGTTGTCACTATACCACTGTGCTAAATTTCATGCATCTCATCTTAATGGTATAATGACAACCACAAGATCTTGTTGTACTTTAACCTTCTGAGAAACATGCCCTACTGACACCATTCCTGTCACTTAACCTATGACCAATGATAACTCATTATTTCCACACACCTAGCAGTGGACTTGGAACCACTGAGAAACATCATATTACATGGAAGATGTGATGGTCATCGCATGATCTCATAGCCTACTAAGATCTCATGAGATCATGCACCCACTGTAGGATTAAAGATAGACTGAGACATTGGGCCTGCTGGGATAGGTGTCTGCTCATCACTATACCATATGTCAGAAACTTTGACAACAAGAAACCTTGTACAATAATGATAAGCACTCAAATTAAAAGGCCGACACTTAGGAAAATAAAACTCGGGAGACTTAGGCTTAGACATAAAATATTAAAAAGGGGGCCCTGATATTAAAACCTAATGACATAACATGCAAAGGGGTCATCACAATTTTAGCACATGGGTATTTTAGGACTTTAGTTACCAAAAATGTAATGCTCAATTAGAACAGGGTCAATACAATCTAGGGTTTGTTCACCAATGGTTATAAATTTGAAAAGTTGAACCAGGGCTTGAGGCAAGAGACCAAGAAAAACATTACAGAGCTAGAGAAAAATTACATAGCCATGAATTTTATTGTAGATGCTAAAAAGAGGAATTTTGGGATCCCTTAGAGGAAGATGATTCCAACATTAGGATTAATCCATGGGTTTTATTTCCCATGCTATTTCCCATAGAATTCATTGAGGACTCAAGTGAAGAGGACTTTGATCCTTCTTCCATGGACCATCTCGAGGAAGCTCACATTATAGATCTAAATGATACAATGTACAAACCCTCCAATGAAGTCATGTCCATAAACCCAATTGATAATACTTTGTCAAATGAAACCTTATCCTCGATAAACCCCAACCTTATTGATTGGGACCTAAATGAACCAAGTGACTTACTCTATTTCCCAAATGACCAAGCAATGAACCAATACCTTAATGCGGTTGAGCCCTCTTTCACCAATGAATCTGAACTGAACATGATAGAAGCAACGGGGGTCCAATCTCTTAATCCAAAGAAAATTTTTTTAAAAAATTAAAAAATGAAAATTTCTAGTGATGAAAACCACCATGTGGCAGCACTAGAACCAAAAAAAGTAAAGACAAAGGATGTATCCTATGTTGAAAACCCAACTATGGCACCAAAGGAAGAGAGGTTGGATACCCTACCTAAGCATGAGGAAGAAAGGTCACCTATTCTCATAGAGTCAATAGAAAAGGTCCACATTGGGACATAATTGGATCCAAAATTTATACACTTGGCTGCATCACTTACACCTTTAGAAAGAAAGGATTTTATCAAGTTCTTCCAAGAACAACAAGTGAACTTTGCATGGTCCTATGCCAAAATGCCCGGATTGGATCCTGATTTCATTATGCACCATTTGAATGTTAAACCATGGGTAAAGCCCATCAAGCCAAAGTTGAGAAAGATGCACCCACATGTAGCTCTCCTAGTCAAGGCAAAATTAGAGAAAATGTTGAAGGTGGCATTTATAAGAGCAATAGCATATGCTGAATGGATATCTAATATTGTACTAGTCACCAAGCATTAAAAATCCATTTGGGTATGCATGGATTTTAGTGACTTGAATCTTCCATGTCCTAAGGATGACTTCCCACTTCTAAGCATAAATGCAATAGTTTACTTGATAGCGGGTCACTCCATGTACTCATTGATGAATGGTTTTAGCAGATATAATCAGATAAAAATTGTACCTAAAGACCAAGAGAAGATAGCCTTTACATGCCCTTGGGGCACCTTTTGGTGGAACATCATGCCCTTCAGCCTTAAAAATGTTGGAGCCACATATCAAAGGGTAATGACAACTATCTTCCATGATATGATGCACACATTTCTAGAAGATTATGTGGATGACATATTGGCAAAGTCATACAAAAGAGAAGATCACCTACACATTCTAAAATAGATATTCACTTGGTTGGAACAATTTAAAGTGAGGCTTAATCCAAAAAATGTGCCTTTGGTGTCCAATCCAAAAAATTGTTAGGCTCTATAGTTTTAGCAAAAGGGATTGAAATGGATCCAGAAAAAGTACAAGAAATAATGGATATGGAGATTCTAAATAACATAAGTCAAATGAGGTCTCTCCAAGGAAAGATACAATCCATAAGAAGGTTCATCTCTCAATTGACCGAAAAGTGTCATTCATTCACAAGGTTGCTACACAAAGATACTATTTTCATGTGGGATGAAGAATGTGACCAAGCCTTCACTTTATTAAACACTTATCTAATAAATCAGCCAATTTTAATACCACTAATCAAGGGAAAACCATTGCTGCTATACAAATCCACCACTGAAAGATCTCTAGGAGTTCTTTTGGCATAAGAAGATGAGAAAGGAAAAGAAAGAGCCATCTATTATTTGAGTAGAACATTGATCAAATATGAACTTAACTACACATTCATCAAAAGGGCTTGTCTATCAGTTGTCTTTTCATCCCAAAAATTAAGACATTATATGTTGATGCATAAGGTGAAACTAATTGCAAAAATTGATCCTCTAAAGTATTTGCTAAGAAAAACTACCTTAACGGGTAGCATAGGAAAATGGGTCATGATATTAAGTGAATTCAACATTGAGTATGTGGATAGGAAGGCAATAAAAGGACAAATGATAGTAGATCACTTAGCTAAAAAACCATTGACCTCTACAAAAACCATTCAAGTGGAATTTCTAGATTTCACAATTGTAAACATAGAAGCAAAGACATGGAAGTTGTACTTCAATGGCTCATATACACAAGTAGGTTTTAGAGCCAGCATATTGTTGATTACCCCTCAAGGGTATACCATCCCCAAGTCCTACAATTTTAGGTTCCCATGCACAAACAATATAGTAGAATATGAGGCTTTAGTCATCGGCATTAAGATGGCTTTAGAATGGAATATCACCAAGCTACAAGTATATGGAGATTCTCAACTAATAATCGATCAAGTCAATGATGAATACAATACCACAGATGAAAAATTAATGCTATACAAGGCTATTATTGATGCTTGTAAAAAGTACTTCTCTTTGATAACATTTGAGAAAATTCCAAGAGAGAAGAATAGAGTAGCTGATGCAATGGCAACCTTGGCTTCCTTACTTCAAAAACCAAATCAAAATGAGAAGTATGAATTCTTGGTGGAGGAGTTAGCACAACCAACATTTGACCTTCCTGAAACCCAAATTGTTTCCCTACTTCATGGACATGACTCACCTTGGTACAGCCCTATATATACTTATCTTAAAGACCAAGTGTTACCTTTAGACCAATCTCAAGCCCAAAAATGAAATTTTATATGCGAATCAGCCCGTTACATAATCCTTTATGAAACATTATATCGTAAGGGTCTTGATGGGATGTTACTTAGATGTCTAGAGGAAGAGGAGTCTAAGTTAGCTTTACATGAGGTTCACATGGGCATTTGTGGGTCACACTCAAGTGGTTTAAACCTAGCCAAGAAAATCCTTCACTTAGGGTATTTCTGGAAAACCTTAGAGAAAGATGCTTGTCACTTTGTCAAAACATGCAACAAATGTCAATACCATGGTGAAATGATACATGCACTAGCACAAGAATTGCACCCATTTGTTACACCATGGCCATTCTATCAATGGGTATTTGACTTGATTGGTGTCATATATCTACCATCTTCCAATGGGCACAAGTACATCATCACCACAACAGAGTATTTCACTAAGTGGGTAGAAGTGGTTCCTTTGATCAGGGCTACGAGTAAACAAATTTCCATGTTCATCTTGAACCACATCATTTGTAGATATGGTATCCCTCATGCCATAATCATAGACAATGGAAAGAAATTCAAAAACAAAGATGTGGATGAACTTTGTGGCACATTCCATATCACACATCACTCTTCATCCATCTATTATCCTTAAGGAAATGGACAAGCCGAAGCTACAAATAAGAATATTTTGAAAATCTTGAAGAGATCGGTAAATAAGTTAGGAAGAGATTGGCATGTGCAAATTAACCTAGCATTATGAGCCTATAGAACTAGCATTCAGACACCTACGAGAGCCACACCATTTTCATTAGTCTATGGAGCTAAAGTTGTTCTACCACTAGAGGTTGAAATCCCATCTTTACAAGTATCATTGCAAGGGTTGATAATAGATCAGGACTATAGAGTTTCTAGGCTTCAACAATTAGAGTTTCTAGAAGAACACCAAATTCAAGCATATGAACACCTGAAAGTCTATCAGAACAGAATCTCAAGAAGCTATAATAAGCATATCAAACCGAGAGTCTTTCAAGTAGGAGACTTAGTGTTAAGAGAAAATCCAAAGAATCAAGTTGAAAGAGAGAAGAAAGGAAAATTAGAGGCAAATTTTCTTGGTCCGTTCATCATTGTGTCTTCATTTGGAATGGGAACCTATAAGTTAGCAAATTGTGAAGGAGAGGAGCTACAATAACCTATCAATAGTATACATCTAAAGAGGTTCTATACATGAGGTAGATGAAAGAGTATAAAGAGTATTAGATGAGGAGCATCATATTTATTGTACATATTCAAAGAGATCTTGAAAATACAAAAAAAAAAATTTAAAAAAAAAAGAAAAAGAAAAAAATCAAAAAAGAAAAAAAAGAAAATACAAAAAAATTGAAAAAGGAAAAAGTGCCTTAGTGAAAACCTAGAAATAGGCACCTTGGTAGAAAAAAAGAGAAAAGATCCAAAAGGTGAAAACTTGGCAATCAAGTTCCTTTTGTTCCCTTAAATCATTTCCAAGTCACATGTGTACATATTGCATTTTCATCATCTCACTTGTAAACCTTCATTGCATCCGTCATTTGTGCATAGTCATAATAAAGCCTTTAGTCGCATCATTGCATTACCTATTTTCCCTAAGTTCTTCACACGATCACATTTATCACTTGGGGGCAGAAAAGTATTGAAAATTTGGTACCAAATGGATTCAATAGTGCTATATTTAGTCACATCAGAGAGAAACTTATCAGAGCTTCAGAGAGAGAGATTTTCATGAACCTTTGATAGTGTTGGAAATATAGATGGAGTAACTAAGAGGGTGGGGGGTGAATCAGTCACTCAAATATTACCACATATCCCTTAGATGTCTTATTAAATCATTTTCTACTATTACTTAGTAAACATACAGAGAAATGTTGTAACTCGGTTATTGCAGTGAGTATTAATTATAACTATTCTTAAGCATTCATCAGTGATTAACATGCATGCATAAAGATAATAATATGAACACAAGAGACACTAGATTTAATGTGGAAACCCAATATGGGAAAAACCACCAATGTAACTAGTTACTATTTTTCACTCTTCTAAAGTGATGCCCTATTAGGAGCCAACCTGGTAAAAGGTTACAAAACACACTGTTAGGTGTGACCTTGTTAGAGGATTTAATCACCCTATTAGGAGTGGCATTGTAAGAGGTCTTTGAAAAATTCAATAGAACTGTCACCTTGTTAGAGGATTTACAAAATGGCTATTAAACCAACTCAGTTAAGAGATTTAGAAATCACTGCTACAATGGTAAGAAAGTAACAATGAAATGACCTGAATAATGATGCAACTGAATTGTTGATTACAGATCTCTGTTCTGCTTCGCTAGATCCTTCCTGATCAAATAAATCTTTGCTGCTCCTCAAACCATCCTTCAAAATTTGCACACATCTTCCTTCAAAATGATTTGCATGTTCGCTCACAAACTTCCACACTTTCTCATTATTCTTTACACGTTTAATTCACCACTTGACCTTCTATATATATACCATTTAGATTGTCAAGTCAGCACTAATAATCATTAACACTCATTACAACAGTCGGCTGGGATAAACAAACTTTATTTCTCAAATTAACAAAATCCTTTACTGGGCTGACCTTGCTCAGTAAATACTAATCCTGAAAAAGATTTCCTTCCATGACCAAGAGAACTTGGTTACCACTAAAAATTTTGCAACATCCTTTGGAGACCGAGTGAACTCGATAAACACTAACTTTCCTTTGATAACCATGGAAGCTTGGTTAACACTATTTTCTGCCATACTTTCCTTTGATGCCCAAAAGATCTTGGTAGACACTAAAAACCACCTGCTAACCAACTAAGCTCAATAGACACACATAAATGCTTAATGATATGACATTTGTGTGACATCAAAGACAACACACAATTAGACAATTGTATCCAACAATCTCCCTCTTTGGCATTGATGGAAACACATGTCATAGCACAATCAAATTTCATAGAAAACATAGAATAAGGAACATATCCTTAGCTTCATTCTAATTCTCATCTTCCTCAAACTTCTCTCTCTAACTAAAAACTCTCCCTCTTAACTTCTCAAATTCTCCTTCTTAGAAATTTCTTGAAATGACAACAAACTCTCCCTCTTTGACAACACATGCCAAAGACAATACACACACTTCGAGTGAATACCAATGTACCTTAAGTACTGATTCATATGCAATGATTCCTTGATTATGCTACATCAACTGACTGATGTTCAACATGCTCTAGTTGATGCATCACTAAACTTTATTTAGTGAGCTTCGGATAGGGGAATGATCCCTAACTTACCTCTTAGATACAAGAATGCATCCTTAGGTAGTGGCTTGGTGAATATATCTGTAATCTATTCTTTTGTATGAACATATTCCAATCTGATTTCCTTGTCCTACACCAATTCTCTGACAAAGTGATATTTAATAGCAATGTGCATGGTTTTGGAATGCATTACTAGATTCTTTGAAATATTTATTGCACTTGTATTATCACAAAACATAACAACTGGTTCTTTGATCTCAACCTTCATGCCTTCCAATAACTATTTAAACTAAACAATATTAGAGTAGTTTATTGTTGCAGCAACATATTCTGCTTCTGCTATGGATTGGGATGTGAAATTTTTCTTTTTTACTAGTCCAAGATACCAACCTCTTGCCAAGAAAGAATGCTCCACCACTTGTACTCATTCTATCATCAATGTTTCCTACCTAATCAACATCGGTAAACACTTTTAAGTCTAGATTGCCTCCAAATTTATACCACAAGCCATAATCTTCAATTCCTCTCAAGTATCTCAAGATTCTTTTGATTTCCATCATATGATTTTCTCTGGGTTTTGCTGAGAATCTTGCTACTATACCAGCTGCTAAGGCAATATCAGGCCTTATATACACTACATACTATAATTTTCCAATCATTGATCTATATAAGGTCTGATCTACTTCTTTTGAATCATCATCTTTGGTAAGCTTCAGTCTAGTACACATGGGTGTACCAACTAGTTTTGAATCTTCCATACCGAACTTCTTAAGTATTTCCTTGATTTATATAAACTGAGTAATGTAGATACCATTCTTGTTCTGCTAAATCTGAAGACCAAAAAAGAACTTTATCTGACCAAACATAGACATTTCAAATTCTTTTTTCATTTTCTCTGAAAATTCTTTACACTAATCATCATTCCCTGTAAACATAGTATCATCCATAAATATTTCTGCCAAAACAATTTTGTTATCTGGTCCTTCTTTGATGTACAAATTACTGTTATCATTAGCTCTTTTGAAATCAATTTGAATAAGATAGTTATGTAATCTTTCATACCATGCTCTAGGGGCTTGTTTCAGACCATACAATGCTTTTTGTAACTTGCAGACCATATCCTTTTTGTCTGGATCAATAACACCTTCAGGTTGCTCAATGTAGACTTCTTCATCAAGAATACCATTGAGAAATGCAGATTTTATATCCATCTGATATACCTTAAATCCTTTATGTGCCACATATGTGAGTAGATTCCTTACACCTTCTAATCTTGCAATAGGAAAAAAGGTCTCTCCATAATCTATACCTTCTTATTGAGAATATCCTTTACATACCAATCTTTCTTTGTTTCTTGATACTTGACCATCTTCATTCAACTTATTTATGAATACCCATTTTGTTTCAATTACATTTTTATCTTTAGGCCTAGGTACAAGAGTCCATGTTTTTTTCTTCTCTATTTGTTCTATTTCTTCATTCATAGCCTCAATCTAACTTTCATCTTCCAATGCATGTTTGACATTTCTAGGTTCAAAATTAGCAAGTAAACATGTACCTTTTAGTTTACTTCTTTTCATAGTACCATTTGATTTGTTTCCAATAATCTGATCTGGTATATGATGCCTCCTAACATACTTGGCCAATACAAGTTCCTTGCCTCTTGAATCAGTTACATTTTCATCTTCTTGAATTTCACCTTCAGGTTCAGATTGCTTAGGCTCAGTAGATATTTGCTCGATAGCTTCAAATTGAGACTCGGTTCCTTGTGACTCGGTTTGAACTTCTTCTTATGACTCGGTTACTATACTGGGCTTGGTAGATGTAGTTTTCTTATTGATAAATGTGTTTGGCAATGTATCAAGTTTGATGTAAACAAATTTTATGTAATCCTCTGGTTCCTTTTTGCTTTCTTCTTCAGTCTTTTCTACAAACTCGTCAATTTTCACATGTGCAATTTCTATGATTTTGTGAGTAGACAAATTTAGACATCTATATGCCTTACTTTTACAAGAATATCCCAAAAATATTCCTTCATCACTTTTTACATCAAATTTTCCTTTTCTAGATTCTTTTAAGATGTAACATTTACTACCAAATACTTTTAGGTAACTTACATTGGGTTTATAGCCATACCATAACTCATAAGGAGTTTTGAATGTGTCTTTCCTCAACTATACTTGGTTCAAGGTATGAACTGTAGTGTTGATGGCTTCCTTCTAGTATTTCATAGCAATGTTCTTTTCAATCATTAAAGTCCTTGCATAATCCATGATAGATCTGTTCGTCCTTTCATCTATTCCATTCTGCTCAGGAGTTCCCGGGGCTGATACCTATCTTTTGATTCCTCTTTCAATACAAAAATTATTGAATTCATGGGAGATGAATTAACCACCTCTATCTGATCTCAGGCACTTCATTCTTTCCTTGTTTCCTTTTCTACTCTTGCCAAATAGCATTTGAACTTCTCAAATGCTTCTGACTTTTCTCTTAAATACATAAAGTTCATCATTCTAGAGTAATCATCAACAAAGAGAATAAAGAATTTTTCTCTAGTATAGCTTTAAATTCCAATAGGTCCACATAAATCAGTATGCACAATTTCCAAAATATCTTCAGATTGATAGTTTTTACTTTTAAAGCTAGTCTTTCCCATTTTTCCAATCTGACAATTCTTGCATAGACCAACATCAGGTTTCTTCAAAGTAGGAATGCCTCTTACTTTCTTGAATTTTCTTATTTTCACCATGTTATCAAAATTTACATGACTTAACCTTTTGTGCCATAACCAACTTTCTTCAATTTGAGCAACAAAACATGAGCATTCACTAAGATCAAGATAAAACAGGTTACCTTTGGTTTGTTTGCCTGATCCAATTAGTTTTCCCTTGTCATCTAGTAGTCTTGCTTTGCCATTCATGAATTCAACTTTGAATCCAATGTTGATTAGCTATGCTAAACTTAGAAGATTATGCTTTAGTCCTTCAACCCAATATGCATTATCACATATAAGTTCTTTGGTTAGTGAAATTCATCCTCTTCCTTTTATACAACAAGGTCCATTGTTTCCAAACCTTACACTACCACCATCATAGTCTTCAAAATGTTCAAACTTTGTTTTGTCACCAGTCATATGATGTGAACATCCACTATCTATGATCCATGTATCATTTTTTCTTATATGAGAGATAAGTGCCATCTCATCTTCATCATCATCAGATTCATCTTTTATAGCAATGGAGACAATTTCTTCTTCACTGTCATCAAAATCTTTAGCCAAAAAACATGTTTTCTTACCTTTATCCTTGAATGATTTGAAATTCCTCTTGCCATTGTACTTGTGACCTTTCTTCTCATCCTTGCTTTGCTTGTTTGGGCACCTAGCTACAATATGACCAATTTATTCACATGAAAAATAGATTAAGGGAGTTTTACCTTTGTATTTACCTTTGCTTCTAGAATATTTCTTTGCAAGTAATGCTTCAATAACTTCAAGATCACTATCAGAAGTTTCCTCTAATTCTTCTTCACTTTTTGACTGGATTTTCTTGCCCTTCTTGAGTGAAAGTTTGGCCTCAAATGCTGATTCAATATTTTTAGAAGTTGGAACATAGTTGTCATAGTTATCCAATTCAAAGGCTGTCAATCTTCCAACTAAGGCATCCAAAGTTATATTGTGATTTTCTTCACATCTTCTTTCTTGAATAGCAGATACTCTTATTGCATAGATAGGGAGTAATGTTCTGAGAACCTTACTTGTAACTGTTTCATCATCAATTTCTCCTCTAGAAGCTCTGATTGCACTAACACTTGCCTTGATGCTTTCACCATATTTTGCAATGTTTTCATCTTCTCTCATTTTCATCTGATCAAACTATTGTCTCAGGCTTTCTACTTTGTCTCTCTTCACATTTTCATCACCACCATAAATTTTCTTCAGCTTGTTCCACATTGCATAAGTAGTAGTGCAGTCTTTGATCTGATCAAATTCTTCATAGCTAAGAGCTGATGCAATGTCTATCATCATGGTGTTATGGTTCTTTTTCTCTGTAATGTCCTCAACAAATAATGTACCAATAGGAACTATATATTCTTGACCAAGATATTTGCATCCTAAATCACCAATGGAAGCTAGATGAAGTCTCATGAGACCTTGCCATGCTAAAAAGTTATCTCTGTTAAGCCTTGGAATTTATCTCTTGTAAGACATCCTGATCTTTAGCTTAGGTCGTTGAAACCCTTCCTGCAAGCACCAAAAGCTCTGATACCAATTTTTGGAAATATAGATGGAGTAACTGAGAGGGGGGGTGAATCAATCACTCAAATATTAGCATAGATCCCTTAGATGTCTTATTAAATCATTTGTTTCTGTTACTCGGTAAACATATAGAGAAATGCTATAACTTGATTATTGCAGTGAGTATTAATTATAACTATTCTTAATCATTCATTAGTGATTAACATGCATGCATAAAGATAATAAGATGAACACAAGAGACACCAAATTTAACATGGAAACCCAATATGGGAAAAACCACCAATGTAACTAGTTACTATTTTTCACTCTTCTAAAGTGATGCCCTATTAGGAGCCAACCTAGTAAAAGGTTACAAAACACACTGTTAGGTGTGACCTTGTTAGAGGATTTAATCAACCTATTAGGAGTGGCCTTGTAAGAGGTCTTTGAACAATTCAATAGAACTATCACCTTGTTAGAGGATTTACAAAATGGTCATTAAACCAACTCGATTAAGAGATTTAAAAATCACTGCTACAATGGTAAGAAAGTAACAATGAAATGACCTGAATAATGATGCAACTAAATTACTGATTATAGATCTCTATTCTACTTCACTAGATCCTTCCTGATCAAATAAATCTTTGCTGCTCCTCAAACCATCCTTCAAAATTCACACACGTCTTCCTTCAAAATGATTTGCATGTTCACTCACAAACTTCCACATTTTCTCATTATTCTTTACACTTTTAATTCACCACTTGACCTTCTATATATATACCATTCAAATTTTCAAGTCAGCACTAATAATCATTAACACTCATTACAATAGTCAGCTGGGATAAACAAACTTTATTTCTCAAATTAACAAAATCCTTTACTGGGCCGACCTTGCTTAGTAAATACTAATCCTAAAAAGATTTCCTTCGGTGACCAAGAGAACTTGGTTACCACTACAAATTTTGCAACATCCTTTGGAGACCGAGTGAACTCGGTAAACACTAACTTTCCTTTGATAACCATGGAAGCTCGGTTAACACTATTTTCTGCCATACTTTCCTTTGATGCCCGAAAGATCTTAGTAGACACTAAAAACCACCTGCTAACCAACTAAGCTCGATAGACACATAGAATTGCTTAATGATATGACATTTGTGTGACATCAAAGACAACACACAATTAGACAATTGTATCCAATAGATAGATATCATTGTTCACACCTAAGTATATGATCCTACAACTTGATCCTTGAGCCTTCATTGACTTTATTATTCAGGATTAAAAATTGACAAACACTTTAAAGATTAGAATACTTGGAAATTCTACTTGAAAATCATGAAACATTGCAAAACATTTAAAGCTTTCTTTTTGATAATCTTTAGGGAATTGACTTTTATCACATCTTTTAGCTAATCGATGATGTTTTGACTAGATTAGCCATGATAGAGACATGATATTTTCTTTCCTTTGAGTGACTATTTTAAGGAAGATTCATCACCCTATGAGAATTCATCTAACGACATGGTCATCAAAGAACCATCGAGGACTATACCATATGATGAAGGATTAACCTTTGTTTGTTTATGCAAATGGATATCATGGCTATTTAGATCTTCTATATCTTAATACCAAAATCCACTTGCAACATTGAATCCATTGAAACCAATATTCATACTCCCATTGTTTGGTCATCCAACTAGTGAGGGTTGTACTAGTTTCTAAAGAGGTTACCAAAAGCAAAAAAAAGTGGTATTCATATCATCATGATGTGGTCAATGATGATTGTACTTTCTTTCCAGTCCCAAATTGCTCAATGATGAAACTTTATCTCTATGGCATTTCTTTGCTAAAAGCTAGTGACACTTAGTTGCATTGCATTGTATTATCATGTTAGATTAATTGCATTTATTTATGGTTATTTTCCAAGGACAAGAGGGTATATATAATGTTAGAAATAGGAAATAATGAGAGGGGGGGTGAATCAGTATTTCACAAACTTTTACTTTTGTCCACTTATGGATATAACAGATTACTTTAGTGCATGCAAAGCATAAGAAACTAAATAGCATACATAATAGTAAATGTAAAGAACTCATAACACATGATATGTTCTCAAGGAAACTCTAGCCAAGGGAAAACCTTGGTGGGGATGGTACCCACAAAGATCCACTAATCAAAAGATATCTTGTTAAGGATGTTGACCTTGTTAGGAGCTTGTTACAATCATGTAGTGTATCAGTCCTGGTTAAGGGACTATAGGCCTTATTAGAAGCCTCAACCCTGTTAGGAGTTTTAGATACAAAACCTAATTACCAGATGAGCTCACTACCCAAACAAGTAATACAAATGTTTATTGATTACAATATGGTACTACTTACAAGTTTGCATCAACAACTTTTGTTGCTATCACAATTTACATATATTACATGTTACATTTCAAGTATGCTCGGTACATCTTCATTTATACAAGATAAAAACATAATATCTTTCTCTTGTGAGCTTGCATATCTTTATACAAGAGTAAAAATCTAGAATGTCATCTCTTTATAATATTAATTCATTATTTTGACAAGCAAAATAATCCCTTAATTAATTTACTAGTTCTGTCTTCAAAACTGCACTGTCGGCTGTACTCTATCATTGGTAAAACATTCATAACTTTGTCCGTACTATCCGTACTATTTTACACACTGAGATGGGGTATCCTTGGACACCATAGAGTCTATCTTTAGCTGTGCAAACTCTGATCATGCTCCAGTGAATGTCGCCAAAACAAACTGTATCGGGTGCTCTGTCAAAATCATTGTTTCATACTTAGACAATTTTAGTCTGTGACCTTCCATACTTACTTTCCAGCTTATGCGCTCTACATAGGGAAAATATGTTTCCATAATGACAACATTCATGTACATACCTCAGCCAAATTTCCAACAATCTCCCCCTTTGTCATTGGTGGCAACATATGAGAAAATTGGCTAAGTGTACAAGTCAAAAATCTCAAAATTGCATAAAAAATGTGGCCATAGTATAAAATAAGTATACTATCCTTATATCTGCTCAAAATATATACAATAATCTATAACACTTTATAATACTCTATAGAACTCCCCCTATGAGTATCCTTCCTTATCATATATAGACAATTTTCTAAGTATCTATCCCCCTTTGACAACAATGAAAAAATAAAGAGTGGAAAGGGATATACAAAAAATTGTGTCAATACTTTTACCTTACAATCTTATTGCAAAGCCGGTAGGCTTGCAACACAATCTACAAAATCTATCTTCCAAGTCTCAAAATCTTTCTCGCATGCCTTCTCTATTGATTCTACTACATTGAGTAAAGTACTCAATCCGTATGCTACAATCTGACAAGCTTGGAGGGACTCAAAATTGAATTTCTGAAATGTTGTCTTAGTAGTAAGACATTCATCTAGCTGCTCTTTGATTATGGTCAACTTGATTGAGACATGCTCTCTCAAGATGTTTATTCTGATAGATTTCTCATTTTTCTCATCATTTAAAATCCTTATTTCATCACATAATTTTCTAATCTTATTCTCAATTGTTCTGATCTTTATGTTTAGGCTAGCCAAAGAGTTTGTTTCTGCTACAATCTCATCTTGCTTCTCTTTTATCTTCTTTTCTTCTTCAATTAAAATATTTTCAGACTTTGTATACTGAATGTACAAACACTTTCTAGTCTCAAGAAGTTTCCTTAAGTCCTTAATGTGTCTATCAATGCTGTCAATGTCATTCTTGATATTCAGACTTATGTTCTGCAACATCTTAGCTTCATAAGCTACATGAGCCTTAACCTTAGCAATATCAGTTAAATTAGTGAATTCAACATCAAAAGATTTAATTACCATCTTTTCTCTTTCAAGTGGATCTGAATCAAAGAATTTTGTAGATATGACACTTTGTAACTTCTCAGTCAAGTCTTTCAGACTACCTTCCAAATTCTTAACTTTCTTGTTCTTTCCAATAATTTTGTTTAAAGAGGTGATCAACTTTATTTGATCATCGTCATCAACTTCCTTGCTCAAATCTTCAATCAATGTTTCTATTCCTTTCTCATTTCCAGTCTTAGGAGTAAGACTGATGTCTTCTTGTGTTCCAGTAGGTGTGGGGGCCTCTATTTCCATTTGCACTTTAGTATGTGTAGTCTCTATTCCAATAGTCCTTTCTTGCTCTCCCAAATCCAAATTGTCAACAATGTTATCCAAACTATTGAGTACTGCATCATCTGAATCTAAAGTAACTTTTGTTCCTTCAATGTCCATAGATTTTGTGCCAATGTTTATGGAAGAAGAGGGAATATCTTCAACTTCAACTACCTCTGCTACTGCCTCTTCTTGTTCTAAACTCTATTTCTCTGTTGGTTTTGCAATTGATTGATCTTTACTATCTTTTCTTGCTACCAAGTTAGCTAGCACTTGCACAACTACCTATTTAGTTTCAGTCTTTACTTGCTCATATTGTCCTCCCATTATTTATATAATTCTTCTTTTGGTTCTCAATAGGGTCTCAAGTGGCTTGAGGAGTTGTTTAAGATGGTCATCATCTCTTATCTCATAGAACTATCTAATCACATTCTCTCTCATTTTGGTATATTCTTCTTGTGCTCTCATCTTTCTTCTCACAAGTCTATTATACAAATCTTCTAGTATCTTTCCATGAATAGTATCAAATTTCTTGTTAGAAAAAATCATGTGTAACCATTGCATTCTCAAGATTCAATCTATCAGAGGATCCATATAAATCATAGTATTTATTCATTTTGGTAAAGTCTCCATGCTGCATTATATCTTCATTAACTCTTTCTATCCTTGGTTTCCATGATTTCTTCTTTGTTGTCACTTCATCATCTTTTATTTTTGCAACTCTTCTAGGTATTGGTGGAACAATTGTTTTATGTCTTTTACCCAGTCCTGAAGCACTTGCCTTCATTATTTTGCTTGATGCTGAAGAAAAGGGTTTCACTATCTGACTGATTCCTTGTTCCTTCTTAGGTTCTTCAACCTTTACCTTTACTTGAATAGGTTATGTACTTGATGCCAAAGGTGGGACTGATAATATCTCACTTTGCCTTATTGCTTGTGTAGTATTCTTTGCAATATCAAATTCCTACTCACTCATACCTGATTCTTTTAGAATTTTCTTTATTGTAGACTCCACTCTCTTCTTTGATTGTTTCTCTTCCTTAAGTGACTTTTCTAAACCAAAGTTTTCATCATATGTTCCAAATCTATTGCTATGAGCATCAACTTTATTTTTCAACAATCTACTAACATAACCTTCTATTTCAACTTCAGAGATTTCATAGCCAAGAGGGTCTATGAATTCATGTCTAGGTTCTACTACCTCAATGCAAGTGAAATCAGTATCAACCATAAAACATATATCATCTTTGTATTTCTCAACTAGGGATGGAGGAATTCTTGATCTATTTACCACAATGTTCTAAAAAGTTTTCAATACTAACTTTACACTATCATTAACCTTCTCAATAAGATGTTTCATGTAGACTTTATTGATTCTTGCCATAGTATTCTCACCATCGTTCCATTCAATAGTGTAAGGAAATCTTCTTAACAAGTGGAAGAACATGTAAGTAACCAATGAGGAAAATCTAAAGTGAGTGTATTTAGCTTTCTTTATCTTCTCCAAATTCTCAAATAACTGTATTCTCAAAATTTCACACAAATCCACAGGCTTCTTCTCCACACACATTAAAGAAGCAATGTATACCATACCTGCTGGCATATCATCTTCTCTAGAGCTTCCACAAAACTTTGCTATCAAAATCCTACACAAGTATTTTACATCATCTTGCTTAATCTTACTAATGACTATACCTCTGCCATTGTATACTGAACTGGTGTTTTCAATCACAATCTTTCTCATGTTTTTCTCATTCAGTGGAATTGCACCAGTTTTTGATAATCTAGTCACATCATGAATTAGGTCTATAGTTATGTCTATAACTCTATCTTCTAACCAAAATTTTCCATTATGAATCCTACTCAAAATGATCTTAGTACACTCATCATCATCAAATTCATATTTCATAGAGTACTAAATGATTTCATTGTTTTCTAGATGTTCATAACCTTGTTTCACTGACATATCTGAGTTGTACAACTTCTTATATTCACCATTAAAATCATACTCCCTTAGGGTTTCATACTTGCATCCAAGATAACCTTTAACATTCCCTAAATGAAGAACTCTATCTGGTACGGCTGATAAGGCTAAACTAGCATCTCTTTCTAAGTGTTCAACTAGATCTTTCTTATTTCTAGGTCTTTTCTTATCCTTAATGTTGTGAATCAATGACACATCCATGATTATATCTGATTTCTTAAGCTAATTCAAGATCGTAGTCAGATAAATGCCTCAAATTCACAAAATTAGGGCTTTCACTAGATCGACGCTTCAAACTTTTGCAAATCACTTCCAAACTTCTTTCTTCACTTCCAAATCACTTCTAATCACTTGATAGTCATAATAAATTTGATTTCAATCTTTTAACACTTAGCATTTACTCGATCTGACATCACATACAATAATTTTCCTGCCAAAATGCCAAAAAGTTGATTCTATAAACCTACAACCATAAATCTTTTTGCGACCTTCCAAAACACAATATTTTTTTTTGTGCACTTAACCATAGCATTAGTATAACATAAAAAACCTTCATCTAACTGCACAAAACTTAACTCATTCAAAATATAACTCTACACTAATTCTAAGTTCCTAAACTACAAAAATATTCATAATTTAAGTGCTTAAAGAAGGGTTAGGTAAAGAATCATTCTTACCATCAGATACATTACTTTCCAAATACATTACTTTCCTAATTA
The DNA here is from genome assembly GCA_027943335.1 of Chamaecyparis obtusa. NCBI lineage: Eukaryota > Viridiplantae > Streptophyta > Pinopsida > Cupressales > Cupressaceae > Chamaecyparis > Chamaecyparis obtusa. The sequence goes on along the minus strand of BSBK01002925.1, from coordinate 853,177 downwards.
CCTTCAATGCTGAATATACCTCCTTGATTTGTGCCTTTAACAAATTTTACTTCATCTTCATTGCTACAACAACCTTTCTCTTTGTTTCCTACATTTTCATTCCTTCTTGCATAGTTTCTAGGGTTAGGGTTATGATGATAACCTCCATTGTTCATTCTACAAAATCTTGTTGTGTGTCCAATCTTGTTACATATTTGACAAGTGATTCCATTGGTTCCATATCTAGGTATTTACTGATTGATTTGTGTCCTACAATTTCTAGCAATATGTCCAAATTTGTTGCATCTGAAACATACTATTCCATTTCCTCTTCTCATGTCTTTAGTTGATCTCTGATCTGCATTGTTAGTATTTCTAGGCATTCTTCTATTGTAATTATTCTCAATAACTTTAGATCTTCTACATTCAATAGCTCTATGTCTAAAACCATGACAATTATAGCAATAACCATTTAGAGGTTTGAATTGTTTACCTGTACAATCTCTCTTCAGATGACCAATAGTATTACAAACAAAACATCTACCTTTGAATTCTCTTTGCATACCTTTGGATGATTCTTCTTTCTTTGGTGGTTCTTCTTTCTTTGGTGCATCTTCTTGCTTCGGTGATTCTTCTTGCTTTGGTGCATCTTTTGATTTATTCTCATCTAACTTCTTTTCTTCACTGCTTTCACATTCATTCAGATCTGGTTTCTTGCTTTCACTAACTATCTTCAATATGTTAAATCCAAGACCAATTTTTTCATAGAATGGTTTTCCATAGGATACTTGCTTATCAATATTTTCACTATTTAAATATAGCTTTTCAAGTTGTTGTTTAGATTGAGTCAATTCACCTTTCACAATTTTGTTGTATTTCTCAAGTTCATCATACTGCAGTTTGACTTTATCAAATTCAGATGTTACCTTGCCAAATTTAGATTTCAAATCTTCATTTTCATTCTTTAAACTTTCATTTTTAGATCTCAAATTGTCATTTCCATCTTTCAAGCTAAGCTTCAGATTTTCTATCTTCAATTCATGTTTAAGGATTACATTTTCTTTTTCTAAATCTTCACAATCTTCAACAAGAATTTTAGATTCCTTCTCAGATTTTAGATCTTCTATCTTACCTCTCAATTTTTCAATAAGATTCTTTGCATCATCATACTTCCTTTTCAAGGTGTTTCTTTCATCAGTAAGCATATCAATTTTCTCAAGAGCTTCTTCAAGATTCTTCTGCAATTGATCCATATCCATAGAGATCTTACTCAAGCTACTAGGCTTTCCTTGAATGTTTCTTCTCTGAGTAATTGTGCTCTGATACCAATTGTTAGAAATAGAAAATATTGAGAGGGGGGGGTGAATTAGTATTTCACAAACTTTTAATTTTTCCCACTTATGGATATAACAGATTACTTTAGTGCATGCAAAGCATAAGAAACTAAATAGCATACATAACAGTAAATGTAAAGAACTCATAACACATGATATGTTCTTGAAGAAACCCTGGCCAAGGGAAAACCCCAATGGGGATGGTACCCACAAAGATCCACTAATCAAAAGATATCCAGTTAAGGATGTTGACCCTGTTAGGAGTCTGTTACAATCATATAGTGTATCAGTCCTGGTTAAGGGACTATAGGCCTTATTAGAAGCCTCAACCCTGTTAGGAATTGTAAATACAAAACCTGATTACTAGATGAGCTCACTACCCAAACAATTAATACAAATGTTTACTAATTACAATATGGTACTGCTTACAACTTCGCATCAACAACTTTCACTGCTATCACAATTTACATATATTACATCTTACATTTCAAGTATGCTCGGTACATCTTCATTTATACAAGATAAAAACATAATATCTTTCTCTTTTCATCTTGCATATCTTTATCCAAGAGTAAACATCTAGAATGTCATCTCTTTATAATATTAAGTCATTATTTTGACAAGAAAAATAATCCCTTAATTCATTTACTAGTTCTATCTTCAAAACTGCACTGTTGGCTGTACTTTGTCATCAGTAAAATAGTCATAAATTTGTCTGTACTATCCATACTCTTTTGCACATTGAGATGTGGTATCCTTGGACACCATAGAGTCTATCTTCAATCGTGCAAACTTTGATCATGCTCCAGTGAATGTCACCAAAACAAACTATATCGGGTGCTCTATCAAAATCATTGTTTCATACTTAGACAATTTTAGTCTGTGATCTTCCATACTTACTTTCTAGCTTATGTGCTCTACATAGGGAACATATGTTTCCATAATGACAACATTCATGTACATACCTCAGCCAAATTGCTAGCATAATAATCTTGGTTAGTCAAAACATTAAAGAAATGGGGGTTTCAAATCAAAAATCTTTTTCCTTGAAAATCAATTAACAAGTGAGGTTATCTTTTGCATTCATGCATAGAATTAATCATTATTCATTATCAATATATCAAAAAAGCAAGAGAAAGAAAAAGATTCATTACTCATACATCATTTGCAAACATATAATTAAGGATAGAATTTCATACATTAAACAATAAAAAACATGGGGGCATTCACATCCATATTTCCATAAAACATTTTGCATCCATACATTGTAAAATAAAACAAAACATATCAAAAATTCATACATAAATGCATTCATATATCTATATCATAAATGAGATATGCTGCATCCATAGCATAATCAAAAGTAAAGTGCATCATAAACATCATATAGCTGCATATAAAGATAATCTCGTAACAAAATCATCAAGAGAATCAAAGAAGTATATCATCATATAAGTGTTAATCAACATCAAATGATCTAGTACATTAGTAGATCAAGATACAATATCATGAAAGTGGTACATCAATGTTCTGATAAAAAATATCATGAAACATGATACAAGAGACATCAACAAAACATTAGATCTATCATCAAATCATCAAGAACCCATAGCAACACCTGATCCATCTCTAGCACCTAATCCATCTGGCCCTCTTCCATCCTATCTATCATGTGAGGGAGAAGCCTAAGAAGTGCTCACTGCACTAGGTCTCTGAGTCATAAAAGTCATAAATTGCTGCATCAAAAGAGATACCTGATCTAATTTGCCGACAACAGTAGATATATCTATCCTCAATGACTGAACATCCTATGCTACACTATCAATACTAGGGGTAGCCTATGAACTCTAGCCCATATCTTGTGACTATTGAACCTATGGAGGCACCTGTTGTGCTAGAACCTGATCCTGTTGTACCTAATCTTGATCCTACTGGGCTAAGGCAACTCGCTGTAATTGAACCAAGGGATCCAAACCACTAGGAACCTATCTAGTAGCCTTTTCCTACCTCTACTATCTCTAGTGTCTCTACTACCTATCACCTACTGATCTAGGACATACAATCTTAGCTGCATGATCATCCCTAGCTCTATCCCTAGCATTTCCACTCCTCACCCGTGGCCCATCTCATCCTCATCCTATGACCTAAGGAGCTCTTTGTACTTTCTATGCTCATCTCCTCTAAATTATCCTACTACCACCACCCCCATCATCATCTCCATCATCATCATCACCCTTGGATCTCTCATCATAACCTAGGATAGGCTCTGTTGGATCTATAAATCTAGGAAATGTATTCCGAGTCCATTAGTCATGAAACTCATGAGACACAACAGCATTAGTAATAACCCCAAGCATCTTCCATTTGTAGTATGCCAACCATGCAATCTAATCATAGGAAAAATGATAATCAATCTATGCACCCCACATGGATCTCTCCGCCTGAACTCTAGCTTATAATGTTGTACCTTGAGGCATATCCTATACTCTATCATACTAACAAGAAACTTGACCAAAGAAGAAACACTCAATAACACTAGTAGACATGTCAATTATCCATCAAGGCATAAACATATAGGGGAGCTCATTATCATCCTCCCTCCAGTGGTCACATCCTATATATGGCTACCACTAAACTTGATCAAGATCATCAATCTGATGGTGCCAATACTCAGTCTTGCCTAGATGATGCTAGAAAACCATACCACCATATAGAAATGCATAAGGACAACCATGCTTTTGAATCATATCTGAAACTGGTCTAGTGATGGGAAGATGCTCCCATACCCATAATTGCAAAATCACTACACCTGTCGATAATGAAGCACTCTCTGTAGACAACCTCATGTAAATCATGGTAAAGTTGTGCCAACATACATGAGCCCTAATCAAACCTCTAAGGCTATGCAAGAAGATCCTCAAGTATCCTACCCCATCCAACTAAGAAGCCATGACCTTGATGGTCAGGAAGTAGTAAACCACCGATCAAAGCACCAAGTATCACTGGCAATGTGGGGAAAGAAGAAAAATGAGACCAAGTGATAGTATCATGATCAATAGTGTTGTCTCCAAACACTCTTTTGTGGACTATGCTATCATAGATACAATCATAATAGACCATCTTACCATGGCAAGGAATCCATAACAATCGGTATACATCCTCTAGAGTAATGGTCATCTCTCTGAAGGGAAGGTGGAATGTGTTGTGGTCAGAGTGCCATCACTCTGCCACTGTGGTAAGTAAACCATGGTTCAGTTGAAACTATGGGAGGTCCAAGAGGAAACTAAGACCACACATCTCAATAACTCGATACTCTATAGGAGTCAGACCTTGACCTAAATAAATCACCCAGGAAGCGATGGTCTGTATATATAATCTATGGAAATGTGCCTATTTTGCAAATAAAAGGAATCATATCAGTATACCATATCAATGAGTTATCCTAAGTCAATCAGTCTATCAGTATCAAACTAATCAAACCTAGTACCATTTTTTCATATCTCTATATCCTGAGAATGAAACATCAATCCTACCTATCAATATCAGTTTTCACACTGATCAATCAAGTCCTACCTCTCAGTATCCCACTATCAGGTCTATCCTATCAGATTAACATAATCAAACATTCATTGGTACTAATATCATGATATCCTAATCAATTGTTTTTCTTAACTACAATAGACCTCAACTGTCTTGGAATTTAAATGATCAGCCAACGACATCAAATTTTAAATTAGAAAATCAACTTTGAAATTTGAAAAAATTTCAAAAACTTGTAGGTGTCATTTGTCCATTACCAGGTGGCATTTTACTTTACGTGGTGTAGAAAATATATCACATGGTACTTTATTCTTATCGAGTACCATTTCATGACTTACGTGTCACTTCATAATGCTAGGTAGAATTTTAAGGAGCCTAGACATCATTTTAAAACTAGGGTTTCCTAAGCGGAAAATTAAATGGAAATTGGCAAAAAAATTCCATGGTTATGTGGAAAAAGATTGTTATCAGGTGAGATTTTACTATTCTTAGGTGATACTTTACTACACAGAGGCATGAGTAAAAAGCATGGATGCGTGACCTAACAGGACTACACAACATTTAACTATTCCTAGGCATGATTTTGCAAAAACAAAAATGCAATAACATGAAAAAAATGCAATAAATGCTATAAATGAGCAATAAATGCAAAAAGGAAGTTAGCAATAACTCATTGGAGGTCCATAGTTAGGTGGTCTCTGATACCGATGACTCCTCTTGAACCAATGCTCTCTGATAGGCATGACCATCGCAAAAATCAAAGTAGGACCAGAGCAAAATCTCAGAAGCCAAAAGTGAAAATGAATAGTAAATCAAGGTTTTTCAACCTATTTAAGCTAATTTTGACCTAATTTGGAGGTAAATTTTGACTTTGACCTATATTAACCTATCAATCAACTGGGACAAATTGCTAAATCATGGCATATCATCAATGTTTTTTAGAAATGAAAACATATTGGATCAATATTCAAACCAAGATCAATCACATTTTTCAAATCAAGAAATCAATATGTTTTATTTCTGAGGGGGCATCAGAGTATCAAATTGGCATCAAACATTAAGTGAATCAGGGGCATCAAAATTTTTGGAATCATTATCAGTGGCATATCATTTTATCAAAAATAGATCAGAGGCATATCATATCAGGCAGCATATCAAAAAAAATTTATTAGTGTAAATTAGCAAATCAGTAAACCAGGACCTAAAAGTGATCAGGACTAAAAGAATCTTTGAATCAATGTTCTTCGCACATCAATTCAAAGATGAGCATTTGTAGACACTCAAAAATGGGCAAGTGCTTTAAAAATCAGTAAAATGGCTCAAAATCATAAAAATGCACTAATAAATCATCAAAAAGGATCAAATCAATCAAATCAAAGGAAAAATTAAATAATGATGTTAAATAATTAAATCAAAGCTTAAAGGGGTGAAAAGCACTACATATTTTATTTTAATCAATTAGTTGTATAGTTGTTAAATCAAAAATAAAAATGAACCTATTCCTTACATGGCTAAATTTAATTAATTAATTGAATTTAATAAATCCTAATATCTTTCAAAAAAGTTGAGCAACCAATGAAAATTGAGGACAAAGAGACACAAATCACTCAAAAAGAATTGAATCTCAATCACTCATTTTAAAGTTTCAATCTCATGCACTCAATTTTGTCCTTTTTTCCAAAGTTTTGAGACAAACATTTAAATTGTCCCCCATTTTATGAACCTTGCAAAGTTTTTGACTCAACCAAAGGTAAATCATGGTTAGTTCACTCTACCCCCTACCCTTGGGAATTTACTATAAGTATGAGGCATTTTGAGAGCAATAATCATCTTAGAAATTTATTTGCAAAGCATCCTTATCATAGTCAATTTCATAGCAATCAAGAACATTTAAAAGAATTTGAATTATCTTTGTATCAATTTGAGAGTTAGGGAGCTAGAATAAGCATTTGTAGCATCATATTTTCTCATTTTAGAAGTGTCACTAGAGGAGATTGAGCTGAGAGCTTCACTTACCACATCTGATTAGAGAACCATGAGATGTTATTGTAGACACCTAAAAATCTTTTAGAAAATAAAGTATTTTTATTTTTTGAAAAATCCCTGATGACATCATCATTTGTTAATTAATTAATTATTTAATTAATTAATTTATTTTTTATGTCATTAAATCCCTTTATCTTAATTAAAAATATTTAATTAAGAAATCCCTCCCAAAAATGTTTAAATCTTATTTAAACATTATTCCCTTATTTATTAATTATTTAATTAATAAATTTACCAAAAATCCCAAAATAAATAATTTATTTATTTTTTGCCCAAAACTTGGCCAATTTCCTTAGGACCACTAACCTCTTCCAGAATCTTCTAATCCTTCTTTAATTTTGATTAAAGGCTAATCCCCTCATTTCCTAACCCTAATCCCAACTCAAAACATTTAATTAAGATTAAATATTTAATCCTCATGTTTATTAAATTCATTTTAATAAATATTCTCAAACCTAAACCATAGAAATAAATAAATCTTTATTTATTTCTTAAATACCTTGTTTATCCTAAGGTAATTCTAGACTCTTCTAGAAAGTCCTAATCCTAATCCTAATCCCCCCCTAACCTTGTCACATTCCCTAACCAAGGTTAGCCAACTCCTAAGCTTAACCCAAAGTCAAAAAACTTCTAGAGACTTCTCTTACATGCATTAAATGCATTTAAATCCTCCTTATCCCTCTTACATGCATTTATGATGCATTTAAGAAGCCCCTCACCCCTTTCTTACACCCTTTGACCTTAGGCACATTTTCTAAATTGTGCACATCCCTCCCATCTTTCAACCCAATGCCCTTGTGACACTTGTCACAAGGAGGTGGCCTTGAACTAACACAATCCATGTACTCCCCTTTGAATGAATCTTGGCCTCTCTTAAGGATTCTGATCCTGGCCACTCATTCCCCCTTAGGAAATCCTAGAAATACCCTCATTTCTAAGAGCATTCATACACCTTTTATTTCAAGCATTGTTATCATGCTCATTTAGCTCTAGACTTAGCATAATCAATACTAATTGTTAGTTTTTCATCATTTTCAAGCTTTCTTAAAACACATCTTAGCATAGATTTAATGGATTAACCTATTTTTTTCCATTATTGTTCATAGTATATCATCATCATCAAATCTCTATTTGGTGAATAATCAATCTTACCATAAACATCATGTAGCTTAATCTTCATTTTAGCATCATTTGATCCTTGAGGCCTTAAGGGCAAATTAGGTGTTCTATACCTATTTTGGGCCATTTATGGGGTTTTTATGGATCTCAATCCATCCTAAAATGCATAAGAAACATGCTCCAAGTGCTTAGAGAGCACACCCACATCCCCTTAAGCAAGAGAAAATCAAACAGTGCTTGGGTGCACCTGTTTTAGCTCAATCTAAGGTGGCTTAGCTTAGAGTTTCCTTATTTTTGAATTGATTTCATGCTAGACTAAAATCTAATCTTTGTTTGGTTTGAGTCTTTTTAAAAATAGGTATCCTCAAAAGCCTTGTCCACAGTTATGGATTTTAGTTTCAATTCTTAGTTAAATTTGTATTGTATTTTCTTTAATTTGATAGTTAAATATCCAAATTTCATGAAGGTGTTTAGCATACACACATAACTGGTATCCATGCAATAGATTTGGTCATAAAGCTATGAATTGCAGAACAAGTAAGAAGATCAAGACTCAACATAATCAGAGAAATCAGAATCAAACAAATACAAGAAGTTCTCAGAGTATTACATGTCAGATATGTAACTATAATGGTCACTCAGCTAGACAATATAAAATGGTAACCCATATTAGTGCACTGAGGAATTTAAGGCCTTCGTTTATTTATCACTCTTGTAACAAGGTTGGACACATCTCAAAGTTTTGTAGATCAAGAACGCAAAGTCAGGAAATCCCTAGAAAGCCAAAAGAGTCAATAATGGATACCAAAGGAGAAGTCAAGTTTGTGAAAGCTTCAAAAGATGCGAGCTTGATTTGGTCAGAGGTAAAGAAGGATAAGATTGATAAGTATGTATTGGATGCATCCAAAGTGGACACATGCTCTACATCTAGATGAATAACCCTTAGGGTCATAGGGGGAGCTAATTTAGCTCTAGACCCCTACACTACTGGTATACTCACCCACAGAGTATGCACCTTTGGATTTAATCTTTTGGAGATTATTTGAGGTTATGTGTAAGAGTGCACTACCTGATTGACTATAGAATGGAAGTTTGAAATTCTTATTAAAATTCTAGTTTACACGGAAAGCATTAATGATTGACTTTTCACTTTAAAGTACATAGAGACTTATGGATCACTCATTACATTCGAATTAGAGTGATTGGAGATCACAAAATCCCTGGTAGTTGATTGTGAAGTATTAAAGCTAGATTCACTAGTGAAAGAGTGTGTTTGATAGGTTGCGAAGCCCTAATCCATCATGATGATTCAAAAGTTCTTGGAAACCTATTAGAAGTGATAAACAAGTAAGTTATAGCTACACATGTTGTTTTTGATGTTGCAGAGAGGAAAAGATATGTTTTCAAGAGGCATCCCTTTAAGTCTACCCTAGATGACTTAGAAGGTGCATTCTCTAGAACCCCTATGGGTATCATGCATGTTGAAGACATCCATGCATATATTTACTATAAAAAGGAACTAGTAGGACTTGATAGGATAAGAGCACATCTGCAACAGAAGCTAAGGAAGATGATCCTAAGTTGAAGAAGATCAAGATTGAAAAGACAGATGATCCAAAGGATAAATAAGGCAAAAAATATGTTATCCCTCCTATGCTAAAGGAAACAATTGATCTATCATCCCCTCCTGAGTATAAGACAATAACCAAGAGGAAGAAGGAGACAAGTGCAAGCCACCCATCCTCATGGACAACAAGGAGTCAAAGAAAGAGCACTCAAGCACCTTCACAAGTAAGTTTCAGACCTAGTCTTAAAGTGTTGAGTACAAGGATTATTGAGGAAGATAGAATTGATTAGATAGGAAAATTCTATGAGAAATACAGTGAAATAGACAAATAAAAAATTCATGGAATGATTATCAAACATATGCTAAAGTTCAAAAAGATAGTCCTAGAACTAAAGACAATGATTCTAGACAATGTGTGGAATATCTTGTAATTTTTGAAGAGATAAGCTATTGAAGAGGATTTAAGGATAAGAGAAAAGATTCTAGATGTGTTGGTTAATAGTTTGTCCTCCCGTTAGATTTATAATCTCTGACTATCTAAACACCCAAGGTGAGAGAACAAAAGGATGTCACCAACAAATGGGTCAGTGTAAGTCATCTATCACTACCCTCTAAATTGATAGGTACAGCTCCTTGATTGTGTTTGATATGCAATGAATGTGTCTTTTTATTGATCATCAAATAATTCCTTATAAGTCTTAACCAAATTGTTTGTAGGCACAAATAATTTAGGTAGGGATAAGAGTGGATAACCTATAATCCCCAATGGAATGCTGATCATAGATTATCATAAAGTCTATATTCTATCCTAAATCTATCTATTCTAAGAATGCATATCCTACTAAGGAGAATAGGAGTAGAATCATACATGGACAATAAATGGAATTACCTATGCTACAATTACTGACATGAAATGGAATTCAAGCAAGAATTATAGTTCCACACACAACTGTACTTTCTATTTAGATGCATCTAAATAAATAAATGAATAGGAGAAGAATCATACATGAAAGGTAAATGGAATTACTTTCACTGCAATCACCAACATGAAATGGAATCCAATAAGTAATTATAGCTTCACATATAACTGTTCTATCTATTCAAATGCAAATGAACCACTATTGGCACAACAAACATGAAAATAAAGCTTGGTAAATGGAATTACTTTTCTCCAATGCCAAGTTTGCCAAACCCTTTCCATTGATTTCCTTTATAGTATTTATATAGAGATTACAATGTATGATCTTCATAAGAATCCGAAGCATTTTAGCTTCCAGAATCTGAAAAGGTGAAAGAATAATACTTTTGAAATCACAAAAAAAAAACCAAAAGACACTGTCACTTCCTTTGATCTTCCCTGAGAATGTTAAGTGAACAGACTCCATCTATTGATAGGAACTTGAGAATGCCACATAACATTTGCATGCATCCATAAACATCTAGCCATCCCTCTGTATTAGACTTCTCCTTGTTCTCATATCATAAGGAATCATCCTTGATGCAATTATGAATACAAATCTAAATTTGGAAGGAGCATCACCTTATCATCATGAAAACATCTAATAAGGTTACTATGTGCCACATTATTATGTTTTCCTTTACTATGATAGGAGCTTCTGACAAAGCCTCTAGTCTAGACCTTACCAGTTATTCAACAACATAAGCCTTTTTAACATGCAATTCTCCTCTCTATTCCAGATGCATTAATCAACTTAGTCTCAAGACTTCAATATTTCCTTCGACATGTTCTGTAATAGACATTTTCTATTCTGATACGATAGTCAACTTTGGAAAAAGGTCGAAAGTTCATTTATTTTATTATTCTCCTTCCGTCAACTTTTCTCTCTAATGTTTAAGCACCTGCCAAATGTTCCTAAGATAATAATCCTTTAATCTCTTTTTATTGTGCACTGACATGCATCACCATCCCGCTTTGCCACTAAGCATATTTCTTTCCATAATGGTGAAGTGAGAGCCATCGATCAAGAATCTTATGCAACCTCCTTCCAGACTACTTTTCTTGGCCCCACCTTTACATGTGGAAAGATCTCACAAGTTCACAAAAGCATTTGACAGGGATCATGATTATGTGAGGACCATCAAATTCACTTTGATGAAGTGTGGCCTCTACCTTTGACATGTGGAGGATCCTGCTTAGTCGCAATGAATCTTCCACAGCTTAGCGACAAAGCAGGAACCGCCGATTTGGAATCTTGATCCTCATATTGATATTGAATACTTTAATAATAAATGATGCTCTCTTTTAACCCAAGCTCGATGACATACTCTCTCTTGGGCCCACCACTCCATGTGTCTTCATCTCGCATGATCTCATAGCATGTTTTAAACTCTTGCAATCATGCGACCGCTTTGCCTTGGAGGATCTCCGATACTATAGCAGGATGGCGGGAGCCATCGATTTGAAGCATAAGAATGCACTTTGATGAAGGGGTGCACATGTACATGTGGCAAGATCCCACTTCACCACAAAGGATCTTCCACACCATAGAAACAAAGCAGCACCCATTGATGTAGTATCACAAACAAACTCTTTCTGGACCCACAAAGCTATGTGTCTTCATCCCGCCAAGCATCTTTGAAGACTTACGTTGTTGCATGATCACATGGTATTATTTTAATTCATGTGATCATGTGACCACCCTATGATTGGCTCACGTGGATCTAGCATATTTTTTATTTAACATTTCCTTTCTTTCCATTGACTTTCCTTATCTACATGGGCTTCCATTATCACATGATCTCATGGTGTTTTTTAATCTCTTACAATCATGTGACCACTCTGTCATTCATAACATGGAAAGCACCAAATTTATCAACTATGGAAAATGCATTGGATAGATTTGCATTTTGCTCTACAACACCACATCTGATTGCAATAATCATCCATATGTTTATCACTGTGATGGAAATCAATGACATCTTTAGGCAATTATAATTTGTCACCAAGTCATTCATGACTACACACACTGTCCCTTGATTCCATTATAATTCAACATAGACTCATTGCCATTTTCTTTGATTGCTGAAATTAGTGGATTCATCCAATTGACCGAACTGGTCAATCAAACTGTAAATAATGAATTTCAATGGTTATAGTCAATGGATCCATCCAACTACATCAGAGACTGATCAAAAGAGAGGATTGAGTTCCGTTTTCATTATAACTAGATTGGACCTTTCTCAAAGACTTCAAATGATCTTAAATATAATCCACTTCATGACTATCCAAGTTATACTTCTGAGAGTTGAATCTAAGTAGTAGATATCATGTTGACACATGTTTGATGTTATGATCAACAATGTGTTCTTCCCAAGTAAATACCCTTTATATCTTGGGCCTGTGGATAATACTATCATGTGAGATGTAACTGTCATGACATCCATAACTTTAATTTCCCATTCTTCAATCTTTTAGGACAATATCTTGAGATCATCTTAACACTGTCCTATGGATTAAAATCTAAACATTTCAATGCTGGCCCTATCAATGTATCATCCATATGAAGTGTTGGTGTCCAAAATGATGCTTATGCTCTAACAGGCTGCCAATATACCCTCAAATGGATTTTAGGAATGGTTAGCTCCAAAATGTAATGAGGTCTTAGGGTAACCAGACCAACTATAGGGACAAGACTACCCTCTTCTACTTCTGGCTTTGCAAAACCAAGGTGGGTGCACCTAACCTAGTATAAAATACACTTCATACACCGAGAACTAGGTTTGAATAATAGATAATAGGATAGTTAGAAAGTACTGAGTGTTAACCACACACTTATTGAATCTCCATTACTATGGGTAGAACCACATATAACCAAATACTCAAGACTTAAAAGGATGGTTCTTAACTTATGCTTTTGGGATCATAACAACAAAAATCAGTATTTGTTGATAAAGAGATAATCATTTAGGCTAGTGCCTCATCCATTGGGCAAGATCTCCTAAAACATGAATACTACACACACCAGATAATAGCTGAGATTCCAAGCCATAAACACACCTACAATCCCCTTTACTACTTATGAGATATCCTTACATAGACAATAAGATAGATCTATGTCCAATCTAGAGCATCATTTCATCTAATCCTGGATTAGAACTCAAGAATGGATACATATACATAAAACAATATGTAGAGGACTAGAAAGTTTAGAATCTATCTAAGTTGACACAAAGGAGAGATAAGAGTCATGTACTTGTATTAAGTATCAAGAATCCTTAAGTGTAAACAATCAATCCAGAGGAGTCAAGCTTGCAAATTATAGCTTAGACCTGCAACTTTTTCTCTATCATCAATAGAATACTGAATGCAAAAGTGTTACAATCTTGGATCTAGGACTAGGAATACTTCACAACTTCAAAATTGGAACCCCTTGAAAATCAAAATTTGAACTATTTATATCACTAGTTACCTTGAAATCCCACACAAGTTAGGATGCAACAAGCTAAGGGTAACCATGGTTAGGGTTAGGGTTTTCCATCAATTAGGCATTTCAAATTCATCAATTCAGTTGGAAAACACTAAGTCCTAAATACATTCAATCAACATCTAACCTTAAATCATGATAAACTTTGAAAAAGCACTAAAGATCAATAAAAAATCTGTAGAATTCAAACTGGAAGTGACCCTGCAACTACCCTTGGTACACTTCATTAACTTCTCCATGTTGAAAACATCCCTTCTGCAATCATCTCACACCTAGGAGCACACTAGAACGGCGGAGAAGATCAGTTTTACCAAGTCTAGCCCTCTCTGTCATCAATTTTAGTCCTTTTTGGTTGCTAGAAACATCTTAGAGATTTGAATTTGAAAAGAAATGATCAACTTATGGCTTTACCCTCAAATCAGTGGCTCACATTTAAACTAGGATGAACTTTATATCCCCGCTGTTAGATCTTCATACTTCATGGGCCTATATTTTACCTTTTAAAAGAGTGCCCCTTTACATTTAGCAAACTGGCAACAAAAGGCCTCCACTAGTTTGCAAAACATTTCATCCTTTCTGCTAAAAATCTAGCGATCCCGTGACCACTGTTCACTGAATCACTAGAAAATCTAGAGAACCACCAAATCTTCACACGACCTAGTGACAAGAAAGAAAATTGTCAGGCCGGCAAACACTTATCAGGACTGCCAAACTGCTTAGACCCCACTCCTAACACCACAACTGCGATGCCACCTATGACCACACTATTCGTTGCATCCACCTGGTTACCTCTACCATAGGACCCACCTGCAAATAAGCCTTCAAAATCAAATGGTAGGTGCATGATCACATAGGCTTGAAACCTCCCATGAGATCATATGCCAACCACTGGATTTGCCACATTATCCTCCTCATTTGACAGTGGGACCACTGCATAGTTGTCAACTGATCACATGATCGCATGTCAGAAAAGTCTAATATGTGGCCATGCGATAACCAACCACAAGCTACCACATCACCGCCCATGGGACAACTACCAAAGAAGCCTCACCTTTCAAAAGTTTGAAAACCTGGGCCCACCATTCAGTGACTACGTGACTAAGGCAAAGAAAACTACTAGCTAGGTCGCTAGATGTTAGCTGCTTAACCACTAGGATCAAGTGACTAAGAGATAACCATAAGTCACTAGATCATAGAATGAACTTAACCGCTAGGCCTTGGGAGATCATCACGAAGAAACAATGACCCACATAGACAAGTGGCAATCGGTCGCATGATTGCATGTCAAAAAAGTCTGACATGCGGCCATGCGAAAACCAATAAGAACATGTGTCCCCGCTTCCTTCTGACACTGGGCCCACATCACTACCTTGCATCCACTAAGAACTTGCCACCTCAACATGCTCTAATAGCAAGCCTACATCAAACAAACCTATCAGCATCCAATTAGACGGTGGTCACATGATTGCAAGGGGAAAGAATATTCCTTGCGATCACACGCTGACCATAGATCTTAAATCTCTAACACAAGCCCCATTGACATAAATCCAACTGACCACAGGCAACCAATAGAAAAATGACACATCAGTGCCACCAAGAAAATAGGTCCCACTATGGTATCAAGCATTCAGCGCCTACACAACTGACTACCTGCCGGGTCGCGAGATGCTAGCAGATAACCACCAACCATCTAGAGATAACATGATAACACAGTCACTAGGTTGCTAGATGTTAACTGATAACCACCAAGCATGAAGAGAATGCATGACTAAGAGTTGCCAGGTCACTGGAGGTTAGGAACTTGACTACCAAAAACAAGAGACCTCACGATGACCGCCAGACATTCCGAGATCACCCGACTGAAGAGAAATAGACCACCCACTAAGTCACTAAAGGTTAGGTGCCAACCGCTAGATATGAAGAGATCTCATGATAGCACAGTTGCTAGATCACTGAATAAAAGATGTAACCACTCAAAGACCAGGATAATATGTGACTAACCTTTGAAGAACTGGGCCCCACCATCCATCACACTTGCACACATAGGAATGAAACAAGGAGTGCTGGCAAGAGGAAAGACATCTAAGGTCAAAAACACATAAAGTTTTTGACATAGCGAAAGATTGAAAACACATAGGGTTTTTGATGCCAAAAGATAAGCACACAAAAGCTAGAAAGCACAAGGTCAAAAATAATGCAATTTTTCATACAGACCAAAAACATCATGGATTTTCAAAAACATTGTGGGTTTTCAACACTGAGGTAGATTTTGAAATTATTTCCTGCAGAGCTTAACACTCGAATATCTTTTTGGATTTTTCAATTCAGCATGTGCAATTTGGACTGAACCAAGGTGACACAATGAAGAACATAGGGCTAGGGGCACTTCAAGGAAACTTTGCAAGGAAATAGGCCATTTTCAAAGGATTTTGTATGAACCAGAAAAATGGCCTAACAGTGGCTCTAGTTAGGGATACATGTCTCTTGCAGGCATGGAAAGGATTTAGAATCATTGGGAGAGTAGACCAACTCAAAAATTCTGACTCAAAAACACAAAGCAGACAAAAACAAGGGAACCTAAACTACTGTTCATGGAAGAGATACTTCAAGAGAAGTAAAACTTTAAGAATTGTCCATGAATAGGCAATTCCAAAGTACCACCAGTTAAATCCTTCAAGATGTATGAATATGTTCCCCACTTTCCCTCAATAAGATAATGGCCCAGCCAAATAGGATCAAACTTTCCATGCCTTCCCTTATCTTCCAACCTTGCATTCCACATCAGGACTAGATCATCAATTTCAAAACTCCTTTGAGTTGTCCTCTTATCAAACAAAATTTTACACTACTTCTGCAATGTCTCATTTCTCTCATGTGCATCCCTCCTTACTTCCTCTAACTAGATCAATTCATCCATTCTCATTCTCATCTCATCATTCAAATCTTCATCATATGCCTAGATGAACCTGTACATTTGCAACAAATTGTTCTTAGGTAATCTAGCATTTATTCCATAAACTAGGTCAAAAGGGGCACAACCTATGGCTTTCTTTATAGTTACTCTGTCAGCCCACAATGCCCCCCATAACTTTGAGTCCCAAGCTTTCTTATTTCTATCCAACACCCTCTTGAGAATCTTAATAAGGCTTTTATTACTGGACTCAGTCTGGCCATTTCCTTGTGGATGATATGGGGAAGAAAATGAAATGTGTATCCCATATTGCTGAAAAAAATCACCAAACTCCTATGATCTAAAGCACATTGCATTATCAACCACAATTGTCTCTGGGCAACCAAATCTAGTGAGGATATTCTACATTATAAAATCTGTTACCACTTTACTAGTAGCCCTCCTAGTAGGGATAGCTTCCACCCACTTGGTAAAATAGTCTGTTGCCACTAGTATGTATGAATGCCCACCACTATACTTGTTTGGAATCTCACCAATGAAATCAATACCCCACTTCTAGAAAGGAGCTTGAACTAAAATAGGTCTAAGTGGAAAATTCCCATTGAATTTTATCCTCCCTGCAAATCTCTGGCATGCATCACACTTCCTCACAAACTAATGTGTATCTTTAAAAACTGTAGGCCACCAAAATCTAGATCTAAGGATTTTGTGGGCTGTGGTCTTTTCCATGTAGTGTCCTCCACATACACCTTGATGCATTTCCTCTAGTAGAGTCTTAGATCTTTCATGATCAACACACTTTAGCAACACTCCTTCACTACTTCTCCACCACAACTCACCATGTATAATGGCATACCTTGCTGACTGTAACTTCACAGTCCTCCTCTTATTCTCATTCATGTCAAAGGGTAGGATCAACCTCTGCAAATAGTTGATAACATCTTTATACCAATCACAATAATCCATATCACAAATATATGGCCTCTCTTCCTCCTCTAACATGTTCACATGATTTGCAATCAAATTACTCTATACCATCAACTTTGCAAGACCAAGGTCTCTTACCAATTTTGTAATCTAGATATCAATATTAAATTCTTGGATCCTATTGATCCATGTACATCTCTTACCTGATACCTCTTGTTGCACCAAAATACCCTTAACAGCAACACTAGGAACATAGGCAACCACCTTGGCTCCCACAAGATAACACCTAAAAGCCTTGACTGCTTTGACTAGGGCATAAGCTTGTTTCTTAGTGATATCATATTTCAATTCTGCTACATGTAAAGACTTGCTAAAAAATGATATGGGTTGCTCATATCCATCTGAGTTCTTTTGCAATAAAACTGCTGCAACCATATGATAAGAAGCAAAAGAGAAAATCTGCATGGGCTTACCATAATCAGGGGTCCTCAAAATAGGGGCATCTTTAATGGCCTATTTGATACTTCTGAAAGATTCATTTGCTTCTTCATTCTACTCTACCTTTGCATCTTTTTTCAACATCCTAGAGATAGGAATACAAATTTTTGCAAAATTTGTAACAAATCTTCTTAGAAAATTCACTTGCCCAAAGAAAGACTATACTCCCTTAACATTCCTTGGTGGTGAAAGCTTTTCTATTTCCACAACCCTTTTAGGATCAATTCTAACTCCATCCTTAGACACAATGTGTCCTAAGAGCTTGCCTTCCACAACAACAAAAGAACACTTCTTTGGATTCAAAGAAATTCTAAATTCCAGAGCTCTAATAAAAATATTTTCAAGATGCTCACAATGCTGATCTTCCTTCTCTGAATATGCTATGAGATCATCTTGATACACTACTAGGAACTTGTTTATGAAATCTACAAAGGCCACATCCATAGCTCTTTGAAAGGTAGCTCCTGCATTTTTCAAGCCAAAAGGCATCCTAACATACACATACGTCCCCCAAGGAGTTGTGAATTCATTCTTGAATTGTTCTGACTCCTTGACCATGACCTGATTATATCTAGAGAAGCCATCCATCATGGACATTAAATCTGATCTAGTGAGCCTTTGCAGCATATTTTCCATGTTAGGTAGACCATAATTATCCTTTAAAGAATTGACATTCAAATTCCTAAAATCAACACATGACCTAATGTCACCATTCTTTTTCCTAACTGGAAACAAATTTGATACCCAAGTAGAATGTCAGACAGGCTTGATAATGCCAGCATCCATCATCTTTTTAAGTTCATCTTGCATTTTTGGTGCCAAAGTAAGGTTCACAGGCCTTAATTTCTACCTAAAAGGTTTAGTTCCTTCCTTTAATGGTATCTCATGTTGAAAGAGATCTTCTCTATATGCCTTCAAATCACCATAAGACCATGCAAAAACATGTCTAAATTTTTTGAGAAGATCAATCAAATTTCTTCTAGTTCTTTGAAATAAGCATTTACCTATGTAAATGTTTTTTGGTTCTTGGCTTGTTCCTAGATTCACTTCCTCCAAATCATTTTTCTTATCAAAAATTCTAGCAACACAAGCCCTCTCCTTATCATCAAATGTCCTTTCAAGGGAAACCAATCCCCTAGAGATCCTATTTGACTTTAGTTGCAAAACTTCCTTCCCAAGAACACTTTCTTTTCCATCTCTAATGTCAACATAGGTGCTAAAATCTATTTCTTGACCATCAAAATGAGAGTCACACTGCAAGAATCTCAATATATCCTGATCATCAAAAAATACCTGCCAACTCTCAACATTATCTAGGATAGAAGGCCTAGACTTACACTCAATTCTAGATATCCCTGCAAAGGTAACATCCTCTAGCCTTAAGGCTATGTTTTCTAATAAATCTTCCATTCTATTTTGGCTTCTATCCACCCAATCAATTCCAAAAGCACTGATACATTCAATTTCATCCCATACAACATTTCTATATTGTTTCAACCTTTGATTCTTAGATGCATACTTTGATCTAATCTGAGAAACTATTAAATCAGAATCACCAATCACCCTAAGATGTTTGATCCCATGTTTTGATGCTTGCCTCAAACCAATCAATAGGGCTTCATATTCAACAACATTGTTTGTGCAAGGGAACAAGAGAGTGAAGGAAAGCTTAAAAGTCTTACCACTTGGGGACACCAATAACACTCCTACTCTAGCACCTTCTCTAGAACTTGCTCCATCAAAATATAATGTCCATAAGACACTATCTTTCATCTTCTTATTCTCATCATCAGCCAATAGGATAGGCTTGACCTTCTCTTGCATCTCATTCCTCTAGACTTGGAATGAGCCAATGTCAGTGTCAACAAAACAATTCATGCTATCCTTTTCATTTTCCTCAATCATATGTAGAGTCCTGGCTTCCCTTGACACCTTCACACTCTCTCCTTCAATGTCAAAAGTGGAAAAGGACAAGTCACATTGAATACTTCCTCCCATGGAGGCACTCCACTTTCTAGATAACAACATTCCATATTGAGGAGGAATGTCAACTACAAGAACACTCATAGTCAACTGTTTGTTAGGAAATGCAACTAACTTATAAGGCAAAGCCTTGATGGTACCAATAACTAGCACTTCTCTTGAGTCCACAGCTTGGCATCTCCCATGAGGTGTATCAAACTTTAGTCCTAATGATTTCATGATCTCTATAGGCATGACAGTGTTTGATGCTCTAGAATCGATTATGTAATTCTTCAATACTTTACCACCAATCACAAGGGACAAAAAGAAAGGATCAACTGTCCCTACTACATTCTTTACAATATTTGTATCCAAAAATACTTGAGGGATCTAAGGAAGCCACATGTTTGTCATTTCTATTCACCTCTTGGATTCCTGTAGAAGAAACACCATTCACCGAATTCAAGGCCTTGACCTTGTGTTCTTCTATTCTCATCATTTCCAAAAGTGGAACCTTGACAGTGATCTATGAAAGCAATTTGGACATATCAATTGGAACATACTTTTGGTTGTTCATGTCTTCTTCAAATATAGTGACAACCTTATCCTTTGTGAAACCAGATTTGTCTTTGAGAGGAGATTCCTCTCCCTTTTGAGGAATGGGAACAACTACCTCTATTGTCTTTGCTTTATTCTTAGGTGTTGCAATATGTACAACTTTCCTTTTTACCTTCACTTGGTTAGTATCATTGGCACCCTTTCCATTTTCTTCATGTTGTTGTACACTATTTTCTATCCTCTTAATGAACATAATGCCTGGCTCACTAGTTGCATTTCCAACTGTCCTATTCCTCAAGTTATAATTGCTTCTAGCTTGAGTGACCATGTCTGCAGTGATTTGAGAAATTTCTTCATCTGAGGGTCTTCTTAAAGAAACTTGCTCCTCATGCCTCACTGTATTACATCCAACATCATCAAAATCTTCATCCTCTTCATCAGAATCAGTCTCATCCCATGCATGTGAAGAAGTCATTTCACAACCACTCTTGTCATATTGCTCCTCTTGTTCTTGATTCTCTTGTAAGTTTAAAGCAATGACACAATGCTCAGGGTCATGAGGAGACTGACAAGTAGCACACCATGGGATATCTTCAGTCATATTTACTAAATTTCTATGCAAGGGATCAGGGATCCTTCCATCAGGCCTTTCTTGCTTGGTTGGGAAAATGGGCTTACCATCTTTCCACTGAGTGTTGTAAGGGTAATTTTGCATTCTTGGCTGTCTGCTAAAATTATTTGGATCTGACCTCTCCATAGTCATAGCTCTATTGTTTCCCTTTTCACCAGGCTTTAATCTTTCCAAAGCCTTTAAATTTTTTTTTAGATTGTCATCCTCCTTGGGTTCAGAGTCAGCAGACCTTCCCATTTCTTTCTTACTCTACATTTGGGGCCTGCAATCATCTCTTCTTCCTATCTTTCCTAATATTCTTCTATTTCTCTCTATGTTGATGGCTAATTTGTAAGCTTCCCCAAGATTTCTAGGGTTCTTGTCCCTCAAGAGGTATCCCATTTTTGCATCAAAGGAATTCAAGTATGTCACAAGACATACCCTGTCATCTAGTTTGATAACCTGCAAGAGCCTATGCATAGCCTTTTGGAATCTTATATTAAATTCAAGGACCTCTTCATTCTAATTCTTCTTTATGTTATTGAATTCATTCAAGATAAATCCCTCATTTGTTTTATCTCCATAGTGTTCCTTGAAACAATTCTTGAATTCATTCCATGACCCTATACTAGCATGGGGTAACCCTCTAAACCAATCCCTAGCATCCTTAATCAGGGATTGTACAAATAGCTTCATTATAACATCATTAGGTTCTATATTATAATCATCTATAACATCTATGAAATTGTTTAGATGTTCTTCACATGTGATGACATTATTTCTAGTAAATTTAGGAAGCTTCTTTCTAATTTCATCAGGGATTACATTAGGATAACCAAAAATACCATAGAAGGTAAGTTGTTTGTACCTTTCATGAATAGGAGCTCCATGTAGTGGATCCATTCCCTAAGATTTAGATGTCCTTGTGTTTGAACCATTAGGAACTCTAGTGGCATCGGGTACACCATTTGCTTGAGCTACATTGTTACCTTGAGCTCAACCTTGTCCTAAAAAGGAAGCAGCAACATTTGAAGGTCCTGAAGTATGCTTGAGAAAATCAATCTTTTTTCTAATTTCTATAGTAGAATCCCCCAACTCTACTTTCTCTAGGTCTTTATCCAATATTTCTTTCTTTCTTCTAGCTGTCTCCAAATCTGAATCTAATCTTAGTCCTGAATTTGATGTCCTATCCATAGTAACTTGTTCATTGATTTGTATCCCAACAACCTTCTGTTTGCCTTTATCTCTTGGTCTAGTTTCTTCACATATTTTTTGAACAATAGGCTGTTCATCTACTCTTTTAGGCTCTAGGACAAAATTAATTGCCTCCAAATCTAGTAACTACCTCTTTAGCTGATCAGCCCTTATCATGGCTTGTCTTACTTTATCTTCTTTGTCCTTATCTCTGTGGTGCATAATGGCAAGCTATTATTGAACTCTTCTTTCTAGTTCATAGACCTCCTCAAAGATCTCTTCTGATTTAGAGAGAGTGGTCTCTGACTCATCATCTCCCACTTGAAACTCTTCCTCATACTGGTTCAATCCCAAGTCATCAGCCTCTTCATATTCTAAATTATTTTCTTCCTGATTAGGCTTGGCTTGGGTTTCTTGTTTGGTATCTTTCTTGTTTCTCCAAGTATGAGAAACACCTCTTCTCTTCTTTCCTCCCCTTGTCTGACTAGGCCTAGAAGTGCTTGGAATGCCTTCTTCCATTATATCTTCAGGATGCTCCTTTCTCTAAGACCTAGTAGCTCAATAACTCATCTTGCAAAATCAATAATTACTAGCACTACTTCACAGATGTTTGAGTCACCACCCAAGTGTATTTAGAATATCACCATATAGTTTCTTCACTCTAGAAATAGTCAAATGAGTTAGAGAGACAAGGGACAAGAACAACCTTGTTTCTTCCAATGATGACCTACTGGTTAGGATGAACATGAATAACACTTCCCGAATAGAGTTGCCATCTTGTTGGTGTCCAAAATGATGCTTATGCTCTAACAGGCTGCCAATATACCCTCAAATGGATTTTAGGAATGGTTAGCTCCAAAATGTAATGATGTCTTAGGGTAACTAGACCAACTATAGGGACAAGAATGCCCTCTTCTACTTCTGGCTCTACAAAATCAAGGCACGTGCACCTAACCTAGCATAAAATACACTTCATACACCAAGAACTAGGTTTGAATAATAGATAATAGGATAGTAAGAAAGTACTAAGTGTTAACCACACACTCATTGACTCTCCATTACTATGGGTAGAACCACATACAACCAAATACTCAAGACTTAAAAGGATGGTTCTTAACTTATGCTTTTGGGATCATAACAACAAAAATTAGTATTTGTTGATAAAGAGATAAGCATTTAGGCTAGTGCCTCATCCATTGGGCAAGATCTCCTAAAACATGAATACTAAACACACCAGACAATAGCTGATATTCGAAGCCATAAACACACCTACAATCCCCTTTACTACTTATGAGATATCCTTACATAGACAATAAGATAGATCTATGTCCCATCTAGAGCATCATTTCATCTAATCTTGGATTAGAACTCAAGAATGGATACATATACATAAAACAATATGCAGAGGACTAGAAAGTTTAGAATCTATCTAAGTTTACACAAAGGAGAGATAAGAGTCATGTACTTGTATTAAGTATGAAGAATATTTAAGTGTAAACAATCAATCCAGAGGAGTCAAGCTTGCAAATTACAGCTTAGACCTGCAACTTTTTCTCTATCATCAACAGAATACTGAATGCAAAAGTGTTACAATCTTGGATCCAGGACTAGGAACACTTCACAACTTCAAAATTGGAACCCCTTGAAAATCAAAATTTGAACTATTTATATCACTGGTTACCTTGAAATCCCACACAAGTTAGGATGCAACAAGCTAAGGGTAACCATGGTTAGGGTTAGGGTTTTCCATTAATTAGGCATTTCAAATTCATCAATTTGGAGGGAAAACACTAAGTCCTAAATGCATTCAATCAACATCTGATCTTCAATCATGAGAAACATTGAAATGACACCGAAGATCAATAAAAAATCTAGAGAATTCAAACTGGAAGTGACCCTACAACTGCCATTTGTACACTTCATTAACTTCTTCACATTGAAAACATCCCTTCTGCAATCATCTCACACCCAGGAGCACACTAGAACAATAGAGAAGATCAGTTTTACCAACTCTGGCCCTCTTTGTCATCAATTTCAGTCCTTTTTGGTTGCTAGAAATGTCTCAAAGATTTGAATTTGAAAAGAAATGGTCAACTTATGGCTTTACCCTTGAATCGGTGGCTCACATTTAAACTGGGATCAACTTTATATCCCTGCCATTAGATCTTCATACTTCGCAGGATTATATTTTACCTTTTAAAAGAGTGCCCCTTTACATTCAATGAACTAGCAACAAAAGGCCTCTGCCAGTTCCCAAAACATTTCATCCTTTCTGCTAAAAATCTAACAATCTTGTGACCACTGTTCATTGAATCGCTAGACAATCTAGAGAACCGCCAAATCTTCACATGACCTAGTGACAAGAAAGAAAATTTTCAGGCTACCAAACACTTATCAGGACCACCAAACTACTCAAACCCCACTCCTAACTCCACAACTGCAATGCCAACTATCACCATACTATTCATTGCATCCACCTGGTTACCTCTACCACAAGACCTACCTACAAATTAGTCTTCAAAATTGAATGGTAGGTGCATGATCACATAGGCTTGAAACCTCCTATGAGATCATACACCAACCACTAGATCCACCATGTTATCATCCTCATTTGATAGTGGGACCACTACACAGTTGTCAATCGATCACATGTCAGAAAAGTCTAACATGTGGCCATCCGATAACCAACCACAAGCTGCCACATCACCGCCCATGGGACCACCACCAAAGAAGCCTCACCTTTCAAAAGTTTGAAAACTTAGGCCCACCATTCAGTGACTACATGACTAAGGAAAAGAAAACCACTAGCCAAGTTGCTAGATGTTAGCTGCTTAACCACTAGGATTAAGCAACTAAGAGATAACCACAAGTCACCAGATCATAGAATGAACTTAACCGCTAGGCCTTTGGAGATCATCATGAAGAAATAGGGACCCACATGGACAAGTGGCAATTGGTCACATGATCACATGTCAGAAAAGTCTAACATGCAATCATGTGACAACCAATAAGAACATGCGCCCCTACTTCCTTCTAACACTAGGCCCACATCACTACCTTGCATCCACTAGGAACTTGCCACCTCAACATGCTCTGATAGCGGGCCTACATCAAAAATACCTATTGGCATCCAATCGGATGGTGCGTGCAAGATCAAAAGGGGAAAGAATATTCCTTGCAATCACATGCTGACCATAGATCTTAAATCTCTAACACAAGCCCCACTGACATAAATCCAACTCAGCACAAGCAACCAATAGAAAAATGACACATCAGTGCCACCAAGCAGAGAGGTCCCACTGTGCTATCAAGCATTCAGTGACTACATGACTGACTTCCCATCAAGTCATGAGATGCTAGCAGATAAACACCAACCATTGGGAGATAATGTGACAACATAGTCACCAAGTCACTGGATGTTAACTGATAGCCGCCAAGAATGAAGAGAATGCGTGACTAAAAGCCACCGAGTCACTGGAGGTTAGGCACTTGAATAACAAAAATAGGAGACCTCATGATGACCAACAGAAATAGACCGCCCACCAAGTCACTGAAGGTTAGGTGCCAACCACTAGATATGAAGAGATCTCGCGATTGCACAGTCACTAGATCGCTGAATAAAAGATGTAACCACCTAGAGACTAGGAGAATACATGACTAACCTTTGAAGAACTGGGCCCCACCTTCCATCACACTTGCGCACATAGGAATGAAACAAGGAGTGCTGGCGAGAGGAAAGACATCTGAGGTCGAAAACACACAAAGTTTTCAACACAGTGAAAGACTTAAAACACACTAGGTTTTCGACACCAAAAGATAAGTGCACAAAATTTGGAAAGCACAAGGTCAAAAACAATACAATTTTTCATACAGATTGAAAACATCATGGATTTTCAAAAACATTGTGGGTTTTCAACACTTAGGTAGATTTTGAAATTATTTCCTGTAGAGCTTAACACTTGAATATCTTTTTGGATTTTTTGATTCAACATGTGCAATTTAGACTGAAGCAAGGTGACACAATGAAGAACATAGGGCTAGGGGCACTTCAAGAAAACTTTGCAAGGAAATAGGCCATTTTCAAAGGATGAACCAGAAAAATGGCCTAACATGAAGAATCTTCTCTAGTTCTTTTGAATATCTGAAACTTATGACTCCCAAACATCATTCCATATACTAAAAAAGATCATCAATAGGAGTACCAAGTCTTTGCCAAGTTAGGATCTACAACCTACCCAGAATGAAGAGATTTTAACACAACCCACCTGACTTGAAGCAAGGAGCAATTGCAGGGATACCCGGAAAAGACCTCCTATCCTAGAGAGAAGTTAGACCTAGACACTAACAAAATAGACCTAGCTTGACTCTAACATTGTCAAAAAAATGGGTGACTGAAAGTCAGGCAATAGCTAGCTCTGTCTGGGGAATCATGTACTGTAAGGTGCATGAAGAATTCAACTTCTTTGGTGAGATAAGTGCCTTATCCATTGGGTTGTGGAGTCTAGACCAAAGAGAACAATGAGTAGCTACATACAGGGAGGGTAGAGGGGAGCAGGGTAGACTAAAACAAAGCAAGAGAAAACAACCACTAACCAAGCAAGGAAAGGCTACACTAGACACACCAAAATAGGAAAACAACTAACTATGAAAGCATGGGAAAACTATACTAAGCAAAAATGGAAAAACTAAACTAAACATGAATAGGAAAGAAAACCTAACCTACAACACGGGTGAGGGGACCTCACCCAAAAGAACACAGAGTAGGAAAGGAATCATACATGACCATTTATAGGGATATAAAAATAAGATCCTTTTTGAAATAGAGGGAGATGCTTCACTAGTTTGAAACAACATCGATAACCTCTGGTAACTCCTTCACTGCTGAACTTGAGTCCAAAAGCTATTTGCAACATGGTAACCCATAGGACCTTTCCAAATAGCCATGCCTTATCATAGATCTCTGGTTCTTCTATACTTTTCAATACACCACCTTTCACATGTTCAAACATCTTCTGTGAAGGAGAAAGACATTCACCAGATTCTGCATATATTGCTATAAAATACTCACATCTATTTATTTCATTGTTGACAATATCACCTTTAGCAAAGATATCAGCATCTGAACTAGGATTGAGAACATCAGAAAGTTCAAGAGATTCTGGAAATGAAATGCCATCATATTGGTTGCAAGCATTGTCATTAACAACTTCAGGTTCCAAACCAAGACTAAAGCAAGATGATTCTTCATTGTGCATAGGCTCCACCAGAATCGAAACATCTTCTTCATTTATTATAATTGTTAATCCTTCAAGATGTTCATCTTGTTTCAGAATTCCAATATCTAAATTGACTATAGAAGAGGATTTACATGCGGCTAGCACCATGAATTGATCAAATTTCATTTCAAAAATAGGAAAATTTTCATCTAATTCTTTGTCTTCTACACAATGCTACAGTACTTCATTAATATCTAAAACCTCTTGTTCAAAATTTGTTGTTGCACTAATTTCTTCATCAACATCTTTAGTAGGATAATTGTCAGAACATATTTCATCCTTTTCATCTATACATATTTGATCAGTAACACTCAATATTAAATCTTTTTCAAAATAGAGTAGTTTTGGTACTGGATCCTTATCAACTTTAATGAATGGAAAATCACCCCCACCAAATTCTTTAATAACCTCAGGAGTTTCATCTTCTAGCAGCACATCAGTCTTAGGATAATTTTTAGAAGAAAAACCATTCAAAGCTTGATCTTCATTCTTTTCTCCTATTCTACAACTTTTATCAACAAAAGGAAAGGAAAACATAGATACATCTTCTTTTTCAATTTTGTTCACTTTTCCTTCCTGATCTTCAAGAATCTCCCTGCTCACCAAATTTTGTCTTGTAGAAATCCAGGGCTTTTCTTATTCTTCTAGAATTGGGTAGCTTGCAGATGCAGACATTCTATTTGTCAGATTCTCATCAGGTACCACCAAGGGACCATATTTCTTTTTCTTCTAAGCTTGAACCTCAAAATATTTTTGATGCATAGGCTTTAGAAATAGAGTAGACTAATGATCTTTAGAGACACTCAATCCTTTCTTCATTCCCTCAGTCAAACTTAGCTTATATGCCTCCCAAAGGAATTTGAGACTTGGATCTTCTTCAGCATTTATCTCCTTAATTGTGGGTCTTTTTCTAATTTGTTTTCTTGGTTTGACTTCTTTTTCACTCAAGACTGAAAAATTTAATGAAATGTGATCTTGAGGGTCCTCTGACACCTCACCATCATCCACATTGAGTTCTCTCTTCAACTTCTGCAACAACTTTTCTTTTTCTTCCACCTCTTTCAGTAGGTGATATCTTGCACAGATGCTTCTCCATAACAACACAGTTGCATGATCCTCTTTAATACTTAAGTTCATCTCTACTCCATGACTGATGCTTTCTCTATAAGCTTCAAACATATCAGGAAACATAGGATCAGTAGTGTGATGGAGTTCCATAAGGGAAGGATCTGGCCTCCTCCCTTTCACCATTTTAGAAGGCATGGGCCTTTTACAACAGAGTCACCAATCTCCTGCAAGTTAGAGATAGTACAATTTTGAAAATATAAAACACTAGACTCTTCAACCAAAGTTATGAGGACTAGAGTAGAGTCACCAATCTCTGGAAAGTAGAGATAACTATAAAACTCAGGAAATCAATATCAGCATCAATCCTCTCTTCTTCCTCAATTGGGTGCTTTCCAATCTTCAACTTTAAGCTAGTTCTTCCTTCAGCATGTAGGACTCCAAACTTGATTCTTGTGGAAAGCACCTTATTTCCACAAGAACAAAATTGTGAGGGGAAAGCAAAAATATGTCAATTGAAAGTTCTCCCCAGCAGAGTCACCAAAAACTGTTGGTTAATAGTTTGTCCTCCTGTTAGATTTATAATCTCTAACTCTCTAAACACCCAAGGTGAGAGAACAAAAGGATGTCACCAACAAATGGGTCCGTGTAAGTCATCTATCACTGCCCTCTGAATTGATAGGTACAACTCCCTGATTGTGTTTGATATGCAATAAATGTGTCTTTTTATTGATCATCAGATAATTCTTATAAGTCTTAACCAAATTGTTTGTAGGCACAAACAATTCAGGGAGGGATAAGAGTGGATAACCTATAATCCCCAATGGAATGCTGATCATAGATTATCATAAAGTCTATATTCTATCCTAAATCTATCTATTCTAAGAATGCATATCCTACTAAGAAGAATAGGAGCTGAATCATACATGGACAGTAAATGAAATTACCTATGTTGCAATAACTAAATTGAAATGGAATTCAACCAAGAATTACAGTTCCACACACAATTGTACTTTCTATTCAAATGCATCTAAATAACTGAATGAATAGGAGAAGAATAATACATGAAAGGTAAATGGAATTACTTTCACTACAATCACCAACATGAAATGGAATCCAACAAGTAATTACAGCTTCACATATAATTGTTCTATCTATTCAAATGTAAATGAACAACTACTGGCACAACAAACATGAAAATAAAGCTTGGTAAATGGAATTACTTTGCTCCAATGCCAAGTTTGTCAAACCCTTTCCATTGATTTCCTTTACAATATCTATATACAGATTACAATGTATGATCTTCATAAGAATCTGAAGTGTTTCAGCTTCTAGAATCTGAAAAGGTGAAAGAATAATACTTTTGAAATCACAAAAAAAACCAAAAGACATGGTCACTTCCTTTGATCTACCCTGAGAATGTGAAGTGAGCAGACTCCATCTATTGACATGAACTTGAGAATGACACATAACATTTGCATGCATCCATAAACATCTAGCCATCCCTCTATATTAAACTTCTCCTTGTTCTCATATCATAAGGAATCATCCTTGATGCAATTATGAATACAAATCTAAATCTGGAAGGAGCATCACCTTATCATCATGAAAACATCTAATAAGGTTACTATGTGCCACATTATTATGTTTTCCTTTACTGCGATAGGAGCTTCTAACAAAGCCTCTAGTCTAGACCTTACCAGTTATTCAACAACATAAGCCTTTTTAACATGCAATTCTCCTCTTTGTTCCAGATGCATTAATCAACTCAGTCTTGAGACTTCAATATTTCCTTCAACATGTTCTGTAACAGACATTTTCTATTTTGATACAACAGTCGACTTTGGAAAAAGGTCTAAAGTTCATTTATTTTATTATTTTCCTTCCGTCAACTTTTCTCTCTAATGTTTAAGCACCCACTGAATGTTCCTAAGATAATAATCCTTTAATCTTTTTTTATTGTGCACTGACACATGTCACCATCCCACTTTTCCACTAAGCATCTTTCTTTCCATAACGGCAATGTGAGAGCCATCGATCAAGAATCTTATGCAACCTCCTTTCGGACAACTTTTCTCGGCCCCACCTTTACACGTGGAAAGATCTCACAAGTTCACAAAAGCATTTGATAGGGATCATGATTATGCGAGGACTATCAAATGCACTTTGATGAAGTGCAGCCTCTACCTTGGACACGTGGAAGGATCCCTCTTTTTTGCAATGAATCTTCCATAGCTTAGCGACAAAGCGGGAACCACCGATTTGGAATCTTGATCCTCATATTGATATTGAATACTTTAATAATAAATGATGCTCTCTTTTAACCCAAGATCGATGACAATACTCTCTCTCGGGCCCACCACTCCACGTGTCTTCATCTTGCATGATTGCATAGCATGTTTTAAACTCTTGCGATCATGCGACTGCTCTGCCTTGGAGGATCTCCAATACCATAGTGGGATGGTGGGAGCCGTTGATTTGAAGCATAAGAATGCACTTTGATGAAGGAGTCCACATTTACACATGGCAAGATCCCACTTCACCACAAAGGATCTTCCACACCATAGCGACAAAGCAGCACCTGTTGATGTAGTATCACAAACAAATTCTTTTCGAACCCACCAAGCTACGTGTCTTCATCTCGCAAAGCATCTTTGATGACTTAAATTGTTGTATGATTGCATGGTATTATTTTAATTCATTCGATCTTGCGACCACCCTATGATTGGCTCACGTGTATCTAGCATATTTTTTATTTAAGCTTTCCTATCTTTCTATTGACTTTCCTTATCTACACGGGCTTCCATTGTCACATGATCTCATGGTGTTTTTTAATCTCTTGCGATCATGTGACTGCTTTGTCATTCATAACATGGAAAGCACTAGCTTTATCAACTGTGGAAAATGCATTGGATAGATGTGCATTCTACTCTACAACACCACATCTAATTGCAATAATCATCCATATGTTTATCACTGTGATGGAAATCAATCACATCTTTAGGCAATTATAATTTGCCACCGAGTCGTTCATGACTACACACACTATCCCTTGATTCCATTATAATTCAACATAGACTCATTGCCATTTTCTTCGATTGCTGAAATCAGTGGATTCATCCAATTGACCGAACTAGTCAATCAAACTGTAAATAATGAATTTCAATGGTTATAGTTAATGGATCCATCCAACTACATCAGAGACTGATCAAAAGAGAGGATTGAGTTCCCTTTTCATTATAACTAGATTGAACCTTGCTCAAAGACTTCAAATGATCTTAAATATAATCCACTTCATGACTATCCAAGTTATGCTTCTGAGAGTTGGATCAAAGCAGTAGATATCATGTTGACACATGTTTGATGTTAGGATCAACAATGTGTTCTTCCCAAGTAAACATCCTTTATATCTTGGGCCTGTGGATAATATTATCATGTGAGATGCAACTGTGATGACATCCATAACTTTAATTTCCCATTCTTCAATCTTTTAGGATAGTATCTTGAGATCCTCTTAACACTATCCTATGAAATAAAATCTGAACATTTCTGTTGGAAATATTCAGGAATTAACCAAGTTACTGAGAGGGGAGGGGTGAATCAGTAACTTCAAATTCTCTTCTAATTTTAACAATTATTTTACTTTTAACCTTTGCATACAGAAAGCATGAAACTAAAAAAGGCATTCACAATAAAGACACATGGATTTGGTTACCCAGAAACCTTCCAAAAGAAAGTAAAACTGGGGTGGGGATGAAACCCACAAAACTTTAATACTGCAGAATAAAGTTGGCCGGTTAAGGCTTACAATTTGATCACTTCCGATGATCTGCCCTGTTAGGAGCAATAAGGATTTCTAAATCCACCCTGTTAAAGGATTTACAAACATACAGTGAAGTATGCACTCGGTAAAGAGATTTATACAAAGACTGTTAAGTCTACCCGGTTAAAGGATTTAGTACTGATTCACCTGTTAGAATGAAACAGTAGATCTCTGCTTTGCAACTGGATTGCTGAATGAGATTCGCTGATGTACTGATCACCTTCTGTGATGAATTTGTCTTTTCTGTATCTTATACTTCTGAAGCCTTCTGCAATTCACTTATTTCTGCCTTTGTTACTCTTTTATATATTCTGTATCATATATTTTTATTACTTGTGCATATATCTTTTATTTCTACATCATTGTTTATATACAGGTTTCAAACAATTAATTACAATTACAATTGCACAGTCGGCTTGACAAATAAACATAAGTGCTACTAAGTCGGCCCAAATATGGTTACTCGGTTCCTTCACACTGACTCGGTGACTTTCTGATACTCAGTGTCCACTGCATTACTCGGCATCGTCATGCACTCGGTAGAAGTGAAGGCATGGTTCATACTGATCACTCGGTAGGTATTGAACTCGGTAAGCATTGGTGACTCGGTAGACAAGATGTTACTCGGTTTTCATTGTCTGCTCGGTTTGCACTGTCTGCTCGGTTTGCACTGTCTGCTCGGTTTGCACTGTCTGCTCGGTTTGCACTGTCTGCTCGGTTTGCACTGTCTGCTCGGTTTGCACTGTCTGCTCGGTTTACACTGTCTTCTCGGTTTACACTGTCTTCTCGGTTTACACTCAGAATGCTAATAAGTGTTGTCACTAGTGGCAATACTGCTTAATGCCAACAATCTCCCCCTTTGGCATTAGTGACAAAAACACTTATTGGCCAAAATTTATATACACCGAATCATGCTGAGTTTTATTTTGATTTTTCAAAATTTGTCTTTGTTATAGGGCTATATACATTGTCTCCCCCTTTCAATGTGCTAACTGTTTCTTATACAAATCTATACAGTATACATCTCTCTCCTTCTATACATATCTCCCCCTTTCTGATGATAATGCCAAAGGTGCATATACAATTTATTTACAGAGAGAATCCAAAATTTGATAAGAAATCAGAATGTACCTTCATTATTAGTGCCAGGGTTCTGTCCCAACTTTCTTGCAGAATCTTACATGTTTGTATGGCAATTTGGATTTCTGCAGAGAGTTCAATCATGTGATCTGCTATGGAGAACTGATTGTCATGAATCAATGTTCTGGAATGTTCAATGTGCTTATACATTGTATTCATGATGGGAAGGATCATGTGTTGGATGTCTAGCAGTGTGGACCGGATCCTTGAGTCTTCTTTCAATAGATCAGACTGCATATTGGATAGATGTGAAATTTTCATGTGATGAGCAGAGCTTGAACTTGGTTCAAGTTGCAGCTTCTGTATGCTAATCTTCATATCCTCATCCATTTTATTCATTTTATTTTTGACATCCTTTGTGAACTCGGCAAAATTGCATAGTCTGGCCAAAAGAGAGGTAGCATTCGAATAAATAGACTCTGTGTTAGACAAAACTGAAGATAATTCTACTTGGTTAATAGCTATGTGCTGAGCAATGTGCTCAAGCACTTTATTGTTGAATCTCTTCTCGGCTCTTTCAACTAACTTCTCTGTCCCGGATGAGTCCTCATTATATTTCTCA
Source organism: Chamaecyparis obtusa (assembly GCA_027943335.1). Classification (NCBI taxonomy): domain Eukaryota; kingdom Viridiplantae; phylum Streptophyta; class Pinopsida; order Cupressales; family Cupressaceae; genus Chamaecyparis; species Chamaecyparis obtusa. The sequence continues at coordinate 818,621 of BSBK01002925.1, read as the reverse complement.
ACTGCTTCTGCCAATTGTAACAAAACATGCTGGGAGGAGTCTACTTTAATGCCTAATGCATCAGACAAAATGTCCTTAGCATCCTTGATGATTTGATACTCCTTGGCTCTCTCCTCCTTAAGCTTCTTTTGTTTTGCTTTCCTTTGGAGGATCTCACCTATATTCTGCATCTGGTCTGCTGAGAGATTTGCAAAATCCAGAGTAGGAATCTCTATCTCTTCGTCTAGGTCTATATCCTCAACTATATTTTTACCCAAAAATTTTATACTCGGTAGAGCCTTAGGCTTATCTGTACTTAATGCTCTTGTAGTAGTGATAGTAGATAAAATAGGGCTGGCTATTGACACTGGTATACTTTCTACTGGAGAACTTACAATATTTACACTTGATGATTCAAAAGCTGGAAAACTTACTGGTACAGGAGACTGCAGCTCGGTAGAAGAAATGGTAGCTGCCTCTGATGTTGCTAGGGATGATTGGACAAATGTGGAAGTTGTCACAACCATGCTTGAAGGTGTCTCTGGGCTGGATGTAGAGACTTTCACTGGAGAGGTAGGAAGGGATGCAATGACTTCTGCTGCTATCCTTACAGTATCATCTACCTCAGTGTCTTCTTCTTGCTCATCGCTGTCATCTTCAATATCCTTTATAATTACAGTTTCAATGCTCGGTTGGTGAAGGTGGTAAATGTTCTTCCATGTGGCTTTTGCAGCCTTCACAACTGATTCAATATTGTTGATCAAAATCAAACAAGTATTGAACTTCAGTGTCATTTTGTTTTCATTCTCTTTTAGTGCCTTCTTCACTTCATCATTGTTCAGGCTCGGCATCAACTGTCTTAGGTTTTGATCAAATATGTCTATTACAGTTTGCCTTGCATTGCTCCATCTCATTCTTATCGGATTCAATAGAACTGCAGGAACCTGTGGGGTAATTTCTTCAGGAGAGTATTTCCACTGTCCCATCTTCTCAACAACAGCATCTTCTATTTCCTTCTGCTCTGCTTCCGATCTGGTTTCATATCTCAAGGATTTTATGTTACTTACTCCAGATCCTGATCCATCTCTGAAGAGTTTGAGCTTTTCTTGAAGGGTTAGAGGAGGCCTTTTGAATACTATGTCCTTATCTGCCTTTTCTGCCTTGTCTGCCTTTCCTCTTGTATTTCTCCTTGTGAACACAGCAGTGGGAGGCATAGATGCCTTAGTGATAAAAACTTTTCCTTTCTTCTTTGCAGGTTCTGGTTCCTCTATTTTCTCATCCTTTTCCTCTTCTTTTTCACCTATTTCTTCTTTTTCTTCGGTTATCATTTGCATTTTAGCTATTCTTTTCTTTCCTTTGTTTACCGCCTGTGGAAGCTTTATGCTTAGTTCAATTCTCATCTTAGCTTCATCATATGTTCCAAAATATGCGGCTTTGGGATTGACAGGCTGATTTAGAAGTGCTTCAATAATGTTCTTGGTTTCATCAATATTTACCTCATAAGGAAGAGGTTTTGCATACACAGTTCTTGGTTTAACTGCTTGAATATACACATTATCACAATCTACCATAAAACAGATATCATCTTTGTAATCTTCCACCAATTTCTGTGGAATCCGGAATCTGTCATTCATTTTCTCTTTGAAAGACTCAAAATAATTATCCATGATGCTTTCAAAGTTTTCACCCATTTCTGCGATGTATAAAGTACAGGCACATCTTTTCTCCATACAACTTTTCCTTTTGAAGGAAAGAATTTCTGAACATAGAAGAATAAACAGACTATCAAAGATCCAAACTTACATGGATTGTTTTTGGAAGTTTTGATGCTTTCCATGTTCTTGTTGAACTGTTTCAACAATAAGTCTGCTAGGTCAAATGTCAAGTTGTTTTTGACCACTTTGTATGCTAGGTCAACAGCTTCACATGAGACACTGTTCTGTCGACTAGAACTGTAAATCTTGTGTGCAATGATATGTGTACCAAACTTCAGTTCGGCGTCGGTAATGCTGCTAACCTTCATGCCTCTACCATCCCACTCAGCTAGGGTTTTCTTCTCTAGTTCCGTCCGACCTAGGGTTTTGGTAGTTTTCACTTTGTTCAACATGAGAAGACCGGTAACATGATGAATCATTTTCCTTGTGATCTCAATAGGTTGCTCAAGCCAAATCTTGCCATCGTGTACTCGGCTGAGAATGTACCTAACCCATTTATCTCGAAAGTTTTGAGGAAGATGTGCAATGTGGACTAAACCCTTATCTTCCAGATGTTTGTGCTCGGGTTTCAAAGTACCATCCACACATAGTTCCTCACGCACAATGTCTAGTTCTAGGTTTCCCATTTCTTGAATAGAACAGTTAAAATGATTACGGATATCGTTGATAAGCAGTACCTTAGGAGGAATCTAAGATTGAGCTCCGTTCGGATCTAGGGCGGCTGCAACTGCGGGCACGATCTTAAAATCTGGTGCTTTCCACTCCCCTTGGACTAACATGTCTGATCCTTTCTTCGCTGAGGTGCTGGATGATGCCATGGTAGCTCACAAAAAATTCCTTTCGCAAGAGTATTAAATCGCCGGGTTGCCCTTGAAGTTTTCTGCTCTCAAAGTGCTTAAAGATTCGCGGTGAAGAATGAGTTCGATTACTTGCTTTTTGTTTAAAATTCTGTCATTAATGCTCATTTCAAATTAGGGTAGGAATTCTGACAGACTGTCACCCACCAAGAATTAATTGCTCGGAAAAGACTTCGCAACTCGGTGAACTCGAGAATTCATAATTCTCCGACCTCGCTCGGTAAAGACTATACCGACCTCGCTCGGTGAAGATTATACCGACCTCGCTCGGTGAAGATTATACCGACCTCGCTGGGATCTCACTGCATCTTGCATGCTGATTTAGACTTTTCTTTTAATTTCGGTTCTGGAACTGTTTGAGATTGATCTATGAGAGTACAGTTCCAGTGCTTCCTTGGAAATTTAGTCTGAGTCGGTAGAGCCATCCATTCCAATACTTGGACTGGATTGCTCGGTAGCTTTAGGAATCCATTTTTGTCTGACCTGTTTCCTGACCTTAGTTGCTTCATTCTTCTTTCCTTCTTCAATTTCACTGGCATTCATGCAGTTTCTGGCTATGTGACCGAGTTTAGTGCATTTGAAACATCTTATGGTAGTATCTCTTTTCCTTAGATGATGTTTTATGCAATTCATGCCAATGTGTCCATATTCTCCACAGTAATGACATCTACACCAGGTGTTGTAGTCCCATCCAAACATTGCTTTCACAATTTGTTCTGCTGGATTAAATATCTTGGATCTGCACTCGGATGCCTTGTGACCTTGTTTGTTGCACTTGTGACAATTACCTCTGAATCTAGGTTTTTTCCTGCATTCATTTGCTTTATGACCAGGTTGATTGTAGCTATAACATTTTCCATTGAATTCTGCTTTTTCATTGTTCCAACATTTATTTGAAGTATGTCCTATTTTACCACAATGATTACAAGTAGGTTTTTGATTTCTTTTAGTACCTTGCTTAGAGGATTCGCCTTCTTCTTTGTATCCAAGTCCTGCTTTTCCTTTTTGCCTATGAAGATTTCGTTCATACAGCTGATTCAAGTCTTCTTGACTTTTCAGCATTCCTTCATTGATTTGTTTTTCAGCATTTAGGTCATCCATCAATCTTAGATTGATTTCCTTTTCAGATCTTAGTTCTTCTTTTGTGTTTTCTATTTCTGAACTTAGATTTAGAATTTCTTCATTTGTATGAGAGATCTGATCAATTAGGTTTTCTAGCTGAAGGGTTTTGTTTTGGACTTCAATGTTTCTTTCATCTAATTCATCTTTCAACTTGCTTTTCTGTTCCAAGATCTCACAGAATCTTGTAGAGTGTAGTTCTTGTTCTCTTTTCAATTTTCTCACTTCTTCCTGCAGAGACCCATTCTTTTTTAGGAGTTCTTTGATAGCATTGTTTGCTTCATCTGAGTTATTTGAGGGAAGAAGATCTTCAATCTTTTCTTCAATGTAATTCTGATCATTCATCTGATTTGCAAGTTCCTTCCTTCTTCTTAGGGATTGGGAAAGATGTTCTTTTGCTTCTTTGAGTTTAGCTATGGCCATTTCCAGATCTAGCTTTTCATTTTCAATCACCTTGTTCAGTTTGAATACCTCCATTGTCCTGGATCTTTGCTCAAGCTAGTTAAGATTTGTCTTGAGAACCAATGTTGCTCTGATACCAATTGTTGGAAATATTTAGGAATTAACCAAGTTATTGAGAGGTGAGGGGTGAATCAGTAACTTCAAATTTTCTTCTAATTTTAACAATTATTTTACTTTTAACCTTTGCATACAGAAAGCATGAAACTAAAAAAGGCATTCACAATAAAGACACATGGATTTGGTTACCCAGAAACCTTCCAAAAGAAAGTAAAACTGGGGTGGGGATGAAACCCACAAAACTTTAATACTGCAGAATAAAGTTGGCCGGTTAAGGCTTACAATTTGATCACTTCCGATGATCTGCCCTGTTAGGAGCAATAAGGATTGCTAAATCCACCCTGTTAAAGGATTTACAAACATACAGTGAAGTATGCACTCGGTAAAGAGATTTATACAAAGACTGTTAAGTCTACCCGGTTAAAGGATTTAGTACTGATTCACCTGTTAGAATGAAACAGTAGATCTCTGCTTTGCAACTGGATTGCTGAATGAGATTCGCTGATGTACTGATCACCTTCTATGATGAATTTGTCTTTTCTGTATCTTATACTTCTGAAGCCTTCTGCAATTCACTTATTTCTGCCTTTGTTACTCTTTTATATATTCTGTATCATATATTTTTATTACTTGTGCATATATCTTTTATTTCTACATCATTGTTTATATACAGGTTTCAAACAATTAATTACAATTACAATTGCACAGTCGGCTTGACAAATAAACATAAGTGCTACTAAGTCGGCCCAAATATGGTTACTCAGTTCCTTCACACTGACTCGGTGACTTTCTGATACTCGGCGTCCACTGCATTACTCGGCATCGTCATGCACTCGGTAGAAGTGAAGGCACGGTTCATACTAATCACTCGGTAGGTATTGAACTCGGTAAGCATTGGTGACTCGGTAGACAAGATGTTACTCGGTTTTCATTGTCTGCTCGGTTTGCACTGTCTGCTCGGTTTGCACTGTCTGCTCGGTTTGCACTGTCTGCTCGGTTTACACTGTCTGCTCGGTTTGCACTGTCTGCTCGGTTTGCACTGTCTGCTCGGTTTACACTGTCTTCTCGGTTTACACTGTCTTCTCGGTTTACACTGTCTTCTCGGTTTACACTCAGAATGCTAATAAGTGTTGTCACTAGTGGCAATACTGCTTAATGCCAACAATTTCAATGCTGGCCCTGTCAATGTATCATCCATATGAAGAATCTTCTTTGGTTCTTTTCAATATCTAAAACTTATGACTCCCAAACATCATTCCATCTACTAAAAAAGATCATCAATAGGAGTACCAAGTCTTTGCTAGGTTAGGATCTACAACGTACCCAGAATGAAGATATTTTAACACAACCCACCCAACTTGAAGCAAGGAGAAATTGCAGGGATACCCGACAAAGACCTCCTATCCTAGAGAGAAGCTAGACCTAGACACTAACAAAACAGACTTGACTTGACTCTAACATTGTCAAAAAAATGTGTGACTGAAAGTCAGGCAACAAGATGAAAGCCTCCCAATAGGTTCTCTAAAAGAGAAAACCTTGTTGTTAGATTTGGTGAAGCCACACCTCCAAACTAAGACAAGAACATTGCATATAATAGACAAAAATTATGATTTGGTAGATAAGGAAATAGAGAAAGACTTTGAGATAGTTTTTCTAAAGAGGCACATGTATCCACCTACTGTGCCCACAAATCAAGTACTCTCAAAGGAAGCCAAGGAGTTAGAGACCACAAATGTACCAATTATAGGTCATCAAGACTCAACTCCTATAGTCGTAACTACTACAAAGGTAGTAAAGGTTGTTCCCATGACTGAGACATAAAAAGATGATACTATCTTTATTGATGATGTAGAGATAGCTAGGGTAGCCACAGATTATGACTTGGATAAGTTTGAGGAAGCCTTTGTGAGAACACAAGAGGTTGAAACTCTATGTAGTGACAATTCACCCATTCTACAAGAAGAAGTACTAATAGAAGTGTAGACACCGAAAAATCCTTCAGAAAAAAAATTATTTTTGTTTTCTGAAAATCCTTGATGACATCATCATTTATTAATTAATTAATTATTTAATTAATTAATTTATTTTTACGGCATTAAATCCCTCTCTCTTAATTAAAAATCTTTAATTAAGGAATCTAGCCTAAAAATGTCATTTGGACATTATCCCTAATTTATTAATTATTTAATTAATAAATTGACCCAAAACTTCAAAAATAAATTAATTTATTTTTAATTTATTTTTTATCCCAAACTTGGCCAATTTCTTTAAGACCACTAACCTCTTCCAAAATCTTCTAATCCCTTCTTAATTTCGATTAAAAGGCTAATCCCATCTTTTCTAACCCTAATCCCAAAGTTAAATATTTAATTAAGGATAAATATTTAATTTTCATATTTATTGAAAATATTTTAATAAATATTCCTAAAACTTAAGCTTTTGGAATGAATAACTTGTATTCCATGAAACTAAGGAGAAATCTAGACTCTTCTAGAATCTTCTCAAATCCACCCTCTTCACCCATCCTAATCCTTTTCTTTGTCCTAATCTAATCCTAATCCCACCTTTAAACCTTTGTGCAATCCTAACCAAGCTTAAGACTTTCCTAAACCAAAGCAAAGTCTTTCCTTCTAAATATCTCAACCACAAAGCATTTATTGCTTCCCCAAAGTCTTCAAAGCCTCTTAAAGCCCATTCATTGCTCTTACAAGCATTTATTTGGAGAGTTATGAGCTTGGAGCCCCCTTTTTTGACTCCTCTTTGCCCTTCCCTTCATCCACTCACCTTGTGACATGTGTCACCTCCTGATTGGTTGAGAACTAGCACAATCCATGTGCTTCCCTTTGAGTGAATCTTGGCCTCTCTTAAGGATTTCAATCCTGGCCATTCATTCCTCCTACCCCAAGCCTTTAGAAATCCTATAAATACCCTCACTTCCTAAGGCAAATCATCTTTCAACTCTCAAACTCAATAGCAAAGTCATAATGCCATTTTCATTCTAGCATAAGCATAAACTCATCATTTTAGATTATTTTCAAGCTTAAATCACATCTAAATTAGCTTAAATGGATTAACATAGATTCATTTCTTGTTTTAATCTTAGTTCATTCATTTAGCTTTGCATATTTGTGTGTTCTTGAGGCCTTTGAGGCAAAATAGGTTCCTCATACCTATTTTGTGTCATTTTGGGTCTTCTTGATCCTCAAATCATCCATCTTGCATGCTCCAAGTGCTTGAGTTTGCACACCCACATCCCTCTATATCTAAGCATATCAAACGGTGCATAGGCGCATCCATTTTAAGCTTAAACTGAGGTGGCTTTGATTTTAGTTTGTTAACCATTAAATTTGATTTGATAATATGCTATGACGTTTGTTTGTCTTTGGCCTTCAAAACAGGTTTAGTTGCACTCTCAAATCCTAGTCTACATTCTGGCACGCCCGGTGGGACTCAAACCATAATCATTTTGATTAAATTACACTTTATATGCTTTTTTTTGGTAGGAAACAAAAGAAATGTCGCCTTCATGAAAATAAATGACGCCTACAGCAATTAAATGTCACCTTCAAACAAAGAAATGTCACCTTCAACAAAAGAAATGTCGCCTACAAACAATCCAGTCATGCCTTCATGCAATTAAATCACGCCTTTGAGGAAAGAAATGACGCCTGTGAACTCTGTTTTCACGCCTGCATAACTGAGAATTTCCTGTTGTCAGCAACTTCTGTTACGTTCCAGAATTCTCTTCTGTCACCTTCTTGTAATTAAATCACGCCTCTGGTAGTTTTATCTGTCATCTTTTGAGGTACAGAATGTCGCCTGTAGGAATTAAATGTCACCTCTACACTTTCCAGCGTCGCCTATCAGCTGGACAGTGTCGCTTTTGGTTTTTGTCTTGCGTTGCTTAGGACTGGTTTTTTTCATTTATTTTATTACAGCAAAGGTCAAACTCAATCTTGAATGAAACTTAAGGAAATGAACTTAGGTCCTAGAGTGTCATTGTCAATTTGAAAAGCAAACCAAATCTTGAATGCACTAAAGGAACAAACAACTCTATTCCCTATCTCGTTTCAAATTCCAAAGCAAGCAAAAAAATTCAATCTTGAGTGATCTAAGGGACAAAACAAAGCTTTTTCAAAGTTCTTAAATCAACTCGCTAATCAAATCTTGAATGCACAAAAGGAAAGAACTTGCAAACGTTCAATTCATTTATATTTTGAGGAAAAGAAAAAATCAAAATCTAATCACGAGTGTTTTCATTTCAAAGTTCAAAAACATCACTTAATCAAATTTAGGAAAATGAACAAAATCTGCTTGATGTGCATGTAGGAGTTTTTCAATTCTTGCATAATCCTTGTTAGAGTAAGCAACGTGGAACATTTGAACTTGGACAAGTTCACCTGTTCTACTTTTAGCGAGGCCTGTCCAAGGAGAAGCGCTTCCTCCTCGGAGAACGACCTCAAACCGGTATCCCCCCCGGCCGGTATACAAATAAGCGAATACCAAAAGAATCGCTTACATCTCCTAATCGCCGGGCGTTCGTGCCAAACACGTGACTGGGGATGGTAAACATTCCTCTCCCCCAGCATAATTGGCAAGGCTCTTAAGTGAGTCATGGATGATCAGCATAACCGGGTATGGAGACACCATGGAACTATTAAAAACCTAATAAAATAGAGGCTACCCTATCTACATCTGAAAGTATCAAAATCCTTGTGCAAGGACCGATTCCAAGGGGTTTACCGGGTCGCCTGAAGATTACTCACCATTTGTATTCCCTTCTGGGGGATACCAAGCTGTGGGCAAGCAATTTTGATACTCACCTTCCTTAGGTAGATCTGTTTGAAGTGCTTGACAGTCAAAGACTCCGTGAAAACACTTGTTGAAACATACACTTTCAAAGCTTTGTCAGAGTCAGTTGCCTTTGTTTGTATCCCGCAGGGTTGCTTTGTCCCTTGCGGAGATTTCTTTGACTTTAACTTTTGCCATTGGAAACCTTTGCCTCAAAATCAGAAGCCTCTTTTTCAAGTGATGCCCAGCAAGAACAAACATCCTAAAGCAAAGTCTTTCCTTCCAAATATCTCAACCACAAAGCATTTATTGCTTCCCCAAAGTCTTCAAAGCCTCTTAAAGCCCATTCATTGCTCTTACAAGCATTTATTTGGAGAGTTATGAGCTTGGAGCCCCCTTTGTTGACTCCTCTTTTCCCTTCCTTTCATCCACTCACCTTGTGACATGTGTCACCTCCTGATTGGTTGAGAACTAGCACAATCCATGTGCTTCCCTTTGAGTGAATCTTGGCCTCTCTTAAGGATTTCAATCCTGGCCATTCATTCCTCCTACCCCAAGCCTTTAGAAATCCTATAAATACCCTCACTTCCTAAGGCAAATCATCTTTCAACTCTCAAACTCAATAGCAAAGTCATAGTGTCATTTTCATTCTAGCATAAGCATAAATTCATCATTTTAGATCATTTCCAAGCTTAAATCACATCTAAATTAGCTTAAATGGATTAACATAGATTCATTTCTTGTTTTAATCTTAGTTCATTCATTTAGCTTTGCATATTTGTGTGTTCTTGAGGCCTTTGAGGCAAAATAGGTTCCTCATACCTATTTTGTGTCATTTTGGGTCTTCTTGATCCTCAAATCATCTATCTTGCATGCTCCAAGTGCTTGAGTTTGCACACCCACATCCCTCTATATCTAAGCATATCAAACGGTGCATGGGCGCATCCATTTTAAGCTTAAACTGAGGTGGCTTTGATTTTAGTTTGTTAACCATTAAATTTGACTTGATAATATGCTATGGCGTTTGTTTGTCTTTGGCCTTAAAAATAGCTTTAGGTGCACTCTCAAATCCTAGTCTACAAGAAGATCTAACAGGTGAAGAAGAAGAGAATGAGATAGAAAAAAAGATAGAAAAAGAGGAAGAAAAGGTAGAAGAGAATAAAGGAGAAGAATATGTGAAAGGAAATGAACCAATAGATGAGCCATCTATTGAGATGCCAATCAAAGTAAAGCAATAAGTGATGGATAGCACTCCTATCACTCCATTACCCTCAGCATCATTGTTGTCAAGTTTGACACAAGACACCACTAGTTTGGACTCTTGGGAAGAAGAAGACCTGATCAAGATCAATGTCTTATCTATGGAAAAAGAAAAAGAGAAATAGGTAATGAGGAGCCTTTTGTTTATTGAATTAGTCAAAATTTTCAAGAGTCTATTACCTCCAAACAAGAAAGTGTCTAAGGTCCATATAGTTTATGATGTTAGCACCATCCTTACAGCCTTTAAGAGTAACTTCTCTAGCTTGGAAGAATCTACATCTCAAGTAACAGAAGAGAAATACATGAAAAAGAGATTGAGTGAGCTGGTTAGTAACTTTGTACTTGACCTAAGTTCATTAAAGGTTCATCAAGCATCTTTGAAGGAGTTTTCTACAAAGGGAAGGAAGATCATTCCAAATTGTATGAATCAAGATAAGCTAACTATTGATCACTACAAGAGAATCCAAGAGGTAGAAGCAATGATTGACAATGTAAGGAAATCAGTAGAAGACCCCTCCATTGATGTGAACATGTGAAACAATGTATACTAGGGGTAGATAGACAAGATAGAAAAGGCTAAGAAAGAGATGTCTAAGATAAGGGCAAGGTAGACAGAGCTTAGGAATTCTCTTGCACCCTCTCTAGACATACTAAATCAGAACATCAAGGAGATCAATGCCACTATGGTGACATATGATCAAGGTTTGAATATAGACTTGGAGAAGATGGAGAAGCTACAATATTCCTTATCCACCTATCTACAGATTGTTAATGCATTGATTGCATTTTGGAAACAAGAGATCCAAAACATGTAGATTGCTTATCCTAATGTACTTTCTTTATAAGTACTTGTAGATACATTTTTAGAGAACCTTTGTCATTAATTTCAAAGGGGGGGTATTGTATAGAATATGGAGTCTTACATATATGTGAAGAAGATGTATAGTAAAGAGTATAAGGGAGATATAAGTTAGATTATGTTAAAGAGTTTTTGTATAAGGGTACAATTAGTAACTTTTCCATATTCCTTTCTAGCCATTAATGACAAAGGGGGAGATATTTGGAAAGTTGACTACACTATTGTATATGACTAGATTTAGTTTTTTCATTTGGCAACAAACTCATATAGTGTTTTGGAGTCATTGCACATTATCAAAAGATTATAATTTGGTTAAATATAGAAGACTGGACAGATAATAGAGCACCAGTAGATCAGAGTATCAACACACATGTGTATAACAAAGTTATGGTATGTACCCTAGAAGATAATTTGGTAAAAGTGTATTCATGCTAAGTCTAAGAGTGCATGATCAGAAGGTATAGTATGGCAAAGATATAGATAGTTGAAGTAGCACAAATAGTGAATGCCAAAATAGAACAGAGTATATAGCCGACTATGGGTAATTTTTTTAGTGATGATATTATTAGTTTGTAAAGGCTATGCACCTATTTTAATTAAGTTGTAGACATGTAATTATGGTTTTTTGTAAACATGCTTGAGCCAATTCACTTGGAAGTGTTGTATGTATTTGGTTATAGGTCGACCTAGTTAATTGTTTTCTTAAGCACATATAAATATTAGATGTGCCCTTGTAATAAGGCATGGAATTTGAAAGAGAGAAAAGATAGTTAGAGCATAAGTGTGCGAAGAGTAGTTAAGATGTATTAGATCTTTGCAAGAGGTCAAAGCATCAATGCATCAAAAGACCTAATCAGACAAGTAGTGTCATGGCACCATCTCATCCAACAGATATAGTGTGTATCTGAGATCAAAAGGTTGTAGCCTTCACCACTTGAGCAGTGAGCTCTTGGATAGTGTCTCCCCACTCCTAATAGGGTTATTATAAAAGACTCCAAACAAGGCCTAACCCTTGACAAGGTCACTGTACTAAAAGCATTGTAAAGAACAACTCCTAACAAGGTTGCAAATCTTCTAACAAGGATCACAAGACACTAGTGTAGTTCTTAGTGGGTGTCAATTCCCACCGGGATTTTTATCTATTTGGGTTTCCCCATAACGATATTGGTGTTATGTGTTGTGTTTATGTATCTTATTTATGTTGATGTTCATTTCATTACTTTAGCATTCAAGTTAAGTTTCAAGAGTTAAGAAAATTAGAAAATATAGTGAAAATTGATTCACCCTCCTCTAAGTGTTCCCATTCCTAACACAAATGGCCTTTTAAATGATACACACTACCCCTTGTTTGGTACGCACATCCACTAAACATATGTGCACCTCCCAAATGGAAAGGCATGCATACCAACAAATGGAGAGTGTGCATCCCATGAGGCATACACTACCCTTGGATGACATGCACACTCCCTCCCCTTTTAAAAGGGTATGGATCAGCTTTGAAATATGAATGATAGAAGGTATGCATGGTAGAGAAAAAGGAAGGCACACATGGGAAGATTAAATACAAGTACATGATGGAAAATGCAATTGAAACAATTGTTCTATTGTCATTGATGTCAAACCTAAACTAGTGAGACAATTTCTATCTAGGAGAGTACCATATCTATTGATTGATGAAGAGGATTAGGGAAAGGGAGATAATAAGAGAACTGTTAGTCCATTTTCCTATCAATGAAAAAATCCTATGAAAATGGCCTATTTTCCTTGCAAATTTTGTTAAGTGTCCCGCTTTGCCTGCAATCTCAGTTTTAACTTGCAAAGACAATCCATTTGTTTCATGATGTGCACCCTTAGCCCTATGTTCTTCATGTTGTCACCTTTCTCTAGTCCAAATTACACATGCTGAATCACAAAACCTAGGAAACTATTCAAGTTTTAAGGTCTGCAGGAAACAAATTTTAAAATCTGCCTCAGTGTTGAAAACCCACAATGTTTTTGAAAATCCATGATGTTTTCAGTCTGTGTGAAAACCTTTGCTATTATTGACCTTATGCCTTCCCACTTTTGTTCACTTCTCTTCTAGCATCAAAAACTCTATGTGTTTTTAGTCTTTCGCTATGTCAAAAACTTTGTGTGTTTTCAACCTTAGTCTTAACTGCGCAAGTGCGATTGGTTGGTGGGACCCAGTTCTTCTCAGTTGCCCGGTGTGGTTAAAGTTTAGACAAAATTGATGGTTGTCACATGTTCACATGGTAAAGATGTACGATGTTTATCCTTCACGCTTTTGCGACAGCTGTTTGATTTTCTTGTATGGGCGTGGAGTGGGTCTGGGTCTGCAAGCTCTTTCTAATTGGTTGTCACATGGCCACATGTTAGAATTTTTTGACATGCAATCATGCGACCACTTGCCACCTATCCATGTGGGTCCTAGTTCTTAGTGATGTTTAGCTACTTGGTAGTTAAGTTTTCTTTCCGTGATCTGGAGACTCGCGGTTATCTCTTGGTCGGTGATTCTTGTTGGTTAGGCCCTTAACATCTGGTGACTTGGCTGGCGGTTTACTTTGCCTTAGTCACATGATCACGTAATGGTGGGCCTAGGTCTTCATGATTTTAAAGGTAAGGCTTCTTTGGTGGTGGTCCCGTTGGTGGTGGAAGTGTTGTGGTCCCACTGTCAGACAGGGAGGATGTGGTGGTAGATTAGATGGATGGCATATCATCTCATGAGGTTTGTCAGAGATATGAGATTTTGTGATAGCCATAGATTTCATCTTAAGTAGACCCATTTGTGGGGTCTGAGTAGTTTGGTGGTCCCGATAAGTGTATGGAGGCCTGACATATTTCCTTCTGGTGCTAGTTCGCGTAATGATTTGGTGATGGCATAAAGCATTTCCCAAACTGGCGAAAGTTCTTCAGTCGCCAATTCACTGGATAAAGTGGGATCAGTGTTTCGGTGATGTGGGTGATGAGGTGGTAGTCTTGTGGCCTTGTCGCATGATTGCAAGGGTCATCTTTCAGCCATGTGATCATGCGACAAGGGTGCCACATTGTGCAGTGGTGGCGGTGGTTTTGTTAGAGCGGTGACATGGTGTTGACATGGAGGCTTGTCGCATGTTCGCATAGCCCATTTTTTGGCTATGCGATCATGCGACCACTATTTGGATGTTGAGGTTGTGGAGTTAAGGTGGTTCTACTATGCTGGTGTTGCCAAGGTATTCTTTTTTGATTGGTTGTTGACTGCTAACTCAACTAATGACTTTTCAAGGGGCCTGCGACTGTTATGAATTAAATGTGATCACCTGATTTGTTGGGAAAAGAAAGAAATAGATCACCACATTTTAAATTTTTCCAAGTGACCGTTGGGATTTAATTTCAAATTCTACAGAGGGTTTGCAATGACAGAGGTACAAAAATTCAATTTTTGAGCAGCCAGAGTGGGTAGAATGGGTTGTCAAATGCTGTAGAGTGGTCTAGGCTGCCATGATAGTTGCAGAGGAGTGTCTTGTCGTAGGGGAGTAAATGATATAGTACCCTAAAATATGTTGCAGAGATCTTTTTGGCTGGATTTCTTATGGTTTGGTGTTGATTTTGTACCTTGGACTAGTATAAGGCTAGTTGGCTATTGAAATGGACTATTTGGGCTAGCATGATGTGGCTTGATCCCTGTCTTGTTTGTGTTAACTCCTCAGTGGGGTTAGGTAGATTTGAATTTTGAGTTGGAAATGATCATTGTGCTTGGATTGTAACCCTACTAAAAGGATTTTTGTGATCATTTTTTCATGATTGGGAGTTAGGTTTTCAAACTTTTCTGGTTGTGAGTCTTCTGCCCAGTCTAAATTGTAATGACCTATTTTGGTATATTTTGACAATAGAAAGAAAATTGTAGGTTTAAGATGTAGTTTGCAAGCATGGTTCCTTTGGATTGATTGTATACACTTGAGGATTCTTCATACTTAATGTAGGCACTTGATTCTTGTCTATCCTTTTTGTTAACATAGATAAATTTTGAACTTTCCAGTTCATTGCATAACCATTTTATGTATATGCCTTCATTGTTGAGTTCTAATCCAGGATTAGATGAAATGATGCCCTAGGTGGGACATAGATTTATCTTTTTTCTATGTAAGGATACTCTGTAAGTAGTAAAGGAGATTGTAAATGTGTTTATGGCTTTGAATCTCAGATATATTCTGGTGTGTGTGTGTGTGTAGTCTGTCTAAGAAACCTTGCCCAATGGATGAGGCACTGGCCTAGATGAGTATTTCTTTGTTGACATATCCTGATCAAGGTTGTTATGATTCAAACACATGAAATTAAAAACCATCCTTAAGTTTTCAGTATTTGGTTGTGTAAGGTTCCACCCAATAGTAATGGAGAGTCAATGAATGTGTGGTTATCATTCAGTACTTTCTTACTATCCTTTTATCTGTTATTCAAACCTAGTCTTTGGTGTGTGAAGTATAGTTTATACTGGGTTAGGTGCACCCACCTTAGTTTTGCAGAGCTAGAAGTAGAAGAGGGTAGTCTTATCCCTATAGTTGGTCTAGTTACCCTAAGACCTCATTACAATTTGGAGCTAACCACCCCTAATAATCTATCTGAGGGTATATTGGAAGCCTTAAGAGCATAAGCATTTTCAAACACCAACAAGATGGTGACTCTACTAGGGAAGATGTGTAAATTGTTGTTTGTAATGTACCCATGAGTCATGCCTTTTCAAAATGTTGGAAAAGAGTTAAATGTTTTGGATCTAAAAGTCCCTTTTCAGATCTACAAGTTACATGTACCTGGATTTGCTATTTGAAACTTATTTGCAAAATTGTGACTCTGCTATGAAGAGCTCAAAAAAGTTAAAGGCACTAAAAGTGCAAATTAAGTAAAGAAAAACATTCCTCCTAAGGAGGTGGTGACTCTATATTTAGAAGAACCTAAGATCTGAAGTTTTCTTTCAGATCTTAGCAAAAAAAAGGTCAAGAAAGCCGTAGCAAAAGGAGGTGTTCCAGGTATTTTTCCTTTTTCCTTTTTTTTTTCAATTTTTTTTTTTTGAGAAAGAACATGGTCCTTATCCAGTGATTAAGTCACTAATGAGAGGATAGTGAAGTTTGTGCACACTTAGCTCTTCAAAGTTAGTTGACAAATTTTTTAGTTAAGTGTGTAGTGGTTTCAAAGGAGTTTTGAAATTAAGTTTCAAGATTTTCAATGATAATTGATTTTACTCCTTTGAAAAGATTTGTTAAGTCATGGGTATTAAAGGAAATTTTTGCATAAGAGGTTACCTGGCTATGAATTATGTTGGTATACCTGGTTACCCAAACTCCATTCCCCTAAATGTTATAAAAGTTTTACCGAAGTTCAGTGGGGAAAACTTTGAGTCTGAATATCAACATGCTAGAAATTTTTTAGATCTGATGTGTGACTATGGTGTTGAGCATGAAGATGTGATAATGAGATTATTCATTCGATCACTAATAGGAGATGCAAGAGAGTGGCTCTCATGTTTGCCAGATAATGACATCTCTTCATGGGATGATTTAGTTGCAAGTTTCTTAGTCCGATTTGCTAAAAAGGTGAATGAATTTGACATGCTTAAGGCCCTTATGGATATACAAATGGAGGAAGATGAATTGGTTCCTAGTTTCAATGCTAGATTTATCAAGAAATGGGAAAATATCCCTAGGAAGTGCAAGCCAAGTGATGATATCTATTTGATCATCTACTTGAATGCTTTTGATAAGAATTTGAATTTTGACTTAAGGGATAAGGAACCACTATCTTTGTATCAGGCATTTCAGTTTGCAATGGATATTGAATCTAATTGGAGATATCATGTTGTAAGAAGACCACATGTTGCTGCTG
Organism: Chamaecyparis obtusa; assembly: GCA_027943335.1. NCBI lineage: Eukaryota > Viridiplantae > Streptophyta > Pinopsida > Cupressales > Cupressaceae > Chamaecyparis > Chamaecyparis obtusa. Next base: position 801,669 of record BSBK01002925.1, on the reverse strand, counting down.
ATTTTCATTCTCAGAATGTGGTAGATAATAGGAAAAGGGATGCACTAAAAGGTTTAGAGCCATATTGGCATATTCTTGTCCCTATTAGTGATGTGCCTTAGTTTTCTAAATAGGATGTGATCCATGATCATGTAAAGGAAAGTAACTTACAACCGCATCTTGCATCACTTGAAGAAGAAGATTGCATTCTAACTGAAGCTTGTGTGGATGATGAACTTATTGTTGATGTATATCCAGCTGAAACTCAATATGATGAATGATTGTATGCATGGCGTTTGGAGCAAATTGAAGAACTAGAGTTAGCTCTTTCCATTAAAGGTAAGAAACTTGAAGAGCTAGAGGTGTGTAGAGCCATGGATAGAGAACTTGCTCAGTCTAATGAATGTGTACCTTTAGATTATGACAATGAAACAGATAGCTGTCTATCAGAAGAGTGTTATGCTAAAAGTGTATCAGATGAAGGTATGATTAGGAATGTTTGTAATCAGACTTTTGTTGATGATGAATGTTCATCTGATGAAGTGGGTAGTTCTGGTTCAAATGATGATAGGTGGGTAGCATTTTTTCATGAATTTAATGAAGATAGGTGGTATCAATGTCAGTATGAGTCTTTTGATACCAATCATGAGTCTACAAGTGTGATGAATTTAAACCAGCAAGGGTTTGTTGATAAACATCACTCGAGTTGTGAATCTGAAGGTAAGTTTCTTTTTCAAGATAAGAACATGTATGGAGATGTTAGTATGATCCCACTTTCAGATTTATATGTGCCAGTGATTGAAGGTTTTTCAGTGGAAACCTATGGAGATATGGAAGAAGAAATCAATATTTTAATTCAGCTGGATAAGGGAGAACTAGATTGTAAAGTGAATGTAAATACTGCTTATCTGGTTGATTCAAATTCCAGATCTACATTGGAAAGTGAAGAGGAAAGAGGAAGTGACTTTCCTCTTGAAATGTGTTTTTTAGATTTGGAAACAGTGAAGAGTTATGATGTTTTGAAAATGCACTGCACTATGTTTCCAGAGCTATTTCAGCCAGAATATGTCTATTTCCAACAAGATCTGGCTAGTGATGAAAAGGATGTTTGTGATAGTTTGCTAGTTTTTGATGTTTTGTTTTGGAATGAGCTTGAAGACATGCCTTGCTATGAAATTTTTTCTTTTCATAGTTGGTGTAGTAAGTATTTGCAAGGTGCTGATTATGTTTCTGAGTTGGATGAATGTGAGTATGAGGATTTTAGTTTTGGATTTTAGTATGAAGGTGCTGATTATGTTTCTGAGTTGAACATGGTGATAATAATGATGTTAATTCTCAGCTGGTAAGTGTACTCACATTTCATGATGATTAGCCTTACATTACCTTGCAAGATGTAATGGGAAAAGGTTACAATTTTTTGCTGCAAACTAATTTTACTCTTGATTTTGATGAGTGTATGTGTGAGGGAGTCTGGTATGATAAGATATATTTTGATCCTCATACACTTGGCAAAGATTAATACACTTATTACATTCTTGTGGATTTTCCTATCAAGAGTTTTCATGAGTTTGACCATGTACATGAAAGGGAAAAATCCAGGGTCATCTCTATGCAAAGGGATGAGGACCAAGTGTTTGATAGAGTTAAATGATTGACATGGTTTAGTAGTTTTAGTTGTGTAAATGTTTGTACAGTTGCTTTGCTTTAGCAGTACTATTAGTTGGAATAAAGAGGCAATTTTCGAGAGCCTTAGAGTTTTGAGTTTTGAGAATTTTGGAGTGATAAGGAATGTGATTGTGGTTTGGTCTGCTTCTTCCCAGAGATCTAGATTCCTCCCATGCCTACAGGAGGCATGCATCCTTAAATAGAGCCACTATTAGTCCATTTTCCTGGGTAAAAGCATAATACGTTGTCACCCTTTTACAAAGGAAAAGGCTAACAAAATCAAAGTTGTTCAACTTCAATAGTATAAAAATGACATTTATGTTTGGAATTTGGAGATGATGTAAACTAATTAAATGTAATAAAATAGATGAAGTTTATGATTAATATTTTTAATAATTTTTTTGAATGATAATTGATATGTTTTTTTAATTTTTATAGATGATTTTTAGTTGCTGAAAAATGTTGAAAATTAGGGGTCTAGTTCCCACCAAAAAATTATATGTAAATAAACATGTTTTCCCCTAATTTCAAAATATTTCATAGATGACATATATAGCTAGTGCATGAAGAAATAAAAATTGGTTTATGACCTATATTTTCTCTTTAATAACAATTCTAATTCCAACTCACTGAAATCGACAGTTTTCATCTCGCAACATATTTTTCGTAACAAATCTATCCCAATCAAAGAAAGAAATATATATTCTTGAAGAGGACCCTCTCCTCTAGTGCACCATATGTTTTTCAAATTTATATAATATGATTTACTTTTTTTTTCTTTCTCCAAATCAACATCTCCTTGATTGTTAAAATACCTACTTGTAATATTTTTTAATTACAATAAACTATGTCTAATTAAAACACTATAAAATCCATATGAGGATATTCTTGACTCTGATCTCTACAAAAGGGTATTTTTTTATTTTTAAAAAACTATCATTAAAAAAATTAGGAGTTATTGAAATGCCACTTTTTTGAAATAATTTTATTTTTGTGGTAATTGGACCCAAAGTGGTATAAACCATGCATTTAATAGACATTTCCAATTGGGAAAGTTAAAGAACTTATCTAACTTAGCTAGAATGAATCTAGCTATTACCAAAATTAAATTTTACTAGAAATACTAAAATACAGCCGTGCTGATAAGTTAGCCTAAAAGGTGACACTTGATTGTGCTTTTACCCTCCTGTCAATGAAAAAATCCTATGAAAATGGCCTATTTTCCTTGCAAATTTTGTTAGGTGTCCCACTTTGCCTGCAATCTCAATTTTAACTTGCAAAGACAATCCATTTGTTTCATGATGTGCACCCTTAGCCTTGAGTTATTCATGTTGTCACCTTTCTCCATTCCAAATTGCACGTGCTGAATCACAAAACTTAGGAAATTATTCAAGTTTTAAGGTCTGCAAGAAACAAATTTTAAAATCTACCTCAGTGTGAAAAACCCACAATGTTTTTGAAAATCCAAGATGTTTTCAGTTTGTGTGAAAACATTCATTATTTTTGACCTTATGCCTTCCTGCTTTTGTGCACTTGTCTTTTGGCATCAAAAACTCTATGTGTTTTTAGTCTTTCATTGTGTCAAAAACTTTATGTGTTTTCGGCCTCGATCTTAACTACGCAAGTGCGATCGGTTGGTGGGACCTAGTTCTTCTTATGTGCCTGGTGTGGTTAAAGTTTAGACAGAATTAGTGGTTGTCACATGTTTTCATGGTAAAGATGCATGATGTTTATCCTTCACACTTTTGTGATAGCTGTTCGATTTTCTTGTATGGGCGTGGAGTGGGTTCAGGTTTGTAGGCTCTTCCTGATTGGTTCTCGCATGGTCGCATGTCAGACTTTTCTGACATGCGATCATGTGACCGCTTGCCACCTATCTGTGTGGGTCCCAATTCTTAGTGATGTTCAACTGCCTGGTAGTTAAGATTTCTTTCCATGATCTGGTGACTCACAGTTATCTCTTGGTCACTAATTCTTGGCGGTTAGGCCCTTAACATCTGGTGCCTCAGCTAGCGGTTTACTTTGCCTTAGTCAAGTGATCACATAATGGTGGGCCTAGGTCTTCATGCTTTTAAAGGTAAGGCTTCTTTGGTGGTGGTCCCATTGGTGGTGGAAGTGTTGTGGTCCCGCTATCAGACTGGGAGGATGCAGTGGCAGATCGGGTGGAAGGCATATCATCTCATGAGGTTTATTAGAGCTATGACATTTTTTGACAGCCGTAGATTTCATCTTAAGCAGGCCCATTTGTGGGGTCTAAGTAGTTTAGCGGTCCTGATAAGTGTATGGAGGCTCAAAAAATTTCCTTCTTGTCACTGGTCTGCATAATGATTTGGCGATGGCATAAAGTATTTCGCGAACTGGCGAAAGTTCTTTGGTCGCTAGTTCGCCAGATAAAGTGGGGCTGGTGTTTTGGTGATGTGGGTGATGAGGTGGCAGTCTTGTGGCCTTGTGGCATGACTACAAGGGTCATCTTTTGGCCATGCTATCATGCAACAAGGGTGCCATGTTGTGCAGTGGTGGTGGCAGTTTTGTTAGAGTGATGACATGGTGTGGACATTTAGGCTTGTCGTGTGTTCGCATAGCCCAGTTTTTGGCTATGCGATCATGTGACCACTATTTGGTCATCATGGTTGTGGAGTTAAGGTTGCTCCATAGTGCCAGTATTGTTGAGGTATTCTTTTTTGATTGGTTGTTGATTACTGACTCAACTGATGACTTTTCAAGGGGCTCGCGACTGTTATGAATTAAATGTGACTGCCCGATTTGCCAGGAAAAGAAAGAGATCGATCACCACATTTTAAATTTTCCCAAGTGATCATTGGGATTTAATTTCAAATTTTGTAGAGGGTTTGCAAGGATAGAGGTACCAAAAATTCAATTTTTGAGCTGCCAGAGTGGGTAGAATGGGTTGTCAAATGTTGCGGAGTGGTCCAGGCTGCCATGATAGTTGCAGAGGAGTGTCTTTCCATAGGGGAGTAAATGATATAGTACCTTGAAATGTGTTGCAGAGATCTTTTTGGCTGGATTTCTTAGGGTTTGTGTTGATTTTGTACCTTGGACCAATACAGGGCTAGTTGGCTGTTGAAATGGACTATTTGGGCTAGCATGCTGCGGCTTGATCCCTGTCTTGTTTGTGTTAACTCCTTGGTGGGCTTAGGTGGATTTGAATTTTGAGTTGGAAATGATCATTGTGCTTGGATTGTAACCCTGGTATAAAGGGATTTTTGTGATCATTTTTGGATGATTAGGAGTTAGGTTTTCAAACTTTTTTGGTTGTGAGTCTTCTGCCTAGTCTGAATTGTAATGACCTGTTTTGGTATATTTTGATAGTAGAAAGAAAATTGTAGGTCTAAGCTATAGTTTGAAAGCATGGTTCCTTTGGATTGATTATATACACTTGAGAATTATTTGTACTTAATGTAGGCACTTGATTCTTATCTCTCCTTTGTGTCAACATAGATAAATTTTGAACTTTCTAGTTCATTGCATAACCATTTTATGTATATGCCTTCATTCTTGAGTTCTAATCCAGGATTAGATGAAATGATGCCCTAAGTGGGACATAGATTTATCTTTTGTCTATGTAAGGATACTCTATAAGTAGTAAAGGAGATTGTAAATATGTTTATGAATTTGAATCTTAGATATATTCTGGTGTGTGTGTGTGTGTGTGTGTGTGTGTGTGTGTGTGTAGTCTATCTAAGAAACCTTTCCCAATGGATGAGGCACTGGCCTAGATGAGTATTTCTTTGTTGACATATCCTGATCGAGGTTGTTATGATTCAAACACATGAAATTAAGAACCATCCTTAATTTTTTAGTATTTGGTTGTGTAAGGTTCCACCCCATAGTAATGGAGAGTCAATGAATGTGTGGTTATCATTCAGTACTTTCTTACTATCCTTTTATCTTTTATTTAAACCTAGTCTTTGGTGTGTGAATTATAGTTTATACTAGGTTAGGTGCACCCACCTTGGTTTTGCAGAGCCAGAAGTAGAAGAGGGTAGTCTTGTTCCTATAGTTGGTCTAGTTACCCTAAGACCTCATTACATTTTGGAACTAACCACTTGTAAAATCTATCTGAGGGTATATTGGTAGCCTTAAGAGCATAAGTGTTTTCAAACACCAACAAGATGGCGACTTCATTGGGGAAGATGTTTAAATTGTTGTTTGTAATGTACCCATGAGTCATGCCTTTTCACAATGTGGGAAAAGAGTTAAATGTTTTGGATCTAAAAGTCCCTTTTTAGATCTACAAGTTGTATGTACCTAGATTTGTTGTTTGAAACTTATTTACAAAATTGTGACTCTGCTATGAAGAGCTCAAAAGAGTTAAAGGCACTGAAAGTGAAAATTAAGTAAAGAAAAAAATTCCTCCTAAGGAGGTGGTGACTCTGTATTCAGAAGAACCTAAGATCTAAAGTTTTCTTTCAGATCTTCACCAAAAAAAGGTCAAGAAAGCCGCAGCAAAAGGAGGTGTTCCAGGTATTTTTCCTTTTTCATTTTTTTTTTAAAAAAAAAAATTTGAGAAAGAACATGGTCTTTATCTAGTGATTAAGTCACTAATGAGAGGATAGTGAAGTTTGTGCACACTTAGCTCTTAAAAGTCAATTGACAAATTTGTCGGTTAAGTGTGTAGTGGTTTCAAAGGAGTTTTGAAATTAAGTTTCAAGAATTTCAATGATAAATGATTTTACTCCTTTGAAAAGATTTGTTAAGTCATGGGTGTTAAAGGAAATTTTTGCATAAGAGGTTACCTAACTGTGAATTTTGTTGGTATACCTGGTTACCCAAACTACATTCCCCTAAATGTTATAAAAGTTTTACCAAAGTTCAGTGGGGAAAACTTTGAGTGTGCCTATCAACATGCTAGAAATTTTTTAGATATGATGTGTGACTATGGTGTTGAGCATGAAAATGTGATAATGAGATTATTCATTTGGTCACTAATAGGAGTTGCAAGAGAGTGGCTCTCATGTTTTCCAGATAATGACATCTCTTCATGGGATTATTTAGTCACAAGTTTCTTAGTCTGATTTGCTGAAAAGGTGAATGAATTTGACATGCTTAAGGCCCTTATGGATATACAAATGGAGGAAGATGAATTGGTTCCTATTTTCAATGCCAGATTTATCAAGACATGGGAAAATATCCCTGGGAAGTGTAGGCCAAGTGATGATATCTATTTGATCATCTACTTGAATGCTTTTGATAAGAATTTGAATTTTGACTTAAGGGATAAGGAACCACTAACTTTGTATTAGGCATTTTAGTTTGCAATGGATATTGAATCTAATTGGAGATATCATGTTGTAAGAAGACCACATGTTGCTACTGATTTTCATTCTTAGAATGTTATAGATAATAGGAAAAGGGATGCACTAAAAGGTTTAGAGCCATATCAGCATATTCTTGTCCTTGTTAGTGATGTGCCTCAATTTTCTAAATAGGATGTGATCCATGATCATGTAAAGGAAAGTAACTTACAACCACATCTTGCATCACTTGAAGAACAAGATTGCATTGTAATTGAAGCTTGTGTGGATGATGAACTTATTGCTAATGTATATCCAGCCAAAACTCAAGATGATGAGTGATTATATGCATGGCATTTGTAGATAATTGAAGAACTGGAGTTAGCTTTTTCCATTAATGGTAAGAAACTTGAAGAACTAGAGGTGTGTAGAGCCATGGATAGAGAACTTACTCAGTCCAATGAATGTGTACCTTTAGATTATGAAAATGAACTAGATAGTCGTCTATCAGAAGAGTGTTATGCTAAAAGTGTATCAGATGAAGGTATGATTAGTAATGTTTGTAATCAGTCTTTTACTGATGATAAATGTTCATCTAATGAAGTGGGTAGTTCTAGTTCGAATGATGATAGCTGGGTAGCATTTTTGCATGAATTGAATGAAGATAGGTAGTATCAATGTGAGTATGATTCTTTTGATACCAATCATGAGTCTACAAGTGTGATGAATTTAAACCAGCAAGGGTTTTTTGATAAACATCACTCGAGTTGTGAATCTGAAGGTAAGTTTCTTTTTGAAGATAAGAACATGTATGGAGATGTTAGTATGATCCCACTTTCAGATTTATATGTGCCAGTGATTGAAGGTTTTTCAGTGGAAACCTATGGAGATATGGAAGAAGAAATCAATATTTTAATTCAGCCAGATAAGGAAGAACTAGATTGTAAAGTGACTGTAAATACTACTTATCTGGTTGATTCAAATTCAAGGTTTGCATTGGAAAGTGAAGAGGAAAGAGGAAGTGATTTTCCTCTTGAAATGTGTTTTTCAGATTTGGAAACAGTGAAGAGTTATGATGTTTTGAAAATGCACTACACTATGTTTCCAGAGCTATTTCAGCCAGAATATGTCTATTTCCAACAAGATTTGGCTAGTGATGAAAAGGATGTTTGTGATAGTTTGCTAGTTTCTGATGTTTTGTTTTGGAATGAGCTTGAAGACATGCCTTGCTATGAAAGTTTTTCTTTTTATAGTTGGTGCAGTAAGTATTTGCAAGGTGCTAATTATGTTTCTCAGTTGGATGAATGTGAGTATGAGGATTTTAGTTTTGAATTGAGTTCAAGTGTTGAACATGGTGATAAAGATGATGTTAATTCTTAGCTAGTAAGTGTACTCACATTTCATGATGATCAGCCTTACATTAGCTTGCAAGATGTAATGGGAAAAGGTTACAATTTTTTGCTGCAAACTAATTTTACTCTTGATTTTGATGAGTGTATGTGTGAGGCAGTATAGTATGATAAGATAGATTTTGATCCTCATACACTTGGCAAAGATGAATACACTTATTACATTCTTATTGATTTTCCTGTCAAGAGTTTTCATGAGTTTGGCCATGTACATGAAAGGGAAAATTCCAGGGTCATCTCTATGCAAAGGGATGAGGACCAAGTGTTTGATATAGGTAAATGATTAACATGGTTTAGTAGTTTTAGTTGTTTAAATGTTTGTACAGTCACTTTGCTTCAACAGTAGTGTTAGTTGGAATAAAGAGGCAATTTTTGAGAGCCTTGGAGTTTTGAGTTTTGAGAATTTTGGAGTGACAAGGAATGTGATTGTGGATTGGTTTGCTTCTTCCTAGAGATTTGGATTCTTGCCATGCCTGCAAGAGGCATGCATCCTCACATAGAGCCACTGTTAGTCCATTTTCCCATCAATGAAAAAATCCTATGAAAATGGCCTATTTTCCTTGCAAATTTTGTTAAGTGTCCCGCTTTGCCTGCAATCTTAGTTTTAACTTCCAAAGACAATCCATTTGTTTCATGATGTGCACCCTTAGTCTTGTGTTCTTCATGTTGTCACCTTGCTCCAGTAAAAATTGCATGTGTTGAATCATAAAACTCAAGAAATTATTCAATTTTTAAGGTCTGTAGGAAACAAATTTTAAAATCTGCCTCAGTGTCGAAAACCCACAATGTTTTTGAAAATTGATGATGTTTTAAGTCTGTGTGAAAACCTTCATTATTTTTGACCTTATGCCTTCCCTCTTTTGTGCACTTGTCTTCTGGCATCAAAAACTCTATGTGTTTTCATTCTTTCACTGTGTCAAAAACTTTGTGTGTTTTTTACCTCAGCCTTAATTGTGCAAGTGTGATCGGTTGGTGGGACCTAGTTCTTCTCAGTTGCCCGGTGTGGTTAAAGTTTAGATAGAATCGGTTGTTGTCACATGCTCACATGGTAAAGATGCATGATGTTTATCCTTCATGATTTTGCGACAGCCATTTGATTTTCTTGTATGGGCATGGAGTGGGTCCAGGTCTGCAGGCTCTTCCTGATTGGTTGTTGCATGGCCACATGTCAGACTTTTCTGACATGGGATCATGTGACCGCTTGCCACCTGTCTATGTGGGTCCCAGTTCTTAGTGATGTTCAACTGCCTAGTGGTTAAGTTTTCTTTTCATGATCTGGCAACTCGCGGTTATCTCTTGGTCACTGATTTTTGGCAGTTAGGCCCTTAACATCTGGCAACTTGGCTAGCGGTTTACTTTGCCTTAATCACGTGATCGCGTAATGTTAGGCTCGGGTCTTCATGCTTTTAAAGGTAAGGCTTCTTTGGTGGTGGTCCCATTGGTGGTGGAAGTGTTTTGGTCCCATTGTCAGACTGGGAGGATGTGGTGGCAGATCAGGTGGACGGCATATCATCTCATGAGGTTTGTCAGAGCTATGAGATTTTGCAACAGCCATAGATTTCATCTTAAGCAGGCCCATTGGTGGGGTTTGAGTAGTTTGGCAATCCCGATAAGTGTATAGTGGCCTAACAAATTTCCTTCTTATCGCTGGTTTGTGTAGTGATTTGGCGATGGCATAAAGTATTTCGCTAACTGGCAAAAGTTCTTTGGTCGCAAGTTCGCTAGATAAAGTGGGGCCAGTGTTTCAGTGACATGGGTGTTGAGGTGGTAGTCTTGTGGCCTTGTTGCATCATCACAAGGGTCATCTTTCAGCCATGCAATCATGTGACAAGGGTGCCATGTTTTGCAGTGGTGGGGGTGGTTTTGTTAGAGTGGTGACATGGTGTTGACATGGAGGCTTGTCATGTGTTCGCATAGCCCAGTTTTTGGCTATGCGATCATGTGACCATTGTTTGGATGTCACAGTTGTGGAGTTAAGGTGGGCCCATAGTGATGGTGTTGCTGAGGTATTCTTTTTCGATTGGTTGTTGACTACTAACTCAACTGATGACTTTTCTAGGGGCCCACAACTGTTATGAATTAAATGTGACTGCCCGATTTACCAAGAAAAGAAAGAGATTGACCGCTGCATTTTAAATTTTTCCAAGTGACCATTGGGATTTAATTTCAAATTTTGCAGAGGGTTTGCAATGACAGAGGTACCAAAAATTCAATTTTTGAGTGGCCAGAGTGGGTAGAATGGGTTGTCAAATGCTACGGAGTGGTCCAGGCTGCCATGATAGTTGCAAAGGATTGTCTTGCCATAGAGGAGTAAATGATACAGTACCCTGAAACATGTTGTAGAGATCTTTTTGGCTATATTTCTTAGGGTTTGGTGTTGATTTTGTACCTTGGACTAGTACAGGACTAGTTGGCTGTTGAAATGGACTATTTGGGCTAGCATGTTGTGGCTTGATCCCTGTCTTGTTTGTGTTAACTCCTTGATGGGGTTAGGTGGATTTGAATTTTGAGTTGGAAATGATCATTGTGCTTGGATTGTAACCCTAGTATAAAGGGATTTTTGTGATCATTTTTGGATGATTGGGAGTTAGGTTTTCAAACTTTTTTGGTTGTGAGTCTTCTACCCAGTCTGAATTGTATTGACCTGTTTTGGTATATTTTGACAATAGAAACAAAATTGTAGGTCTAAGCTGTAGTTTGTAAGCATGGTTCCTTTGGATTGATTGTATACACTTGAGGATTCTTCATGCTTAATGCAGGCACTTGATTCTTGTCTCTCCTTTGTGTAAACATAGATAAATTTTGAACTTTCTAGTTCATTGCATAACCATTTTATGTATATGCCTTCATTTTTTAGTTCTAATCCAGGATTAGATGAAATGATGCTCTAGGTGGGACATAGATTTATCTTTTGTCTATGTAAGGATACTCTATAAGTAGTAAAGGAGATTGTAAATGTGTTTATGGCTTTGAATCTCAGATATATTCTAGTGTGTGTGTGTAGTCTATCTAAGAAACCTTGTCCAATGGATGAGGCACTGGCCTAGATGAGTATTTCTTTGTTGACATATCCTGATCGAGGTTGTTATGATTCAAACACATGAAATTAAGAACCATCCTTAAGTTTTCAGTATTTGGTTGTGTAAGGCTTCACCCCATAGTAATGGAGAGTCAATGAATGTGTGGTTATCATTCAGTACTTTCTTACTATCTTTTTATCTGTTATTTAAACCTAGGCTTTGGTGTGTGAAGTATAGTTTATACTGGGTTAGGTGCACCTGCCTTGGTTTTGCAGAGCCAGAAGAAGAATAGGGCAGTCTTGTCCCTATAGTTGGTCCAGTTACCCTAAGACCTCATTACATTTTGGATCTAACCACCCCTAAAATGTATATGAGGGTATATTGGCAGCCTTAAGAGCATAAGCATTTTCAAACACCAACAAGAACCTAAGGAAAGGTTGATTTATTTGATACTTCAATGGGTACTTGATTATCTGGCACATTGGTAAGATAATGTATTGTTTATCTAAGGAAGAAGAAGATTGAAGAAGTAGGCTTAACCAAGAAAAAGTGTAGAAATCTTATTTAAACCAACTGATTTTTAGTGTCAAATGAGCGTGAGTGAATGCCGAGTAAATTTAGCATTGACCAAACATGATTTTATGTTGAGTAACAGGAAATTGCCGAGTGATAGTATTTTCTAAGGAAGAAAATTTGTAGAGATGATAGAGATATGTAGTGATGACCGAGGAGAAGAACACAATATTGACTGAATGTCAGTAATTTACATTTGGAGAAAGAATTGAGATTCCTAGCTGACATGGTTGAATTCTTGGGATATGTAAATCATGTTGACTTTATTAATTGATTATAAGGAGAATTTAATGCATGGTAAATCATTTTATTATGGATTCAAAGAGAAGTTTGAAGATGTATCTAGAAGGAAGGGTGAAGAACATAAATGATGGAAGGATTTGATGGATTTGACCTAAACCTAAGTTCTAAGGAGGAGATTGAGAGGCAAAAGATAGATCTACCTAATTGAAGAGGTATAAAGGAAAACCTAAGTGTGAGGTTACAACATGGGCTGAAGTTGTTGATCTTATTGACTAATAAGTCTAAGTAGAAGGCTAAAGGTGAAACTGTAAAGGAGTTGATCAGAGTTGTGATTGCTTCAAGTGAATTCTGAGTAGAGCAGTGATGGAGATGGAAATGAAGCTTAGTCAATAAATCAACATATATATGTGAAGTGGATATGTTATTTGTAAAGTGAGTTGTATTTTTTTCATATTAGAAACAATTATTACTTTCTAACCATTGTATGAGTCTAAATCCTTTAATCAAGGTTGACCTAACAATAATTATATAAATCATTTAATCAAGGTGGCATTCTAATGGAATGTACTTAAATCCTTTAACTAGGTCACTTTTGACAAACTGTATAAATCCTTTAACAGGGTCACACCTACTAGTGTGTTTGTAAACCTTTATCAGAGTTGGCTTTTCATAGAGCTCACTTCAAAAGAGTGAAATATCAGTAACATGTTACAAAGTGTTTTTTCCCAAGTTGGGTTTCCACTATAAATCTTGGTGTTATACTTGTGTGAATGTTTTGATGTGAATGTTGTTATATTCTACAAGTTAATTACTTTTGTATAGTGGACTACATGTCCTATGTTTCTAACTTATACTTTAGAGACCAAGTTGTGTTTGTGATTAGATCTGAGATTGTTGAAGTGTTTGAAATTTCAATTGGTACAGCTGGACCTAAGAAAAACTAATTCACCCCCCCTCTCTATTGTTCTAAATAATTCTAATAATTGGTATTAGAGTTGTTGGTGCTTACAAAGAAAATTTTAAAGGTACTTAAGCTAATGATCAAGATGTATAAAAAGGAGATACAAAAGTTGAACAAAGAGAACTTCCCTACATGGAAAATTCTAATGAAAATTCATCTAGTTGGTATTGGTGATTCAGAAAAGTAGTATTTGGAACATGACTTTGTTATACCTGTCACACCTTTGACTGCTAAAGAGATGAAAGAAAAGAAAGAACACAATCAAGCAATGTTGGAGATTGCATTTTCCTTAAGCTATCCTAGATTTGAAGATATCAAAGATTTCACTATTGCAAAATAATTGTGAGACACTATTACAACTATCTATGGTGGTGATACAAATGTACTGAGAGAAAAAGATGAAAGTTTGAGAGGTAAGTTTGATGTAATGAAAATGTAAGAGGGTGAAAATATTGCTCAGTACTATGGTAGAATTAAGGAGATAGTGAATGCTATTAGAGGAGATAATGGAATCATTGATGATGAGACTATTATTGGTAAGGTATTGAGAACTCTGCTTCCTATCTATGCTATTAGAATCTCTACAATTCAAGAATCAAGATGTAACTCTGGTAATATTCTAACTATGGAAAGCCTTGTTGGTAACCTTATTTCTTTTGAGATGTCTAACTATGATAGCTACATTGTTCCTAATGTTGAACCTTCTTTCAAGTCACAAATGGTTTTGCATAAGTCTAAAAAGGAAAAAGAAAAATGTGTGGAAAGTGATAGTGACAGTGATAGTAACACTTCAAATGAGGAACTAGATGATCTTGGGGCACTTATGGCTAGAAGACTAAAAAGAGGAAAAGGAAAATATAAAGGTAAACCTCCTATAATTTGTTTTTCATATAACAAAGTTGGCCATATTGTAGCAAGATGTCCTAATAGGTCTGAAAAGGATGAGAGAAGGGAAAGAAAGTACAAGGATAAGAACAATGAAAGAGATCATCAAAGGTATAGAGAATACAAGGACAAAGGTAAGAAATCTTGCTATATTTTTGAAGAGGATACTAACAGTGACACTAGTGAATCTGATGAATTTGATGTTGAAGTAGTTTATGTTTCTATGAAAGATGATTCTAATGAAGATGAGAAAAATGCACTTATTTCTTATGTGATTAAAGGTGATAAATGGATTATTGATAGTAGTTTCTCATATCACATGATTCGTAATAAAAGTAAATTTGAAACATTAGATCATTACAAAGGTAGAAGTGTTAAGTTTGGTAATGATGCACCATGTCCTGTGAGAGGTAAATGATCAATTAAGTTGACTGATAAGATCACATGTGAAAATTATTATTGCATTAAAGGTCTTAACTCTAATCTGTTGAGTGTTGTACAATTGAATAATACTAGTTACCAAGTGTAGTTTCATCACAGGAAGGCTAAAATATTTGATGCCATTGGTGAGCTATTGGAAGTGGAGAACATAAAAGAGGTAAATTGTTCTATCTAGACCTATCTTAAGAGACATACTTGTTTGTACAATTTGATGATGTATGGTTATGGAATAAGAGGTTGTGTCATGTGAATTTTGACAATTTGGTAAACAATAGTAAAAAGAAGAAAGTTAGAGGTTTGTCAAGATTGAAGAAACCTGATAATGTGATGTGTAAACAGTGTCAGTTATGAAAAGTGAAAAAGTCTAGCTTTAAGAGCAAGACATATACTTCTAAAAATATTTTGGAATTGGTTCATACTAACCTTTGTGGACCTATGGGTGTAAAAATATATTTCGGTGATAAGTACTTTATTCTATTTGTTGATGAGTACACTAGGATGATGACTGTAATGTTTTTGAAAGAGAAATATGATGCATTTTAGTTGTTTAAGTGGTATTTTGAAAAAGTTGAAAAAGAAACAAGTAGAAGCCTAAAATGTTTGAGATCTGGCCAAGGTGGAGAGTTTATATCCAATGAGTTCAATCTATTATGCAATGATAGAGGAATCAAGAGACATATGTTTGGATCGAGAACACCTACATAGAATGGGATAGCTGAGAGAAGAAATAGGTTAATTATGGATTGTGCAAGAACACTGATGATTGAGAAGAATATTATACAAAAATACTTGAGAGAAGTTGTAAGTACAACCATTTATACCCTAAACTGAGTAAAAATTATCAAAGGTAAAAATTTTATATGAGTTATGGCATGGTTATGGACCTAATGTGAAGTTTTTTAAAATATTTGGGAGTAAATGATATATTTTGAAAGAAAATAGAAATCAAAAATTTGATACAAAAAGAGATGAAGGCATATTCCTAGGCTATTCCACTAAGAGAAAAGCTTATAAGTATTTGAATTCTAACACTAAAATAGTTGTGGAAAGTGAAAATGTTAGAGTTGATGAATATGCAAAAAAGAATGAACTGGAAGGAAAACAAGAACTTGAAGATTATAGATCTTTTGTGTACATGGAAGAAAGAGAGGAAAGTAACACACTTGAACTAGACGGAGAGTCATGGATAAGCAATGTTGAGCATCAAGAGGGTGTTGCTAAGAATCAAGAGGGTGTTGTCGAGCATCAAGAGGGTGTTTTTGAGCATCAAGAGGGTGTTTCCGAGCATCAAGAGGGTGCCACTAAGCATCAAGAGGATGTTGTTGAGCAATCAGAAGCTGAAGATGATAATTTGCATGATGAGCTTGAAGATCAAGAAGAAAAGAAATCTGAACCTACACTGGCATAGTATGTGAGAAGACATCATAAGCTTGATCAAATAATTAGAGATAAAGAATCTAGAGTCTTGACAAGAAGTAAGATGAAAGATCCTACATGTTTTCTATATGAGTTTGAGACTAAAATAGTAAAAGATGCTTTAGAGAATGATGACTGGATTCAAGCTATAAATGAAGAGATTGATCAGATAGAAAAGAATTATACCTAGACTCTAGTGCCAATATAAGAAGATAAGAATGTTATTGGAACAAAATGGGTAATAAAAAATAAGCTAAATGAACATGGACAAGTCACAATAAACAAGGAAAGATTGGTATGCAAGGGTTATGCACAAGAAGAATGAATAGACTATGGGGAAACATTTTCCCTTGTAGAAGGATTAGAAGGAGTAAGGACTTTACTTGCATATGTTGCATATAAATATTTCAAAGTATATTAGATGGATGTCAAATCTTCATTTTTGAATGGTATATTAGAAGAAGTATACATTAAACAACCTAAAGGATTTGTTGACCCAAGCAAGAAAAATATGGTTTGCAAATTGAACAAGGTGTTTTATGGATTGAAACAAGCTCCAAGAGGATGGTATGAGAGATTGCACAATTATTTGATAAAGATTGGATTTACAAGAAAAAATGACAACAACAATCTTTATATTAAAACTGAAGAAGGTAAAGGGATATTGTTGGCTGAAATTTTTGTTGATGATATCATATTTGGTGGACAAGATGCCCTATGTCAAAATTTTTCAAATGAGATGCAAATTGAGTTTGAAATGTCTATGTTTGGTGAGATAAAATTATTTTTTGGTTTAAAATTTTATCAAATGGAGAATGGTATCTTTATCACACAATCTAAATATTTCAAAGAGATAATGAAAACTTTTGGTATGGAGGATTTCAGACTAGTTAGTACTCCTATGGATAGTGGACAAAAACTACCTAAAATTGATGAGACTCCTAAAGTGAATCAAAACCTATATAGATCCATGATTGGAAAGGTATAATATGTTGTCCACAGTAGACCACATATAGCCCTAGCAGTTGGTATTGTGGAAATATTCTTTGCTAATCCTAAGGAAAATCATATGATGGAAGTGAAGAGAATACTGAGATATCTAAAAGGGATAGAATATTATGGATTGTACTACAAGAAGAATGATAAATTTGAATTGAGATTCTACACTAGTGTAGATTGGGATGTAAATGTTGATCAAAGTAAAAGTACAAGTGGTGGAGCATTCTATCTAGGAAAGAGATTAGTCTCCTAGACAAGAAAGAAATGAAACTGCATTTCCCAATCTAAGGTAGAAGCTTAGTATGTAGCAACCATAGTGAATTGTTCAAATTTGGTATGGATCAAGCAATTGTTGGAAGGAATGAAAAAGGAGATCATTGAGCTAGTTGTTATGTTTTGTGATAATACAAGTGCTATAAATATATCAAAGAGTCTAGTGATGCATACAAAGACTAAGCATATTATTATGCAGTATCATTACTTGAGAGAGCTAGTACAAGATAAAGAAGTGAGAATGGAATATGTGAATATAAAAGAAAAACTAGCAGACATATTCACAAAAGCTTTACCTAAGGATTTTCATGAATATCTTAGAGGTAAACTAGGGGTGATTCCCCTAACTGAGGCTGCCTAGCCAACTAGGAGCACTGTATCAAACATGATACATAGAATATATGACAAATTGATGCATAAAATGTCACACTTTAGGAGTTATCTATAGTTGTGAGAAGTACAACAAGATGATAATCAGTCATAAGTAAGATGATAGAGGGAGAAATATAACATATTGAATTGTCAAGAAGACATCTCCATATGGAAGATGTAAGTGATAGATAATAATTTTTCATTGTTGTCAAAGAGGGAGAGATTCCAAAGAAAACATAGAGGATTCATTGAACCTAAGGGAGAGATTCAAATGGAGTAATTGTATATGCAATCAGGCAAGGAAAAGTTGTTGTGAATTAGAATGAAGTTAAGGATATTACAAATCTAATGCACAGACAAAGTTTTGGATTTTTTGGTAAATCATATGTTATTCATGTGGTGATACCATCAATGTAAAAGAGGGATATTGATGGAAACTATAATTGAAACAATTATTGTATTGTCATTGATGTCAAACCTTAACTAGTGAGACCATTGCTATCTAGGAGACTACCATATCTATTGATTACTGAAGAGGAGTAGAGAAAAGGAGGTAACTATTGGAAAGTTGATGTATATGACTTAATATAATGTTGTCATTATGGAAACAAAGTCATATAGTAGTTTAGAGTCAATGCACTTGATAAGAAGATTAAAAATTAGTTAAGTATTGAAGATTGGATAGTGTACAAAGTTCTTGCAGCTCAGAGCATCAGCGCACATGTGTATACAAAAATTATGGTATGTACCCTAGAAGTTAAGCTGGTTAGACTATATTCATGCTTAGTCTATGAGTGCATAATCAGATATGTAAGGATAAGAAAGATATAGTCAGTTGAAGTTTCATAGCCAGTGTGTGCTAGTGAAGAACAGAGTAAGCAGCTGATAGTTATCATTTTGTGTTGCAACTATATTCTAATGTTGTAAAGGCTATCCACCTATTTTAATTCAGTTTTTGAAATGTATATATTTTTTATTTTAAACACACTTAAGCTAATTCATTTGGAAGCATTGTATGTAATAGGTTTAAGGGACCAGCTAGTTGTTTATTTTGTATGCGCATATAAATATGAGATGCACCCATTGTATTTAGTATGGAAGTTGATAGAGAGTTGTGTTAAGTAGATCAAAAGTATGTGAAGATCCATTAAGATGTATTAGAGCTTTTCAAGAGGTCAAAGCATCAGTGCATCAAAGGAACTGATTTGATAAGTAGTGTCACAGTGATAGTTCATCCAGTAGATATAGTGTGTATATGAGATCAGAAGGTTGTATCCTTCACCACTTGAGCAGTGAGCTCTTGGATAGTGCATCCTCTCCCCTAATAGGGGCTATTGTAAAAGACTCCTTATAGGGTTTGACCCTTAACAAGTTCTATTGTACTTAATACATTGTAAAGAAACTCCTAACAGTGTTAAGGATCTTCTAGCAAGGATCACTAAACACTAGTACAAAATATTAGTAGGTGTCAATTCCCACTAGAGTTTTTACCTATTTGGGTTTCCTCATAATCATATTGGTTTCATGTGTTGATTTCATGTTTCACATTTATGTGAATGTTTATTTTAGTTCTTAAGCATTCAAGTTCTATTTAAAGATTAAAGTAGAAAAGGTAAAATATAATGAACACTGATTTACCCTCCCCCCCCTCTCAGTATTCTCATTCCTAACAATTGGTATCAGAGCTCTGGTCCTCAGCAAAGAAGTTTAACCACTTGAGGAGATCATGGAAAAAGTAGAAATGAAACATCTGAAAAGAAATCTGGAAGCCTCTCTTGAAGACCTGGACAAGTTTGAAAGAGAAACTGAAGAACTAAGGGATAAACGTAGTGATGCTCAATTATTCATCAAAAGGATAAGGAAATATTTGAAATAATGCTCTTCCAATGATCTAGGGGCAATGGTCAAGAAGATAAATGAAGAAAATAAATCCTTAAAAGAGAAACTTGAAGAGTTTGATGATAAGCTAACTAACAATTAGGAAGTATATGATGAACAGGTCAAAGATAACCTTCAAATCAATGAGGAATTAAGGCAAGCTAACTTAGAAATCTTAGAACTAAGGACTAGCAAAGAAAGCTTGGAGTTTGAATTGAAAGAAGCAAAGAATCATATTGACAAATTACAAACTAGTTCTAAATTAATAAAATCTTAGTTGTATGCAAGAAGAGCCAAAGGAAAAACTACTTGTATTGGATATAATGAAGCACAAAATTAGATTGACAACATGTGAGCAAGAAAGGATACAGAAAAAGACTCTACTGATACTAAGAAGACTGAAGATCAAACCAAAGATAATGGTGGACCACCTAAGAATGAGTGAAAGCAAGTAGAACACACTTGTTTTGCATGTAAAAAGCATGGACACATTGCAAGGAACTATAGAGAGGTAAGACCTTTTAATTTTTATTGTTATACATGCAATAAATTTGGTCATAAAGCTATGAATTGAAAGACTAGTAAAAAGAATAGGATTCAACATGATCAGAGAAATTAGAATCAGACAAATGTAATAAGATCTTAGAATGTTACATGTTAGATATGTGACTATAATGGTCACTCAACAAGACAATGTAAATTGGTGACTCATGTCAATGCCCAGAGTAATATAAGACCTTGAGTCATTTTTCACTCCTGTAACAAGGCTGGACATATCTCAAAATTCTGTAGATCAAGGACGCAAGGTTAGGAAAGCCCTAAAAAGGTCGAAGAACCAATTTTGGATCCTAAAGGAGAAGTTGAGTTTGTCAAAGCCTCAGAGGATGTGACCTTGATTTGGATAGAAGGAAAGAAGGAAAAAGTTGATGAGAATGTATCAAATGCATCCGTAGTGGATGCACCCTCTACATCTAGATGAATAGCCCTCAAGGTCATAGGGGGAGTGAATTTAGCTCTGGACCCCTACATGGCTAGTATACTCACTCTCAGAGTATGATCATTTGGACTTAAGGTTTTGGATACTAGAGAAACCTTTGTGCAAGAACGCACTAGATGATTCTTTGTAGAATGAAAGATAGAAATTTCTAAGCAACAACCCAGTTTACATGGAAAGCATTAATGGTAGAATTTTTACTTTAAGTACATAGAAAGTTGTTTAATTACTCATTGCATTCAAATTTAGAGAGATAGGAGAGTAGAAAGAGCCTTAGAAGCTTTTGTGAAGATTTGTAGAGTGATCTATTAGTGATTTGTAGTATTTAGTAGTGCATTTGGTCAGTTGTAGAAACCCTAGTTCATCGTGTAGATTTAGAAGTCTTTAGATTATCTCAGAGATCAGTTGGAAAGAAATTAAACAAGTAAGTCATGGCCACTCCCATACTTTTTGATGTTGCAAAGAAGAAGAGATATTTATTTAAGAAGCATCCATTTAAGTCAACCCTAGATGATTTAGAGGGAGCATTCTCTCACAAGCCTATGGGTGTTATGCATGCCAAGGATATTAGTGTTGGAAATTTGGCTGAATTGGTTATATAGATGTTGTCATTATGGAAACATATGATCTAAATGAAGATTGCATAGGTAAGAGAGCTAGTATGTCAGAGCATAATACAAATTGTCCAAGTATGAGATAGTGTGTTTTTACCAATGAACCTGATGACAATTTTTGTTTGTGATGTTGATTGGAGTAAGTTCAGTGCTTGCACACTTGAACATACACTCTATGGTGACTATTGGAGACTTTCATTAGAGTGCAACGTAGTATGACATGTAAGGAAGAAGTTATGATAGTTTTACTAAAGACAGTGTTAAGCTGATAGGACAGAATATGAAGATAGAATAGATAAAGAGTTAAGGGATTATTTTGTTTATCAAAATAATGACTTAAAATATAAAGGGATGACATCATAGATGTTAACCCTTGGATAAAGATATTTTTTAATATGATAGCTGACTAGAAAGATATTAATCTTAATGACTTGTATAAAGATATGTAAAGATGTAATTGTAAAAGATAGGTAATGAATGTATGTAATAGCGATAGTGAAAGAGTAGTGAAGAGATATTGACGAAAGAAGTATAAGGTTATGTACCTTGACCTACTTTTGTAATCAATAAATATTGTATATTACTTGTTTGGGCAGTGGGCTCATCTGGTAATCACATTTTGTACTGCCAACTCCTAACAGGGTTGAGGCTTCTAACAAGGCCTATAGTGATGGAGTATGGATGAAGTGACTGAGAGGGGGGGGTGAATCAGTCAACCATAAATAGTTCACTATTAATTCTTTCCAGATCCCTTAGGATATCTTAACAATGTTATCTGTTTTAGCACTCGGTAAATAGATTGCAGTAATTTTGAAGATGCAGAAAGTATTAGCAAAATTATCTTTTAGATATTCATCAGCACTGGTGTATGATTAAGATAGCAATTAAGAACACAAGAGACACAAGATTTAAAGTGGAAACCCAATATGGGAAAAACCACCAATGTATCTAGATATTGATTTTCACTTTTCTGAAGTGATGCCCAGTTAGAAGCCAACCCGGTAAAAGGTTACAAAACACACTATTAGGTGTGACCTTGTTAGAGGATTTTAAAACACCCTGCTAGGAGTGGCCTAGTAAGAGGTCTTGACAACAATTCAATGGAATTGTCACCTTGTTAGAGGATTTACAATATGGTTGTTAAACCAACTCAGTTAAGAGATTTAGAATTCACTGTTACAATGATAAGAAGGTAACAATGAAAAATGACCTGTCTAATAATGCAACTATTTTGCTGATTACAGATCTCTATTTTTCATATGTGTGATCCTTCCTGATCGAATAAATCTATGCTACACCTCAAGGATATCTGAACATCCTTCAAAAATTTGCACACACCTTTCTTGTCTTTCTTCTATAAATCTTCTGCTATATTTCTTGTTTTTTTTATTTACATTTGACCTTTTATTTATATGATTTTAGATTTGTCAAATCGACATTATTTAGTATAACAGTCAGCTGAATTAAGAAAACTCTATTTGCAAAAATCCTTCAAGGGCCGACAGTGCTCGGTGACCATAACTTTCTATAATCTTTCGGAGACCGAGGGAACTCGGTAAACACCGACAATCCTTTACCTTTGATAACCGACTGAACTCGATAAACACTAACTTTTCTTCGACAACTGACTGAACTCGGTAAACACTAACTTTTCTTTGACAACCGACTAAACTCGGTAAATACTAACTTTTCTTCGACAACCGATTGAACTCAGTAAACACTAAATTTCCTTTGGTAACCGAGTGAACTTGGTAGACACTGATTTTCTTTGATAACCGAGTGGACTTGGTAAGCACTAATCTTCCTGTCTGGTAGACCGACTGAGCTCGGTAGGAACTGGTTGCTACAGATTATGACATTGTGTGACATCAAGGACAATATATAATTTGAGTAGCAATTTCCTTCAGACAATTGTTTCCAACAATCTCCCTCTTTGGCATTGATGGCAACACAATATGTCATAGCATAAGAAATTTGAAAGAGTTAGCTCAGTTCAGATTCAAATCTCCCTCTGTCAGCAAACTTCTTGTATCCTAAAAATTCTTCCTTCTGACTATTGAAAATTTCTTGAAGTAATAGCAAAGACATAGCAAACACTCCCTTCTTTGACAACACATGCCAAAGACAATTCACATATTACCAGTGAAAATTAATGTACCTCAAGTACTGATTCATATGCAATGATTCCTTGAATATGCTGCATCAACTGGTTGATTTTCAATCATTTTCTAGTTGATGCATCACTAAAACTATATTTAGTGAGCCTCGGATAGGGGAATGACCCCTAACTTACCTCTTAGATACACAAATGCATCCTTAGGTAATGGTTTGGTAAAAATGTCTGCAATCTGTTCTTTTGTATGAATATATTCTAATCTGATTTCCTTGTCCTACACCAATTCTCTGACAAAGTGATATTTAATAGCAATGTGCTTGGTTTTGGAATGCATCACTAGATTCTTCAAAATGTTTATTGCATTGGTATTGTCACAAAATATAACAACTGGTTCTTTGATTTCAACCTTCATACCTTCTAATAGCTGTTTAAACCAAACAATATTTGAACAATTTACTGCAACAGCAACATATTCTGCTTCAGCTGTGGATTGAGATGTGCAATTCTGCTTTTTACTAGTCCAGGATACCAGTCTTTTTCCAAGAAAAAATGCTCCACCACTTGTGCTTTTTCTATCATCAATGTTTCCTGCCCAATTAGCATCAGTAAACACTTTCAAGTCTAGATTGCCTCCAAATTTATACCACAAACCATATTCTTCAGTTCCTCTTAAGTATCTTAAGATTCTTTTGATTGCCATCATATGATTTTCCTTAGGTTTTGCTGAGAATCTAGCTACTATACCGACTGCTAAGGCAATATCAGGTCTTGTATGTACTACATACTGCAATTTTCCAATCATAGATCGGTATAGGGTCTGATCAACTTCTTTTGAATCATCATTTTTGGTAAGTTTCAGTCCAGTACACATGGGTGTACCAACTGGTTTTGAATCTTCCATACCAAACTTCTTAAGTATTTCCTTAATGTATTTTGATTGAGTAATGTATATACCATTCTTGCTTTGCTGAATTTGAAGACCAAAAAAGAATTTTATTAAACCAAACATAGACATTTCAAATTCTTTGTTCATTTGCTCTGAAAATTCTTTGCACTGATCCTCATTCCCTGTAAATATAGTATCATCTACAAATATTTCTGCCAATACAATTTTGTCATCCGGTCCTTCTTTAATATACAGATTGCTGTTATCATTGGCTCTTTTAAAATTAATCTGAATCAAATAGTTATGGAGTCTTTCATACCATGCTCTAGGAGCTTGTTTCAAACCATACAATGCTTTGTGTAACCTGTAGACCATGTCCTTTTTATCTGGATCAACAAAACCTTCAGGTTGTTCAATGCAGACTTCTTCATCAAGAATTCCATTGAGAAATGTAGATTTTATATCCATCTGATATACCTTAAATCCTTTGTGTGCTGCATAAGCAAGTAGAGTTCTTACACCTTCTAATCTTGCAACAGGAGCAAAAGTTTCTCCATAATCTATACCTTCTTCTTGAGAATAACCTTTACATACCAGTCTAGCTTTGTTTCTAGATACTTGACCATCTTCATTTAGCTTATTCCTGAATACCCATTTTGTTCCAATTACATTCTTATCTTTAGGTCTAGGTACAAGAGTCCAAGTTTTGTTCTTTTGTATTTGTTCTAATTCTTCATTCATTGCTTCAATCCAACTTTCATTTTCCAATGCATCTTTGATATTTCTAGGTTCAAAATCAGTAAGCAGACATGTACCTTTTAGCTTGCTTCTTGTCATAGTACCATCTGATTTGTTTCCAATGATTTGATCCGGTGTATGATGTCTTCTGACATATTTGGCTAGTATAGGTTCCTTGCTTTTTGAATGATTCCTACTGTTGTCTTCTAGGATCTCTTCTTCAGGTTGCTCAGGCTCGGTAGATATTTTCTCGGTAACTTCAGGCTGAGACTCGGTCTGAATTTCTTCCTGTGACTCGGTTTGAATTTCTTCCTGTGACTCAGTTTGTGACTTGGTAACTATGCTCAGCTTGGTAGATATAGTTTCCTTATTGATAGTTGTGCCTGCCAATGTTTCAGGTTCAATGTAAATGAATCTTCTATAGTTCTCAGGTTCCCTTTTACTTTCTTCTTCAGTCTTTTCTGCAAATTCATCAAATTTTATATGTATACTTTCTATGACTTTGTGAGTAGATAAGTTCAGACATTTGTATGCCTTGCTTTTGCTAGAATATCCTAGGAATATTCCTTCATCACTTTTCACATCAAATTTATTTCTTCTGGATTCTTTTAAGATATAACACTTGCTACCAAATATTTTCATGTAACTTACATTGGGTTTATAGCCATACCATAATTCATAAGGAGTTTTGAATGTGTCTTTCTTCAATTGTACTCGGTTCAAGGTATGAACTGCTCAGGAGTTTTAGGAGCTGATACCTATCTTTTGATTCCTCTTTCAATGCAAAAGTTGTTAAAATCATGGGAGATGAATTCACCACCTCTGTCTGATCTTAAGCATTTCAATCTTTTCCCTGTTTCCTTTTCCACTCTTGCTAAGTACCATTTGAACTTTTCAAATGCTTCTGATTTTTCTGTTAAATACATAACAATCATCATTCTAGAATAATCATCAACGAAAAGAATAAAGAATTTATCTCTAGTATAGCTTTGTATTCCAATAGGTCCACATAAATCAGTATGCACAATTTCCAAAATTTCTTTAGACTGATAGTTCTTACTCTTGAAACTAGTTTTACTCATTTTGCCAATCTGACAATTCTTACATAGACCAGTGTCAGGTTTCTTCAAAGTAGGAATGCCTCTAACCTTCTTGAATTTGCTTATTTTTATCATGTTATCAAAATTCACATGACATAACCTTTTGTGCCATAGCCAACTTTCTTCTATTTGAGCAATAAAGCATGAATATTCACTGAGATCAAGATAAAATAAGTTACCTTTTGTTTGTTTGCCTGATCCAATGAGTTTTCCTTTTCCATCCAGCAGTCTTGCTTGACCATTCATGAATTCAACCTTGAAACCAGTGTTGATTAGCTGTGCTACACTTAGAAGATTATGTTTTAGTCCTTCAACCCAATAAGCATTATCACATATGAGTTCTTTGGTTAATGAGATTCTTCCTTTTCCTTTTATACAACAAGGTTCATTGTTTCCAAATCTTACATTACCACTATCACAGTCTTCTAGATATTCAAATTTTGTCTTGTCACCAGTCATGTGGTGTGAACATCTAATGTCTATTATCCATATATCATCTTTTCTTATATGAGAAATAAGTGCCATCTTATCTTCATCATCATCAGATTCATCTTTTATAGCAATAAAGACAATTTCTTCTTCACTATCATCAGAATCTTTAGCCATAAAACATGATTTCTTACCTTTATCCTTGTATGATTTGAAATTCTTTTTGCCATAGTACTTGTGACTTCTCTTCTCTTCCTTGACTTGCTTGTTTGGGCACCTAGCTGCAATATGTCCAATTTCTTCACATCAAAAATAGATTAAAGGAATTTTACCTTTATATTTACCTTTCCCTCTAGAGTACTTCTTTGCAAGTAATGCTTCTACAATTTCAAGATCACTATCAGAACTTTCTTCTGATGCTTCTTCACTTTCTGACTGAACTTCTTTAATTTTCTTGTTCTTCTTTAGTGAAACCTTGGCCTCAAATGCTGATTCAATATTTTTGGAACTAGGAACATAGTTGTCATAGTTGTCTAATTCAAAAGCTGTCAATCTTCCAACTAAAGCATCCAAAGTTATATTGTGGTTTGTTTCACATCTTCTTTCTTGAATAGCTGATACTCTTATTGCATAGATAGGGAGTAATGTTCTGAGTACCTTACTTATAATAGTTTCATCTGAGATTGTTCCTCTAGAAGCTCTAATTGCACTTACACTTGCTTTGATTCTTTCAACATATTTTGCAATGTTTTCATCTTCCTTCATATTCATCTTGTCAAACTGTCCTCTTAGGCTTTCTGCTTTGGCTCTTTTCACATTTGCATCACCACCATATATTTTCTTCAGTGCCATCCACATTTCATATGCAGTAGTGCAGTCTTTAATATCATCAAATTCTTCATAGCTGAGAGCAGATGCAATGTCTATCATCATGGTGTTGTGAGTCTTTTTATCTGCAATATCTTCAACAGTTAATGCGCCATTAGGAATTGTGTATTCTTCATCAATGTATTTGCATCCTGAATCACCAATGGAAGCTAGATGAAGTCGCATGAGACCTTTCCATGCTGAAAAGTTATCTCTGTTGAGCTTTGGAATTTCCCTGTTGTAAGACATCCTGATCTTTAGCTTAGGTCCTTGAAACCCTTCCTGCAAGCACCAAAAGCTCTGGTACCAATTGATGGAGTATGGATGAAGTGACTGAGAGGGGGGGGGTGAATCAGTCAACCATAAATACTTCACTATTAATTCTTTCCAGATCCCTTAGGATATCTTAACAATGTTATCTATTTTAGCACTCGGTAAATAGATTGCAGTAATTTTGAAGATGCAAAAAGTATTAGCAAAATTATCTTTTACATATTCATCAGCACTGGTGTATGATTAAGATAGAAATTAAGAACACAAGAGACACAAGATTTAACGTGGAAACCCAATATGGGAAAAACCACCAATGTATCTAGATACTAATTTTCACTTTTCTGAAGTGATGCCCAGTTAGAAGCCAACCCGGTAAAAGGTTACAAAACACACTATTAGGTGTGACCTTGTTAGAGGATTTTAAAACACCCTGCTAGGAGTGGCCTGGTAAGAGGTCTTGAAAACAATTCAATGGAATTGTCACCTTGTTAGAGGATTTACAATATGGTTGTTAAACCAACTCGGTTAAGAGATTTAGAATTCACTGTTACAATGATAAGAAGGTAACAATGAAAAATGACCTGTATAATAATGCAACTATTTTGCTGATTACAGATCTCTGTTCTGCATATGTGTGATCCTTCCTGATCGAATAAATCTATGCGGCACCTCAAGGATATCTGAACATCCTTCACAAATTCACACACACCTTTCCTGTCTTTCTTTTGTAAATCTTCTGCTATATTTCTTATTTTTTTTATTTACATTTGACCTTTTATTTATATGATTTTAGATTTGTCAAATCAACATTATTTAGTATAACAGTCAGCTAAATTAAGAAAACTCTATTTGCAAAAATCCTTCAAGGGCCGACAGTGCTCGGTGACCATAACTTTCTATAATCTTTCAAAGACCGAGGGAACTCGGTAAACACCGACAATCCTTTACCTTCATTAACTAACTGAACTCAGTAAACACTAACTTTTCTTTGACAACCGACTGAACTTGGTAAACACTAACTTTTCTTCGACAACCGACTGAACTCGGTAAATACTAACTTTTCTTCGACAATCGACTGAACTCGGTAAACACTAAATTTCCTTTGGTAACCGAGTGAACTCGGTAGACACTGATTTTCTTTGATAACCGAGTGGACTTGGTAAGCACTAATCTTCCTGTCTGGCAGACCGATTGAGCTCGATAGGAACTGGTTGCTGTAGATTATGACATTGTGTGACATCAAAGACAATATATAATTTGAGTAGCAATTTTCTTCAGACAATTGTTTCCAACATATAGTCCCTTAATCAGGACTGACACACTATATGCATGTAATAGACTCCTAATAGGGTCAACATCCTTAACATGATACTTTTGATTAGTGGGTCTTTGTGGGTACCATCCCCACTGGGGTTTTCCCTTGGCTAGGGTTTCCTCAAGAATAAATAATGTGTTATGAGTTCTTTTGTTTTATTGTTATGCATGTTTATTGGCTTCTTATGTTATGCATGTGTTAAGATAATCTGTTATATCCATAATTGGGAAAAAGTTAAAGTTTGTAGAATACTGATTCACCCCCCCTCTAAGAATTCTCTATTTCTAACAATTGGTATTAGAGCTTAGTTACTTGGAAAAGAATCATTCAAGGAAAGCCTAGCAGCTTGAGTAAGATCTCTATGGATATGGATCAGCTAAAAAAGAATCTTAAAGAAGCTCTTGAACAAATTAATATGCTTACTAAAGAAAGAGATACTCTGAAAGGAAAATATGATGATGCAAAGAACCTCATTGAGAAACTGAAAAACAAGTTGGAAGATTTAAAATCTAAAAAGAAATCTGAAATTCATATTGAAGATTATGATGACAACTTAGAGAAAGAAAATGAGATCCTTAAACATGAACTGAAGATAGAAAATTTGAAGCTAAGTCTAAAAGATGGAAATGGCAAGAATGAAGCAAATCTAAAATCTGACAATGAAAATCTTAAGCATGAAAATGAAGGGCTGAAATCTAAACTTGGTAAAGTAACATCTAAACTTGAGAAAGTCAATTTGTAGTATGCTGAACTTGAGAAATACAATGCAATTATGAAAGGAGAACTGACTCAATCTAAGCAGCAACTTGAAAGACTATATTCAACTAGTGAGAAGATTGATGAACAAATATCTTATCAAAAACCATTCTATGATAAGACTGCTCTTGGATTCAACACTTTTAAAGAAAATAAAGAAAGCAAGGAACTAGATCTGAAGATATCTAAAAGTACAGATGAGAAGAAGTCTGATGAGATTAACAAATCTAAAGATACACCTAAGGAAGAAGAACCACCTAAGCAAGAGGAATCACCTAAAGGTATGCAAAGATAATTCAAAGGTAGATGTTTTGCTTGTAATACCATTGGTCATATGAAGAGAGATTGCATGAGTAAGCAATTTAAACCTCTTAATGGTTATTATTATAATTGTCATGGTTTTGGACATAGACCTATTGAATGCAGAAAACCTAAATTTGTTGAGAATAACAAGAGTAGTAGAATGTTTAGAAATACTAACCATGCAGATAAGAAAGCTACTGAAGATATGAACAGAAGAAATGGAGTAGTGTGTTATAGATGCAACAAGGTTGGCCACATTGCTAGAAATTGCAGATCATAGATCAATTAGCCTAGACCAAGATATGGAAATAATGGAATAGTTTGTCAAATATGTAACAAGATTGGACATACAACAAGGTTTTGTAGAATGAACAATAGAGTTTTTCCTACCAATCCTAATCCTAGAAGTTATGTTGAAATGAAGATGGAAGCAATAGTCAGAAAAGATGCTATAGTAATTTAGATGAAGTGAAGTTTTTTAAAATCATCGATCAAGGAGACATATTTAGCACTAAAGGTAGTTAGAAAGGTGAAGTATTAAATGGTAAGAATGAATCTTTACCTAACCCATCTCAAAGTACTTAAATCATGAAAATTACAGTAGAAAAGGAACTTAGATTAGTGTAGAAGTTGATATATGATGAATTGAGTCTTGTGCAGTTAATGCAAGTCTTGTGCAGTTAATGCAAGGTATTATATGATGTTCTAATGCTATGGTTCAGAGTGCAAAGAAAAATATTATGTTTTGCGAGATCGCAAGAAGTTTTAAGTTTTGCAGGTTAACAGAATCAACTTTTTGGAAAGAAGCGGCAAAAGAATTGAATGTGATGTCAGATCTAAGTTAGATTAAATTAATAAAAGGTCATGGTTGGTGTTATTTGATCATTAAAGTGAATACAAGTGTTAAGGAGATCAAAGAGTAGTGATTGGAAGCATTTTGCAAGGATTTGGTGAAGAATTTTGTGTCAAATCTATGCAAGCCCTAAATCATGAAATCCAGGTATTTTACTTGGCAGATCTTTAAATCAGTTAAGGAATTAGAGGAAATCATGGATGTTTCTTTGATTCATAATGTTAGAGATAAGAGTAGACCTAAGATGAAAAGGGAACCAGTAGAACCCTTGGAAGATGATCCTAGGTTAGCTTTATCAGTTGTACAAGATGAAGTTTTACATCTAAAGAATGTTAGAAGTTATCTAGGATGCAAACTAGAGACTATCAGTGATAGTGACTTCAAAAAGGAATATCAAAAAATCTATAATTAGGACATGTCATTGAAAGTAGGGTTTGAGCATTTGAAAGATAATGAGATTGTTAAGTATGCTTTGCAATATGAATTTGATAATCAAGAATGTACCAAGATAATCCTACGCAAAATTTACAATGGAAAGTTTTGTGAGGTGACAAAGTGATAGATATCATAGATGACTTAATTCATGAGGTAACTGGACTATCTAAAACTAGAGCCATTCCTTTGAATGAGAAAAACATGAGGAAAATAGTCATAGACAACACAAATTCATCCTACAATGGTAGAGGAATTGTAATTAGAAAGATACAGCAAGATGATGTTAAATACTTGTGTAAGATCCTAACAACTAAGTTTTGTGCTAACTCGAGAGAGGATAACATGGTAGTAGGAATGATACATGGATCTTATTTGATGTGTGTGGATAAATTACAAGTTGATATGTGTGAGATTTTGAGGATACAGTTTTTTGAGAATTTGGAAAAGATAAAGAAGACTAAGTATTCACAGTTTAGGTTCTCATCTTTAATCACTTATATGTTCTTTCATTTATTGAGAAGATTTCCATTCACCATTGGAAATGACTAGAATGATGGCCAAACTACAATGGAAAGGATTAACCAAGTGTATAGGAGGCATGTTATTGATAAAGTGAATAAAAGTATAGTGTTGGTAATTAAATCATTTTAGAATTTGATGTCTAGCAGATCAAGGATCCCACAGTCTCTTGTGGAGAAGTATAAAAATGAGATATGTTTCATGGTTGATACTAACTTTAATTACATTGAAGTAGTAGAACCTAGAATAGAGTTCATAGACCCTCTTGGCTATAAGATATCTGAGATTGAGACAAAAGAATACGTGAGTAGATTACTTAAGTGCAAGTTGGATACTCACTATAATAGGTTTGGAACCTTTGAGGATAACTTCAACTTTGCAAAGACCATCCTTGAAGAGAAGCAGTCAAAGAAAAGAGTTGAGAGTACTATCAAGAAAATTCTAAAAGATACAAGGATGATTGAGCATGAGTTCTTGGTAGCCAAGAAAATAACATCAACAATTAGAGATATTGGACAAAAAGAAGTTTTGTATGTTCCACCTCTATCGTCAATTGCAGCATAGCAAGGGGAAACATTAGTTAAGGTGAAAGTGGAAGAAATAGAGAAGGATCAAGAAGCAAGAATATCCACTAGATCAACCTCCTCCATACCTAGCAAAAGAGTAAAAGAGATTGCTACTGGACCAGGTAAGAGGTAGAAGACATTGGTGCCACTAGTTCAAAGGAAAATTGCAGATATCAAAGATAATGAAAGTACTCCTATTAAGAAGAAAACTTTTTGTTGTAAGAGATGAAGTACACTTCAATCAAATTATGAAGGATCTAAGCACCCATCTAAGAACCAAGAAGAGAAGTATTTAGATTATGGGAGGCAGATATGAAGAACTTAATGCAGAAATAGAGCAAGAAATCATTAAGGTAATGTCAGAGAATGCTAGAGAATCATAAGTTGTAACAGAATCCAAAGATCAAGTAGAAGAACCAAAACAAGAGGACATTCCCTCTCCACCAACCATAAATATTGAGGATGAAGTAATGAATTTTGAAGGAACTAAGATCACCTTGGATAGTGATGATAACTTATTCAAGAATCTTGGAAACATTGTTGACAATTCAGCTTTTGAAGAGCAGGAGATTACCAAAGGAGAAGAAAAAATAGAAACCACAATTGTAGAATCTAAAGTGATAGAGAAACCAGAACCTGTTCCCACTCAAGAAGAAATTATTCTTACACCTGAGACTGACAAGAAAACTTAGTTTGGTTCTATGATTGAGAATTTGGGAAAGGAAGTAGATGATGATGATTAGATGGAATTGATCACATCTTTGAACAAGATCATCAGTAAGAACAAGAAAGTAAAGAGCCTTGAAGGATGCTTGAAGGAGCTTACTGAGAAATTACAAGGTATTATTACTACATAGATTATAGAAGATGACCCTCTAGTAAGAGAAAATAAATTAATGAATACTTTTGATGATGAGTTTACAAATCTATCTGATATAGCAAAGATGAAAGCTCAAGTAGCTTATGAGGCCAAGACACTTTTGAACATCAGTTAGAATATAAGGACTGATACCTATAACCTTGATATCTATATAAAGGACTTGAGAAAGAATTTTGAAAGAGGAAAATCCTTATACATTCAGTGTACAAAATCAGAGAACTTGGTAGTAGAGGAAGTTCAGAAGATGAAGATGAAGGAAGTACAAATTTAGAATGAGACAAACCTTCTTTTGAGCCCCAATGTGAAGGTATTTGATAGTGAGAAGAAAATTCAAAAGATTTATGATGAAATGGAAGTTTTGCAAGATGACAAGGATAGGAAGCTAAAGAGATTCACTCTTTTAAGAGAGCACATTTCTATAAACTTGAGCACTATTGAAGGGCAACTCGAAGAATGTCTTTCAGCCAAGACATCTTTTCAGAAGTTTAGTTACAAAAATCTCCAAGCATGTGAGATTGCATCTTATGGATTGTGTACACTACTCAGTGTGGTAGATTCAATTAAGAAATCATGGGAGAAAAAGTTAGAGTCTATGGAGATCAATTTTGTAGATTGTGTTGCAAGCCTACCGGCTTTGCAATATTGAAGTAAGGTATAACTTTTTGTGAACACAATTTTGTAACCCTCCTTACTTTTTTGTCATTGTTGTCAAAGGGGGAGAGATATATAGCAGAAAATTTATAAGAATACATACTCTTAAGGGGGAGTATAGTATATAGAGAGGATTTATGAAGTCATAAGGATAGTATATACATATTTTTTATTATGGCCACAATTTTGAATTTTTGGAGTCTAAGACTTAG
Source organism: Chamaecyparis obtusa (assembly GCA_027943335.1). Classification (NCBI taxonomy): domain Eukaryota; kingdom Viridiplantae; phylum Streptophyta; class Pinopsida; order Cupressales; family Cupressaceae; genus Chamaecyparis; species Chamaecyparis obtusa. Next base: position 767,793 of record BSBK01002925.1, on the reverse strand, counting down.
CCAATTTTCTCATATGTTGCCACCAATGACAAAGGGGGAGATTGTTGGAAATTTAGCCATGTTGGTTACATAGATGTTGTCATTATTGAAACATATGATCTACATGAAGATCACAGAGGTCAGAGAGCTAGTATGTCAGAGCACAATACAAATTGTCTATGTATGACATAGTGTGTTTTTACCAGTGAACCTGATGATAATTTTTGTTTGTGATGTTGATTGGAGTAAGGTCAATGCTTTTTCACTTGAACATAGACTCTACAGTGACTATTTGAGACTCACCATAGAGCGCAAGTCATTACGACATGTATGGAATAAGTTATGATAGTTTTACTAAAGATAGTGTTAAGTCGATAGGACAAAATATGAAGATAGAATAGACAAAGAGTTAAATGATTATTTTGTTTATCAAAATAATGACTTAACAATATAAAGGGATGACATCCTAGATGTTAACCCTTGGATAAAGATATTTTTTAATATGATAGCCGACTAGAAATTTATTAATCTTAACGATTTGTATAAAGATATGTAAAGATGTAATTGTAAAAGAGAGGTAATGAATGTATGTAATAGCAAGAAGGAAAGAGTAGTGAAGAGATATTTGTAATGCCCAAAATAATCAGACAAAAATACAACAATTTTTTTTTTAAAAAAATAACTATAACATACACCTAGGTCAACTAAGTTACACAAAAGCCCTTCAATGTGAAGCTTTGGGATCGCAAGCTCGCTTGGGCGAGTCACCCAATGACACATAAGGGATCATGAGGCAAGCCCTGGCATGCCTCCATCCCCTACATGGTGGAAGTCATTAGGTGATGAGGAAGACTAAAGATGTTTTAAAGGGAATATCATATTCCAATGGTTTCGTGATGTACTAGGATTATACGGTCTATCCCTATGAAATCTCAAGGTAGGATTAATTTTGCTAAAGGATAGATTTATTTAGAATTAACATAACAAATATTAACCTAGTTATTTCTCATATAAACAAAGTTTTCTTCTCCTAATTAATAATCCTTAAGGTTAACTATTCCATTAACTAAGGTTAATAATGTTAATTATTATATTGAAATAATTTTTCTAAAATTTATTTATAAAAATTTGGGTAGATAATGAGATTAAGATTTCTTTGGATATATAATCAATAATAATAATAATAATAATAATAATAATAAATCAATTAAAGAACGATTATCAACTTTTAACTACTTACAATTTCATCGAATTAAAAATTTACTAAGAATAAATCCATAACTTAATTTAATTAAATACTACTAACGTTTTAAGATTTACTAATCATCAAAAAGATTCCTCTCATAAACATACCACTAACTTTAAGAAACAACAATAACAATTCACTAAATAAATTTACCCACTCTTTACTCAATAAAATATAAACGGTCAAAACTTATTCAATAAATAAGTTCATAAGTGAAAACATATCCACATAAATAAATTAAGTTATTAATGTAATGGGCCCTCCAAACCCTAATTCAAAATTAGGGTTTGGGGCCATATTATGATTTCCCAGAAAACCCTAAAGCTATTATTATTTCCTTTCTCTTTTTTTTTGTTTGGGTGCAGGTCTGAGGAAGTGTGATGATGATGCCTATTGCTATGTATCTCAGAAAAGTGAGAAGATTAGCACAGCAAGAGATCTCTTTGGTCATAAGAGAGTCTCTGTTATTTTTCAAAAGATACGCATCTACTGGTACGAATATGGGTAATATTTGTTTTAGCTTTGGATGAAATCATTCCAGATCTGTTACACAGATCATTTCCAACTTAGGCTATATTGAATCTGCCATTTTAATATAGAAAATTTATTTGGATTCTATTAAAATAAAATGGTGATTCCCGTTATCTCTCTTTTTCATTTCATTGTTTTCTCATTTAGTGTTATTACGGGACTGCAAGGTTAAAAACACATGTTGAATTCCATGTATTATTTTTTTTCTAAAAAAGATCTATTATACAGATCAATGAAATCACATACTGAAGAGCATTTTTATTAACTTATTTTATTTTTTTTAATTATCATGAAATAATTCTAAGCCACGGCAGAGAGAAGGACAACAGTCTCTACCGTGACAGTAGCCACAATAGAGACCTAGGTCTCTGCCGTGCCTACTATCACGACAGGGAGTATCATGGTCATAAGCCATGAAAGTGCTTAGGCACTACCATAACCTAGGGTCATGACTACTCTGCACGTGCGGGGGCTTGAGAGAGGGCTTCGACCCGTGAGGCTTCAGCCCAAAACTTTAGCATAACATTTTATTTTTTTAAATACTAACTGCAGTGCAATTTTTATAATGTATTATTATATATTGTATACTATACAATATTCATTGTATAGTATACAACATATATAATATTATATTATATTGATTCACTATTTCATTTGATAAAGTTGCATTACGATTTAATATAATATATTATTATTTATTATATACTATACAATTTTCATTGTATAGTATATAATAGACAATATTATGTTATATATCATTTATGTTTCATTTATTATAAAATATCTCTGTATAATATGGTAATATATATTATGTATTATACATTATTTTATGTATAATATATAATTTATATTATTACAACATTTAATATTGCAGGATTCCTTTTTTTTTTTACAGTTAAATGTAAATGATTAATTAAGCCCCCAATTTTAGAAGGGTAATGTATATGGTTATATATGTTATATTATACATTTTTTTTTTGTGTATAGTATAATATGTATTATAAATATTTTTACCCATATGGAAATACCAGATTTATTTACATAGGAAAAGGAACAGAAGACACAGGTCTCTATTATTTAAGAAATTTACTGCCATAAACATGTATTTGTGTATAGTTTCATGCAAATCAAACATTTATTTTTCAGTTGGCTTAGTGGATGTACTTTAAGAAGCTCCACATGTGTATGAGATTTTGATAAGAATCAAATTAGTTCTTTAAACAATCTATTGTAAATAAATTGTAGAAGAGCTTCATACACTGATACATTTAATTTTCTTCCTAGGTTTAAGTTTCAGATTGACATGTTTCTTACATATTCTAAAATGATATTTCAATCTCTAGCCTTAATAATGAAACTGTTTATTGCTTTCTATTTGACCAATGAACTTACAAGTTTCTTTATTTCATCTTTATTTTCTTTTTATAATAGATAATGCACATGCTGTATAAAGATATATTCCATTCTACAAAAAATAATGTTCTATTGATTCTGATTATCAACTTCAATATAAAAATCATATGACTATAATTTACTAATGCAAATCTAAATCATAGAAATAACAAAAGAATCTTTTAGCAGCATTAAAACATTTAACATAGATATTGAGATTTTAGCTCTTTTTTTTAAAACAAGAAAATGAATAATTAATACAGAACTAATTTTAACCTTCCTGTTCATAACATCTTTCATTTTACAATTATACTAAAAACTAATTATACTTGCAAAAAATTCCAACTTCCTTTGAGCAATAAAATTAAACCAACATTTTAACCTTCTTGTTCATAACATCTTTCATTTTACAATTATACTGAAAACTAATTATACTTGCAGAAAATTCCATCTTCCTTTGAGCAATAAAATTAAACCAACATTTCCAGTCCATGTCTATTCTATCCAACATTTATGCTAAGAACTGAATTTAAAATTTCAGTTAATAGTTACAGATTTTTGGACTATAGAAAGAGTAGATAAATTGTTTTAATTCAAGAAATACTACTAGAATCTAGTTTCTAGCTCATAAAATTTTACAATTTCTTGATATAGAAACACAAATGTATAGGGCAAGGCCTATCAACCAGATACACCTTTTATAGTCTTTAGAAGTTTTCAACTTTAACTTTAACCTTCAAACTTAGACTGCTTCTTCAAGCCAAGAAACCAAACCTACAAACACAAGACTTCTTTCACATGGCCATGGAGGCTCACCTCCTAGCCGAGGCCATTACATGGCCACCCCCAAGCCTGTGGAAACAAGTATAGGATAGGATACACTCATACAATAGAACACATAAACATTTAACACAAATTAGAACATAGATTTTCACATATTACTCCCTTCCCAAGCCTACACAAATGACTCTTACATAGAATCCATATAATGGGTGAAGGTGGAATCTTCCCTTATGGAGACACCTAACTTATAACAAAAAATATTTTAGCATATTATACAAGCCTTCACAAGGCACTTCCAACCCAATAGCTCAAATCCAAGAGCATGACAATTTCCTTATGGCCCCCAAAACAAACATAAGTAGATTCTCATGGTGCCCATTCAACCATGCACTCAAACATAAGGAAAATCCCAACTTAGGCCCTTCACCCCAAGTTCTCCTCTAATCCTCCCAAGGATGAGGAGTGAACTTTCACACCCATAAACATGAACAATTCAAGAACAAACAAGATTGGAAGCCAAAAAATCTCAAAATGAAAACAAACAATAAAAGATCCACACATGTTAAAGCAGTTTACAAATTTTCACATAGTACATTTCTTTCAAAGTATTTTCAAATAAACACAAAGTAGAAACACCACCAACCTCCTCCTAAGACAAGGCTGAATTGAAGAGTTGAAGTTGAGCTTCCCTTGTCTCCAAGCTTGCTATCCTCAAATCTACTTAGTCCCCAAAACTTTCTAGATCTCCTCTCACTCTCTAATCCTCCTAGACCCAAAATGAATAAGTGTATATTTTCTAAGTCTCTCTCCCCTAAAGTTATTCAAAAATTCTTCTCTCACCTCACTTCCCAAGGCAATTAGGTTTCTAGAACTATGAAAAAATGACACTTTCCCTTACCTAAGGTTGGAATGAATTTCAACACATGAATATGAGAGATATCCTAGATAGCATTTCCATTTTCATACATATAAAAAATGGCCCATTTGGAGAGGTGAAAAGGTGTCTAGGAAAGTGGGAATAGAATAAATAAGCCCCCTAACCCAAGTACTAACCTTGGGGCACCAAAATTCAACCTAAACCACAACCTAAGACTCCACAAAATATCTCAAAATTCTTAATTAATCATGCATCCGAAAATGGAGTATTGGTTTCATCAAATCTTGGTTCCTTAACCAACCTAGCTAGCTTAGGAATGCTTGAGACAAACTAAGGAGAGGGTGGGGTCCATAATCTAGTCAACATTCCACTTCATCACAAGGTGTCAAGTGACACATCACAATTAATACACATCAGAAACATACTTGGCATTCTTAGTGGCAAATTGCAATTTTATTTACACAAGAGAAACTTACTAACAAACATACATTTACAAACATTGTCAGCCACATAAATACATGCAACACATTTATGAAATAAATCATGTCACAATGAGGTCATACTCTTCTTAGAGTTGACCTTGGTTTCAAACTAATTGCACTTAGATCCTATCTTGTTTCCCCAACTTACAACCATGACCATGTTCCTGCACACTCAAATTCAATGTCAGTACATTATAAAATCTTGCATTAATAATCATTTCAAAAATAGATTAGTAATGTCTAAACTTGACAAATACATATATATCTGCATTCATAGTACATTACGTAATCCACAAGCATGTAATCCTAAAGTTATCATAGAACCATGATTTCACCAATATTCATTATACTGAAAGATGACATAACAAATGTAGAATGCATTATTCATATATCATAGATAATCATGGAATGAAAATGAGCATATATAAAAGTATGACTAACATGATCATCATTATAATCTATAACAACTATCTCATAAGATCCAATGATAGCATATGTAATCCAAAATAGATCAAATGTCTATACTCAAGGTATCATCCTGATGAATCAAATGTCAAAATGAATGTCGAACTAGAACAGTTTGGGATAGGACCTCACAATATTGATGCAAGCAGTATAAGGTTATGTATGTTGACCTACTTTTTTAATCAGTAAATATTGTATATTACTTGTTTGGGCAGTGGGCTTGTCTGGTAATCACATTTTTTACTGCCAACTCCTAATAGGGTTAAGGCTTCTAACAAGGCCTATAGTCCCTTAATTAGGATTGAGACACTATATGCATGTAATAGACTCCTAATAGGGTGAACATCCTTAACATGATACTTTTGATTAGTGGATCTTTGTGGGTACCATTCACACCAAGGTTTTCCCTTGGTCAAGGTTTCCTTGAGAACATATCATGTGTTATGCGTTCTTTAGTTTTATTACTATGCATGTTGTTTAGCTTCTTATGTTATGCATGTGTTAAGATAATCTGTTATATCCATAATTGGGAAAAAGTTAAAGTTTGTAGAATACCGATTCACTTCCCCCTCTTAGTATTGCCTATTTCTAACAATTAGGGAATACATCTACTATAAGAAGGAACTAGTAGGATTGGACAGGTTAAGGGTGCACTAAGAAACAATGTTAAAACTAGACAAAAACTTCCTAGATGAATATGCAAAGTGGAATGATCACCCCATAGTAGAGTATGCTATGATATATGAATTCTATGAGATAGAATGGATTAAAATTCTTTTGAGAAGAATTCATGATGACCTATTCTAGATAGATGATGTGCTAGTAAGAATCACCAGTGACCTAATACATGAGATGATAGGACTTTCTAGGATAGGCATCATCCTTCTAGTAGGCAAGGATGTCAGGAAAATTGTTGAGTAGACATGTAAGTCAAGGAGTGATAGATGCGGGATGAAAATTGAGCCTATTAAGCAAGCAGACATCAAATTGATTTCTATGATACTTGGATATAGGTTTCATCACACAAGTTGATTGATTACATCAAGACAATCAAGCATGACAAGACCAAGATATTCAAGTTTGGGTCTTTGATCACTTACATGTATCTATATATAGCTTCAGAAAGTATTAGATTCATATTTGGACAAGTCCATTCCAACCATGCCACAGATATCTTACAAGGCAACCAATGAAAGTACTCTAAGAGATTACATAACATTGGAGTTGAAGACCTTTAGGGTCAAGATGCAAATGAGGTTCAAAATTCTAGAAAACATTGTTGAAAAGTACAAGGATACAATTTGTTTTATGGTTGAAATAGATACAACATGCATGGAGGTAGTAGCCCCTAGAACAAAGTGGATTCATCCACTTGGATATGAAGTAGAGGAACAAGTTTTAGAAGCATATGCTTAATTATTGCTTACAACTCCTACTAACCCTAATGAACCTAGATGGGGAACTTATGAGGAGAAGACAAGAGAAGTAGATGCCAAGCTAAACAACACATCAACAAAATGAAAGGTTGCTAAAGTCACATCAGAGATCTTGAGAATACATGGTGTGTCTCAATAAGATCTTTACAAAGAAAAAGAACAAAAGATTGCTTTGGAACTAATGAGTATAGATGCAGCAAAAGTTGAATCACAAGATCCCAAGTTGAAGAAGGCTAAGATAGAGAAATTTGATGAATAGAAGGATATAACTAATGATACTCCTTCTGCACCCAAGGAAACCATTGACCTTACTACTCCTCCTAAGTATAAGGAAATGCCAAAGAGGAAGAAAGAGGTTGGCACCAATCATCCATCCTTGTGAGCAACAAGAAGAAGAAAGAACACTCAAGCACCTCCTGAAATAAGTTTCAAACCTAGTCTCAGTGTGCTAAGTGCCAGAATAATTGATGAGGGGAAAATTGATCAAGTAAAGAAGTTTTATGATAAATATAGTGAAATAGACAAATCAGAGATTCATAGCATGATGATAAAGCACATGTTCAAGCTCAAAAGGATAGTCTTGGAACTAAAAACAATGATCCCTGATAATGTATGGAATATCCTAGAATTCCAAAAGAGACAAGCTATTTTAGAAGATCTGTAGATAAGGGAAAAGATCTTAGATAAAACTCTTCCTATATGTGAGCTAGAAGAAAAGAAGTTGTTAGATCTGGTGAAGCCTCACCTAAGAACTAAGACAATAACTCTGAATATAATGGATAAAAACTATGAATTAATTGCCAAAGAGATAGAGAAAGCCTTTGAGAAGGTTTTTATGAACAAAAACATGTATCCACCTACTGCACCCACAACACATGTACCCACAATGGTTACCAAAGGGTTAGAGACCATCAAGGTACAATCTATAGGTCCTCAAGATTCTACACCTGCAATAGAAGCATAAGCAAAGTTAAATAAGTCTATGCCCTTGATAGAATCACTCAAGGACAACACCATTATCATTGATAATGTAGAGATATCCATGGTGACCATTGAAACTAACTTGGACAAGTTTGAGGAAGATTTTGTGAGCACACAAGAAGCTAAAATTTTATGCAGCAACACACCTCCCATTCATCAAGAAGAGGTATTGATTGAAAATATAATAGATGAGAAAGAAGAAGAAGAAAAGATGGAAGAAAAGAAAGAAATAGAAAAAGAAAATAATAATGAACCATCAATTGAACTAGTCAAGGTAAAACAAGAAGTGATGGATAGCACTCCCATCACTCCCTCTGCAGCATTGTTGTCAAGTTTGACACCTAACACATCTAGTTTGGACTCATGGAGAGAAGAAGACCTGATTAAGTTCAGCATCTTAGCTATGGAGAAAGCCAAAGAAAAGAAAGTGATGAGGAATCCCCTCCTGGTAGAATCAGTAAACATTTTGAAAAATTTATTGCTAGAGGAAAAGAAAGTGTCAAAGATACACTCTGTTGATGATGTGAGTACAATCATCTCACATTTCAAAAGCAATTTCTCAAGCCTTGAATAATCTACATCCCTAGTTGTAGAAGAAAATTACTTAATGAAGAGGTTGAATGAATTGGTGAACAAATTTTCACTTGACCTCAGCTCACTCAAGGCTGGTCAAGCATCCCTAAAAGAATTTTTTGATCAAGGAAGAAGAATCATTGCAGAATGCATGGATCAAGATAAGCTTACTGATGCTCATTTTAGGAAAATAAAAGAGGTAGAAGCTATGATTGAGAAATTGAAGAGTTCAATGAAAGACAAAACCAAAGATGTGAACATGTGCAATAATGTCTACCAAGGACAGTTAGACAAAATTGAGGAGGTAGAAAAAGAGATGACAAAGTTAAGGGCTAGACAGACTCAATTGAGGAATGCTCTTGCGCCCTCATTAGACATTCTAAATTAGAACATCAAAGAGATTGATGCCACCATGATAACCAATGAGAAAGGTCCTTCCATAGATTTGAAGAAGATGGAGAAGCTTCAGTATGCATTATGCACCCATCTCCATATAGTAAGCTCTTTGATCTCATTTTGGAAGAAGGAGATCCAGAACCTAAAGATTGCATATCTAGATGTTTTCCCTCAGTAAGTGTGTATAGATATAATTTTTGTAACACCTTTGTCATTAATGTCAAAGGGTGAGTTGTGTATAGAATATGGATCATAATATGTATAGGGAGATATAAGTATATGTATAGATGACAAAAGTTTTTTGTATAAAGATAGTTAGCAACTTGGCCATATTCCTTTGTTGCCATCAATGAAAAAGGGGGAGATTGTTGGAAATTTGATGTATATGAATTAATATAGTGTTTTCATTATGGCAAAAAAGTCATATAGTATTTTGGAGTTAGCGCACTTGATAAAAGATCAAAAATTGGTTATGTATTGAAGATTGGATAGTGTACAGAGTTCCTGCAACTCAGAGCATCAACACACATGCATATGATAGAATTATGGTATGAACCCTAGAAGTTAATTTGGTTAGAATATATTCATGCTTAGTCTATGAGTGCATAATCAAATAATGAAGGATAAGAAAGATACAGTCAGTTGAATTTGCACAGCTAATGTGTGCCAGTGAAGAATAGAGTAAGTAGCTGATAGTTATCATTTTGTGTCGTGACTACATTATAATGTTGTAAAGGTTATGTGCCTATTGTAATTAGGTTGCTGACATGTATATGTAGACATGGAAAATTGGCAAAAAGGCTTAAATCAATCAAAAGGTGCAAACAAATCATCAAAATAGCATGAAAAATCAATAAATGGAACAAAGGCAATTCAAATCAAAGGAAAATTCAATTAAATGAATAAATGATTAAATAAAGCTTGAAAAGGGGAAAAACACTACGAAATTGATTAAATTCAGTTAATGACATAGTTGTTGAAATGAAAAATCAAAATGAACATCTTACCCTTCATGGCTAAATTTAATTACTTTAATTAATTAATAAATACTAATTTCCCTCAACAAAGCAAAAAGGAGACAAAATGGACACAAATCACTCACTTTTGTTGAAATGATCCAGCCTTTTGAAACCATTTAAATGATTGTCCCCTCCTTGTCCCCCCATTTATGGACAAAGCAAATTGCTTTGATCATAGTAGATTGTTCATCAAATAGAGCTAGAATTTGATAGAATAGATCTAAATTTGCATATCATATAGCTTAATTCTCATCTTTAGAGTGTCACTAGTGAGGATCATAGCTGAGAGCCTCATTTACCACTTTATTTTAGAGATCCATGAGATATTTAGATTAATTGTGCATTATTTAGATTAGTTTTCTTTGAATAGTGTAATTGTCTTTTAAATCTTGTTATTTCATGAAGGTGTAAATCACTCACACACAAATGGCACCCACCGTGGGGCCGTAGGCCTCAAATTCATCATTATTTTCATGTTATTTGCAAAATTTAGGCTAGAATTCAATGAATTTGCTCACTGTTTGTACGTTACAGAGAAGAAATCATGCTTGCCAGTAAAGAAGTCATGCCTAAAGCAAAGAAATGTGGTGGATGCCGAATTAAAATATCACCTACAGTCTAGACTCTTACGTGTTTTAGCCTGCAGAATCACGCTTTTGTGAAAGAAATCACGCGGTCAGAAATTAAACTCTCACATTTTGGATAAAGGATTGATGCCTTTGGTCATTTAAATGTCGCTTAATCAGACTTAAAAAGCCACTTTCAGGAAGTCATTTTACATCTAGTGTGAAGGTAGTACTCTGCCTTATTGATTTAATTTCTCGCTTTTGTCATTTTAAATCTCGCGTTTGATAAATTAGATGTCACGGTAATAGCATCAGTTTGTCACAGTCTTGTAAAGATTTCACACATGGATAAAATTAGACATCGCTCCTAGTTATTTTAATCTCACTTGAGCTCCATAAGGTGATGCTCGCGGTTAAAGTAATCACGCATTTGTGAAATTTAATCTTGCATATAGTCTGGACAATGTCCCATGGACTGTATTTATGTGTTTTATCAAATTGTTAAAATGATGATTGAATTTTAACTCTATGTCCATTTTTCTATCTCAGGTACATGCTCTGTCGCAAAAAATTGCTCAAAATTTTTTTTTTTTCTTTTTTGCATGCAAAAAAGAAACAAAAAAGGACATCCTATTAGAGTATACCTTGCACCTTTTGGATTTAATTTGAAAATATTTGAGTTCAAAATAAATCAAGAGCATAATCAATTTGATCATTTTAAGCTTTTTGATTTTGGTTTCCCCTCACTTTGTATGAATTTGTGTTGACTAATTTGTTGGTGGAGGGAACGTTTTGCTAAGGTAAGGGAAGGATTTGGAGAGAAAATGAGAAAATCTACTACTTAAAAATGCACCTAGCCTTTTCTAGCATCATTTGAGGTATTTTTCTCATCAAGCTTGCACATTCCCTTAGCTTGTGGCATTTCAAAGTTCAAAACATAGTTTAATCATAAAAGGGAAAGAATAAACACTTCAATTCTAAGAACCCCTTTGTCACGGGGTTGAAAAAGAACAAATTGATTGTAAGTGTTTGGGAGAAATCCACTTTTCATGCTTTCAATGAACATGTTTAAAACTTAGTGAGCTCACCTCCCGAGATTGCCTTAAAGGGCCAGTGAGAGGGACAGCCCAAAGTGGGATACACTTGCTGTTGCCGCAAGAATCTAACCCACTATAAAAAGAAACGCGTGTATCCTTAATGGGGTGCATGACAAAAGGATTTTAGCCCTTTCGAACTTCCTCTAGTAGTCTTAATAGATTGCACAAAATCATGCTTCGGTGCGTGTGGGAAGCCCCTTAACATACTTGGGGGATGAACGGCTAAGATCCATTTTGAATGGAATCCACACTACAAAATGGTAAAAATAGCAAAAACTACCTAATAGAGCCATTTACAAGCCAAATTTGTGCTAGGTAGCTTTCTTGGAAGTCTTTCTTATGATAAAACCCATGGAAACATTTGAGAATATACACATTAGAGTGATCTAGGGATATGGTGAACTATTGCTATGTGTGTTGCGATTGTCTTCAACTTTTCAAACAAGAAGTTTCAAAGTACTTGATCAAACTACAATTAAATTTTTAAATCTTATAAACTGATCAATACCATTTACCCATTCCAAACCAACCCAACCAGATTGAAATTAAAGAAGGAAGGATTGATCCATAATGATGAGCCTATTTGAGAAACAAATCAATCCTATTATGGAGCATAATTATCAAAGTCAAGATCAAGATCTCCATAGGAATCAAAGTGATGAGCTTTCTGAAGATGATGTTGTTGAAGCATCCCAAAGTCCCAGGTTTCTGGAAATAATGGAATTACTTTTGAAGTGGGATAAAGAAGCATACTTTCTAACTTTAGCTCAAGCAGGAGCTAAACTTCCTTATAATTATGACACATCAAACTTGAGAAAGAATGAGGAAAAACAAAGAGATACATCATATAAAAGGCCATTATTAATATCAAGCTATTCTTTTCAAAGTGATGAGGTGTGTAAAGATTATGTTGTGAGAGCATCCCAAGATCCCATGTTTATAGAGATAATGGAATGAATTTTGGACTGGGATAAAGAAGCATATTTCCTAACTTTAGCTCAATCAGGAGCTAAGCTTCCACACAATTATGACACATCAACCTTGAGAAAGGATGAGGAAAAACAAAAAGATATTTTATCTAAAGAGCCATCATTAAGATCAATTTGGCCATTCCTTTATGATGATGGGTCATCTGTATCTTCATCCTCCTCACAAAAAGAAGCATTTTAGAGAAACAAAGTTATCTCAGATCAAAGGAAATTGCATAATCAACCTATTTGTGATCAAGATAATAAAGAGTATGGAGTGAAAAATAATGCTCTCAAGAAAGATAATAAACCTCCATATAGCAAGAGTAATCCATTCATCCTTTGTCCATCTCCTAACAAGGTTTCTCCCTGGATGACTTGTACACCTTTCATCCTTCATCCATCTCCCGAACCTCTATCTAGCAAAGACCCTCCCATAGCTAGAATTCCTTTCATCTTTTCTTCATCTCCCAAAGCTCCACAATTATCCAAAATTCCTCCATCAAAGAATGAGCCTAATGATGACACTTTTCCCATTAACTATGTCTACCCTCAAGGGCTACCTCTAAAAGAAACCCAAGCTAACTCACATCTTGCTACAGATTATTTCCATGCTTCAAAGGTCTTAGAACCCAAAGCTTCATGTGCCTCAATGCCTATTATACCTATTCAAGAGGATCCTACACCATTCTTCCAAACATTCCCCACACATATCCAAACATCTACCTTGTCCTTAGAAGTGGCTTCATATCAAGAGGATAATCTAAAAAGAAAAGAAACAAATATTGATAAAGATCAAGATCAAGATTATATACAAACCCCTCCCATATTTGATGAAGGTCCCATATCCTGTGAACCTTATGATGATCCCCTTGCATCCTTTCATGTCTTTCAAGATGATATCCTTCTGTTCCAAGAACAAAGTACCCTTCCAAGTTCCATATTTTCTCCACTTCCTGAGCAAGATCAAGATATCCCTTCCATAACTTCCAATGAGCATATTGAAAATCAAGAGCAAAATACCATCTCTACACAATTTGAAGATCCTTGTCAAGATCAAAGTATCCCATCATTTCCTTGTCATATTCCTCCATGTTCACCTCAAGAAAACATCATTCTTCCAAATCCCTTGCAAGATAATGAATCCCTTCAAGCTTCAGTTGATCCTATCGAAGCTACTGATGAGCCTATTAGTATAAAGATAAATATTAAATATGAGAACATTGACGATGCAGCTCCTTTCAAAGATATTGATATCCCTTTCACACCTTATATCCACTCCATATCTTTGAATTGCAGCAAAGCTCTTGCAATTTGCATCCACATCACTCACTTATCATTTTTCATTGCTAATTAGCTTAAATTGCTTTGATCATAGTAGATTGTTCATCAAATAGAGCTAGAATTTGATAGAATAGATCTAAATTTGCATATCATATAGCTTAATTCTCATCTTTAGAGTGTCACTAGTGAGGATCATAGCTGAGAGCCTCATTTACCACTTTATTTTAGAGATCCATGAGATATTTAGATTAATTGTGCATTATTTAGATTAGTTTTCTTTGAATAGTGTAATTGTCTTTTAAATCTTGTTATTTCATGAAGGTGTAAATCACTCACACATAGTATATATGTTTGATTTTAAACATGCTTAAGCCAATTCATTTGGAAGCATTGTATGTAATAGGTTTAAGGGATGACCTAGTTGTTTATTTTGTATGCGTGTATAAATATGAGATGCTCCCAATGTATTTAGTATGAATGTTGATAGAGATTTGTTCTAAGTAGAGAAAAAGTATGTGAAGAGCCATTAAGATGTATTAGAGCTTTGCAAGAGGTCAAAGCATCAGTGTATCAAAGGAACTAATCTAACAAGTAGTGTCACAGTGATAGTTCATCCAACAGATATAGTGTGTATCTTAGATCAGAAGGTTGTAGCCTTCACCACTTGAGCAGTGAGCTCTTGGATAGTGCATCCTCTCCCCTAATAGGGACTATTGTAAAAGACTCCTAATAGGGTCTGACCCTTAACAAGGTCTACTATACTTAATGCATTTTAAAGAAACTCCTAATAAGGTTAAGGATCTTCTAACAAGGATCATTAAACACTAGTATAGAATATTAGTGGGTGTCAATTCCCACCAGGGTTTTTACCTATTTTGGGTTTCCCCATAATCATATTGGTGTCATGTGTTGATTTCATGTTTCATGTTTATGTGAATGTTTATTTTAGTTCTTAAGTATTCAAGCTCTTTTTAAATATTAAAGTAGAAAAGATAAAATATAGTGAACATTGATTCACCCCCCCCTCTCAGTGTTCCCATTCCTAACAATAACAAGAGAAGCTAAGGAAAGGTTGAGTTATTTGATACTTCAATGGGTACTTGATTAGATGACACATTAATAAGATAATGTATTGTTTATCTAAGTAAGAAGAAGACTGAAGAAGTAGGCTTAACCGAGAAAAAGTGTAGAAATCTAGTTTAAGTTGCGTGATGTTTAGTGTCGACCAAGCGCTAGTGAATGATGAGTTGATGCAGGAGCATCTTGGGTCCTTGGTAATCCTGTGTCACCAAAAAGCATTTGGAGTTTTTTTTGTGTTGCTTGATTTTTGCTTTGATCGAGTTGGTCAGTAGTTGGTCTATTTCCTTTGGTTACTGAGTGTGGTTAGTTCACTCTTGGGTAGTCAGCTATTTCACTAGTGCTTAGCATTGCCTATATGCTACTCAGTTATCTTGCTTACCGATAGGTCTAGTTTTATTTCCTATTGTGGCTGACTTGTGCATTTATATTGGATCATGTAATTAATGTTGGAATCCATCATTACAAAGTGTGTGGTCCCAAATTTGACCATTACTTCTATTAGTTGTGCATCTCAAGGCCAACTCAGCTCAGTAGCTTCTTGTATAAATGTAGATGTTTGGTTGTAGTTTAGGGAGTCAGTTTTGATAGAAGATAGTAGAGATTAGATTGGAGATTTGTAATAGATCCTCGCATGTTGGAAGACTTTCAGGATTCATTGTGATAGCTTTCCTAAATTGGGAAGGCAATACAACCCGGCATGTATGATTCAAATTGATGATAATATATGAAAGGATATCATTAGGGTGCACCATCCTTTGGCCCCTCTTGCTCCCTGGCTTGTGTCAGGTGGTATCCAAGTGAGGTGAGATATTGATCTAGTTTTGTGGATCTAGGTTTGCAGGTTCCTCTTGAAACCCTCATTGATTATTGTGGGGTAGCAGATTGTGATCTAACCTACAATTGTAGAGGGTTATCAAGATGGTTCATGGGAGGCAAGATGAAGATTTAGGATTGGTAGATATGCTAACACAAATTGTTGCTAGATTAGAAGTAGTAGAAACATCACAAAGAAGAGGCAGACATCTTGAAGATGTTAGTGATGATAAAATTGAAGAAGAACATGTGAATGTAGAACCTTCTCATGTTATGGATCAAGGTGAAGAAATATTTTTGAAGAATTTGACAAGTCTGAAGTCAACACCACATTTTAATCCTCTTGAGTATAGTGGAAAGCTACATTTTGATGAATTGGTAGACTGGATCACCGAGATGGAAATGTATTTTGAATATGAAAATGTTCCCGAGGATAAGAAGGTGAAGATTGCAAGTGCAAAGTTTAAAAGTCATGCATCCTTATGGTGGGAACATCTAAAATAGGATAGAAAAAGGAAAGGAAAAGACAAAATCAACGTATGGAGTAAGATGGTCAATAAATTGAAAGGAAAGTTCTTACCCTATGATTATTAGATTAACCTAGTTTGGCGAATGCAAAGTTTGAGACAAAAAGATAGTTCAGGAAAAGAGTATACTGAGGAATTCTATAAACTAGATGTCAGATCTAGACATGATGAAGATGATGTGGAAAGAATTAGTAGATACCTAAATGGTTTGAGCATTTCCATCCAAGAGGAAATTAGTATGGTCAAGTTGGAGAACATTGAAGAGGCTTATCAATTTTCTTTGAAGGCCGAGGAGAAATTAAACAAGAGACGTGAGCAAAGACAGAGAGGTCGAGGTAGATCTAATGGTGAAATTGGTAGATCTAAACCAGAAAAGAGAAATCTAGATAAAGGCAAGAATGACTGGAAAGGTGAAAGTTCTAGAGGTAGAGGCAGTAACTACGGAGTTGGTTAAGGTAGAGGAAGTTTTTGAGGAACTTGTTATAATTGTGGAGAAGAAGGACATAGATCCTTTGAATGTACATAGTATAGTAAGAAGGCTGGTAGTAGTAGAAATGATTTGGTGCAAGAAGAGTCATCAAATGAACCTAAGAGAGAAAATAACTTGATGGTAAGGAGAGCACTGTGGAATGAAAGCAAGAAGGAAGATCCAGTAAGGAAATTTTTGTTCAAGACCAGATGTAGAGTTTCTGATAGAGTTTGGAAGGTAATCATTGACAGTGATAGCTTGCAGAACCTGGCATCTAAAGAGATGGTCACAAAATTGCAATTGGAAAGGTTGGTACATCCGAAGCCCTATCAGATTTCATGGATCAAAGATGAGCATACACTCCTGGTAAGTGAACAATGTTATGTGAATTTGAAGATTGGGAAATACTATGATAAGGTGTTATGTGATATCATGCCTATGGATTATTGTCATATTTTGTTGTGTAGACCTTGGAAATATGATAGACATGTTCTATATGATGGGAGATTACATAAGTATACTATTATGGCTGATGGAAAGAAACAAATTTTGTTACCATTGATGGAAGAACCCATTAGTAATGTTTGCACATCTGTAAAAGTTTGTTTAATGGAAGGATGAAAGTTTGTTAATTCTTTGAAGAGGAATGATGTATGTTTTGTCAAGTATAGTGATATCATTTTTGATAATGTACCTAATGGTTTTCCACCAAAAAGAAGCATTGATCATTGTATGGATCTAATCCCTAGAGCTAGTTTATTGAATAAGGCACCTCATCAGTTGACACCTACTAAGAATCAAGAATTGAACCGACATATTCAAGAGTTTCTAGAGAAAGGTTTGATTAGAGAAAGTTTGAGCCCTTGTGTAGTACCTATTGTATTGGCACCAAAGAAGAATGGAGAATGTGTACTGATTCTAGAGCAATCAATAAGATAACAGTGAAGTATAGGTTTCCTATACCGAGAATGGATGATATAATGGACAATTTGACTGGAGCAAAGTATTTCACAAAGATTGATTTGAAAAGTGGGTATCATCATATTAGAATCAGAGAAGGTGATGAATGGAAGATTTCTTTTGAGACAAAGGAAGGTTTGTATGAGTGGTTGGTTATGCCTTTTGGTTTAACTAATGCACCGAGTACTTTTATGAGATTGATGAATGAAGTTTTGAAGAAATTCTTGGGTAAGTTCATGATTGTATATCTAGATGATATTATAATATTTAGTAAGACCATAGAAGAACATTTGTTGCATGTTAGACAAGTTTTGTAGAGATTGAAAGAAGAGAAGTTGCTGATAAATTTGAAAAAGTGTTCATTCATGAAAGAAGAGATTGTGTATTTGGGATTTGTTATTTTAGCTGATGGTTTGAAGATGGATCCTGAAAGGTTGAAGCTATTTTGAATTGGCCTACACTTATGAATGCTAGTGAGGTAAGATCATTTCATGGTTTGGCAAGTTTTTACCAAAAATTCATAAGGAATTTCAGTTCAATTTTTAATGCTATGACTGAGACTATGAGAGTAGACAAAAGAGAATTCAAGTGGACACATGGAGCTGACAGAAGTTTTGAGACCCTGAAAAGGAAGGTTGTTGAATTACCTTTTTTGGCATTACCTGATTTTAGTTAAGTATTTCAAGTAGAATGTGATGCAAGTGGAAGTGCAATTGGAGCTATGTTGAGTCAAGAAGGTAAACTTGTTGCTTTCTTTAGTGAAAAGTTGAATGATTCTAGAAGGAAATATTTTGTGTATGATCAAGAATTCTATGCTATTGTTCAAGCACTAAAAAAATGGAGACATGATTTGATACCAAGTGAATTTGTCTTGTATACCGATCATAAGGCTTTACAATATTTGGGTAGTCAGAATAAGTTGAATCAAAGACATATGAAATGGGTTAAGTATTTGTAGAGTTATACATTTGTGATAAAGCATAAGAGTGGAGTCACTAATTGAGTTGGTAATGCATTGAGTAGAAGAAGATCTTTGATGACCGAGATGAAAATTGAAGTTCTTGGTTTTGATGAGATGAGAGGTTTGTATGAAAATGACCCTGATTTTTCTAAGCCATGGAGAAAGTGTAGAGCACCTATTCAAGATCAACAAGATACTAAATGGGCTGAATATTTTATTTAGGAAGGTATGTTGTTTAAAGGTATTTAGTTGTGTATGCCAAGAGGAGTAATGAGAACTAATTTGATAAAAGAGAAACATAGTAGTGGTTTGGCTGGACATTTTGGTATTGATAAAACATGGAATTTTCTTAAGGAGAAGTACTATTGGCCACAGTTGTATAAGGATGTTCAAAAATTTATGAAAAGTTGTGGAATTTGTGAAGTTGCAAAAGGAGTAAGTCAAAATACTAGATTGTATACACCAATTGTTGTTCCTGAGAAACCTTGGATTGATATCAGTATGGACTTTGTTCTTGGCTTACTGAAGACAGTAAGAGGTAATGATTCAATATTTGTTGTTGTAGATAGATTTTCAAAGATGGTAGATTTTATACCTTGTAGAAAGACATCAAATGTATTACATGTAGCAGATCTTTTCTTTAAGGAAATTTTCAGATTGCATGGATTACCAAGGAGTATTATATTTGACTGAGATAGTAAATTTGTTGGTTATTTTTTTAAAACACTTTGGAAAAAATTTGGAATTGAGTTGAAATATAGTTCTACATTTCACCCACAAACTAATGGATAAACTGAGGTTGTGAATAGAAGTTTGGGAAATCTATTGATATGTTCAGTTGGAGACACACCGAGTAATTGGGATTATGTGTTAGCACAAGCAGAGTTTGCATATAATAATTCAATGAATAGGAGTACTGGAAAGACACCATTTGAGATTTTGAATGGCACAAAACTAAGAGGAATATCTAATTTGAGAGACATCATTGATGAGAATAAGAAAAGTGGTGAAGGAGTAAAGTTTATTGAGTACATGAAGACATTGCATGAAGATGTGAAGCTGAAGCTAGAAGACAGTAATTAGAAATACAAAGACAAATCTGATAGATCCAGGAGACATAAAACTTTTGATGTTGGTGATGAAGTGATGGTTCATTTGAAGAAAGGTTGATTTCCTGTTGGAACATATGGAAAGCTAAAGATGAAGAATTTTGGACCTTGCAAGATTTTGAAGAAGTTTGACAATGAAAATACATATGAGATTGAGTTACTTGATGACATGGACATAACACTGATTTTCAACATTGCTGATTTGTATGAGTATCATGAACCTAATGAAGAAGTAACAGTACCGATAGAATATCCTAAGAAGTAGAATGATGAAGTTCAACCGATTTTGAAGGAAAGAGTTGGCAAAAGTACAAGAGGAAAATAGTACATGGAATATTTGGTTAAGTGGAAGAATAGACCGATGGAAGATAGTTCATGGATTTCAAAGTCTGAGTTGGATGTAGCTCGGACTAGACCTACTTGTAGACACCTAAATTTGATTACATTATTTAGTAATTTTATTTAATCTTCTCCTAAGGAATTTTATTAATTAAATATTATTATTTAATTAATTTATGTCATCTCCTAGTTAATTAATTTAATTAATTAACTATGGCCCAATTAATTATCAAAATGACAAACCTATAGTCTAATAATTAATTAAATCCCTATTCTTCTATTAATTTAAATGGATACATTTATCTAAATGAATTAATTCATAAATGCCCTTTTTCCTACCACTTGAAATTAAATAAAATATTTAATTCTAAAAATCCTAATTCCCCTCCATTAGCTAATAACCCATGCTTAGCTAATCTAACCCTCCACTTATTCTCTCTCCTCCCATCACATCCTCCTAATCCTCCACTTACCCTCTAATCCAAGCCTAAATCACCCCTTAAGCATGTGCACAAACATAATCCAAGATTAAGAAATGCTAATCCAACTCAAAATCAACCCTTATGACAACACCTCCACATCCTCCAATGAGAAATCGTAAGGCCTCTTACACCTCTTACACACTTGTCCCCTCTCACACCTTCCAAAGTTGACACATCCCTCAAGCATTTGACCTCTCCTCTCATCCTCCCTCATTGTGACACTTGTAACAATGCTATGCATTTTGAGAAAGCACAATCCATGTGCTCTCCCTTGGATGCATCTCCACCATTGCTCACTCCCCTTTTGCCTCTTAATCTTGACCATCCATTTCATCCATCTTTCTATAAAAGAGAAGCTCTCCTCCTTCATTTTCATCCATCATTGAAGAAAAGTTATTATTCCCATTTCTCTCTTGAAGCTTGAAGCATAGTCCATGAGCACACATCCAATCTATTGGAAAAATCTTCCACATTTGGAGACTTTGAGGTTTTGAGGTTTGCATTTCCTTTTGGGTTTTGTCTTCATTTTGTGGGTCTTAGCATAAGTGTTATCTAATTTTTTTTGCTGAATTCTTAGCTTGCTTTCCATTCCTTAACACTACATTTTTTTGTATTACACTACCAAATGATTCGGAGAATCATTTCTAAATAACCCTAGGTGTCTGATGTAGGAGCATCTTGGGTCCTTGGCAATCTTGTGTCACCAAAAAGAATTTGGAGTTTTGTCTATGTTGCTCATTTTCTTCTTTAACCGAGTTGGTTAGTTTCCTTTGGTTACCGAGTGTGGTCAGTTCACTCCTAGGTGGTCAGTTATTTCACTGGTGCTTAGCATTGCCTGTCTACTACTCGATTATCTTGCTTACCAATGGGTCTAGTTTTATTTCCTATTGTGGCCAACTTGTGCATTTATATTTGATCATAGAATTAATGTTGGAATCCATCATTGGGAAGCATATGGTCCCAAATTTGACTATTACTTCTATTGATTGTGGATCTAAAGGCTGACTCAGCTTGATAGCTTCTTGTATAAATGTAGATGTTTGGTTGTAGTTTAGGGAGTCAGTTTTGATAGAAGATAGTAGAGATTAGATTGGAGATCTATAATAGATCCTCACATGTTGGAGGACTTCTAAGATTCATTGTAATAGCTGACCTAAACTAGGAAGGCCTTACAACCCAACATGTATGATTCAAATTGATGATAATATATGAAAGGATTTGGCATTCTCTTTCTCACTCTTGTTGTTTGTTGCTTCCACATGTGTGTTGCAGGCTTGGATCATTAGGGCACACCATCCTTTGGCCCCTCTTGCTCCCTACTTTGTGTCATGAGTAAATTTAGTGTTGATCAAACATCAATTTATGCCGAGTAACATGAAATTGTGGAGTGATAGTATTTGCTGAGGAAGATAGTTTGTATCTAGATGACTAAGATATGTAGTGATGAATGAGGAGAAGAAAAAAGTATTGACTGAGTGTCAGTAATTTATATTTGGAGAAAGAATTCAGATTCCCATCCAACATGGTTGAATTCTTGGAATATGTAAATCATGTTGACTTTATTAATTGATTGTATGGAGAATTTAATGCATGAAAAATCATTTTATTACGGATTCAAAGAGAAGTTTGAAAATGTATCTAGAAGGAAGGATGAATAACATAAATGATGGAAGGATTCAACGGATATGACCTAAACCTAAGATCTATGGAGGAGATTAAGCAACAAAATATGGATCTACCTAATTGAAGAGATATAAAGGAATTTCCCAAGTGTGAGGTTACAACATGGGCTAAAGTTATTGATGTTATTAACTAATCAGTCTAAGTAGAAGGCTGAAGGTGAAACTGTTAAGGAGTTGATCAGATTTTTGATTTCTTGAAGTGAATTCTGAGCATATCAGTGATGAAGATGGAAATGAAGCTCAGTCATTAAATCAACATATATGTGCAAAGTGGATCTATTATTTGCAAAGTGAGTTGTATGTTTTTCAGACCAAAAACAACGGTTACTTTATAACCATTGTATTGGTCTAAATCCTTTAATCAAGGTTGAACTAATAGTCATTATATAGATCCTTTAATCAAGGTGCCATTCTAATCGAATGTACTTAAATCCTTTAACCAAGTCACTTTTGACATAGTCTTTAAATCCTTTCATAGGGTCACACCTAGCAGTGTGTTTGTAAACCTTTAACAGGGTTGGCTTTTCATAGAGCTCACTTCAAAAGAGTGAAATATCAGTAACATGTTACAAAGTGGGTTTTACCAAGTTGGGTTTCCACTATAAATCCTGGTGTTATACTTGTGTGAATGTTGTTATATTCTGCAAGCTAATTACTTTTGGATAGTGGACTACATGTTATATGTTTCTGATAAATACTTTAGAGACCCAATTGTGTTTGTGATTAGATCTAAGATTATTGAAGTATTTGAAAGTTCAATTGGTATATTTGGACCTAAGAACATTTGATTCACCCCCCCTCTCTATTATTCTAAATAATTCTAATAGTACGCACCATGAAAGAAGAAGAACACACAAAGTATAAAAATAGAAGGCATGTGTGTATGTCAAAGGGAAATGGGTGTGCATAGAAGAGGAGAGGTAGTGCACAATAGAAGAAAATAAGTGCAATATAAAATGAAAGCATGACATAAAAACTAAAAGGGAAAGCGGTAAATCACTTTAAAATAATGAAGCAAGCTAGGCCCAAAGTGGGTCCAGCTAAAAAAAAATTGATTTCAATCAATTGAGCCTCAAAATATGATCTGAGTGACCGACTTCTACAAATGGAAATGATTCAAACAATGCCAGACATTTAAAAAATTTGATTTTCAATAATCATTTCCAAGTCACCAAATTTGAATAAACTACCTCCAGGAACACCATTAAAAGACTAATCAAAACTTATCACTGGACGTTGGTAGCTTGCAAATATGAAATTTGTACTACAAATAGTCACTCCACCAGACATATGTCATCAAAGTTACATAGGGAAAATTTTTTTAAAAGTTAAAATCAACTGTTTGAATTCATTTTTTAAATGCAAACTAGAATCACTGGGAACCTACTGTTAAGAAGATGCACTAAAAATATCCAATGAAGAGCTATGTTATCAATATCCTAAAATTTCTCATCCTCATGCTAAAACTTAAAAAAAATAAAAATTGGTTCTTAGACCTAATTGTGAGGTTTTATGGTTAAAACCCTAAGTTTTCAAGAAGCCCTAGCTAGTCTTAGCATTGTTATATTTTTGCGTTACATTTTGGCTCACTAATTCTCCAAATATGCATGTGCAATTTTCACCCCTTTTAAAGTGACCACTTTACATGTTATATTGTTAAGTTGTCGAACAAGATACCTTTTTAATATTTCTCTCAAAGCCTAAGTTTCCTGTAAATTTTTTTGAGTGACTAACCCTTTAAAAATGAGTGGCTGTCATGAAATCTCAAGGCTCCCTATTGTCATAATTTATAACATGCAATCTAGTGACAAGTGAACATCTATCTTGGTGGGCCCATCTTCGATGTTGTGTTGGTGATTTAAACCAAGTAATGTATCAATGACTATCCTTATACCATTGGGTCGAGATGATTCCTTTTTAAGCATCATAATATAGTGACAAGCATCCGATCAAGCTTTATTGAAAGTAGTAGGATTTTGGCATGTCAGTCTCGGTGGCATGTTTTTCAAGTTGA
Organism: Chamaecyparis obtusa; assembly: GCA_027943335.1. Classification (NCBI taxonomy): domain Eukaryota; kingdom Viridiplantae; phylum Streptophyta; class Pinopsida; order Cupressales; family Cupressaceae; genus Chamaecyparis; species Chamaecyparis obtusa. The sequence goes on along the minus strand of BSBK01002925.1, from coordinate 743,282 downwards.
CACCTATCTTAGGTGATGTAGTAGCTGTGGAGTCAAACTTTTCAAAGGGTAAAACATCAATTGATCTTACGGTTGTCATTATACCACTGATGAAAGATGTGAAGTTTCTAAGCTTCACGATATAGCGATGACTGCTTGATGCTATATGATGGACGAGATGGTGAGTGGGCCCTAAATTACCTATGTCACTTTGACATATGTGCCTTTAATTGGTTGAAATAAGTATGATGTGGTGATCGATGAGATGTTTGATATTAAAGAAGAAAATGAGAAAAGGGCCCACCCACCTATTCCTGTAAATGTGGTAGCTTTTGATTCAGCAGAAAGTTAAGTAAAGTGTCATAGTAGGGTTGGCCTTCTCAGATGGTTAAGGTTTGACAAGATCTCATGGTTTTTGGTATGCCATTGAGGTAAAATGCATGATTTTTAAGCTTCGCAGTATAGCAACAGTCACTGATATTTTTTAAAGAAGAGGACTAAAAGTTGGGTCCTTTGTTGCCAAGTCATGCTGACACAATCATTTCTTATTGGCTAAAGGTCAGAGGTGACCTGTTAGGTTGTTAGTATACTTGACATTGAGGATAAAGTTAGGATTTTCTTCCTATTGATCTATCTGACATGGCATTTGCTGATTTGATGAAGGTTTCAAAAGGGAAGGTGGGGTCATTGCTTTGGGAAAAGATAAAGTGCTATGAGTTGGAAAGAATCATGTGGTTGTCGTTACATCTCTAAATGAAGATTCTCAGATTCTATGCTCGTGCTTTAGCGACAAGATGGCACTTGTCCACTCTGATCAAGGTAAAGTTAAGTTTTGATTTTCCCACATGGTTAAATTAAGTTGTTCTCATTGGCTAGGAACTAGTTTGGGGAAAGTAAAAGGGAGGTTGCGCGACTATTTTTGCTGATTCTCCAATGTGCCAAAAAGGAAACAATATCAACAGTCTGAATTCAAATTTTTTCTCTGTGACATTGCTCACATCCTATGAATGCTGAGGCCACCAATTTTTAGTAATGGTGGACTTAATGAGCTACGTGCGAATGAATTCTAAGTGGTTGGCAACATTATATACCCAAAATTTGATTGTTGTTTTCTTTACCACTCTCATAAGCATTTTGGCAAACTAGATTGTTCTTTGGAGTGATATCAAGTGAAGTTTTTTCAAGTGCTTGGTAAGTCATAATTTTTTGAATTCAAGAATTGTTTGAAGTCTATGAAGGAATTGTAAGAAAATTATGTTACTAGCTGATAGTTTTTAGGGTTTTCTTGGGAATCTATACATTGTTTTAAGAAGCCCTAATTAAAATTTTGCCAAAGAGAAGACTATCTAGGAGGACAAAATACAAGGATAGGGGTGTCTTTGAAGACTTAATGCAATTTCTCCCGCATTTAGATAATTGGGCAGCTAGACTGAAAGAATTGGTCCCGAGGAACCTTAAGGATTATGTAAATAGTGGGCTTCATGATAGATGGAATTGGATGAGAGATGCTAGGGTGGGAGAAGATTATAATGACCTCATTTTGTTCAAAGTAGCTTACTCATAGAGGAATTCTTGCACCCCCCTCAGCAACATTTGGCAATTTGATATAGGAAAGTTGGTAGTTCCTGGAGTTTTCATAGATGCAGAATTGTTAATTCAAATCACTAAGTGCTATGATCCTATGACAAAATGTGTCAAGAATATAAATGGAAATAATTTGATTAGTATCATAGAAGATGAGATTAGGGAGGTCTTCTCATTGAATGACCCTTCTGTTGGGTTGGAGAAAATAGATTTTACAAAATTCATAGAGGTATATGAAGCCCAGTAGGATTATTTGAGGGCAGGGCCTCTGAGGGATTTTTTAGACTAGATTGAATCCATCTGTGTCATCAGTCCAAGTACACTAGAGCCTTTCAAAATGGATTTATTCAGTAAAAGAGCACAGGGTTTTTATAAGTCTTTGACTTTAATCCTAGAGCATGATGAGGCCGCTCATATGCCAATTCCATATATGTTCATGATGGTGCAATTATTACATCCCCAATTGGCACTAATCTTTGACTTTTCCTCTCACTTGGCTGAGCTAATCCATGAGGGATTGATGGGAATAAAGAATATGAAGGTTAGTAGGCCCTTTGGGTGGTATTCAATTCTTATAGATATGTTCTTGTACAAGGGTGAGCAATTTTTCAGCTCAACAATCAATATTGTTAAGGAAAGAAATGGAGAAACCCTTCCAATTCAATTGTGGACCACAACTTTGTCATGGGATAGAGTTGATGCCAGTTTCATTGCCTTTGACAGGGATTTTGTTTCAAGACTTAGGACACTATTATTTTTTGACAATCCTAGAATCCCAAGGGTGTTGCTAAGATTAATCAGGCCAAAAGAATATTGTCAAGACATCACTAGAGTCCATAATTTTGGTGCTATCCTTTTATATCCTATTTCCAAAGTTTTTAGAGTATATGGTTGCATAAAAGCACCTTACATTTTTCCCTACCAAGTTCCATTGAAGGTAGGATATGTTGAAATTCTGAGGATGATTGGTGACCTATAGGACAATGCCCTTACTGGTAAAGGAAGAGGGACTTTCTTCACTGATATTAAAATTTCCCATCAGTACGTTATAACTAAGGGAGGATGGGTATATTTGAACCAAGTATTGCAACCCTATAGAATGCCTATAGCTATAGTAAGATGTGCAGATAATGAGGGTTTCCTATCAGGGATGTTTAGAAATAAGATTAGGTGTGCTCTTATGGAGCACCAATTCAATTTTCTTGAGGATATAATAAGGAATGAGTTTGACCTCCAAACTCAAGAAATAAAGAAGGAAAAGTGGGTGATCTACAAGAAGACTCTAGATTTCATCAAGAATTTTGATAGAACTTATGATCCATTAAAGGGTTTTGAGCCATGGGCAAGAAAGGTAGAGGCTCTCATGAGGCATTTTGAAGGCATCATGCATGCAGTGAATGAGAAGAGGGCTGTTGTGAGCAAGACAAACCCTAAGAAAGTTAAATTTTGAGCTAGCTAGGATATGTGAAATTGACCCCAAGGGGAATCTATACTATGCAAAAGAGAAGTGGGTACACTATTCTCTTACCAACACAATAGAGAGGTGAGGACATTCCTTCTACTTCTAGAGGAAAGAGGCCTATGAATGATCCAACAATGCAAGGACCTTCTCCAAAAAGGCAAAGACAACAGGGATCAGGGTCATAAAAAAATGTCTACTATCCTTCTCAGTCCTCCTCGCATTTAAATGAACATGGGGTAGCAAAATAGTTGGTACAAAAGAGGAATGAGGGAAACATTTTTGTTTCCAATGATGAGTTGCAAGAAGGAATGCTAGAGGCACCTAAGGAGGTTGCAATGGACCTTACTTTTTTTGAATTTGGGGGTAAACAAATTGACCCTATTTTAAAATAGGCTAGTGACTCTTTTGTTGCTGATGACCAATTTGTTAAGACTAGTTCATTTTTCCAATTTTTTTTTGGAGAATGAAAATAAATCAGTTCAAAGTGATCTGTAAGAAGAAGAAAGAAGAGTTCCCTAATAGGGACATAATAGAGATAGAAACTGAAACCAAGGGAGAAATGATGAAGTAGTTTGAAAAGATTACTCCTGAGGAGGGAAGAGCTATGGTCCATACTCCAGGGGTGTTGATTTTTCTAGAGTGGGATACTGCTGATGCAATAGTCTTTGATCAAGTCAGGAAGAGCAAGGTAAAGACTCTTGCTACTATAGAATAGGCCCAACAAGCTACTAGGGGAATTTATTTTTTAGAAGATCATCCTGCCTTAGTAATGTGGTCCCTTAAGAGGGAGGAAGACAAAGGAAAAAGAGATGCTCTCTCTATGGAATATGCAGGAAATTTATTGGTACAAAGAGTAGGTGAGACCTCTAGTGTAGAAGCTTCAAACCTAATTTTGGAGATTGTGAAATTTAATGTCAAAGTTGCAGAGAAAGATGCACAAGAAAAAGAAGAGCTAAGGTTCAACTTTGAAATTGTCCTCAAGTCCTACAATGAGCTCAAGATAGAGTTGATCCAAAAGGACAAATTACTTGTTGATCTGTTAGGACCATAGGATCATAGGTCACCATAACTAATGATAGCTAACAAACCTACAATGGCTTAATCATCTAGCCCTATCATTGAGTTTCCACCATCGCCCTACCCAAAGACATATTTAGATGCAAGACTTAGTTGGGAAAAGAAAAAATTTCTTGAGGAAACCAATCATTTCAAAAGGAAGAGGAAAGAATTGGATAGGATAAGGGAAGCATACTTGAAAGATAAGAGCCTTTTGAAGCAAGAATATGAAGACAAGGTAACAGAGGCTGTTATGCAGTTTTCTACAAACTTGAATCCCATAGTCTTGTTTGACCATGCTAGAAGGCTTAGAACACTACTCACCTCATTGGATAAATATAATTGTGAGTTTGAACTAGTTTTAAAGAAATGGATTGAGAGATCTCCAAATGTGAGATAGTTCAGATTGTTTTCTAAATCTCAAAATGATCCTAATCCACTAATCAAGCCATTGCACCAGAATGTGAAGAAGCTAGTGGAGCATGACATACTCTTAGGTGATTTTGAGAGGAAGTCAAGTTTGATGAAGAAGGAATTGACACTTCCTAGTTGTGACTTGATCCTAGGGGTTTTCAGGAAGAATAGTGAACTTAAAGAATTGATCAAGTGGCAAGCACAGATAGATGATGACTTCTCTGCTAGGATGACTAGCATTTTGACTCTAGAGAATACTTTGTTTTTTATTCATACTATTGAGACATTAATTTTTTCTGAATCTAAATTTGATTTTATTCAATGAGAGATTAGTCAATTGGAGGACATGTGGGAATAGTTGTCTGGCAAAAATCTAGAATTTGCAAGTTTTGAGTTCCCAAGCGAAGAGGTGTACAATAGGTGGAGGTATCAGTACATACCTCATGTAGAAAAAGTAAATACTCTACTAGACTCTTGAAACAAGTGAAAATAAATTCTTTTTGAGCCATCAAGGTGGTTGAGATGTAGAAAGGTATTTATTATAGGATTGACAACAGAGATATTACAATCAAATTTGTTGAAAGAAGTCAAGGACAACATTGAAGACATAAAGCAAGGTGGCTCATCTACAAATATCTCACATGTTTGATCAGTGTATTTATTGTAAACCTAATAGGGCTGTTGTAAAGTTTTTAGGTTAGGAATTTTGCAAACCCTAGAATGATCGATAGCTTTTTGCATTTCCTTGTATACAAAGGATTTTCCATGATCATTCTAAGCATTGAGAGGTTAGGTGTTGAAAAGATAGAAATTTTGAAACCCTAGCCCTCAGTCAAGGATTGTAACATTTTGTATCATTTTTATCAAGGAAATAGAGAAGAAGTACAGGTTGTTGCTACTATTTTGCAAACTTACTATTCAGAATATGATGTATACAATGATTAAGGTTATACTTAATACAAATCTAAAATCTTTGTCTCTCCTTTGAGTTTATTCTATCAATCTTTAAGTCTTTTTGAGATACATGTTTACTGAATTTATTTGAGGATTCTCTATAACTAGGAAAGAGTTGGGGTGTTTGCATTTATGTTTAAAACACCAATTGTTTTCAAAACATCTTTGTATTCATTCTTTCTTCTAATATTTTTCCCAATGAATAAGGCACTGGCCTATATTTTACTATCTTTCCTTTATGGGGAATGATCAAAATCTTTTAATCCTAAAATATATAATCAATACCAATCTTTTACATTTTATTTACTTTATATGAGCTATTTTACCTAGTGATGGAGAGTCAATGAATAATAGGTTTTTATTTAGTACTTTCTCACTATTATCTATTGTAAGATCCAATATTGAGTAAGGAATAGAGTTGAATTTATTGGATCAGGTGTACCCACCTTGGTTTTGCAGAGCCAAGAGTGAAGAGGGTAGTCTTGTCCCTATAGCTGGTCCAACTACTTATAGATTTCCCACATTTGGAATTAACCACTCCTTAACATCAGTCATAAGCATATTGGTATCTCATGGAGTGTAAAATCTTTTGAAGAACCAACAAGATGGCGACTTTGCTGGGGAAGTTGTAAAGATTTGTATAAAATAATGTAGGTACAAGTTGAGCTAGACTCCTAGCCTACCTATTTTTAAAACCAATTAGTTACCTTACACACGGAGTTGATTCCTTTTCAATTTTTTTCTACCCTTCCTATTTGTTTAAAATCATAGAAAATCCCATCTAGCTTGGGTGGTGACTCTAAAACATCTCAGGACTAGTGCTTATAAGATATCAATATATCACAATGAGTTTAAAAAATACAAGGTCATGGAGGAAGGAAAACCTAGAGGAAAGTTTTCAGGGTGAGCTTCCAACCACATCTAGACAAGGTCAAGTTAGAAGAGAAAAAAGTACTAATGACATGTCTCTTACCTGGAAGAAAAAGGGAAACTCAAGACAAGAAAGTCTTTCTCCTCCTAGTCAGGAGGGAAATGCCTTAGAATATGAGGAGGTAGTTGACCTAGGCCTAAATCAATATGAGGATAATTATTCCCCCATAGAAAGAGAGGGTGAAAGATTGCCCCACAATAGGAAAATAATCCCTAAAAGATGGTATGGATGGGGAGAGAAGATCTAGAAATAAAAGCAGGGGTGGACAAGATTTTGTCCCCCATTTCACCCTTGGTTCATCATTGCCCCAAGGCCTCCATGAGTCTCCGGATCAACAAGAAGAGCCTCAAACTTAGCAGGTTGAATCTGAAACAACTTTACTTGATTCTGAAGAGATATTTGAGGAAGTATATGAATTGGAAAGGATAATTTATGAACAAGCAGCTATTAGGAAAAAGAGAGAAAAGGAAAGAGAAGAAAAAATTACACATGCCATGATAAGGGCTGACCAATTAAAAAGACAACTACTAAATTTAGAAGCTATAAATTATGTTCCCATTCTTGAATAGACAAGTGAAAAACCCATTGTCCAACAAGTCTTTGAAACAAGGAATCCAAGGGATAAGGGAAAGGAGAAAGTAGTAGGCATTTCAATTAATGAGCCTATAGGCCCTAAATTTCCCATAGATTCCACTTTAAGATTGGAAGCAGACCTTGAAAAGGCCAAAAGGGAACAAGAATTGCTTTCTAAAGAACTGGAAAAGGTAGAGTTGGAAGCTTCAGCATTAGAAATGAAAAAGAAGATAGATTTTCTTAGACGGTCTATAGGACCCACTAACTTTGCCAATTCTACTGTGACACAAGGAGAAAATGTTGCAAATTTAGCAAATCAAACAACTAGTGTTCCCCCACTAGGATGACTCAGAATTTTTGCCATTGCAAATACTAATGCATCTACATCTCAGGGTGCTAGTATTTTTAATATAGGGGTTATACATGAAATATGCAAACAGTTGGTTTTTACTGGCATCCCTGGATATCCTAACCCCATCCAAGTTCACTAGAAGTAATGTTGTCACTTGTGAGGAGCATTTGAAAAATTTTATTGATGTGATTGATGATTATAACATTGTGCCTGATGATGTTATCATGAAATTATTTGTACAATCCCTAACAAAAGATTCAAGGGATTGGTTTTAGGGCTTTGCCACATGGTAGCATAGGTTCATGGGATCAACTTAGGAATTTTTTCAAGGAATAGTATGGTGATAAAACATGTGAGGCTTCATGTTAAATTAATTTAATAACATTAAGAAGAATTTCAATGAGGATGTTGTTGAGTTTGATGTTAGATTCCAAAAGGCCATGCATAAACTCTTACAAGTCAACAGATTGGATGATAGAGTATGTCTTGTCACCTATTTAAATGCCTTTGATTCTAATATGGGCTATCTTTTGAGAGATAAAAACCCAAGGAGTCTTGTTGAAGCTTACAAACTAGTTGTGAATATAGAGAGTAACCGAAGAATTTTAGGAAAGTTGGGAAGAAGGGAAGATAACAAATCACAATTGTTGAATAGAAAAGATCTAGGAAAGCCTATAAGTGTAAAACCTAAGGATGATGATAGCTTAAAGAAAATCTTGAAAGAAATAAAGGATGTAAAGCCTAGTGAGAACAAAAATAATAAATTTATAGGAGGGGATAAGCCTACATTTAATAATTTCAACAAATTCCCAAGAATGCAGAACTACCCATATAATAATCAATGGAAATATGGGAAGCCTATCCTTCTTGAGAGAAATGACAAACCAAATGATAGGACCCTTGATCCATTGCAAAGACACTCAATGATTGTGGTGGAAGATGTCCCATGCTATATTTTTTGTTAGTCACTACATGATCCCAATTATTGTGTCATATCCCAAAGTGTCTCTTCACAAGCGGAGCAAGAGTGTAATGAGGAAAAACCTTATGATGATCGGGGATGTGGAATGATTTCCTCCCATGTTTGGGATGAAGTTGACTTTGTTGAAGAGGATGAAAATTAGGATATCTTCAATTCTTAGACTAAAGCTGAATCATACCATCAACAAGTTTTTTCAGATGAGGATAGTGAGCCTGATAACATCCAGTGCAATGTTTTGAAAATTAAGGAGATAGTTGTTTTGAGAAGGCCTTCTGATGAGGAAATTACCTTGATAATAGTAGATATGGTTACTCAAGATAAAACAAATTACAACTTGAGAAATAGAGTAGTTGGTCATCCAAATCAGAAGCCTACTGGTATTTTCATCAAGAAAATAGACAAAGATGTGAAGACATCATAGAATAAGTTAAAGGATGTTGATGTTGTTGATAACATCAAAGTAAAGAAAAATGCTAAGCCTAACATTCTTTAGAAGGTAAAATCAAAACTCACTGTCGAGGTTGTTCTAGCTTTGCAAAAGGAGGATGGAGTCCATATTAAAATACCTGGAGATGTATCCATCTAGGAGATTGATAAAGAAGTTGTAGGTATGAAACCTGTTGTCTCTAATTCAAAATATGTCCCAATTGATATGAGTAAATTGTTGTCACATATTAATGTCAAAGTCCCATTGCTGGAAATGATGAGAATAGAAGAACATAAGGAAAAGGCCCTAAATTGAGTAAATGGCATGGTATCCATAGACTCTCAAAAAATAGAAAGGGTTGAGAAAAAAGTAGCAACTATGAATGATGAAAATTAAAATTGTAATGAGGAGATTGTTTCTAAAATTCCTAAAATTTATTTGGATGCAAATGTTGTTAGTACTATAGCAGGAACAATTGATCCTTTCTTTTTGACTTTGTAGATAAATGGGAAGTTGCTAATAAATTGTATAATTAATTCTGGAGTATCAAACACTGTTATGCCTATCAAGGTTATGATGTCATTAGGATTAAATATGGACACACCTCATGTAGATGGAAAGCAATGGATTAAAGGGAAGTACCAGTTGTGGGTACTATCAAGGCTCTACCTTACAGACTGGTTGCATACCCCAACAAACAATTAACCATGAGTGTCTTGGTAGTGGATATTCCTCCCCAATATGGAATGTTACTATCAAGGAAGTGGAGTGCTTCTATGGGAGGCAGCATACAATTTGATTTGTCATTTTCCACTTTCAACTTGGAGGGACAGAATATTAAAGTTTCTAGAGAACTTAGAACTCCACATATGATTAAAGAAGAAGAAGACACTATGAATTGTTTTCTAGACTCTGACATTAATGCTTTCAAATTCCAAGGTAAAGAAGATGAGGAGAATATTGAAAATACACATAAGTCAGAAAGCCAGGAGGGATGGATGGATCTTGATAGTTTGTGGACCATGTATTTTGATGGTGCCAATAGCAAGGAAGGATCTGGAGCTAGAATATTGCTCATATCTCTAAATGGTAAAACTTTCAAATTATCCTTTACTTTTCTATTCTCATGCATAAATAATGTTATAGAATATGAAGCTCTATTGATAGGTCTAAGGTTTGCATCAAGGTATGGTATAAAATGTTTAAAAGTAGTGGGTGATTCTGAGTTAGTTGTCTCCCAAGTTAGATCAAAGTATGCTTCAAAAATCATAAATTAAAGCAGTATAGGAATGCATTATGGGATGAGATTGAAAACTTCAGTGCTTTTAACATTTTTTGGATGGAAAGAAGTCAAAACAAAATGGTAGATTTGTTGGCTAATGTGGCCCTTAGACCTAAAGATGTTACATTTGCAGATATATCCAATATAGAGGTACAAGCCAAGTCTTCCATCCCTGATAATGTAGAGAATTGGTAGGTTTTCTCTAAGGACCAAGACATATTAAGATTTCTCCAATGTGAATCTCATTTTGGTGACAAAGAAATGGATTTCAATACTTATGTTGATACAGTGAATGGTAAAGATGTAATTTTTGGGAAAGAATTTTTGCAGTTGAAATCAAATAGAGTTCCCAAAGGATTAGTTTCTCTTGAAAGGAAATTTGACAATAAGGACAAACCTTTCTCTACCAGTACTGATAAAACCAATGAGCTTGAAGAAATAAACTTGGGCACAAGAGTAGTACCCAAGAAGGTTTATATAGGTAAGTGTTTGTCACCAAGAACTAGAAAAACTTTGATTGATCTTCTCAGAAAATTTAGGCATATTTTTGGTTGGTCTTATGAAGATCTCAAAGCTTATAGAGAGGACCTCTTTCAACATGAGATTCCACTAAAAGAAGGCACAAAACCTTTTAGATAGAAGTTGAGAGCTATTAACCCTACCTTGGCACCTAAAATGCAAGGTGAACTCAAGAAGATGATGGATGCTGGAATAATTAAGCCTATTAGGCACTCCACTTGGGTTTAAAATTTGGTGCCTATCAAAAAGAAGAATGGTGACATTAGGCTTTGTGTTGATTTTATAAATCTTAACATAAATTCTCTAAAGGATAACTATGGATTACCAAATATGGAGAACATGTTGCAGAAACTCACTGTGCCAGAATTGATGTCCATGATGGATGGCTTTTCTAGTTACAATCAGGTTATGGTTAAAGACATAGAGCAATTTAAAACTACATTTACAACCCCATGGGGGACATATGTTTATGTAAGGATGCCTTTTGGGTTGACTAATGCTGGTGCCACTTTTCAAAGGGCTATGGATGTAGCCTTTGCAAATTTCATTAATAGGTTCATGGTGGTATATCAAGATGATCTCAGCTAAGGAAGAATAACATTTCCAACATCTAGAAAAGATTTTCATTAGAGCATTAGAGTATGGGGTTTATTTGAACCCAAAGAAATGTGCTTTTGGTGTGGTAGAAGGAAAACTTTTGGGGCATATTGTTTCAAAGGATGGAGTGATGATAGACCCTAAAAGGGTGGAAGCTATTGATAAACTATCTCTACCAATGAATATCAAGGGAATTGAGTCCTTTTTAGGACAAGTCAATTTCTTGAGGAGATTTATTACAAACTTTGTAGAAATTATTAGCAATCCCATATCAAGAATGTTAAAAAAGGGAGCAAAGGTTGAATGGAATGTGGAAGCAATACAGGATTTTAATGATATTAAAAGGGCTATAAAGCATGCCCCCATTTTGAAAACACCAGATTAAAGAAAACCTATGTAGATTTTTTCCTTTGCATTTGCCCATACTATTGCAGCAGTATTGTTATAGAAAAATGTTGATGGCTTTGAACAACCTATTTCTTTTTTTAGCAAGACTTTACAAGTAGCAGAATTGAACTATGATATTATTGAGAAGAAATCCTATGCCTTGGTGAAATCTATTAAAACATTCAAGTGTTATTTGGTTTGAGCCACAGTGGTTGCCTGTGTTCCAAGTGTTGCAATCAAGGATATCTTGGTCCAGTAAGAAGTTTTAGGAAGAAGATGTAGATGGATCAATAGGATTCAAGAGTTTAATATTGACATTCACATTACAAATTTGGTAAGAGGGTTGGGCCTAAAAAACTTGATGGCCCAAAGCAATCTAAATGAAAACTAGATAAACATGTTGGAGGAGGATCAAAGACCTTTTGTGTGTAATGTGGATTGTTGTGACTGGTACAGAGATATTGTCAAATATTTGCAAAATATGGTCTTACCCCTTGGATTAGATGATAATAAGAAAAGAACTATTGACACAGGGACTTGACGCAGTGCAAGGTAGGAGGATCCCTGATGGAGATGTCCTAGCCCCCAGCAAATAACCACATAATAGAATATAATAACAATATAGAGATATAGATCCACACAATGCCAATACTCATAATAGAATCATCATATTTTCATCCAACATGCCCGGCTGTAAGGCCTTCCGGGTTACGGCCAAATATAATGCAATTACAATAGAAAATCCACAAGATCTCGCAAGATCCAAACCAAAACCCTAGCTAGCCCAGATCCACACACTGGTAGGAACCCCCAAGGAAGATCTAAACTTGTGCTCGCAAGCCCACCAAGCAATCTCCTTGTTTCCCAAGCCGCAACTACTAGCTCTCCTCAAAACTCACTCCACATCCACCTCCTCTTCTCCCAAGTGGATGAATGATTGCCTAAAGACTTCCCCCACAACCTCTACTTATACCAATCTAAGCCACAGGTCGGCCCAGAAAATAAATTAAATACAAATACCGAAATTAAATGCCACAAGTCGGCCAACAACAACAATTAAATTCTCAAAATAGATGTCTTAGTAAAATTGCAATATCTCCTAGCTCCGGATGAATTATAACTCGTGCTTAAAATTGTAGGTAGAAATATAGGCCCTCTTCAATCCTTGAAATTTTCAGCCTCTAACTCTTTTGTGGAAAATTACTTATACAGCCTAAAATAGGCACCAAATTCCTAAGCAAGGCCAAACTCCTCCTAGGCCATGCTGAGAAACCAAAACCATGCCAAGTTCATTAAATGCATCAAAACAAATTACCCAAGACCAAATTAGGTCTATCCAACTCTACCAAACCCCTCACATATGAAAATAAGTCCACACAACTCTAGAAAATTTCCCAAACATGCAGGATAGCCAACTACCCTAGGATGCTCCTGCATCAGACTCCCCAAGTGCGAAAAGAAGTATGCCTCATACTTTGACACCAGATGAAATATTTGCAACCATCTTCATCTTCACCAAAGGCTTCCACTCCAATTGGGACAATAGAACCAACATGCAAATCACCCAAATCTACATCCATCTATCAACCACTAGAATCTCAACCATCCAATCAACATGCTCACTCCCAAGAATAAACTGAACATAGTGCCTCACCAACATTCTCTGTAGCTGATCACTACCAACAACAACAATATCCTTGAACATGAAATCCATGTCACCAACATGTACGCTCAAATACACAATAGGAGCAACATGTAAATCCTCAACCATGTCAACCACCAACAGGTCCACATCAGGAACATACAGATCCGTAGTATCATGTAGATCCTCAGCCACATCAACAACTAGTGAATCCACACCAACAACATCCATATCAACAATATCCATATCACCAAAATATGGACCACCACCCTTAGCAACCTGATTATCCACGACCAAGTGCTCCACAATTTCCATGTCAGACTCAACCAACTGATCATGAAAACCAATCTCAATCACAGCATCAACAAGGTTAGGAAGCTCCATAGAAACATCCACAAGTTTCTCCACAGGTTCTGCATCAACCTCCACACACTGATCAACAAAACCAACTTCCATATCAACCTTGCTATGCCCTCTTCTCTCTTGAACAAGTCTTCTAACCGGCCACACAACTCGCTTCCTGATCAGTAGACTCTAGCTCCATGGATTCAAGATCTCTCGAACTCTCTTATGAAATTTATCTAGAGATGGATCACTCTCAACCATCCCTACCTTAACTTGATTAGTCCATCTAGCTTCCAACCAAGCACAGGTCTTTGAAATATTCCTCTCCACCATGTCTTGGAGTTTTACAATCATCGCAGGGTCCAATCTTCTTAGAGCCATCTTCTAAGATCTTCGCAAACCCTCTGTAGAAAATCACCAACTAGATCCAACCTTCAACCAGGTCCTAGTGAAAACTACCTCACATTTGGCACTTTGTCCACACACTCAAGAACAACCTTCACTCTGAAAAACTCCACCCAAGGTCCTAGTGTAAACTGCCTCACATTCGGCACTCTGTCCACACACTCAAGAACAACTGTGCTCTGAAAAACTCCACCCAAGGTCCTGGTGTAAACTGCCTCACATTCGACACTCTGTCCACACACTCAGGAACAACTGTGCTCTGATACCACTTGACACAGGGACTTGATGCAGTGCAAGGTAGGAGGATCCCCGATGGAGATGTCCTAGCCCCCAGCAAATAACCACACAATAGAATATAATAACAATATAGAGATATAGATCCACACAATGCCAATACTCATAATAGAATCATCATATTTTCATCCAACATGCCCGGCTATAAGGCCTTCCGGGTTACGGCCAAATACAATGCAATTACAATAGAAACTCCACAAGATCTCACAAGATCCAAACCAAAACCCTAGCTAGCCAAGATCCACACACTAGTAGGAACCCCCAAGGAAGATCTAAACTTGTGCTCGCAAGCCCACCAAGCAATCTCCTTGTTTCCCAAGCCGCAGCTACTAGCTCTCCTCAAAACTCACTCCACATCCACCTCCTCTTCTCCCAAGTGGATGAATGATTGCCTAAAGACTTCCCCCACAACCTCTACTTATACCAATCTAAGCCACAGGTCGGCCCAGAAAATAAATTAAATACAAATACCGAAATTAAATGCCACAAGTCAGCCAACAACAACAATTAAATTCCCAAAATAGATGTCTTAGTAAAATCATGATATCTCCTAGCTCCAGATGAATTAGAACTCGTGCTTCAAACTGTAGGTAGAAATATAGGGTCTCTTCAATCCCTAAAATTTTCAGCCTCTAACTCTTTGTGAAAAATTACTTATACAGCCTGAAATAGGCACCAAATTCCTAAGCAAGGCCAAACTCCTCCTAGGCCATGCTGAGAAACCAAAACCATGCCAAGTTCATTAAATGCATCAAAACAAATTACCCAAGATCAAATTAGGTCTATCCAACTCTACCAAACCCCTCACATATGAAAATAAGTCCACACAACTCCAGAAAATTTCCCAAACATGCAGGATAGCCAACTACCCTGGGATGCTCCTGCATCAACTATTAAGCTTCATTCCATAAGATATGCAATTATAAGTGGTGAGTTATGGTGGAGAAGCTATAAGGGTGTCTTTCTTAGATGTGTAGACCAAGATAAGGCCAAGATTTTGATGAATGAAATGCATAATGGGATTTGTGGAGGACACTATATGGAAAGGACTACATCTCATAAGATCATCAGGTCAGGTTTCTGGTGGCCATCACTTTTCAAAAATACCCATCAGTTTGTAAAGAGGTGTGACCCTTGTCAAAGATTTGTAGGAAAATTGAAATTCAATAGAAACCTACCTCTCAAACTTGTTACTGTTTAGGATCCTTTCCAAAAGTGGGGTATGGATTTCATTGGTGAAATCCCTAATAAGTCTAGTGGTGGACATTCTTATATCTTTGTGGCAATTGATTACTTCACCAAGTGGGTTGAAGCAATCCCTTCAAGAAGAGAAACTAGTAAGGTGGTAATAGATTTTATGATGCAAAATATCCTTACAAGATTTGGTTGCCCAGAAACCATGGTGGTTGATAGTGCAATGTGCTTTAGGTCAGAGGAGTTTTTTTTAATTTTGTCAAGACAATGGTTTTAAAATCTCATACTCATCTCCCTACCATCCATAGGGAAATGGCCAGGCTGAATCCAGTAACAAGAGTTTGATTAAAGTTTTGAAAAGAGTATTACATAAGAATAAAAGGGTTTGGGATTCTAAGTTGTTACAAGCCTTATGGGCTAATAGGGCTATAGTAAAGAAAGCAATAGGGTGTGCCCCTTTTGACTTGGTATATGGGATTGATGCAAGATTTCCCTAGAATAATTTATTATAGATGTATTAGTTCATACAGGCATATGATGATGATGTGGAGGAAGATATGACTGTTAGAATAAATGATTTAATTCAATTGAATGAGGTGAGAAATGATGCACATGTTAAAAATGAGAAGATGCAGGCCCAGTGAAAAGTCTTGTATGAAAAAAGGACTACTCAAAGAAATTTTACAAGTGGTAACTTGGTCTTGATGTGGAATGCAAGATTAGAAGATAAAGGAGATCATGGTAAATTTGATCCTATCTGGTTAGGCCCATATATCATTGAAGAAAAATGGGGAATAAGTTCATATGTATTGAAGAATCTAACAAGAGAGCTCATGGAATTTCTAGTTCATGGTCAATTCATAAAATTTTACTTCTCTTAAAATATTTTTGTGTCTCTAGGTAGATTTAGATTTAGGGTTTTGTGTGTAATTCTATTTGCTAGTCAAAATTTTGTTCTGGTCTTCTCTTCCGGGAGATTCTAGTTTCCTCGTTGTATCTGTAGGAGATACACATCCCCAAGCATGAGCCATTGTTATCACTATCCAAAAATTTCTCATCCTCATGCTAAAATTTAAAAAAAAAAAAAACTAGTTCTTAGACCTAATTGTGAGGTTGTATGGTTAAAACCCTAAGTTTTCAAGAAGCCTAGTTGGTCTTAGCTTTGTTATATTTTTGCATTACTTTTTGGCTCACTAATTCTCCAAATACGCATGTGAAATTTTCACCCCTTTTAAAGTGGCCACTTTACATGTTATATTGTTAAGTTGTTGAATGGGATACCTTTTTAATATTTCTCTCAAAGCCTAAGTTTCCCATAAATTTTCCTAAGTGACTAACCCTTTAAAAATTAGTGGCTTTCATTAAATCACAAGGCTCCCTGTTGTCAAAATTTTTGACATGTGATCTAGTGACAAGCGAACATCTATCTCAATGGGCCCATCTTCGGTGTTGTGTTGGTGATTTAAATTGAGTAATGCATCAATGGCTATTGTTTTACCATTGGGTCAAGATGATTCCTTTTTAAGCGTTGCGGTATAGTGACAAGCATCTGATCAAGTTTTACTGACAACAACAGGATTCTGGCATGTCAATCTTAGTGGCATGCTTTTGGGTTGACACCTATCTTAGGTAACATAGCAGCTATGGGGTCAGACTTTTCAAAGGGTAAAACACCAATTAATCTTATAGTTGTCATTATATTACTGATGAAAGATGTGAAGTTTTTAAGCTTCATGATATAGCAACAACTATTCGATGCTATATGATGGATGAGATGGTGAGTGGGCCCTAAATTTCCATGTCATTCTGACATTTGTGCTTTTGATTGGTTGAAATAAGTATGATGTGGTGGTTGATAGGATGTTTGAAATTAAAGAAGAAAATGAGAAAAGGGCCCACCCACCTATTCCTGTAAATATGGGAGCTTTTGATTTGGTAGAAAGTTAAGTAAAGTGTCATAGTAGGGCCAACCTTCTCAGATGGTTAAGGTTTGACAAGATCTCATAGTTGTCAGTATACCAGTGAGGTAAACTGCACAATTTTAAGCTTTGCGGTATAGCGATAGCCATTGATCTTGTTTAAAGATGAGGGCTAAAAGGTGGGTCTTCTATCACCAGGTCATGCTAACACAATCATTTCTAATTGGTTGAAGGCTAGAAGTGACCTATCATGTTGTTAGTATACTTGATGCTGAGGATAAAGTTAGGGTTTTCCACCTATTAATCTTTCTGACGTGGCATTTTCTGATTTGATGAAGGTTTCAAAAGCAAAGGTGGGGTCATTGCTTCAGGAAAAGATAAAGTGCTATGAGTTGGAAAGAATCCTATGGTTGTCATTACATGATTGAATGAAGATGCTTGGATTCTACACCCATGATTTAGTGACAAGATGACACATGTCCACTCCGATCAAGGTAAAGTTAACTTTTTCTTTTCCCACATGGTTAAATTAAGTTGTTCGCATTGGTTATGAACTAGTTTGGCGAAAGTAAAAGGGAGGTTGCATGACTATTTTTGCTGATCATCCAATGCATCAAAAAGGAAACAATATCAATAGTTTGAATTCAAATTTTTGCTCAGTGACATTGCTAACATCCTGTGAATGCTGAGGCCGCTAGTTTTCACTAATGGTAGACTTAATGAGCTATGTGCGAATGAATGCTAAACAGTGGGAAACATTATATACCCCAAATTTGATCATTGTTTTCTTTAGCACTCTCATAAGCATTTTGGTGAACTAGATTGTTCTCTAGACTGATATCAAGTGAAGTTTTTTTAGGTGCCTGGTAGGTCATAATTTTTGGAACTCAGGAATTGTTTGAAGTCTGTGAAGGAATTGTAAGAAAATTATGTTACTAGCTAATAGTTTTCACGGTTTTCTTGGGAATTTATACATTATTTTAAGAATCCCTAATTAAAATGCCACCAAAGAGGGGATTATTTGGGAAGAAAAAATATAGGATAGGGGTGTCTTTGAAGACTTAATGTAATTTCTCCCGCATTTAGATAATGGGGCAGCTAGACTGAAAGAATTGGTCCCAAGGAACCCTAGGGATTTTGTAAACAATGGGCTTCATGACAACAGGAACTAGAGGAAAGATGCTAGGGTGGGAGAAGATTATAATGGCCTCATTTTGTTCAAAGTAGCTTACTCACAAAGGAATTCATGTGCTCCCCTACACAACATTTGGCAATTTGATAGAGGAAAGTTGGTAGTTCCTGGAGTTTTCATGAATGCAGAATTTTTAATTCAATTCGCTAAGTGCTATGATCCTATGACAAAATGTGTCAAGGATATAAATGGAAATAATTTGATTAGTATCATAGAAGATGAGATTAGGGAGATCTTCTCATTGAATGACCCTTCTATTGGGTTGGAGAAAATAGATTTTAGAGAATTCACAGAGGTATATGAAGCCTAGAAGGATTATTTGAGGACAGGGCCTCTGAGGGATTTTTTAGACCAAATCGGATCCATGTGTGTCATTAGTCCAATTACACCAGAGCCTTTCAGGATGCATTTATTTAGTAAAAGAGCACAGTGTTTTTATAAGTCTTTGACTTTAATCCTAGGGCATGATGAGGCCACTCATATGCCAATTCTGTATATGTTCATGATGGTGCAATCATTACATCCCCAATTAGCACTAATCTTTGACTTTTCCTCTCACTTGGCTACCCTGATCCATGAGGGATTGACGGGAATAAATAATATGAATGTTAGTAGGCCCTTTGGGTGGTATTCAATGCTTATGCATATGTTCTTGTACAAGGGTGGGCATTTTTTCAGTTCAACAGTCAATATTGTTAAGGAAAGAAATGGTGAAACCCTTCCAATTAAATTATGGAGCACAACTTTGTCATGGGATAGAGTTGATGCCAGTTTCATTTCCTTTGATAGTGATTTTTCTTCAAGACTTAGGACACTATTATTTTTTGACAATCCTAGAATCCCAAGGGAGTTGCTAAGATTAATTAGGCCAAAAGAATACTATCACAAGATCACTATAGTCCATAATTTTGGTGATATCATTTTATATCCTATTTCCATAGTTTTTAGAGTATATGGTTGCAGAAAGGCACCTTATAGTTTTCCCTACCAAGTTCCATTGAAGATAGGATATCCTAAAATTCTGAGGTAGATTGGTGACCTAGAAGAGAATGCCCTTACTGGTAAAGGAAGAGGGACTTTCTTCCCTAATATTGCAATTTCCCATCAGTATGTTATTACTAAGGGAGGATGGGTATATTTGAACCAAGTATTTTAAGCCTATAGAATGCCTATAGTTGTAGTAAGATGTGTGGATAAGGATGGTTTCCTATCAAGGATGTTTAAAGATAAGATTATGTGTGCTCTTATGGAGCACCAATTAAATTTTCCTAAGGATATAATAAGGAATGAGTTTGACCTCCAAACTCAAGAAATAAAGAAGGAAAAGTGGGTGATCTACAAGAAGATTGTAGATTTCATCAAAAAAATTGATAGAACTTATGATCCAATAAAGGGTTTTGAGCCATGGGAAAGAAAGGTAGAGGCTCTCATGGAGCATTTTGAAGGCATCATGCATGTAGTGAATGAGAGGAGGGCTACTCTAAGCAAGACAGACCCTAAGAAAGCTAGGCAGATTTTGAGCCAGCCAAGATATGCGAAATAGACCTGAAGGGGAATCTATACTATGCAAAAGAGAAGTGGGTACACTGTTCTCTTATGAACATAGCAGAGAGCTAAGGACATTCCTTCTACTTCTAGAGGAAAGAGGCCTATGAATGTGTTGGTAACATGAACCAATTACTATCTAAGACTCATAGCCATAAATACAAACATTCCAGCCCATCCACTACTTATAACATCCTTCTATAGACAAATCAAAGTGAATCTATGTCCTATCCAAAGTATATTTCACTTGATCCTAGATCAAGAACTGAAGACTAGAACATATACAAAGGTAATCCTATGCAATAGATCAAAAAATCTAGATTTCACAAGATTGACACCAAGGAGAGACTTGAAAGCTTGAAATAATTGTATTAAGTATAATGAATCATGTACATGTTCAAAGTAGAGAAGAGAGAAAACTACTTCAATAACCTAGAAAAGACTACAAGGAAATTCTATTCAATCTAATACAATATGATACTGCCCGCTACAACTCCCTAGAACTAATCAAGATCAAAACCCTTTCAAAATAAAACATCTTACTTCTTATACCCGTAGTCACCTTGGAATCCTCAAAAAGGATGCATCAAGCTTTGGATGACTAGGGTTAGGGCTTCAACAACTCAACCAACCAAAAAATACATCAAAAATTACTACAGGGGAAGAACATAGGCAACTCGGAGAAAATAAATCTCAAATAGATCTACAATCATGAAAATATGCAAGACCAACATAGTACACCAAGGAATTTCCATGAAAGTAGTTTAATCGGCCACCTACAAATACTTCTTGAGCACAAAACCACACTCCTCTAGGTACAAAAACAACACAACAATCAACCATAGAGCCCCTGAATCACACTACAACCACTCGCACCACCAAACCAATCGAAAACAGTCGCTAAAACCATAAATTTTGGTACCTTTTATCACTACAAACCCTCTACAAATTTGAATTTTAATTTCAATAGTTAGTTTCATAGTGCCAGCAACAAATCAGCAATCACAATTCAATCTCTAATTAACTTTCAGTCCTAACCGTTGGATCCTTCCTTTTCGTGGGCTTAGTGATTTATCTTTTAAAAGAACCTCAGTCACATTTGGTGAACTAGTGACTGAAGGGTTCCACTAGTTCACAAAATGCTTTACATTACCACTAAAAAATTTAGTGATTACATGACCCTCCTTCGCTGAATCACCAGACTCTTTAGAACACCACCAAATCTTCTTGCGAATCAGCGAAACCCTTGAAACTTATCGGAACCACTAAACAATTTTATCCAAACTGCTAGAAAATTGAGAAACTAACTGGACCCACATCTGGAATATCAATGACCATCTCATCTTCGCATTGACCTCTAAGATTCTATTAGAACATACACCATCTGTCGATTAAGAATCTTACCCTACCTGAAAGAAAATTGGCCCCACTGACACAATACATTCAGCAACATGCGGACCAATCAAAACACTCTGAATCAACTCCACCTAACATCAGGACCATCACCAAAGATACATTTGAGACAAATGAGATCAACGGCTAGTGTAAGATCTCATAGGTTTGACAGATTCCATGAGAACTTACACCCATCGTTTGATGGATTACAGATGTCAGGACCCTCTAACCCATCAGAAAATTAGGTCCCACTGACACATGCTGAGTTGTTTACCCATGGACCAATAAGAAAATGCTAACATGGCACACCTGGCATGTGGACCCACTTAAAAAGAAATGCAACATCACCCAATGAGATCAATGGTGGTCTTAAGATCTGAAGCCTCTAACACATCGCTTGCGAAGATACACCCACCGTCGGATGAAAATGGTGTCAGAGAGCTAGACCCAGAAGAAAAATAAAGCTGGAGACTTAAGAAAAATTAAGGCACTGACTTAGGAAAAATTAAAATCACTGGGTGTTGGGAACTTAGGAAAGATTAACCGGTGACTTAGGAAATATTTAAAGGGGACCCGTCGACACATGGAACCTAACCGCGTGACATGTAAAGAAGTCCTTTTAAAAAAGGCACATGCAGATTAAAGGTTTTAAGTTGCCCAAATAAAGTAACATGAAATTATAATAGGGCTAGGGTATTTTGAATTTTTTAAACGTCCCAAGACTATATTTTTGAATTTTAACAAGGGTTCTATGCCAGAGACCTAGAAAATACTGCAGAGACCAGAATAAAAAGGGTAGAACCATGGAATTTTTTGCACATGCTAATAGTGGATCATGATCAGGGATGTGTATCTCCTACAGATACAACAAGAAAGCTAGAATCTCTTGGAAGAGCAGACCAACTCAAAACTTCGACACATAAAAAACAAAAACAAACTACTACACAAGGGAAAACCTAAACTATTGCTCATGGAAAAGATACCTCAGGAGAAGTAAAACTTTAGGAATTGTCCATGAATAGGTAATTCCAAAGTACCACCAGTTAAATCTTTTAGAACATAAGAATCTATCCCCCATTTTCTTTCAATAAGATAAGGGCCCAACCAAATTGGATCAAATTTTCCATGCTTCCCCTTATCTTCCAACCTTGCATTCCACATCAAGACGAGGTCATCAATTTCAAAACTTCTTTGGGTGGCCCTCCTATCAAACAAATTCTTACATTATCTCTATAATGCCTCATTTCTTTTATGTGCATCCCTCCTTACCTCTTCCAATTAGATAAGTTCATCCATTCTTACTCTCATTTCATCATTCAAGTCTTCATCATATGCTTGTATAAATTTGTACATCTACAATAGATTATTTTGAGGCAATCTAGCACCTATTCCATATACCAAATCAAATGGAGCACAACCTATGGCCCTCTTTACAGTTACCCTATCAACCCACAATGCCCACCATAACTTTGAGTCCAAGGCTTTCTTATTTTTATCCAACACTCTCTTGAGAATCTTAATCGGACTTTTATTACTAGACTTAGCTTGGCCATTTCCTTGTGGATGATATTGAGAAGAAAATGAAATGTGTATCCCATACTACTAACAAAAATTACTAAATTCCTATGATCTAAAATACATTGCATTATTAGCCACAATTACCTCTGGGCAACCAAACCTGGTAAGGATGTTTTACACCATAAAATCTATCACCACTCTACTAGTAGCCTTTCTAGTAGGGATAGCTTCAACCCATTTAGTAAAATAGTCTGTTGCCACTAGTATGTAAGAATGTCCACCACTAGACTTATTTGGAATTTCCCCAATGAAGTCAATACACCACTTCTGGAATGGAGCCTGAATTGCAATAGGTTTGAGTGGTAAATTCCCATTAAACTTCAACTTTCCAGCAAATCTCTGACATGCATCACATTTTCTTACAAACTGATGGCTATCCTTAAAAACTGTAGGCCACCAAAATCCATACCTAAGGATCTTGTGGGTTGTTGTCTTTTCCATTTAATGTCCTCCACACACACCTTGGTGCATTTCCTTTAATAGAGCCTCAAACCTCTCATGGTCTATGCATTTTAGAAATACTCCTTCATTGCTTCTCCACCACAACTTACCATGTATAATTGCATACCTTGCAGATTGCAACTTGATAGTTCTCCTTCTATTTTCATCCATCCCAAGGGGAAGGACCAATTTTTGCAAGTAGCCAATAACATCTTTGTACCAATCATAATAATCCATATCATGAATGTATGGCCTTTCTTTTTCTTCTAACACATTCACATGATTTGCAACTAAATTGCTTTGTGCCATTAACTTTGCAAGACCTAAGCCGCTTACCAATTTTGTAATTTGGATATCAATATTAAATTCTTGGATCCTATTGATCCATCTACATCATTTTCCTAAAATTTCTTGTTGCACCAATATATCCTTAACTGTGGCACTAGGAACATAAGCAACCACCTTAGCTCCAACAAGATAAAATCTAAAAGCCTTAACTACTTTGACTAAGGCATAAGCCTATTTCTTAGTAATATCATATTTCACTTCTGCTACTTGTAAGGATTTACTAAAAAATGATATGGGTTGTTCATATCCATCTGAATTCTTTTGTAATAAAACTATTGCAACCGTATGATAAGAAGCAAAAGAAAATATCTGCATGGGCTTACCATAATCAGGTGTCCTTAAAACTAGAGCATCCTTGATGGCCCTTTTGATACTTCTAAAAGATTCATCTACTTCTTCATTCCACTCAATCTTTGCCTCCTTTTTCAACATCCTAGAGATAGGGATACTGATTTTTGCAAAATTTGTAACAAATCTCCTTAGGAAATTTACCTGCCCAAAGAAAGACTGTATTCCTTTAACATTTCTAGGTGGTGAAAGTTTATCGATAGCAATAACCCTTTCAGGGTCAATTCTCACTCCATCCTTGGACACAATATGTCCTAAGAGTTTTCCTTCCACAACACCAAAAGAACACTTCTTTGGATTCAAAGAGATCCCATACTCCAAGGCCCTAATAAAATTTTTCTCAAGATGTTCACAATGTTGACTTTTCTTATCTAAATATGTTGTGAGATCATCCTGATACACTAGAAATTTGTTTATAAAGTCTGCAAAGGCTACATCCATAGCTCTCTAAAAAGTAGCTCCTGCATTTATCAAACCAAAAGGCATTCTAACATAAACATATGTTCCCCAAGGGGTAGTGAATGCAGTCTTAAATTGTTTTGATTCCTTGACCATGACCTGATTATATCCAGAGAAACCATCCATCATGGACATTAACTCTAATCCAGTAACCCTCTGCAGCATATTTTCCATATTAGGCAAACCATAATTGTCCTTCAAAGAATTGACATTCAAATTCCTAAAATCAACACATAACCTAATGTCACCATTCTTCTTCCTGACCAGAACCAAATTTGACACCCAAGTAGAATATCTAATAGGCTTAATAATGCTAGTATCCATCATCCTTTTAAGTTCATCTTGCATTTTTGGTGCCAAAGTAGGGTTCATTGGCCTTAATTTCTGCCTAAAAGGTTTAGTGCCTTCCTTCAATGGTATTTCATGCTAGAATAAATCTTCTCTATAGGCTTTCAAATAATCATAAGACCATGCAAAGACATGTATAAATCTTTTGAGAAGATCAATCAGATTATTCCTAGTCCTTTGGGATAAACATTTACCTATGTAAACATTTTTGGGCATTTGACCTATTCCTAAATTTATTTCCTCCAAATCATTTATCTTATCAACAAATTTAGGAAAACAAGTCCTTTCTTTATCATCAAATGCCCTCTCAAGAGAAACCAGTCCCCTTGGGATCCTATTTGATTTTAATTGCAAAACTTCCTTCCCACGAACATTCTCTTTTCCATTTTTGATGTCAAAAAAAGTGCTGAAATCCTTCTCCTGACCATCAAAATGAGATTCACATTGCAAAAACCTTAGTATATCTCGATCATCAAAAAATACCTACCAATTCTCAACATTGTCTAGGATAAAAGGCTGAGACTTGCACTCAATCCTGGATATCCTTGCAAAGGTAATATCCTCTGGCCTTAATGCTATGTTTGCTAGTAAGTCAACCATCCCATTTTGGCTTCTATCTACCCAATCAATACCAAAGGCACTGAAACCTTCAATTTCATCCCAAACAACATTTCTATATTGTTTTAGCCTTTGATTCTTTGATGCATTCTTTGATCTAATCTGAGAAAATATTAACTCAGAGTCACCAATCACCCTAAGATGTTTGATCCCATGTTTTGATTCTTGTCTCAAACCAATCATCAGGGCCTCATATTTAGCAACATTATTTGCGCAAGGGAACAAGAGAGTGAAAGAAAACTTAAAAGTCTTACCACTTGGGGATATCAATAGCACTCTTGCTCCAGCACCTTCCTTTGAACTTGTTCCATCAAAATACAGGGTCCATAATACATTACCTTCTACCATGTTACTCTTATCATTAGCCAAAAAGATAGGCTTGACCTTCTCTTGCATCTCTCTCTCCTGAACTTGGAAAGAACCAATGTCAGTGTCCACAAAACAATTCATATTGTCCTCTTCATCCTCCTCAATCATATGTGGAGTTCTAGCTTCCCTTGAAACTTTCACACTTTCATCTTCAATGCTAAAAGTGGCAAAGGACAAGTCACATTGAATACTTCCTCCCATGGAGGCACTCCACTTTCTAGATAACAACATTCCATATCGAGGGGGAATGTCAACTACAAGAACACTCATAGTTAATTATTTGTCAGGAAATGTAGCTAATTTATAAGGCAAAGCCTTAATGGTACCAATAACTGGCACCTCTCTTGAGTCCATATCTTGGCATCTTCCATGAGGTGTATCAACCTTTAGTCCCAGTGACTTCATGATCTCTACATGCATGATAGTGTTTGATGCTCCAGAATCAATCATGCAATTCTTCAATAATTTTTCATTTATCATAAGGGACAAGAAAAAAGGATCAACTATCCCAGATGCAGTATTTACAATGTTTGCATCCAAATACCTTTGAGGAATCTCAAAGATAATTTCTTCATTTTTACTATCAGTTGTGTCATCTAAAGTAGCCACATTTTTGTCACCTCTATTCATTTCTTGGACCTTTACCCAATCCAAGGCCTTGACCTTGTGCTCTTCTATTGTAATCATCTCTAACAATGGAACCTTGATAGTTATTTGTGAAAGCAATTTAGTCATATCAATGGGAACATAAGAATGGTTGCCCATATCTTCCTTAATCTTAGAGATACCCTTCTCCTCTTTTTGGACAATCAAGTCAGAGTTACTCTTTTGTACAAATTCATCTTCCTTTTGAGGTATGGGGATAGCTACTTTTGATGTCCTCACTTTACCCTTAGGTATTGCAGTAGGCCCATCCTTCTTTTTTATTTTAACCTGATTGACAACACCAGCACCCTTTTCCTTTTCCTCATGTTGTTGTGCATTCCTTTTAGAATTCTTGATAAACATGCTACCTGGTTTACCACTTGTTCCTCCAACTGTCCTTCTTCTCAAATTCTAATTACTCCTAGCTTGAGTGACCATGTCTACAGTGATTTGTGCAATTTCCTCATCAAAGGGTCTCCTTAAGGAAACATGTTCCTCACACTTCACTGCACCACATCCAACATCATCAAATTCTTCCTCACCATCAATAGTAGAGTCAACCTCATCCCATGCATGTGAAGAAGTCATTCCACAACCACTCCTATCATAGTACTCATCATGTTCTTAGTTATTAGGTAAATTCAAAGCAATAACACAATGCTCTCAAATATGAGGAGACTAACAAATAGTACACCATGGGATTTCATTATTCAAGTTAACTGAATTTATTTGCAAAGGATCAGGAATCCTATCATCAGGCCTATCCCTTTTAACTGGAAAAATGGGCTTGACATCCTTCCACTAAGTATTGTATGGGTAATTCTGCATTCTTGGTTGCCTACTAAAATTACTTGAAGCTTGTCTGTCATTTGTTGCAACCTTATTGTTTCTTTTTTCATCAGGCTTTAGACTCTCTAAAGTACTTAGAATCTTCTTTAGATTTTCCTCCTCCTTAGGCTTAAAATTAGAAGACCTTCCCATTTCTTTCTTATTTTGCACTTGAGGCCTATAATCATCTCTTCTCCCTAATTTTCTTGATATTCTTCTATTACTTTCTATGTTGATAGCCAACTTGTAAGCCTCCCAAAGATTTATAGGGTTCTTATCCCTTAAGAGGTAACCCATCTTTGCATCAAAAGCATTTAAGTATGTCACAAGACACACCCTATCATCTAATCTAATAACTTGTAGTAGCCTATGCATAGCCTTTTGGAACCTTATATTAAATTCAAGGACCTCTTCATTCTGATTTTATTTTATGTTATTGAATTCATTCAAAATAAAACCCTCATTTGTTTTATCTCCATAATGCTCTTTGAAACAATTCTTAAATTCATTCCAAGATCCTATACTAGCATGGGGCAATCCTCTAAACCAATCCCTAGCATCCTCAGTTAGAGATTATACAAATAACTTCATTACAACATCATCAGGCTCAACATTATAATCATCTATTACATCCATAAAAATTTTTAGATGTTCTTCATATGTAATGACATTGTTTCTAGTAAACTTAGGGAGTTTCTTTCTAATTTCATTAGGAATAACACTAGGATAACCAAGAATACCAAAAAAAAAAGGTTGTTTGTACCTTTCATGAACAGGAACTCCATGTGGCAGATCCATTCCTTGAGATATAGATGTCCTTGTGTTTGAACCATCAGGAATTTTAGCAGCATCTAGAATACCATTTGTTTGAGCTACAAGGTTACCATGATTTCCACCTTGCCATAAGAAAGAAGCAACAACCTTTGAAGGTCCTGAGGTATGCTTGAGAAAATGAATCTTCTTCCTCATTTTTGCAACAGTAGCCTCCAATTCTACCTTCTCTAGTTCTTTAGCCCACATTTCTTTCTCTTTTCTAGCCCTCTCAAGGTCTGCATCTAATCTCAACCCTTGATCTAATGGGTTTTCCACATGAATCTATTCACTAATCTACACTCCAATAGTTTTTTGTTTTCCCTTATCCCTAGGCCTAGTTATCTCATGTTTTTTATACACAATAGGTTGTTCCTCTGCTCTTTCAGGCTCTGGGACAAAATTAATTGCACCCAAATATAACAACTGCCTCTTTAGCTCATTAGCTCTTATCATTGCTTGTCTTACTCTATCCTCTTTGTCCTTTTCTCTTTGTTTCCTGATAGAAACTTGTTCTTGGACTCTTCTTTCCAATTCATAAACCTCCTCAAAGATCTCTTTTGATTCAGGGAGAGTAGTCTCAAACTCATCATCTCCCACTTGAAATTCATCCTCATACTGGTTCAATCTGAAATCAATAGCCTCTTCATGTTCTAAAATATTTTCTTCTTGACTAGGCTTGGTTTGAGTTTCTTGTCTTGTATCCTTTTTATTTCTCCAAGTATGAGAAATATTTCCTTTCTTCTTTCCTCCCCTTGTCTGACTAGGCTTGGAAGTGCTTGGAATACCTTATTCCATTATGTTTTTAGGATGTTCATTCCTCCAGGACCTAGTACCTCTATAACTCATTTGATAAAAATCTACTGACTAGCACTTCTGCAGAGATGTTTGAGTCACCACCCAAGTATATTGGGAATCTTACAATACCACTTAACAAATATCCAAATGAGACTATAAGACAAGGGACAAGATAACCCTTTTTTTCAATGATGACCTACTGGTTACTATAAACTTGTGTAACACTTCCCTAGTAGAGTCTCCATCTTGTTGGTGTTCAAAATGGATGCTTATGCTCTTAGGCTACCAATATACCCTCAGGTTGATTTTAGGATTGGTCAGTTCCAAAATGTATAAGGATCTTAGGGTAACTGGACCAACTATAGGGACAAGACTACCCTCTTCACTTCTGGCTCTACAAAACCAAGGTGGGTGCACCTAACCTAGTGAAAACTATACTTCACACACCAAAGACTGGGTCCAAACAATAGATTGAATAGTAAGAAAGTGCTAAATGCTAACCTCACATTCATTGACTCTCCATTACTTTAGGGTGTTACTACTATCAACCAAATACAATTAAAACTTGAAAAGGTGTTGATATATGAAGATGGAAAGAATTAAACAAGAGCCAATCAAGCATTGAACTCAACTGAATATACTAATCCCTGATCAGTGCCATTATCCATTGGGAAAATCTCAACTACAGACATTGAACATGAACCAACTACTATCTAAGACTCATAGCCATAAATACAAACATTCCAGCCCATCCACTACTTATAACATCCTTCTACAGAAAAATCAAAGTGAATCTATGTCTTATCTAAAGTATATTTCACTTGATCCTAGATCAAGAACTGAAGACTAGAACATATACAAAGGCAATACTATGCAATAGATTAGAAAATCTATAATTCACAAGATTGACATGAAGGAGAGACTTGAAAGCTTGAAATAATTGTATTAAGTATAATGAATCATGTATATGTTCAAAGTAGAGAAGAGAGAAAACCACTTTGATAACCTACAAAAGACTACAAGGAAATTCTATTCAATCTAATACAATATGATACCGCCTGCTACAACTCCCTGGAACTAATCAAGATCAGAACCCTTTCAAAATAAAACATCTTACTTCTTATACCCCTAGTCACCTTGGAATCCTCAAAAAGGATGCATCAAGCTTTAGATGACTAGGGTTAGGGCTTCAACAACTCAACCAACCAAAAACTACATCAGAAATTACTGCAGGGGAAGAAACATAGGCAACTCAGAGAAAATAAATCTCAAATAGATCTACAATCATGAAAATTTGCAAGATTAGCATAGTACACCAATGAATTGCTATGAAAGGAGTCTAATCAACCACCTAAAAATACATCTCAAGAACAAAACCACACTCCTCCAGGTACAAAAACAACACAATAATCAACCATAGAGCCCCTGAATCACACTGCAACCACTGGAACCACCAAACCAATCAAAAATCATTGCTAAAACCATAAATTTTGGTACCTTCTATCACTACAAACCCTCTACAAATTTGAATTTGAATTTCAACGGTTAGTTTCATAACACCAGCAACAAATTGGGGATCACAATTCAATCTTAGATTAGCTTGAAGTCCCAACCATCAGATCCTTCCTTTTCATAGGCTTAGTGATTTATCATTTAATAGAACCTCAATCACATTTGGTGAACTGGTGACTAAAGGTTTCCACTAGTTCACAAAATACTTTACATTACCACTAAAAAATTTAGTGATTATGTGACCCTCCTTCACCAAATCACCAGACTCTTTAGAACACTGCCAAATCTTCTCACAAATGAGTGAAACCATTGAAACTTATCAGAAGCGCTAAACAATTTTATCCAGACTGCCAGAAAACTGAGAAACTAATTGGGCTAGCCTTCTGGAAGATCAATGGCTATCTCATCTTCACATAGACCTCTGAGATTCTATCAGAACATATGCCATCTGTCGATTAAGAATCTTACCCTTCTTGAAAGAAAACTGGCCCCACTGACACAATATAGTCAACAACATGTAGACCAATCAAAACACTCTGAATCAGCTCCACCTGACACTGGGACCATCACCAAAGATATGTTTGAGACAAATGAGATCAACAGCTGGCATAAGATCTCATAGGTCTAACAAATTCCATGAGAGCTTACGCCTATCGTTGGATGGATTACAGATGTCAGGACCCTCTGACCCATCTAAAAATCAGGTCCCACTGACACATGTTGATTTGTTTACCCATGGACCAATAAGAAAATGCTGACATGGGACACCTAGCATGTAGACCCACTTAAAAGGAAAGGCAACGTCACCCAATGAGATCAAAAATAGTCTTAAGATCTGAAGCCTCTAACACATTACTTGCGAAGATACACCCACTGTTAGATGAAAATGGTGTCAGAGAGCTAGGCTCAGAAGAAAAATAAAGCTAGAGACTTAAGAAAAATTAAGGCACTGACTTAGGAAAAATTAAAATCACTAGGCACTGGGAACTTAGGAAAGATTAACCGGTGACTTAGGAAATATTTTAAGGGGACCTGCCGACACATGAAACCTATCCGTACGACATGTAAAGAAGTCCTTTTAAATAAGGCATATGAAGATTAAAGGTTTTAAGTCACTTGAATAAAGTTACATGAAATTAGAATAGGGCCAGGGTATTTTGAATTTTTTAAAAGTCCAACGGCTATATTTTTGAATTTTAACAAGGGTTCTATGCCAGAGACCTAGAAAATACTGCAAAGACCAAAATAAAAAGGGTAGAACCATGGAATTTTCTACACGTGCTAATAGAATGATCAAATAATGCAAGGACCTTCTCAAAAAAGGCAAAGACAAGAGGGATTAGGGTCAGAACAAAATGTATACTCTCCTTCTCAGTCCCCCTTGCATTTAGATGAACATGGGGTAGCAAAATTGTTGGTATAGATGAGGAATGAAGGAAACATTTTTGTTTCCAATGATGAGTTGCAAGAAGGAATGTCAGAGGCACCTAAGGAGGTTGCAATGGACCTTAATATTGTTGAATTTGACTATAAAAAAATTCACGCTATTTTAAAATATGCTAGTGACTCTTTTGTTGTTGATGACAAATTTGTTAAGACTAGGGCATTTTTCTAATTTTTGTGGAGATTGAAAATAAATCAGTTCAAAGAGATCTATGAGAAGAAGATAGAAGAGCTCCCTAATAAGGACATAATAGAGATAGAAACTAAAACCAAGGGAGAAATGATGAAGCAATTTGAAAAGATTACTCTTGAGGAGGGAAGAGATATGGTCCATACTGCAGGGGTGCTGATTTTGCCAGAGTGGGATATTGCTGAAGCAATAGTCTATGATCAAGTCAGGAAGAGCAAGGTAAAGACTCTTGCTACTAGAGAATAGGCCTGACAAGCTGCTAGGGGAATTTCTTTTTCAGATGATCATGCTACCTTAGTAATGTGGTCCCTTAAGAGGCAAGAAGACAAAGGAAAAAGAGAGGCTCTATATATAGAATATGCAGGAAATTTATTGGTACAAAGAGTAGGTGAGACTTCTAGTGTAGAAGCTTCAAACATAGTTTTGGAGACTATGAAATTTAATGTCAAAGTGGTAGAGAAAGATGCACAAGAAAAAGAAGAGTTGAGGCTCAAATTTGAAACTATCCTCAAGTCCTACAATGAGCTCAAGATAGAGTTGATCCAAAAGGACAAATTAATTGCTCATATATCAGGACCACAGGATCATAGGTCACCACAACTAATGATAGCTGACAAACCTATAGTGGCTTTGTCATCTAGCCCTAGCATTGAGTTTCCACCATCACCGTACCTAGAGACACATTTAGATGCAAGACTTAGTTGGGAAAAACAACAATTTCTTGAGGAAACCAATCACTTCAAAAGGAAGAGGAAAAAATTGGACAAGATAAGGGAAGAATACTTGGAAGATAAGAGCCTCATGAAGCAAGAATACGAAGACAAGGTAACAAAGGTTTTTATGCAGTTTACTACAAACTTGAATCCCATAGTCTTGTTTGACCATGATAGAAGGCTAAGAACACTACTCACCTCATTTGATAAATATAAGAGTGAGTTTGAACTAGTTTTAAAGAAATGGATTGAGAGATCTCCAAATGTGAGATTGTTCAGATTGTTGTCTAAATCTCAAAATGATCCTAATCCACTGATCAAGCCATTGCACCATAATGTGAAGAAGCTAGTGGAGCATGACATAATCTTAGGTGATTTTGAGAGGAAGTCAAATTTGATGAAGAAGGAATTGACACTTCCCAGTTGTGACTTGATCCTAGGGGTTTTTAGGATGAATGGTGAACTTAAAGAATTGATCAAGTGGCAAGCACATGTATAGACAATGACTTCTCTACTAGGATGACTAGCATTTTGAATCTAGAGAATACTTTGTTTTTTATTCATACTATTGAGACTTTAATTTTTTCTAAATCTAAATTTGATTTTATTCAGTGAGAGATTAGTCAATTGGAGGATAGGTGGGAATAGTTGTCTGGCAAAAATGCAGAATTTGCAAGTTTTGAGTTCCCAAGTGAAGAGGTGTATAATAGGTGGAGGTATCAGTACATACCTCATGTATAAAAAGTAAATACTCTGCTAGCCTCTTGAAACAAGTGAAAATAGTTTCTTTTTGAGCTATCGAGGTGGTTGAGATGCAGAAAGTTATTTATTGTAGGATTGACAGCAGAGATATTACAATTAGATTTGTTGAAAGAAGCCAAGGATAGCATTGAAGACATAAAGTAAGGCAGCTCATCTAGAAATATCTCACCTATTTGATTAGTGTATTTATTGTAAACCCATTAGGGTTGTTGTAAATTTTTTAGGTTAGAAATTTTGTAAACCCTAGAATGATTGGTAGCTTGTTGCATTTCCTTGTATATAAAGGATTTTCCATGATCATTCTAGGCATTGAGAGTTTAGGTGTTGAAAAGATATAAATTCTTAAACCGTAGCCCTCAGTCGGGGATTGTAACATTTTGTATCATTTTTATCAAAGAAATAGAGAACAAGTATAGGTTGTTGCTATGATTTTGCAAGCTTACTATTTAGAACATGATGTATACAATGATTAAGGTTATACTTAATAAAAATCTAAAATCTTTGTGTCTCCTTTGAGTTTATTCTATGAATCTTTAAGTCTTTTTGAGATACATGTTTACTGAATTTATTTGAGGATTCTCTATAAGTAGGAAAGAGTTGGGGTGTTTGTATTTATGTTTAAAAGACCAGTTGTTTTCAAAACATCTTTGTATTCATTATATCTTCTGATATTTTACCCAATGAATAAGGCACTGGCCTGTATTTTCCTATCTTTCCTTTATGGGGAATGATCAAAATCTTGTAATCCTAAAATATATAATCAATACCAGTCTTTTACATTCTATTTACTTTATATGAGTTGTTTTACGTAGTGATGGAGAGTCAATGAATAATAGGTTGTTATTTAGTACTTTCTCACTGTTATCTATTGTAAGATCTAGTATTGAGTAAGGAATAGAGTTGAATTTATTGGATCAGGTGTACTTGCCTTAGTTTTGTAGAGCCAAAAGTGAAGAGGGAAGTCTTGTCCCTATAGTTGGTCTAGTTGCTTATAGATTTCCCACATTTTGAATTATCCACTCCTTAACATCAGTCATAAGCATATTGGTATCTTATGGAGTGTAAAATCTTTTGAAGAACCAACAAGCTGAAGTTGAACCACTAATTCTAGTAGAAGATTCATATACAAGGAGTACAAAGAAATGACCCTCATCTCAAAACAAGAATCTGACATAGAGTTATCAATTTCTAAAAGTGGCCACTTTGCAAAGTTGATCCTGTCAGCATTAGCCATTTGGATAAAACCCCTTTTGGTCTGACTTTGCAAACCTATCAAATGAGACCGCCATGGTCTAAAACCTTGGATGTAGATTTTATTTCATATGTATAAAATAAGGTTATATTCTAATCTCCTAGATGATAGACTGTTCACCCAAAAATAATCTTCAAATTCACCTCCTAAAAACATCCTGACTTTAAAATAGTGAAAC
Source organism: Chamaecyparis obtusa (assembly GCA_027943335.1). Lineage (NCBI taxonomy): Eukaryota > Viridiplantae > Streptophyta > Pinopsida > Cupressales > Cupressaceae > Chamaecyparis > Chamaecyparis obtusa. Next base: position 708,212 of record BSBK01002925.1, on the reverse strand, counting down.
TATAGAAATCTGATTTGGAACTAATTGAGCAAAGTGGTCAAATGCATTGGTCATGATTAAGAAATAATCAGAGAAGCTCATTTACATGTCTATAATATAGAACAACATTCAATTTCTCCTGATCAAAAACTAGGTCCAATTTTTCTAACCTCAAAGTAGGCCACTCAAATTCTACATTTCCACATTCAGTAAAACTGAATAAAATGCAAATAAAAAGGCCTTGGTAATCTGATCATACAAACTCTCAGGAATTTGAAAATAGGCATAGAGATACACTTTCATGCCTAAAACATACTGAAACATTCCTTATACCATGGCTATCAACTCAGTGTTAAATACAAACTTTCAAAGTGGGTCCTTCAGTAAAAATTGAACATAATGCAAAAGTACAAATTTGGGCAATGACCTCCAAATGGCTAGCTCCAAAACACATCAGAACTAAACTCTCAAAGTTGTAACTAGTTTCATATGCTAAATGATAGGCAAGGAATAGGTGTCCCAAGTGGCATCCCATGAAAATGAATAGATCCTGATGACTTGTATTCAACATAGGGTGATTTCAAAAGGTCTTTTGAAGCAATGAATTGAGCCTTAGAGAAATTTTCAGAATGTAGACTAAAATTTATCTAAAATTCTAGAGTCACAACATTTTTTTTTTTTGATCCAAGTGTGTGGAAAGACGGGTGTAAAGTAGATGTGTAAGAAAACTATAATGTAATCAATTCAATCAATTAAACAAACATTTTTCTCTGTATATGATATTTTGTCCCGTGTGTACAGTCAACAACCCTATGTCTTCAAATGATTTTTTTGATATGTTAGTGGTTGGATCATGGTGTAAGATCCTTTATCTATTTATTACTAACATTTCCATGCATTAATCTCATTATTTCCTATCTAAATTTTGATATATATACATTAGCTATTGCTTTCGGTTATGGACTTATTTCCTTTATGTATACTGGCTTATCATATACCTTGGTATGACTTAATTATGAGTATGAGGTTTAAGAGGGAGTTCAATCATGGGCTCACTCAATTTTGTGAACTCCTTCCTTATGTCATTACTAGGGAAGCATACCTTGTACTAACTATTGGAAAAATGGTCAACACTCCCCTTAGGATTTATGACATGGCTTAACCACCTCTTATGTCTTTTATAAGTCTAGTAGTTGTATCAGACATTAACAGGTCAATATTTTGGTGCAACAACTATTAGGAATGAATGCAAAGTGTTTTGGCAATCATTCTATAGCAGTTGTTGTTGCATTCATGACTTGGATTGTCATTGATGTCAACACAGTGATATTCTGGATATTAACAGGAAAGTAGGTATAGTTTTGTTTTGCGCACATGTTTTATTGCAGATTGGCTTTTGTGCAATTGATGGTATGTTCTTTGGTGTGTTATTAACCTATGGTTAATAGTGTAAAAAGAAATTCATTCATTTGTAAGAGTTATGAGCATTTTGGTGAAAGCAGTGTTTAAACAGTGTTTTTGTGTAGCGATGTTAAAAAATTAGAGGATATCTCTTAGCTGGGATGGAATATGATTTTGTGCAGTTAAAGGGATGTTGGAGACTCATTAATGATGATGTGCTTCATAGTGCAAACTTTGAGGATATGTTTGGAGAAAGTTACAGTAACTGGAAGCCGACAGTTTTATGTGAATTTTGTGTGTAGCGTGTAGAATTTATTATTTTGTAATTGTGGACCGACTCATTTGTAATTATTTTATTTTTTTATATAAGAAGGAATTTTTTCCTTATTTTAATGTGTATTGAAAAGGATTGAGATGTGAATATATGCATGAAGTGAAGAAAAGAGCTAATTCAGTGATGAAAGAAGACTTGTGTGTACAAAGATCTAGAATTTTGATCTTCTGTAGCAGAGAGTGCAATTTTGGCACAATGAGAAGGAGGTAATATATTTCATATTATTCTATTGAATAATTCTAAGATCTTTTGGATAGTGAGTTCAGAGATCTTGCCTTGAAGCTGTTTGGGCAGTGGGTCCTTCTGTCTTCCATAAACTCTTAACCAAGTTAGAATCTTTTAACAAGGATTCAAAATCTCCTAACAGGGATTTATATGTACTGAATGTATTTCATAAGACTCCTAACAAGTTCCATCCTCTAACAAGGAACTTTCATATTACTGCATCATTTTGTGGGCATCATTCCCACCGGGGTTTACTCTTTTCAACAGGTTCCCTAGTTAACATATCTTGTGTTATTGTGCAATTGTGTATGATTATCTTTCTATGGTTGATCAGTACATTGATTATATTGTTTAAAGCTATTGACTAGATAAATTATCAGATAACTAATTCACCCCCCCCCCTCTCAGTCATCTTGGGGATCTTTACTTTCTAACAATTGGTATCAGAGCAGCAGGTTCTTGAAAGAAAAGTTTAACATAAGGAGATCCATGGTGAATTTTAGAAAAGAAAGCCATAAGTTTGATGGAGTAAATTTTGACAGCTGGAAATAAAAGATGAAGACACATCTATTGTGTTTAGGACCAATTTATTGGTTGATTACAAAGAATGAGAAGACTATCATTGAGGAAGACAATTTAGAGGCAGGAACTAAAGATGAACTAGATCTATTCATGTGTAACATACTTGTAAGAGAAGAACTTTTGTCATCACTACCAAAGATTGAATATAGTCAGGTAAGATGTTTGAAAAAATCTCATGCAATTTGGAAAGCTTTACATTCTACTTTTGAAGGTGATGAACATGCAAAGAAGGCTAGATTACATAATTGGTTTTGTGCATTCGAAGATATTAGAATGATGGAAGATGAATCTATTAGAAGCTATATTGGTAGGATGTCTGAGATTGTGATAGGAATAAAGTCTTGTGGAGGTGATAAGATAGAGAATGAAGTGATATGGAAAATTCAGAGAACTCTAACACCAGTATTCAAGTAGACAACACAGCTAATTGAACAAGTGATACCTTGTACATCAAAATTTTCAAGAGAGACTCTTCTTGGAAGATTAGAAATAGTAGAGATGAACTTGAGATTATCAGGAGAGTTACCTAGAATGGAAACAATATTCAATGCTCTTAGCATTAGACTTACAAGAAGTACTAGTGTGAATGGAGATTATGCCAGCAGTAGCAGATCTGAGGAAGATAAGAAGATTGAAGAAGGTATTGCATTACTTGTAAAAAGAGAACCAGATGGTAAGAAAATCTTTAAATGTTGGACTTGTCAAGAATATGGTCATTTTGCATCTAAATGTCCTAAAAGAGTTAAGAAGTATAGAAGAAACTTTAAACCTAGGAGATCTAAACAATGCTATTATGCAAATGATGAAGATTTTGAAGCAGGAATTGAAAAACATTTAGTGACAGTGATAATGATAACTTTGAGGAAATAGGATTTGTAGCAATTAAAGAAGAAAGTTCTGAATCTAATAAAAGGGAAGAAAAAGCATTAGTTTCACAAGTTGAAAATAAATTTGATTGGATTATAGACAGTGGTTATTCACATCATATGACTAGAGATAAAAGAAAGTTTGTTAAGTTAGATAACTATGATGGAGGAATTGTTAGGGTTGGTAACAATGCACCTTGTTTGAAAGACTAACACTAATGATGTTTACTTTGTGGATGGACTAAGACATAATCTACTAAGCGTTGGACAATTGGCTGATAAGGGTTATCAAGTTTGGTTTTCTGAGAAAAATTGTGTGATAACAGATAAAGATGGAAATCTGATTGGAAAAGGATCTAGAACCAGAGGTAATGTATTTAAGTTGAATCCTACTGGGATGCCATGTTTGATAACTAGGATTGATGATAGTTGGTTATGGTATAAAAGGTTTTGTCATATAAACTTTTATAATATTGTCAAGGTGAGTACTACACTTGTGGTAAGAGATTTACCTAGAATTATGAAACCTACTAACATGATTTGCAAAGAATGTATGATGGCAAAGTAGAAAAGGAGTTCATTTCCTAATAAGAAGTTCACATCGGCAGAGAAGTTGGAGATTGTTCATACATACTTGAGTGGTCCTACTAGGACTAGAGGATTCTATGGTGAAAGGTATTTTATGATTCTTGTTGATGATTTTACAAGAATGATGTGGATTGCATTTTTGAAAGAAAAATCTAAAGCATTTGATAAATTTAAGATCATGAAAAGCAAAATTGAGAATGAATCTAGAATGAAGATTAAGTGTCTAAGATCTGATAGAGGTGGTGAATTTACATCTAGAGATTTTAACACTTTTTGTGAAATAAATGGCATTAAGAGACAACTTTTAGCCCCTAGAACACCAGAATAAAATGGTATTGTAGAAAGAAGAAATAGGTCAATAACTGAAGCAACAAGAGCTATGTTGTTTGAAAATGATTTGGCTAAAAATTTTTGGAGAGAAGTAGTGAACACAGCAGTATACACTATGAACATAGTACAAATCAGAGTAGATACAAACAAGATACCTTATGAATTATGGTTTGGACATACACCCTCAGTTAAGTATTTTAGAATTTTTGGAAGTAAATGTTATATAAAGAGAGATGATGATATAGGAAAGTTTGATCCTAGAAGTGATGAAGGAATATTTCTTGGATGTTCTTTAAAAAGCAAAGCATATAGATGTTATAACAAAAGAACTAAGACTATTGTTGAAAGTGCAAATGTAAAAGTTGATGAGAAGTTTAAAATTCAGGAAAGAATGCTTGATTATGAATTTGATGGAGAAGCACAACCTCAGCCTAACATTGAAAATATAGAATCATTCTTTGAAACTAATAGTGATTTTCTGAATGAAAGTCATACTGAAGAAGACAGAGAAGAAAATAGAGAAGAAAATAGAGAAGAAAACAAAGAAGAAAGAAGAGAAGAATCTACAGTTGGAACAAGATCAGTAACTATGACACCTAACAGGTATACTTCAAGACATCACCCTATTGAGAAAGTTATTGGAAGTTTAGATAGAGGAGTTTTGACTTGAAATAAGGTACATTTATGTTTGATTTCTCAAATTGAACCTAAGACTACTAATGAAGCTTGTGAAGATGAACATTGGATCAATGCTATGAAAGAAGAACTAGAACAGATTGAAAAAAATAAGATATGGGAATTGGTTCCTAGACCTGAAGACAAGAATGTGATTGGAACAAAGTGGGTATTCAGAAACAAGATGAATGAACAAGGAGAAGTGATAAGAAACAAAGCAAGATTGGTATGTAAAGGATATTCTCAACAAGAAAAAATTGAATATGAAGAAACTTTTCCACCTATGGCCAGACTTGAAGCAGTGAGAATGTTTCTAGCATATGCAACTTACAAGAAATTCAGAGTGTATCAGATGGATGTGAAGTCAACATTTTTGAATGGTGAATTGGAAGAAGTCTACATTGAGTAGCCTAAAGGTTTTCCTTTGACACAAGAAGGAGATATGGTATGTAAGTTAAAGAAAGCTTTATATGGATTAAAACAAGCACCTAGAACCTAGTATGCAAGATTGGATAAGTATTTATTGAAATTGAGATTTATAAAAGGAATAGCAAATAGTAACTTATACACAAAAGAAATTGAGAATGGTTTGTTGGTTATAGTTATATTTGTTGATGATATTATCTTTGGAGGAGAAGATGAAGCTAGTGACAAATTTGCAGATGAAATGAAGACTGAATTTGAGATGAACGTGATTGGAGAAATGAAATATTTTTTGGGATTACAAATAACACAAAGCAAGGAAGGTATATTTGTAAGTCAGACTAAGTATTTAAATGAATTATTGAAAATATTTAGAATGGAAGATTCTAAACCTATTGGAACACCTATGGTAACCGAACATAAGTTATCTAGCAAAGATGAGACACCAGCAGTTGAGAAAAAAAAGTATAGATCTATGATTGGAGGATTGCAGTACTTGACACATACAAGACCTGATATAGCACATTCAGTGGGGATTGTAGAAAGATTTCAAGCAGAACCTAGAGAATCACATTATGCAGCAGTAAAGAGGATACTGAGATATCTAAAAGGAACAATGGATTATGGATTATGGTATGAGAATTCTGATGATTTTACTTTATATACCTACACTGATGCAGGTTGGGGAGGTAGCATTGATGACAAGAAAAGCACCAATGGTGGAGCCCTTTTTCTTGGAGGTAAATTGGTCTCTTGGCTAAGTAAGAAGTAGAATTCTACTTCACAAAGCATAGCAAAAGCAAAATATGTTGCAGTAGCAAATAATTGTAATCAGATTATTTGGATGAAGTAGATATTGAAAGATATTGGAATAAAGTTTGATGAGCCTGTTGTTATACATTGTGATAACACCAGTATAGTGAGTATGTCAAAAAATTTTATTTTACATTCTAAGACTAAACATATTGAGATCAAGTATCATGTTGTAAGAGAGAAATTTGCAGAAAAAGAAGTAAGATTGGAGTACATAAGCACAAAGGAACAGATAGCAGATATATTTAGAAAGTGTTTACCTAAGGATACATTTGTGTATCTGAGAGGTATGCTTGGGGTTATGCCCCAACCTATTTTTGAGAATTGATGCAGATGATTGCATCCGTCCAGTGGTATATGAGCCCTATCTTTCTTCTAGATTGGATGTTGGAACTTCCTCTATGGGGGAGTTTATGAGTTGAGTCATGAGGACTCTTGTTATTGTATTTTTTTGAAAAGTGTCTTTTGACATTATGTTGTTGTTGAATTAGTGATACAATTTCTATCATTGATGTCAATGGGGGAGAAATATACATGAAAAACATTGTGGATTGTATGAGAGAGCTAAATAGGAAAATGAAGCAAGATTTGATTTGATATTTTACAGTGATGTTGCAGTATTGGATTTTTGGAACATTGGATTTTTTTCATCTATGTTTCCATAAATTCTAATGGGGGAGATTATTAGGAATGAATGAAAAGTGTTTTGGTAGTCATTCTATAGCGGTTTTTGTTGCATTCATGACTTGGATTGTCATTGATGGTAACACAGTGATATTCTGAATATTAGCAGGAAAGTAGGTACAGTTTTGTTTTGCACACATGTTTTATTGTAGATTGTCTTTTGTGAAATTTATGGTATGTTCTTTGGTGTGTTATTAACCTATTGTGAATAGTGCAAAAATAAATTCATTCATTTGTAAGAGTTATGAGCATTTTGGTGAAAGTAGTGTTTAGATAGTGTTTCTGTGTAGCGATGTTCAAAAATTAGAGGATATCTCTTAGCTGGGATAGAATCTAATTTTGTGTAGTTAAAGGGATGTTGGAGACTCATTAATGATGATGTGGTTCACAATGTAAACTTTGAAGATATGTTTGGAGAAAGTTACAGTAACTAGAAGCTGACAGTTTTATGTGAATTCTGTGTGTAGCGTGTAGAATTTATTATTTTGTAATTGAGGACTGACTCATTTGTAATTATTTGAGTTTGGTATATAAGAAGGAATTTTTTTCTTATTTTAATGTGTACTAAAAAAGATTGAGATGTGAATATATGCATGAAGTGAAGAAAAGAGCTAATTCAGTGATAAAGGAAGACTTCTGTGTACAAAGATCTGGAATTGTGATCTTGTGTAGTAGAGAGTGAAGTTTTGGCATAGTGAGAAGGAGGTAATATATTTCATATTATTTTGTTGAATAATTTTAAGATCTTTTGGACAGTGGGTTCAAAGATCTTTCCTTGAAGTTGTTTGGGCAGTGGGTCCTTTTGTCTTCCATAAACTCTTAACCGGGTTAGAATCTTTTAATAGGGATTCAAAATCTCCTAACAAGGATTTATATGTACTGAATGTATTTCATAAGACTCCTAATAGGGTCCATCCTCTAACAAGGAACTTTCATATTAGTGCATCCTTTTGTGGGCATCATTCCCACCGGGGTTTACTCTTTTCAAGAGGTTCCCTAGTTAACATATCTTGTGTTATTGTGCAGTTGTGTATGATTATCTTTCTATGGTTGATCAGTACATTGATTATATTGTTTAAAGCTATTGAATGGATAAATTATTAGATAACTGATTCACACCCCCCTCTCAATTATCTTGGGGATCTTTACTTTCTAACAACAACAACCACTACTTGTAACAAGTGGTATCAGAGCTTGGTCATAGGTTTGAATCCCCTTGGGAAATGCTAAGGAGGAGATTTTTGGAAAAATGGTCATCGCTCCCTCCAGGATTCATGACATGGATTAACTACCTCTTGTGTCTTCTATAAGTCTAGTGGTTGTATTGAGTGTTAACAAGTCAATCTTTTGGTGCAACAAAAACCACTAGTTTTAACACTAACATATCTCTATTTTGTATGCACAGATGCATACTTGTGTATATTAGCAGCATACCTTATGTTATGCATGAGGAGCATACATTACATTATGAACAATTACATTGACATATTTCTATTATGACACATGTTATAACTTATGATGTTATGGGTACATACATAGCTGATTGTTAGTATAATTGATTAACTATTTTCTTTATTGATTCATGGGTGCATACGTTGGTTAATGAATTTTGGAACATACTTACATTGGAATATGTTGTGTATGTTACAATTACCATATTTTTGGGAACATACATTATGATACTTAGAGATAATGTTGTTGTATGCATGGGAGCATACTTTATATGGATATATGTTATCATTTATATATGCCGTTCTATTGATCATATGTGTGGATACATTTCTTTATAGAGGGAACTATATTGCATCTTGATATGATCACATTGCACCTGGTTATATGTTGGACTTATGTGATTACTCTTATACTTATGGCTATGATTACTCTTATACTTATGGCTAAGACTTGTCTATGGATATTGCATGAATTATGCTTGTTTTATGAGAGAACTTCATTTGGATATTGCATTTGACTACTTAATTTGATTGTATGTAGAATATGTCATTTTTATACTTTAGCATGTATGTATGAAGCATACTTTAGTGGCTTATTATGTATGTATGGATCATACTTTCTTTCTTTGCTGAGTCTATATTTATTGATTAAAGCTGAGACTATGTGATTCTATGTGTGAACACATTTTCATTACATTGAGCTTGATTGTTATGATTATAAGATCATATTGGTTACTCTTATGCTTATGTGGATTCATGAGATAAGATTTTTATTATGAGATATATTTAGTTATGATTGTTCATTTGGTAACACTTATGCATATGGCTAAAGTTTTTTCTTATTAATTGGATACTTGGATAATATCAAGGATTTAATATTCTTCTCATGGATCAGGGATCCATTGTTGAGAGTTTGGTGGACATCATGGACTTGATGTCTGGGGACCATTGTTCTGAGAATTTGGTGAATATCATGGACTTGATATTTATTAGACCAATGCTCATTATATCATGGACTTGATATCTCATGGATAGGGGATCCACATTTGAGTAATTAGTGGACATCATGGATTTGATGTTGATAGGCCATTATTCTAAGCACTTGGTGAATATCATGGACTTGATATTCATTAGACCAATTCTCTTAAAATGATGGACTTTATGTTTCTTTAAATTTCATGGATTTAGTTATCCACAAATTGATTGGTATACATCATGGACTTGATGATACCATGAATATCATGGACTTGATATTCTATTGGTTGAGTCAAGGGGACTCATTGATCTAAGTTATCCAAAAATTGGGTAGTAAACATCATGGATTTGGAAAGTATCATGGACTTGATACTACCTTGAATATCATGGAATTTATACTCAAAAGAGTCAAGGTGACTCATGGATATAGGAAATCCACAAAATAATTGAAAATATCATGAATTTGATATCATGGACTTGAAATCACTTATGGTTGGTAAACATCATGGAATTGATGTTATCATGAATATCATGGACTTGATATTCTTGGGTCGTGAAGAGTACTGGATCTAGGAAATCCACATTTGGATGGCAAGCATCATATGATATGATGTTTCTCATATGGATATGAGATGAATGATTGAGGAATGATGAAGATCCATGATTATATTCTAATAAGAAAACATAATCAGCTGTGTATCCCATATTAGCGAACTCATTGGTGTGATTTATACAACATAAATAGAAGTTTTGATTGGTAACATTCAAGTGCAAATATGATTGAAGAAAAGAGTTGTGAGTTGCTTCTATAGATCTAAGAACACACTTGCATATTCATGGTCTAAATATCTGATATTTAGACCATCGAATAAGGGCAGATCTGGCTTGACATTTCAATTGAATATATACCTAGATTGGTATTGTTAGAGGAGAAGACATACATCTAATTGGATCAGATTGATAGAAGAAATTAAAGGCAAGTTGAAGGACAAGCCTTGAAGACCTTCATAGTCAAATTCAAGAATCTCTAATTGCTACATTCTGGGTACATTAATTTCCTTCTTTATGATTGTCTTCTTATATCATGTGCTTAGTTGTAAGATCTCTATAGTTTGTATATTCCTAGCATAAATGTGGAAAATATTAACATCACTTGCTGACTAATTGAGAACTCATTTCAATTAGGGTATGGGCTCAAGAAGACTTAAACACCACCTCTGCATTATAGAGACCAATGCATCTTTCATGTTGATGGTTTAACCAATAAAGGTTTAAGATGTTCTTATGTAATCTTTCATAAATTTGATCGAAAAATTATGTTTTTATTATCATGCAATGATGTATAACATGAGTTATCTGAATAAAAAAATGAAGAGCTTAGCAGTAAATTTGATTATCTAATTTGCATGATGACTTTTAGTCTTCTATTGATTTGACCATTCAAGTGAGATCCACAAATACCATCATATACCATTAGCACACTAACTATAGAAAAATGCCAGGACCACATAAAATGATTCCCAAATAAAACCTATTGATTCTAACTTTGACAAACTAGTATGTTATGTTATCGAGTTGAAAACATTGGTTGTCAACTTGAAAACACTTCTAATCCCATTTTATTCAACTCACAACTCTTTTCAAGTGCAAATATGATTGAAGAAAATAGTAAATGGTTTAATTAATCATAGTACTTATAATTCTGATTCTAACTTTGACAAACTAGTATGTGTGCATGCATGTGTGAGCAAGAGGATGAAGTGTTTAAGCTAATGGATGAAGGAGTGCAATACCAAGGATATATTTTGGTGAATAAGAAAGATTTCATTATTTTTATTTCTAACACTATTATGACAGGATTGAAGGGATGTTATCTTATTGATCATGTGAATGGTGATGTTGCAAACATCTACAGGAACATAGATATGATGGATGAAATAGTTAGTGCTTGACACATTATATTTGATCGTAGGTACATGATGCCAACAAAAAGAGGATACATATGTTGTAGGTACTCAACAAGAAATGAATAAAGATTAGAGTAAAAGAAAGAAACTCCCCAATCCAAGGGACTTGGATTGATTTGATCCTTGGGAGTATGGTGCAGGGTACCCTAATGAAGACATGATGAGTGGGTCACATGGATGACTCATGAAGATTGAATGATCTACAAGATCAATATATTTCAATCAAATATGGCTTGAAGACAATTTTATGTATTTGATGTAATAGCCTAAATGTATAAAGGCATGACAATGTTGAATTGATGTAATAGGAGTTCAATGGCATAGGGGTTAAGGATGTAACCTTGGGGTCACTTGGTTGATCCAATTATTAATGTAAGGTATAAGGACCTATATGGTCATCTAGGTTTATAATATGGCCATTAATTCCATTAATATCATGTAATTGTACTCATAGTGAAAAGATGCCAAGAAGTTGTAAAGTTGCATTTCAATGAAATTATGGTCTATAAGGCACATGAGGGGTTATGGTTTAGTAAGGGTTAGAAAAGGTTATGTTTATACCTTTTAAAAGTAATTAGAAGAGATACTAGAGTTATGTTATCAAGTTGAAAACATTGGTTGTCAACTTGAAAACACTTCTAATCCCATTTTATTGTAACAGTTGGTTTTAGACTATTTAGGGACAATTAGATAGTTAGTTAGAGGTTGTTGTCAGTTAATTTGAAGATGTGAGGCCTCACCCTAGACCTGTCATAGCTTTTCCATTATCGTTATGGTAGCCCTAGTAATTGGCTTAATGTTTTGATGAGCTTAGTAGATTTTACTCTTTTAGACAAATATTTGATTACAGTAGATGAGAATACATTACATTTTATGATACTTTCTATACTCACAATATTGACTTTATGATACATTATGACTGACATTATGATGATTGATTCAGATGAAATAATGAGATGTGCAATTAGGGAATTTATGTCGATATGAGTTGTTAGGAAAGTGAAAATCAAAAAATGAATAAGGTTGAGATGTGTATTTCATTTCGAGTTAAATACTAGGTGATGAATTATGGATGACTATTTTATGATATAAATATGAATTCTAATGTATGGTTATTTTGATTTATGAATGTTGTGATGATGTGATGAATTTTATATGCTTACATAAGTAACTAGGAAATGGAGATTTGACTTGATGATGATACGATGAGATTTCTAATTGTGAATTGAAAGTTAATTACTTAGGTGAAGTTTATGAGTGTCATGATGAAATTTAATTAGAATTGAGTTATATGTGCAATGATTATGCTACAAGCTTAATTTAGTGATGAATTGAATGTTTCATGATGAGTTGTATGTATGTTATAGATTAATGATTATGCCATGTGAATTATGATATTTTAGATGAATTATCTTGATCATTAATGTATGAATTTACATATTTTTTTTTATATCCTTGGACTATTGATGTTGGAATTTAGTGTGCAAGGAATTAGACCATGGTAAATTCAGGGAATCAAAGCATAGACTATTGTGTAAATCAATTCAAGTCAAGGTTGCTTCTAGTGAGAGGCAAAAACCTTTTTGTATCATATTTAATTTGTGAAATTAATTTGGATGAATGCATTTAATTTATATGTAAAATTGTTATGTAATTAATGTTGAGTATGCCCAAGTGGATATGCCACATGGCTTGTGATGTGTCATTTTTGTTTGTGTCACTTGACACATGTGTGTGTACTTGTGGCCATAACATCTTCACTTGGAGATTGGATACCCATCAACCTAGGAAAGTACCATGAGGATCCCCATTAGAAATCTCTTGGATAGGGAGCTTGAGATAGTGTCTTATCAATTAATTTCGAATTTGAACTTAGCATGCACTTCTAGGGGGTTAAAAAAGTGCCTAGGAGAGTCTTTAGGCCATTTTTAGTTAGCCCACTTGATATACCTTTGGGTAAGAGTCATTTTTCACCATAGGATAACTCTTAGTTGACCAAATGACCCATCCAAAATTTGGTTTTCTTAGATGGACGAAAATCAACTTTTGGGACCATGTTTTGGTAAGACCACCACCCATTAGAAAAGTAGTCCTCATCTCACATTTTTAGCTTACCTTTGTAAGAGACCAAAATTGGAAACCTTGTAAGGGAATTAGGGAAGACCACCCAATGGGAATGTAATCCTATCCCTAGGAGATTGTGTGGAGTCCTTTTGAGAGGGGACTCTTCTTTTGGAAGAGTTTGACACCCACTCTCTAACTTAGACACTAGTTAATTTTGGAGGAACTTGGATACAGGAAAAAGCTTGGATAAAAGGATCTCATCTTCAACTCTCTCACCATTATTGCTTGGACTTAGGTTGGTGGCTCTTCATGAAAGCTCATTTAGATGATAATTTAATTGTATTTAGTATTGTAATTTTGTGTTCTCCATATTTTTGTTGTTGAGAGTATGTTGTGCTACAAGATTTGTAGTTGTATATGTGAAATCTTATGCTAGATGTTGTGTAAATTTTTTTGTATTGTATATGTGAAGATTTGAGTTCTTGAGATTTCTTATTGTGTTGTATTGTTTTCTTAAGGGATTTATCAAGGCCATACTCACCCTTGGGAGGGAAGAGTAGCCTTGGGGGTGAAGGGATCAATTGGGACATCCATGGGTGTTGAGCCTCTCCTTGCAAAGGAGAAGGAAGAAAACATGGATGTATGGGCTCCATGTAGCCATTTCTTTTGGGGGTCATAAAGGATTTTGTGTCTTGAAGCCTTGGGGGGCATAAGGAGGTTTACTTGTTGGGTTGAGATTTTGTAGCAAAATGTGTGTTGAGAAAGCCAAGAGTAGACTTGTCTTTTATTTCTATGAAATGTGCTTTCTCCCTTTGAGTTTGGTTCCACCTTCACCCTAATTTTATGAGTCATATGGAGACTCTTGTTTTAGCCTTGGATGAGAGTTTAAAATGTGGTTTTGTGTTATTGTGTTTGTGGTTTTTGAGTGTGAAACCTTGTCTATGTGATGGTTCCCCAAGCTCGGGGGTGGCTTCTTAGAAGCCTAGGATGGAGGGTGAGCACTCCATGCCCTATTTATGTTTATTTGCAAGTTTGGAAGCCATTGAAGACTTCATGTTGAAGTTAAAATCTTGAGGAGTTTGAGGATGTATTCTTAAGTTGATTTGAATCATATTTGTTTCATGTTATTGTTTTTTTATGGGAATCTTAAGGATCCCTTGGTCTCAATATATTTGTGTAATGGAGATAAACTCTCCATGTATAGTACTTGTATCATAGTGTTGAGGTATTCATAGTCATGAGAAATGTATTATTTCCCTTTTGGTTAGTTTCATTTTCTTATGAAATTTTGTATGATGCTCCAAGGAAGATTTTAAGTGTATTCAAGTTGTATTAAATAAGGAATGGACAATGTATTTATTTCATTTAAAATAAAGTTCATGATGGATTAGTTTTGTGAGAAGTTGTGTATTCTCTCAATGAAAATTATAATGGTATTCATGTTGAAATGTATTAAGGAGAAGTGTCAGTGTAATTCCTCATAGTTCTTTTTATAAGTCTCATTTGAATAAAATGAAAGTGATAGAAAATGAGTAATTCAAAACATTTTTCTCTCTCAGTCAATACATTTGTTTTGTTATTACAATAGTAGTAATTTTTTTTTTATATGGAAAGCAATAGACTCAAAGTAAAATAGATGTATAAATGTTAGAAAAAATTCCTTTGATCTTGACATCAAATGATCCCTCTAGTTAGTTTAATAATAGTAGACTTGTAAAAACAAAAGGAAAGAAAGGAAGAGGTTAATGAAAATCCACAATCAAAAAAAAGAGGGAGAAAAGAGACCTATAGGTCTTAGGAAAATGTATGGGAAAAAAATTCTCATACATTTTCTTACCGCAATCATAAAAAAATCATTTCCCTACATCCACTTGCAATCAAACAAAAATAAATAATCTATTTTATCTAAAACTAAGGGAGTCATAGTTACTAGGTGGGACCCACCTGGGTCCCCACTGTTAGTCCATTTTCCTATGAATGCAAAATCTTTTGAAAGTAGCCCACTTCCTTGTAGAGTTTTCTTGAAGTGCCCTTAGCCCTGTGTTCTTCATTATGTCACCTTGCTCCAGTCCAAATCACACGTGCTGAATTGCAAAAATCCAAAAAGATATTCAAGTTCTAAGGTCTGCAGGGAACAAATTTTAAAATCTTCCTAAGTGTCAAAAACCCACAGTGTTTTTGAAAATCCATGATATTTTCGGTCTGTGTGAAAACCTTCATTATTTTTTACCTTGTGCCTTCCAGCTTTTGTGTGCTTATCTTTTGGCGTTAAAGACTCTATGTTTTCAGTCTTTTGCTATGTTGAAAACATTGTGTGTTTTTGACCTCACATTTCCTTCCTCTTGCCAACACTCCTTGTTTGTTAGTCCTAACTGCGCAGGTGCGATGGATGGTGGGGCCCAGTCATTGCTAGGTTTTGTGTTGCTGATTCTCCAGGTCTTCTAGCGATAACATCTTTTTTTTGGTGACCTGGTGGGTGGTTAGTCATGTAGTCACTGAATGCTTGACCATGTGGTGGGTCTCATTCTTCTTAGTTGCCTGGCACGGTTAAAGCTCAGACATGATTGATGGTTGTCGTAAGTTTGCATAGAAAAGTTGCACGGTGTTTATTTCTTGCGATCATGTGACTGCTTGCCAACTGTCCATGTGGGTCCCAATTTTTTGTGGTGTTCAACTTGGCTGGCGGTTAAGTTTTCATTCCATGATCTGGTGACTCACAGTTATCTCTTGGTCACCTGATTCTGGCAGTTAAGCCTTTAGCATCTGGCGACCTAGCTGGTGGTTTACTTTGCCTTAGTTGTGAGGTCATGTAATGTGGGGCTTGGGTCTTCAAAACTTTTAAAGGGTAAAGCTTCTTTGGCTGTGGTCCCAGTGTCTGACATGGAGGCTAAGGTGGTAGTCTTGTTGCCTTGTCGCATGATCACAAGGGTCATCTTTCAGCCATGCAATCATGCGACAAGGGTGCCACATTGTGTTGGTGCCTGATGGGAGGTGGTGACATGTTTAGTTTTGATTGGTAGCCAAGCGGTGATGTGGAAAGGGTTTTTAGCATGTATCGAGGTTAGGGTATTCTGAGATTCTGTGATTGGCAGTCGTCACTAGGTCTCTTATTCCTAACAGTTAGGTGCCTAACCTTCAGCGACCTGGTGGGCAGTCTATTTCTCTTTGGTCACATAGTCTCTGAATGTTTGGTAGTCTTTTGACCTTGTCACATGATTGCAAGGGCCATTTTCATAGCTTGCAACCATGTGACAAGGTTCTTCCTTGCTGAGGCTCGGTGGCAGGTGGTGATGTGACAGTTCGTCAGTGGGCCTGAGAGATTCAGAGGGGAGGATGGCGTGGCAAATCTAGGGGTTGGCACATGATCTCATGGGAGGTGTTAGACCCATGTGATCATGCACCTGCCATTCAATTTCAAAGGCTTGTAAAAGTGAGTCCTGTGGCAGGTGTGACTTGACAGTTGCAGCGAATGGTGGCATGACATGTGGCATTAGGTGGGCCTAGGTATAAGGCATGGTGATTGTTGGCAGGACTGAGGCATGGTAAGTAGTGGTTAGTCACATGTTCGCATACCTTTTCCAAGGCTATGTGATCATGTGACTAACATTTTGTGTTAACCCTCAGTGGCGACGGTTAAGGTTCATGGGTTGTCGCATGTTCACATAGCCCATCTTTATGCTATGCGATCATGCGACAACTATTTTCATGGTTGTGGGGTTGTGGAGGTAACATGGCCGAGGACTTTTTAGCAGGCTTTGTGACCATTGACTACAACTAGGAGACTGTGGTCCCATGATCGCAAGGGTTAGTTTGGTACCTTGCGATCACACGACCAAAGCATAAGATGGAACCGGATTCCTGTGGCAGTGAAGTTCATGACCACACGGTGGCGTTACTAAAGATAAGGGTTAAGTTTTGAAGCCTGGGAAAGATAAAAGGATCTGATAGCAGAGGTATAAAGTTGATCTAATTTTGAATGATGACTACCGATTCACTTATGGCACCATGCATATAGCTGTTAACCTGTAGGTTTGAATTTTAAGGGGTTTCCAGTGACAGGAAGTACCAAAATTTATGGTATTAGTGATAGTTTTCATCTGGTTTGGTGGTGATGGTTGTTGCAAAGTGGTCCAGGGGCTCTTTGGGTAATTTCATAATTGATTTTATACTTGATGGAGTGTGGTTTTATGCTCGAGAAGCTATTTGTAGGTGGCCGATTTGACTAATTTTCATGAAAATTCCTAGTTTTCTATCCTGGCTCACGGATTTTCATAGTTGCTAATCTGTTTGAGATTTTCTCTCTCTAGATTGCTTGGTTTCCTACCCTTGCATTAAGTTTTTGACTATTTCAGTGGGTTTGGTGGGTGAAACCCTAGCCCTAGTTGTCCATAGCTTGTTGCAACCTATTTTGGGTTTCCAAGGTAGCTAGAGTATAAATGGTTGAAGTTTTGACTTTGTAATGGTTCCATTCTATTTGGTTCTAGTGGGAAATAGTGAACTTGGTCACATTATAGGAGGCTCAATAGAGCTTCTTTGTAATCTTTTACAGGTTATTGAAGTGGTAGTCTCAATTCTGGTATAGACATGTACATGACTCATCATACTTAATACAATTATTTCAAGCTTTCAAGTCTCTCCTTGGTGTCAGTCTTATGAGTGTTGGATTTTTTGATCCATTGCATTGGGTTGCCTCTGCATATGTTCTAGTCTTTAGTTCTTGATCTAGGATCAAGTGAAATATACTTCAGATAGAGCATAGATTCAATTTGGTTGTCTACAGAAGGATCTTATAAGTAGTAGATGGGCTGGAATAGTTGTATTTAAGGCTTTGAGTCTTTGACAGTAGTTGGTTCATGTTCTATATTTATTTTTGATGATTTACCCAATGGATAATGGCACTGATCAAAGATTAGTACATTTAGTTGAGTTCATTGTTTGATGGGTTTGGGCTATTTTCCTGCATCTTTATATCAATACCATTTCAAGTCTTTACCCTTCACAAGGCCATTTTACCCTTCATAGCAATTGAGATTCGATGAATGTCTAGTTAAAATTTAGTAGTCTCTTGCTATCATCTGCTTTGTTTAATCCAGTCCAATGTCCTAAAATTCCATAAGTTACTAGATTAGGTATACCCGCTATGGTTTTGCAGAGCTAGAAGTGAAGAGGGTAGTCTTGTCCCTATAGTTGGTCCAGTTGCCTTGCAGAGCTTTCACACTTAGAACTAACAACTCCTAACATCAGTCTCAAGGCATATTGGTAGCCCTAAGTGGCATAAGAGTTTTCAAACACCAACAAGATGGTGACTCTGCTGGGGAGAACAATGAAAAAGAAGTGTATCTATTAGAATCTCTGGTGGTTTTAGAATTGTGCAGTATCTTATTGACCAGATTGATTTGCCCATCCAAGTCACCAAAAAGATTGCGACTCTGCTAGGGAGAACAATGAAAAAGAAGTGTATCTATTAGAATCTCTGGTGGTTTCAAAATTGTGCAGTATCTTATTGATGAGATTGATTTTCCCATCTGAGTCACCAACACGATTGTGACTCTGCTAGGGAGAACAATGAAAAAGAAGTGTATCTGTCAGAATCTCTGGTGGTTTCAAAATTGTGCAGTATCTTATTGACCAAATTGATTTTCCCATCTGAGTCACCAAAAATATGGTGACTGTACTCGGGAGCCATTGGAAAGAGTCAAATGAACAAACAAGTTTTTGCTAAATTTTCTCACCTAGTTGTGAGTGGCAGCTCTAATTTTCTCTATTTGATCAGTGTTCCTGCTGATAAACAATGTGGTTACTTGTGGAGTTTTGTATTGGTTGGAAGAAGAAACAAATATTTTCTTTCCTCTTCAAGGAGGTGGTGACTACACATATCAAAGAACCTGATGGAGCTGCATGGTGAGCTCTAGATTTGCCATTTTCTTCCTAGTCAACAAAGTTTTCTACTTCAAAACTTCCAGGTATTTATGATTACAATGTTTCCCTATCAAGTATTTAGTGCTAGTATAAAGGGAGGACTAAAATAAGATGAGTGGCTCTCATCTTATTTCAAGTCAAATGGAAAATCAAAGGAAAATTCAGTCTAGGCTACTTGGTTTCCTCAAGTTGGATAGACCTTTGGGCTATGTTCTTCCAAAGTCCCCTCATTCTTTCCCTGGTGAGCTTTTGGGTTTGATTCCTACTTTTGATTGCCAGTATGATTTAGCAGTGAGACATGTCCTAGCATTCTATAGATTTATTGTAGAATATCAAATTTTTGATGAGGATGTTAGCATGATGTTTTTTGGGAGATCCCTCAAAGGGGTTGCATCTAATTAGTATCTAAATCTGCCCCCAAAATGCATTTCTTCTTTGACTGAGTTTAAGTGGTTTTTCTTAGAGGAGTTTGCTGATGATGATGAATGGAAAAGGTTGCAAAGAGACTATCAGCAAAAGGGGAATGAATGTTGTATTCCAGAGCAACTCATGTCTGATGTTGAGGGTACTTTGGATGAATCTTTGTTAGATGAGTATTCAGATTGTGGTAGTGAGCAGGAATCAGAGTCAAGGTGTACATGATTCTCCATTCATTCAGAAATGTTTGAATGTGATTTCAGTGGCAATTAAGGTGAGGATGATGAAGTCAGTGATGTTGATGTGTCCTCATGTGAATCAGATGAAGCATGGGAAGAAGAGAGTAATGGTGAAAGTGAACACTCCTTCAATGAGGAGTATGAAGATAAGGAAGTGATAATGGATTGTGATGTTAGTGAATTTGAACATGAAGGTTTAGGTGATGGGTTATTAAATAATCCTAAAATGGGTAGTGAGTTTAAAGTGTTTTCTAACACTTTATATGATGAAGACTATGATGATTATCAGCCCATTTTTTGTCGTGATGTTTAGCATAGTGCATTGCATGGAGTTATCAATCTTTTGTTTGAAGAACATGTGGAAGTTTCAGATCTAATTGAATCAAGGTGTTCATTTTCCACCCATGGGTATGAATTTGACTATTCATTTGAGGTCCAGCTGGTTACACATATGGAAATGCAAAGTCAAGATATGAACGAGGCCTTTCTACAGGTAGAGTATGAGGCTTTTGTGTTTCCAATTCATAGCATGCATGAGTCAGTAGATGAAAATCAGTTTCAGTATAGTGGTGCTGATCATTGGCATGCTGAATCTTTTCTTCATAGTGAGCAAGGAGAAGAGAGTGCAAAATTTTTTTTCATGCACTATGAAGACAGTTACTTTGTTCTTCCTAATTTTTTGATTGAACATGTTGACAAGCCTATGGAGACAAATGAAAAAAAAATGTTTGGTGTGCCTCATGAAGGAAGAAATGAAAATCAGATTTTTGACAAAGGCAGGAATTAACTCATGTTTGTTGCTGCAGGTTTTTGTAAAAAATGTACATTTTGTAAATATCTTTCCCTTTCCTGTTGTGTGTTTCTTTCCTGGCTTGTTCCCTGTGTTTTTTGAGGTCTTTGTATTTTTCCAATGGGTGGTCTGCTTCTTCCCAAAGTTTTGAGGTCCTCATTGTACCTACAAGAGATACATGTCCCCAACTAGAGCCATTGATAGTCCATTTTCCTATCAATGCAAAATCTTTTGAAAGTGGCCCATTTCCTTGTGGAGTTTTCTTGAAGTGCTCTTAGCCCTGTGTTCTTCATTATGTCACCTTGCTCCAATCCAAATCACACATGCTGAATTGTAAAAATCCAAAAAGATATTCAAGTTCTAAGGTCTGCAGGAAACAAATTTCAAAATCTGCCTAAGTGTCGAAAACCCATAGTGTTTTTGAAAATCCATGATGTTTTCGGTCTATGTGAAAACCTTTATTATTTTTGACCTTGTGCCTTCTAGCTTTTGTGCACTTATCTTTTGGCATCAAAAACTCTATGTGTTTTCAGTCTTTCACTATGTCAAAAACTTTGTGTGTTTTTGACCTCACATTTCTTTCCTCTTGCCAGCACTCCTTGTTTGTCAGTCCTAACTGCGCAGGTGTGATGGATGGTGGGCCCAGTCATTGCTAGGTTTTTTGCCACTAATTCTCTAGTCTTCTGGTAGTTACATCTTTTTTTTAGTGACCTGGTGGGTGGTTAGTCACATAGTTGCTGAATGCTTGACAGTGCGGTGGGTCCTGTTCTTCTAAGTTGCCCAGCATGGTTAAAGCTCAGACATGATCGGTGGTTGTCGTAAGTTCACATAGAAAAGTTGCATGGTGTTTATTTCTTGTGATCATGCGACCACTTGCCACCTGTCTGCGTGGGTCCCAATTTTCTATGGTGTTCAACTTGGCTGGCAATTAAGTTTACATTTCATGATCTGGTGACTCATGGTTATCTCTTGGTCACCTAATTTTGGTGGTTAAGCCCTTAGTATCTGGTGACCTAGCTGGCAGTTTACTTTGCCTTAGTTGTGAGGTTGAGTAATGGTGGGCTTGGGTCTTCAAAACTTTTAAAGGGTAAAGCTTCTTTGGTTGTGGTCTCACTGTCTGACATGGAGGCTGAGGTGGCAGTCTTGTTGCCTTGTCACATGATCACAAGGGTCATCTTTTGGCCATGCGATCATGTGACAAGGGTGCCACATTATGATGGGGCCCGATGGGAGGTGGTGACATATTTAGTTTTGATTGGTAGCCGAGCAGTGATGTGGAAAGGGTTTTCAGTATGCATCGAGGTTAGGGTATTCCAAGATTCTATGACTGATGGTCATCGCTACGTCTCTTGTTCTTGGTAGTTAGGTGCCTAACCTTCAATGACCTGGTGGGTGGTCTATTTCTCTTTGGTTGCATAGTCTCTGAATGTTTGGTGGTCTTTTGACCTTGTCACATGATCGCAAGGGCCATTTTCATGGCTTGCGACCATGCGACAAGGTTCTTCCTTGCTAAGGCTCGATGGCAGGTGGTGATGTGGTAGTTCGTTAGTGGGCCCGAGAGATTCAGAGGGGAGGATGGCATGGCAAATATAGGGGTTGGTGCATGATCTCATGGGAGGTGTTAGACCCATGTGATCATGTGCTCACCATTCAATTTCAAAGGCTTGTGAAAATGAGTCTTGTGGCAGGTGTGACTTGGTAGTTGCAATGAATGGTGGTGTAACATGTGGCATTAGGTGGGCCTAGGTCTAAGGCATGGTAATTGTTGGCAGGGTTGAGGCATGGTAAGTAGTGGTTAGTTGCATGTTCACATAGCCTTTTTCAAGGCTATGCGATCATGTGACTAATGTTTTATGTTAACTCTCAGCGGTGATGGTTAAGGTTTGTGGGTTTTTGCATGTTCGCATAGCCCATCTTCATGCTATGTGATCATGCGATAACTATTATCACGGTTGCGGGGTTGTGGAGGTAAAATGCCTGAGGACTTTTCAGTAGGGTTTGTGACCGTTGACTACGGCTAGGAGACTGCGGTCGCATGAATACAAGGGTTAGTTTGGTGCCTTTCAATCATGTGACCAAATTATAAGATGGAGTCAGATTCCTATGGTGGTGAAGTTCATGATCGCACGGTGGCATGACTAAAGATAAGGGTTAAGTTGCAAAGCCCAGGAAAGATAAAAGGATTTGACGGTAGAGGTATAAAGTTGATCTGATTTTGAATGATGACCTCTGATTCACTTTTGGCGCCATGCATATGGCCGTTAACTTATAGGTTTGAATTTTTAAGGGGTTTCTAGCAATAGGAAGTACCAAAATTTATGGTTTTGGTGATGGTTTTCATCTGGTTTGGTGGTGATGGTTGTTGCGAAGTGGTCAAGGGGCTCTTTGGTTAATTGCATAATTGATTTTGTACCTGATGGAGTGTGGTTTTGTGCTTGAGAAGCTGTTTGTAGGTGGCCGATTTGACTAAGTTTCATGAAAATTTTTGGTTTTATGTCCTGGCTCGTGGATTTTCATAGTTGTTGATCTATTTGAGATTTTCTCTCTCTAGATTGCTTGGTTTCCTACCCCTGCATTAAGTTTTGACTATTTTTGTGGGTTTGGTGGGTGAAACCCTAGCCCTAGCTGTCCGTAGCTTGTTGCAACCTATTTTGGGTTTCCAAGGCAGCTATAGTATAAATGGTTGAAGTTTTGACTTTGTAATGGTTCCATTCTATTTGGTTCCAGTGGAAAATAGTAGACTTGGTCACATTGTAGGAAGCTGAATAGAACTTCATAATCTTTTGTAGGTTATTGAAGTGGTAGTCTCAATTCTGGTATAGACATGTACATGACTCATCATACTTAATACAATTATTTCAAGCTTTCAAGTCTCTCCTTGGTGTCAGTCTTATGAGTTTTGGATTTTCTGATCCATTGCATTGGGTTGCCTCTACATATATTCTAGTCTTTAGTTCTTGATCTAGGATTAAGTGAAATATACTTCAGATAGGGCATAGATTCAGTTTGGTTGTCTACAAAAGGATCTTATAAGTAGTGGATGGGCTGGAATAGTTGTATTTAAGGCTTTGAGTCTTTGACAGTAGTTGGTTCATGTTCTATATTTATTTTTGATGATTTTCCCAATGGATAATGGCACTGATCAAGGATTAGTACATTCAGTTGAGTTCAGTGTTTGATGGGTTTGGGCTATTTTTCTGCATTTTTATATAATTACCATTTCAAGTCTTTACCCTTCACAAGGACATTTTACCCTTCATAGCAATTGAGATTCAATGAATGTTTGGTTAACATTCAGTAGTCTCTTGCTATCATCTACTTTTTTTAATCCAATCCAAAGTCCTAAAATGCCATAAGTTACTGGATTAGGTATACCTGCCATGATTTTGCAGAGCCAGAAGTGAAGAGGGCAGTCTTGTCCCTATAGTTGGTCCAGTTGCCTTGCAAAGCTTTCACACTTGGAACTAACCACTCCTAACATCAGTCTCAAGGCATATTGGCAGCCCTAAGTGGCATAAGAGTTTTCAAAAACAACACCCACCCCAAAGAGTTCTAAACTAGACCTTTTAAAAAAATAAATAAAATCAAACATAAATAAAAAAAGGGTGTATATATTTAATTTAAATAAAAATTAACTTATGCCAATGAAATAGCTGAATGTAAGCAGATTGTTTAAAAGTTTGTTATTTAAAAATAAAAATAAATAAAAACATTTTAAAAATTTTATTAGGGGGGCCCGCAGGACCCACCCCTACCACGGCAAAGGGACTTGCCATAGCAGGTACGTACTGTGCACGGCAGGCAGGGCCTGCTACGGTAGTCACTACTGCTGTGGGTAGTGGGTCCGCTAGGGACTTTAAAAAGTGCAGTGGCACTTCATTTTTTTTAAAATTTGATTTTTTTTAATTGTTATTTTTTATTATAAATTAATTTTATTAATAACTTTATTAATATTTAATATATAGTTAATTAATATATATATATATATATATATATATATATATATATATATATATATATATATATATATAATTTATTAATAAATTAATACATATTTACTTATTTTCCTTTAGTAAATATATTAATAATTAATATCATATTAATTAATATGATATTAATTAATATATATATAAACAAATTAATATTTTTTTTTTTAAATCATTCTTTCTATGTTAATTAATATTATACTTTATGTGATTATTACTTAATGATTCGAATTCATTAATTAATATATTTAATTGATAGATTATTTTAATTAGAAAATATATTTTCTTTTTATGGTATACGTTAGTCATTTTATATTGAGAAATTTGTTTTGTTGAAAAAAAAAGAACATTAAATTAGTAAGTTTAATCAGATTAATTTTGTACTATTACGATTTAACTAATTTGTTTTATACAATGTGATAGGTAAATTCTTCTAGTTGATTTAATTTATGCTATTAGATTGATTTATTATTCCGGTAACATTGTTCAGTTTTAGCTAGTTGTATAAATAACTTAGTTAATTTTCATTTTGATTTAAAATTAGACTATATTTAATTCGGCATTGTTTAATACCATAGGAATTCACTTACCCAACCCTAGACACTTTAATGTGTTAACATTTGGTTAAAACCTAAGATAGATCTTAAGGTTAATGAAAGATTTTAGAAATCATTAATAGTTGATTTACCAACAGCTAGGGAATTATCAATTTAATGAACTATGACTTGATAGCTAACCCCCGAACTTGATGGGCATTTTGGTTATGCTAGGGGTGAGCGTTAATTATATCACATCAGTCATGTTAGCCAACACCTTCTTTGTATCAACTATACAACTTTAGTCAGCTGTTAATCTAAAACTTTAACTTATAAACCTTGTTTTAAAAAAAAAAAAATTGGTGTGTATTTGAGTGAAAATTATGGTCATGACACTTGGTATCAGAGCCTATGTTTCAACATTGGAACTTAAACCCATTACATTTCTCCAAGTAGACTCAATTTTATCCATAGATTTTAGATAAATTTTAATAGTTTTAATAAACAGTATGATGGACTTTCAGTACATTATCAAGGGGATTCTTGAGACCCTTGGGAACCATCAATTATTATAATTCCAATTCTGTATAAGATGGATCACTTTTTGGTTTAATTTAATTCCATAATTCATCTTAATTTTTCTCTATAAGAGATAGACTAGGAACATGGAAATATCTTAATAACTCAAGTTATGGGGGTCAGAGTAAATTGGAAACATGTTATTGCATAAGAAGTTCATATAAACTAATATTATGAGTATACCTAGAAGAATAAATTAAGAGGGTTATGGATGGAGTATGTTCAGTGTTGATGGATACATAAATTATAATTGTTTTGACCACATTATTAAGTAAGATTAAGATGATATTATACATTCAACACGTATCAAGGAAAGTATTAGTTGTGGTAGGATTCACATAATGCTTAAACAGAGAATAAATTAGAGGTTATACAAATGTTCAACATTGGAACCACCTACCCTTATCTTGTGCATAATTTAAAACCTTATTATTTATGATGGAAATGTTGTTATGGTAGTGCTAGCAACTTAAACTACTTGTGAGGAAACATTTAGAAACTTCTTTATTGAGAGTCTAGGCTGCATAAATTTTCTGATATGTTCTTTTCAACATTAATAAGAAATACTTTATCAAGAACATGTTAATAACAGAAGGATACCCTAGGAATAAAAATGTAAAGAGTAACTTGGCCAAAAGATTGATCAACACGTGACGAGCCCACCTTCGAAACATGAAAGAAAAGACTAATATGGGTAAGTAATGAAATATTCAACTACCTAGAAATTCCTTTAGGTTTCATAAATAAAACTTAAGGGGAGTTCTTAAGAATTTAGTATCAAATCACCAATCAATCTAATTGCATAATGACTATAATACGATAGTAAAAATGAAGACAATACATGTGTCAATAGAGTTACTTGGTAATTGAATATGGAGACCATTATCGAGATACACTTCCAAGATGATACAAGGGCCAAGGTAGAAAGGTAACCTAAAATTCTTTTGTGTCCTAACATTTTTGAAAGGCAAATACGAAATTACCAGGAGGTAGATGACAGCTATGAATCTATGACCTCCTTTTCAGTGTTTTGTAAAAATTTATATGAATTGTAATGAAACTTTGGACAATCAATGACAATCTTTTAGGAGACTAAAATGGAGCCAATAGAGATAATATACATTTAATCTAGCGTAAATAACTTGACTATCCTATGTTGTGGTAATTACTAGTGCATAAGTAAATTGGAACCTTGTTAATTTATTTATAAATAGAATAATATAATTTAGGGATTGTACTTTTGGGTATTCCCTTGTGCATTACAAAGTTAGATCAAAAGTAAATCACCTGCTAAAGTAGGATTTTCTTTTGGGGCATACTATAGGAATGACAGAATGAGAATATAAAACCTTTGGATAGACGTGCCAAATCAAGTCCAATAAGATGGTGAGCTTGACCCAAACAAACTTAAGACATGATTGTGAGAGTGATTCGTTAAATCCTTATAGATAGTCATTAAACTATTAAAGTATAACATACTCTATGTCTTTACTTTGTGTATGAAACTGTTAGGCAACCCTCCTCATGATTCAATGTAATATGCTTGGTAGTATTGTGTAGAGTGGATATTAAGTGGTAATATTGAGAGTAGTATGAAAACTTAATGAAAAATACGTATAGTAATATAAATTAACTAGCAGTATGCCCTTTGCGATGAGTGAAGTTATATATGAAGTACCCTAAGTGACTAACTAGTTCAATTAGCTAGGAATGTAGAGGTGGACATCAAGTGCCAACTCACCAAATATAACCACTTGAGAAGTTTCTTGAGGGATGCAATGCTAAAAATATTCCTATGAATTAATTATATTAGTTGAGGTATCTCTAGTCATTCCTATATTCATAAAATTAATAACCTTATAGATGTTGTAATAGAGTTTTTTTATACCTTATTGGCATAAGTGTGTTGGCCATAAAATATCATATAAGAAAAATGATATATTTCATGAGACCTAAGTGAACCATGTTGCAGTGGGAACTCCTCTCAGCGAGAAGAGGTTGTTGTGATGTGAATACCCTGATAATATACTTGGATGTAGTAAAAGAAATTTATAGAGTAAGTAAAATGAATATTAGTAAGTATGCAATTGTCTCCTGAGTTTTTGTATGTCTACCTCCCTCCCCAGATAAATATTTTCTTGGAAAACCCTTAATGCTTTATCCTTGTCAGGACATAATTAGTATATATTAAATATTGTCATAATAAATGTATGACACAATTTCCCCATCTCCCTCTTAGTGACCTCAAAGGGTCACATAGTTCATGTAATTCTTGTGGTAGAATATGGATTGCTAAATTTATCTTTCTTTTATTTTACTTTATTTCACAAGTTGATTTTTGTGATTGCCAACAATGTAAAAGTAATTAATTTATGTGTTGGGCTGCTTAGCCAAACTTTATTTTAATGTCCTTATTTGCCTCAAGGACTTTTCTTTACTTATTTTGTGAAATTTTTTTACCAATGTGGGCACTTTTTGAATCTCACTTTGATGAAACATTCTTTTCAATTTTTAAATTATGGATTTTACGATTATTTGATGAGGCTCTTATGGTTGCAATTGTTGGCAAGTCCTTTCATGGTAGGTTGTATGAGGGAGAAGATTTATTGGGGAAATACATCATATTTTATTAATATAAATAGGGAGGGAATGTAAAGAAGTTCCCCATCACACTATGTTCACCTTGTCATTAGCACTATCTATGACCATGCTAATAGCCTGTGTAAGAGTATTTTTTTATGGATCGTGATATGTATAGTCCTTGTATGATTACTTTATGATATTCTTTGATAGATATTATGATATTATAAGGAAATATAATATAAAGTTCACACAAAAAGGATTTGTAGAGTGACAAATGATACCTTTAGCATAATATTGGAACTATACTCTAGATATTGAAATTCATAGGGACCAACATCTAGAGTGATGTTAGCATACATTTGAGACATGTTGTAAGGAAGATGTCCCTTGTTTTAGAGAATTTCCTTGTGACCACAGATCCAACATTGGTGTGTTAAAAGGAATTACCTTACGTGATCTTGTTGCTAGAAGAAGTTATGATAACTATGTAAAATAATGTTAGATTGTGATGTTTGGGTAAGTAGTTCAATTGTACAATGTTAATACTTTTAAATGTTATAATTGATTAAAATAAGGTAAAACATAGCCTTAACATGTATCAACATTAGAATTCCTCATTGCATGAGATCAACATTTCAAAATTTATCCAATGGGCTAAGATAGATGTCAACCCTGGAACTTTCACCCTAAGTGGTGTAACTTCCAAGAGGAAGTTCATGCCTAAGGGGGGAGGATGTGAGGCCTCACCCTAGACCTGTCATAGCTTTTCCATTATCATTATGGTAACCCTAGTAATTGGCTTAATGTTCTGATTAGCTTAGTAGATTTTACTCTTTTAGAAAAATAATTGATTATAGTAGATGAGAATACATTACATTTTATGATGCTTTCTATACTCACAATGTTGACTTTATGATACATTATGACTGACATTATGATGATTTATTTAGATGAAATAATGAGATGTGCAATTAAGGAATTTATGTCGATATGAGTTGTTAGGAAAGTGAAAATAAAGCAATGAATAAGGTTGAGATGTGTATTTCATTTTAGGTTAAATGTTAGGTGATGAATTATGGATGACTATTTTATGATATAAATATGAATTCTAATGTATGGTTATTTTGATTTATGAATGTTGTGATGATGTGATGAATTTTATATGCTTACATAAGTAACTAGGAAATGGAGATTTGACTCGATGATGATACGATGAGATTTCTAATTGTGAATTGAAAGTTAATTACTTAGGTGAAGTTTATAAGTGTCATGATGACATTTAATTAAAATTGAATTATATGTGCAATGATTATGCTACAAGCTTAATTTAGTGATGAATTGAATATTTCATGATGAGTTGTA
This sequence comes from Chamaecyparis obtusa, assembly GCA_027943335.1. Taxonomy (NCBI): domain Eukaryota; kingdom Viridiplantae; phylum Streptophyta; class Pinopsida; order Cupressales; family Cupressaceae; genus Chamaecyparis; species Chamaecyparis obtusa. The sequence goes on along the minus strand of BSBK01002925.1, from coordinate 678,444 downwards.
TGTATGTTATAGATGAATGATTATGCCATGTGAATTATGATATTTGAGATGAATTATCTTGATCATTAATGTATGAATTAACATGTTTTTTTAATTTCCTTAGACTACTAATGTTAGACTTTAGTGTACAGGGAATTAAACCATGGTAAATTCAGGGAACCAGAGCATAGACTTTTGTGTAAATCAATTCGAGCCAAGGTTGCTTCTAGTGAGAGGAAAAAACCTTGTTGTATCATATTTAATTTATGAAAGTAATGTGCGTGAATGTATTTTATTTATATGTTAAATTGTTATGTAATTAATGTTGAGTGTTCCCAAGTGGATATGCCACATGGCTTATGATGTGTCTTTTTTGTTTGTGTCACTTGACACATGTGTGTGTACTTGTGGCCATGACATGTTCAATTGGGTATTGGATGCCCATCAACCTAGGAAAGTACCATGAGGATCCCCATGAGAAATCCATTGGATAAGGAGCTTGAGGTAGTGTCTTATCAATTAATTTAGAATTTGAACTTAGCATGCACTTTTAGGGGGTTAAAAAAGTGCCTAAAGGAGTGTTTAGGCCATTTTTAGCTAGCCCACTTGATATACCTTTGGGTAAGGGTCATTTTTCACCATAGGATAACCCTTAGTTGATCAAATGACCCATCCAAAAATTAGTTTTCCAAGATGGACGAAAATAAACTTTTGGGACCATGTTTTGGTAAGACCACCACCCATTAGAAAGGTAGTCCTCATCCCACCTTTTTAGCTTACCTTTGTAAGAGACCAAAATTGGAAACCTTGTAAGGGACTTAGGGAAGACCACCCAATGGGAATGTAATCCTATCCCTAGGAAATTGTGTGGAGGAATTTTGAGAAGGGACTCTTCTTTTGGAAGAGTTTAACCCCCACTCTCTAACTCAGAGACTAGTTAATTTTGGAGGAACTTGGATAGAGGAAAAACCTTGGACAAAAGAATCTCATCTTCAACAATCTCACCATTATTGCTTGGACTTAGGTTGGTGGCTCTTCATGAAAGCTCATGTAGATGATAATTTCATTGTATGTAGTATTGTAATTTTGTGTTCTCCATATTTTTGTTGTTGAGAGTATGTTGTGTTGCGAGATTTGTAGTTGTATATCTGAAATCTTCTGCTAGATGTTGTGTAAATCTTTTTGTATTTTATATGTGAAGATTTGAGTTCTTGATATTTCTTGTTGTGTTGTATTGTTTTCTTAAGGGAGTTCTCAAGGCCATACTCACCCTTGGGAGGGAAGAGTAGCCTTGGGGGTGAAGGAATCAATTGGGACATCTATGGGTGTAGAACCTCTACTTGGAAAGGAGAAGGAAGAAAACATGGATGTATGGGCTCCATGTAGCCATTTCTTTTGGGGGTCATAAGGGATTTTGTGGCTTGAAGCCTTGGGGGGCATAAGGAGGTTTTGTTGTTGGGTTGAGATTTTGTAGCAAAATGTGTGTTGAGAAAACCAAGAGTAGGCTTGTCTTGTATTTCTATGAAATGAGCTTTCTCCCCTTGAGTTTGGTTCCACCTTCACCCCAATTTTATGATTCATATGGAGACTCTTGTTTTAGCCTTGGATGAGAGTTTAAAATGTGGTTTTTTGTTATTGTTTTTGTGGTTGTTGAGTGTGAAACCTTTTCTATGTGATGGTTCCCCAAGCTCGAGGGTGGCTTCTTAGAAGCCTAGGATGGGAGGTGAGCACTCCATGGCCTATTTATGTTTATTTGCAGGTTTGGAAGCTGTTGAAGACTTCATGTTGAAGTTGAAATCTTGAGGAGTTTGAGGATGTATTCTTAAGTTGATTTGAATCATATTTGTTTCATGTTATTGTTGTTGTATGGGAATCTTAAGGATCCCTTGGTCTCAATGTATTTGTGTAATGGAGATAAACTCTCCAAGTATAGTACTTGTATCATAGTGTTGAGGTATTCATAGTCATGAGAAATGTATTATTTTCCTTTTGGTTAGTTTCATTTTCTTATGAAATTTTGTATGATGCTCAAAGGAAGATTTTAAGTGTATTCAAGTTGTATTCAATAAGGAATGGACAATGTATTTATTTCATTTAAAATAAAGTTCATGATGGATTAGTTTTGTGAGAAGTTGTGTATTCTCTCAATGAAAATTATAATGGTATTCATGTTGAAATGTATTAAGGAGAAGTGTCAATGTAATTCCTCATAGTTCTTTTCATAGGTCTCATTTGAATAAAATGAAAGTGATAGGAAATGAGTAATTCAAAACATTTTTCTCTCAGTCAATTCATTTGTTTTGTTATTACAATAGTAGTAGTTTTTTTTTATATTGAAAGCAATAGACTCAATGTAAAATAGATGTATAAATGTTAGACAAAATTCCTTTGATCTTGACATCAAATGATCCCTCTAGTTAGTTTAATAATAGTAGACTTGTAGAAACAAAAGGAAAGAAAGGAAGAGGTTAATGAAAATACACAATAAAAAAAAAGGGAGAAAAGAAACCTATAGGTCCTTGGAAAATGTATGGGAAAAAAATTCCCATACATTTTCGTACCACAGTCATAGAAAAATCTTTTCCCTACATCGACTTGCAATAAAAAATAAATAAATAATCTATTTTATCTACAACTAAGGGAGTCATAGTTACTGGGTGGGACCCACCTGGGTCCCCACCCCAAAAAGTTCTAAACTAGACCTTTAAAAAAAAAAAAACCAAATAGAAATTAAAAAAAGGGTGTATATATTTAATTTTTAAAAAAATTAACTAATGCCAATGAAATGGTCGAATGCAAGTAGAGTGTTTAAAAGTTTGTTATTTTAAAAAAATAATAATAATTAAAAAAAACCATTTTAAAATTTTTTTTAGGAGGGGCCCGCGGGACCTACCCCCTATCCCCCTACCACGGTAGAGGGATCTGCTGCAGCAGGTACCTGCTGCACATGGCAGGTAGGTCTTGCTACGGCAGTCCCTACTGCCGTGGGCAGTGGGTTCGCTAGGGACTTTAAAAATTGTGGTGGCACTTCATTATTTTTTAAATTTGAGTTTTTTAAAATTATTATTTTTATTATAAATTAATTTTATTAATAACTTTATTAATATTTAATATATAGTTAATTAATATATATTAATTATTAATATATATATTATTTATTAATAAATAAATTAATACAAATTTATTTATTTTCCTTTAATAAATATACTAATAATTAATATCGTATTAATTAATATATATATTAGCAAATTAATATTATTATTTTTAAATCATTCTTTCTATGTTAATTAATATTATACTTTAAATGATTATTAATTAATGATTCAAATTCATTAATTAATATATTTAATTGATAGATTATTTTAATTAGAAAATATATTTTCTTTTTATGGTGTATGTTAGCCATTTTATATTGAGAAATTTGTTTTGTTTAAAAAATAAATAAATTAAATTAGTAAGTTTAATCAGATTAATTTTGTAATATTAGGATTTAACTAATTTGTTTTATCCAGTGTGATAGGTAAATTCTTTTAGTTGATTTAATTTATGCTATTAGATTGATTTATTATTCTAGTAAGATTATTTAGTTTTGGCTAGTTGTATAAATAACTTAGTTAATCTTCATTTTGATTTAAAATTAGACTATATTTAATTCGGTATTGTTTAATACCATAGCAATTCACTTACCCAACCCTAGACACTTTAATGTGTTAACCTTTGGTTAAAACCTAAGATAGATCTTAAGGTTAATGAAAGATTTTAGAAACCATTAATAGTTGATTTAGCAGCAGCTAGGGAATTATCAGTTTAATGAACTATGACTTGATAGATAACCCCCGAACTTGATGGGCATTTTGGTTATGTTAGGGGAAAGCGTTAATTATATCCCCTCAGTCAAGTTAGCCAACACCTTCTTTGTATCAACTGTACAACTTTAGTCAGTTGTTAATCTAAAACTTTAACTTATAAACCTTCTTTTAAAAAAAAAAAGTTGGTGTGTATTTGAGTGAAAATTATGGGCATGACAGAAGAGTAGAGCCTATTTTATGGTGGATCCATGTGAGTGGAAGGAGTTGGTGTTTGTAAGGAACCATTTTCAAATGGTGTTCATTGAATAAACAAAAACATTCACTACAAACTATGTACTTGTTAGTAAATAGATTTAGTCTTAATTTTATCACTTGATAACTCTTCCCTATAGCCCTTTTTAAGACCAACTTCTTTTACTAACAATTGGGTAAGTGTTGGATGCTCTCCACTTCCCTCTGAATTCTTTCTTAGGTACAGCTCCCTAATTGAATTTGCAATTCAAGTTTTTCTTTTCTAACAACTATTCTGGTTTTAGTTTTTGACCTGAAAGCTTATAAGGCTGCTAAAACATTCTTCAGATGTTAGGCATATAAATGACTACTTTATGAAAAAGATTTGATCAAATAGAAAATCACAGTTTCCCATTTCCAAAACATATATTTACTAGAACTAAAATGTAATGATTTAATGATAGATTAACAAAAACACCAAGAATGCTGGATAAGATTTTATATACTAGAAAGGAACATATCAATCAAACACAGGACATTTGTTCATTCAATTCAAACTGAAAAGATTCAGAGCAAGAATATATATATAATCAGATTGCTATTTCCATAACACTAATCAAAACATGCAATAGAAAATAAATCCTTATTCAGCCAACTTGGAAAATATGAGAGTACTATTTCAAAGAAAACTTCTTCTAAGAAAAAATACTAAGTCTACCTTTTAAAATTTCTAACCCCTGCTTCTATGAAAACTAAGCTATTTAAAGTTTGAGCAAAGGCGAGAGGTCTCCTAAAAAACTTGACCTCTCGGTTAAACAGTTAAAACAGCTTAAAGAGTTAAAAGGACACCTGGCCCTATGAGTTTTAAAATATGAAACTAAAAAGATTAAATGTCAATCTCTGCATCTTTATCGGAGGTGCGCTCCTCTTCTCCAGTGATATTCTCTCCTTCCACTACAGTTTGCTTTGTCATCTTCAGCTGCCTATGTGCTTGCAGTAGTTCCTTGGCATGCGGCATGTGTAGTACCCTCAGGTTCACGATCCTAAACATTGTAGCTTCTTTGGTCCACTTTACCTTCCTAATTTTCTTGACGGTTAAAGGGAACTGGTCCACACCAAGATAGAGCATTGATTCGACTCAGGCAACCTAAGTTAAGTCTGAGGGTTTAGGGTTTAGTTTGTCCTTAAGTTTCTTCACGGTGTTTTCAAACACAACAAGGGCTATTTTCTATTCCTATTCTCCCATAGTAGCTATATATGTATGAGAAAAGTTTATCACCTTAAGTTTAGTTATCATATCCTTTTGTAACTGCTTGATCTCATTCTCGTTGTCCTTGTTCTCAGAAATACTACTTTTGACAGTGCTCAAATGCCAACTTATATTTTTCCTGAGAACAAAGAACATAGAGTCATCTTGGACTTTGACACCCTGATCTGTTCAGAACTTTACATAGCCATACTTTTCAATTTTAAGAAGCTTGGACATGGCGGCAAACCATTTTTCTTCATCCCTCTCCCACACTTGTCTTTGAGATTGTAGTTCTCATATCAAAATTTTTGTATCATGCAGAACCTCATGCACATCTTTTAAATACTTAGAACCACTCTTAAGGATTTCACAAATCCACTCCTCCATAGAAACTGCTAGAGCACGTCCCTTTTGAACTTGGTTGAGGAAATTCCTGCTTTCGGCTGATTCTGGGTCAAAGACTTGGGGAGATTGAATTAAAGGAGTCGAATCAAAGCTACAGAAGGTGTTAATAAATTGTGACAGAGTCACTATAGTTTGTTTCAATTCCTTCTCTTCTTTTCCATCCTACCAAGAAAATTCAGCATTTGTTGTACAGTCTCTTTGAATAAGTTATTTTTGCCAGCCCTGTCCATGTTTCCCAACTTATTTGGTAATCTCAAAGTCTTCAGCTTTAACCTCCTGTTCATCTTCCTTACCTTCCTTAGGTTTGTAAGTGGCAACTTCAGTAGTCCATTTTCTAGTTTTCTCATCAGTAAACATGCGAGCTGTGCTCTTAACCTTTTTTGTCTTTGGAGTCTTTTGAACATATTTACTTACAATATCTTTAACAGGAATTGAAGCAGGAACTAAATTGTGCTTTTTACTTACATTAGATAATGGCTAGGGAAGTGAAACTCCAGAACTCAAGGACTATTCAGGTTTCTTCATTGGTGTGGATATCACTTCCAATGTAGCATCATCCAGGTCGAAGAGATCCTTTCCTACTTGTTCATTTTCTGAAATATGGAAACTAATGTCTTCCATTTTATCATCATTCAGGTTTATCATCAGAGGTTCTATCTGAGCCATATCTTTCTTTGTCCTTGACTTGGTTCTAGATGTTGTTACCCTTTGTGGTAAAATAGTTGGGGGAGAATCAGTTACAATCTTCTTCTTTGAGTTCCTAACTCGAGAGTTCTCGGAAGCCCCTGTAGTTCCAATATGTGGAGGTGAATTAGCAATAGAAATAGAAGGATCTAAAGAAGAAAATGCAACTTCTTCTTTTTCTACTCTAACTCCTTTTCTCTTCCTTCTTCTCTGTAGCCACTCATTGGTTAAGCAAATCACATGTGAATTTCTCTCCTCAATGTCATCTTCTTCATTTTTAGACCAGTCAACAATAACTTCATTTTTCTCAATAGATTTTTTGTAATTAGGATCAAACATATCTGACCTGTCATCAGTGACTCCCTCTAGATTTATCTGTAACCTCATGGACTGAATCTATGAAACACACAAATGAGTATGTTCTCTTTCTTATACCTATGACTCATCTTTGCAATCCTCCCAGAAATCTTCTAGGTGAGGGACTAGAAACCTATGTGCCCTAAGGCCCAGGACTCCACTAGAATAATTCTTATTGTCAAATCCCACCCGTTCTACATAAAATTTGAAGCCGAAATGATGGATACCACATGCAATGCTAATAGCATCCACCATGGTATTACATGATAGTCTTCCCAAAGAAATAGGAAAAACTTTTATCCATTCATCTTCAAGTAAAAATATTTTCAAAACTATTGATAACTGCCGGCAAATTTCAGCCAATACAAAACATTTAAGGGTGTACCTAGGAAGCCTTAATGGTTGATCTTCGAAACCCCCAACCCTGATATAGGTAAATTTTGGGAATTGAATGTAGTAGCTCCCATACTTGGTTATCAAAGTATGAGCTTCAGGACTGATTCTTTTACCTAGTGTACTAACCAGTTCATAACACAGTTTACCCAGAAAGGTATCATGGAATTTTTTATAATCTTTAATAGCTTTATTTTTCTACAAAAGGGGATAGAATTCATACACACACATATTTGCAAACAAGGGTTCATGAGGGAGACCGAGCTAGGATTTTCTACATGCAAGATAGTAAATGAGATACGAGGACATAAAGAAGTCACTCCCTGTTAACTTGGATGCGTTAAGATGTTCCCTTAGAGAGCTTGCAATTAACTCAGCCCAATCAAGAGTTTGGGTCTCATCCAAGATAATCTAGACATAAAAGTACATCCAGTCGGCAAATAAAAAGGCAACCTGAGAACCACTGACCCGGTGTAACATGACTATGAGGTCACTGATGTATGGGGGAACATGGGTCCTATTAAACTTCTTTGGGAGGTGGGAACCACCCCTTTGAGGATTCAGTAACCAGTTTCTAGCCATAGAGGTGCGGTTTCCATCTCTATTTTCATTAAATTTTACTATAGATTGGGCTGGTGAGAAGGCAGAGAAATCCTTTTTTGGTATTTTTAAGGCTTGAGCAACTAACTCTCTCTTAATGGGTATCATAATGGAGCCATCTTGCTTCTTTATAGATTCAGTCCTCTCATCATAACATTGAATGCACTTAAAAATGAGCTTAGGATAGGCAATAGCGGGAGAAAATGTGGCTGCAGAACATAAATCACTATGTAGAATTTCTAGAGCTGGTGTGTCATCTAAAGAATTCAAGAGCTAGGAAGGCAAGTTTTCAATGGCATACTCTTCTAAATCCATGTCTATAATTGTAGGACCATCACACACCAGACTGGAAGAATTCCTAAACAAATGAAAAACTGACTTCATTTTCGCTGTAAATAACCCCCAACCCTTCATAGTTGATCATAAATCTTTATAAAAAGAACAAGGACCATAGCCAACTCACCTCTAAATTGTAGACACCCCTCAGTACAAAGCTTTGCCAAGACTACCTCCATGCACCAGCTCTTGAAGAAAACTCACGCTTTTGTAATAAGATGAACATAGAATTAAGCTTAAGTATACCTTTAGGGTACCTAAATTTATTACTAATCCTTGCCATTAATGCCATGAATTTGATTTGACATTTAAATCAAGAGGCTGTAATCATTATTTAAACAAGTCCTGAGGCCATCACTTCTAATTATGGTTGCGCAAACCAAGGAAGTACTTCATTAAGTCCATTACATGCTAGCATTTAATTCCCTTTATTGTGGGTCCCAACACACCATTGGCTTTAGAAACTCATGCTCTGGCTGACATCACTGAACTCTCTTGAACATGCATGAACCAAGTTCTCTAGAGTTCTCAAACATTCTTTGTTGTTCAAGACTTTTTACTCTCGGCAAACTTTGGGCAAAATTCCATACTCAGAATCATTAAGTTGAAACTTCTTACGATTCAAATTGCCTTATGTTTTATCCCTTTTTTGGTGTTATCAAAGAAAACAACCAATCACCTGCAAAAGTGCAAACTTAATCAAAATGTTAAAAAAAATGTGAACATCTTTGAACGTAAGGGAACACAATTCTACACTGTTCGCCAGTGTTCAAGTGTGTTCAAGACCATTCTAAGTCTGAAATGCTAAGTGACCGAGACAACAAAAGCAATGAATGAACTAATTAAAAAGATCAAAGGGAAGTCTATGAGAGGCATATTTTGACATAGAGACAATTCTGAGGACATGCATTTTCTTAAGAAAAACCAAGGATCAAGATAGAAACTAGGACTAACATTGGCTCCGACTGGGGACTGCTTTTTGACTCAAAAGGCAGAGAACTCAGCATCTCTGGTTTCACAAAAATGAAAGGGGTAACCAACACAAAAAAAAAATAGGGAAGGAAACTAACCTAATATGTACAGATAGAAAAACTTGAGGACCTTACAATTTTACTAGCTTCATGTCCTGTCCATTATAGGAATATGGCAGGATGGAACCATCTAGATAAGCCAACCTGAAAGCATTAGATCCCAATTCTTCTTTGATTATAAAGGGCCCTTTCCACAAGGATTCAAACTTGCCATGTGTTCCCTTTGGTTCTTTCCTTTTGTCCCACAGTAGCACCTCATCTCCTTTCATAAACTTTCTAGGTCGTGCCTTCCTATCGAAGATATTTTTAATCCTGAGTTGATGTTCTGTAATTCTATCCACTAGAGCTTCCCTTTCAGCTTCAAGCTTCTGTAAGAACATTATCCTTTTTTCAAGAGAATCTTTAAATGTTTGATCTTCTATGGTAGCTTGGAGTTTGATTGCTGACAATTCCAAAGGAAGGGAAACCTGTGCTCCTATACCATACACTAGCTCAAAGGGTGCCATACTAATTGCCCTTTTGGGTGTGATCCTATCTACCCAAAGGGCTTCAAATAGTTTCTTATGCCAATTTCTTCCATTAACATCCACTAGCTTTTTCATGATGGCAACCAAGTTCTTGTTACTAGATTCGGCCTGCCCATTTCCTTGGGGAAAATAATTAGATGAATGAGCCAAGGAAATACTATGATCATAACAAAATAACATTAGTTCTTAAGATGAAAAATAAGAGGCATTATCCGTTACAATCTTCTCTGGTACATCAAAATAGACTAAAATATTATTCTTCAAAAATTCACATACCACTTGGGAATTGGCTTTTTTAGTTGGGATAGCCTCCACCCACTTAGTGAAGTAATCGGTGGCTATCAAAATATAAATATCTCCAGCACTAGAAGAAGGATTAACAGGACCTATAAAATCAAGTTCCCATTGTTTAAAGGGCTCTTCAATCACAACTAGTTTTAGAGGCAATGCTGCTAATTGTGGTTACCCAGTAAATAATTGGCATTTCTCATAGCTTCTAACAAAAGCATAGGCATCTTTAAACATACCTGGCCAATAAAAACAATTATGTAAAATTTTAAAAGCAGTGACTAAGGAAGAAAAATGACCTCCACATGCTTCTTCATGAAAAGCTTTAAGTAATTATTTCTGTTGTTCCGCGTCCACACACCTAAGGAAGGTTCCATCTACACCTCTCTTGAACAGTGCACCTTGCCAAATCACATATTTATCAGCTTGCAATCTCAGATTACATCTCTCTTTTGGTGTCAAGCTAGTAGGAAATTCCCCATAGGTTAGGTAATAAGCTATGTTACTGAACCAAGGATCTATTAGGCTTACCAACAATGCATGTGACTGCTCACATTCTGAATCTCTTTCATGATTGGGGTTTTCAGCTATGAATTTACACAATCCTCTTCCCCTGACCAATTTGGTCAGTTTTATTGTCAAGTCATACTCCTAAATCTTGGTCACCCATGCTGCTCTCTTATTCATTGCAATCTCTTGTTGTGTGAGTAGACTCTTCATAGCTGTGTTCGGAATAAAAACCTCAGAATGTGAATGCAAGATATAAAACCTAAATTGTTTAATAGCTTTAACAACTGCAAAAGCTTGTTTTTCAATGAGTGAGTACTTCAATTCATGCTTTTTTAGGGGGGTTCTCATGAACACAATAGGTGCTTCAGTTCTTCCATCATTCTTTTGAGTGAGCATGGTGAAAAGTGAATGATCAGAGGCATAACAATAAATGACAAAATCTTTCTTGTAATCTAGATATACCAAAGAAAGAGCACTAGCCATAGCATCTTTAATTTCTTTAAAAGATTTTTGTCCAGCCTCCATCCATTTAAAAGGTTGTTTTTCACTCATCATCCCTACAATATGCTAGGTAAGCTTAGAGAAGTCTTTCACAAAAGCCCGTAAGAAATTGATTTGCCCAAAAAATGACTTTACACTAGTTCTTGTAGACAAAAGACTCAGCTGCTGAATGGCTTTTACCCTTTTAGGGTCTATTCTTATCCCTTTCTTAGAAATGATATGACCTAATAGTTTTCCTTCACTAACACAAAATATTGACTTCTTAGGGTTGAGTGAGATACTATGGTCACAACACCTTTGAAGTACTAATTTCAGATCTCTAAGGTGATGTTTACGCCTGCGGGAGTAGACTGTTAAATCATCTAGATATATAACAATAATCTTATTCTTCATATCAGCAAAGGATGAGTCCATTTCCCTTTGGAACATTTCCCCAGCATTAATTAGACCAAAGGGCATCCTGTTGTAAGCAAAAGTTCACCAAGGTGTGGTGAAGGCTATTTTATGCTTATCATTCTGTGTCACACTGATTTGATTATATCCAGAGAATCCGTCCAACATGGACATCATCTCTGACCCTACCACTATTTGCAACATGTGTTCCATCTTTGGGAGGGCATAGTTGTCTTTCAGACTCACTTGATTTAGGTTACGAAAGTCAACACAAATTCTTATCTCACCATTTTTCTTTCTCACCAGAACAATGTTCGCAATCCAAGTTGAGTGATGGATTGGATATATTATCCTTGCTTTTAACATTTTATCTACTTCACACATTATAGCTTCCAACACCTTAGGGTTATAACTACGCAATTTCTATCTGAAAGGTTTACATTCTGGTTTAAGAGGAATATTGTGGCTGAAATGCCCATCTCTAAAATCCTTCAAATCATCATAATTCCATGCAAAAACATTAGAAAAGGATGTCAACAAAGATTGAAGTCTCCCCTTTTCTTGAGGACAAAGTGATTTTCCTACGCTTATCCATTTTGATTGTGTTTCATCCCCAATGTCAATCTTATCATACTCCCTAAGTGCTTCAGGGTGAGGATTTTCTTTCTTATGAATAAAACTGTCATCTTTTGTAGAAAATAAGTTTTCAAGTGTTACCAGGCCTTTAGAAATTTTGTTACCTTTTAATTGCATGATTCCATCTGACATTTGATTTTCAGAGACCAATTCTCCATGCATTTCACTTGTCCCTTCAAAATAGGTAGATAAGAGACTTCTACACAAGTCATGAAATCATTAATACTAGCATCACTCTCAAAAACCTGCAAATGTTCTACATTATCTGGAACTGCTGGTCTGTAAATCATTTCTATCTTATAAGTGTTAGTTTTGAATTTTGGGTGAGGAAGCAATAAGGATGCTGAAATGGCTAAAGAATCCACTTTCAAATTCAAACTCCTTGGAATAGCTTCTATACAAAAAGTATCAAAAGCCTCAATTTCTTTCTAGACCAATTCTCTATAATGTTTTAACCTTTCATTTTTCATCATGAACTGCCCTCTAACTTGCTTAACAATTAATTTTGCATCACCTCTTGCAATGAGAACTATGATTCCATGAGCTTTTGCTTCTTGAAGACCTAGAAGCAAAGCTTCATATTCAGCTATATTGTTGGTATTCAGAACACTCCCCGCTTGGACTTTTAAGAACAACCTCAGCTCCTGACCCTGCGTTAGCACAACTTCCATCAAACTCCATCGACCATAACTATGTTTTCTCACTTAAGCCTCTTTCAACTAAGGAAACATTGTCTAACATGATCATATAATTGCTAAAATCACACTCCTGATATAAGATTTGAGCCTTTGGATTATCCGAAGGGAATACAGTATATTTATTCTTTGCTTCTGGCACCAACTTCACCTTCTTCTTCCCAATAGGGATGACTTCTTCTGTCCAGTCCATCTTTATTTCACCACCCATATCTTGACAAAAGGTCCTACTTAATAACATTTTGTAACTTGCTGGAATATCCACCACTAAGATTGTTAGCTTCAGTCTTTTATTTGGATAGGTGGCTAGAACAGCTTGAGCATCTTTTACTTGCCCTACTAGGGGTACTTGGTTGCCATCCATTGAATAGCATCTTCCAAAACTTTTTGTCAAGGTCAGACCAAGGGCTTTGGTAATAGAGGATATCATGATATTATCAGATGCTCCAGAGTCAATAATATAATTACTCAACTTAAGATCATTGAGGAGCAAGGAGATATAGAAAGGTTCAAGCTTTCTAGGCTCAAGTATATCGCACTCAGCTTTAGGAGTGGAAGTATTGGAGGAATTATTTTGATTACTATCTGTTGGGGGAACTACCAATGGAGGTTGAACCAAATCTTTAGCTTGATTTGTCATGCATTGATTAGCATGTGAGGTATTAGGGGTATCACCTTTAACATATTGAACTAGCTTGTCAAGTTCCTTAGGATTTAACTTTAGATATTCCGCAGGTGAAATTTGGATAGCAGAAGATTGGCAAAATTCTACTATATCAAAAGAAGGAACCTTAGCACCCCTTTGCAATATTTTAAATTCTGGCGGTTTTACATTAGAGAAGGGAGGATTACTTATAGGTACATTACTCTTGCTAGCTATAGCTGATGATGAAGGGCTGGAATTAGAAGACCTCTGATTACGGGTAAGCATAGCATAGGTTGAATATTCAAGAGTGGCCAAAATATCTTCTCTTTCTGATTCTGATTGGTATTCTAGGTAAAATGAGCCAGAGTCACCAGGTCACTCTTGAAATACCTCTTCAACCTTCATTTCTCCCAATACATCTGGAGTTACCTTCATTTGCATATGTCTCATCATATCAGGGTAGGTATCACTGTCATGATCCATTGTTAAGTGAAATGAACACATAACTCCATCTCTGGAAGATCCCTCGATAGCAAGTCTAGGCTGGACTGAAGATAAATGAGGAGTTCTATTATGGTACTGCCCTGGTGGTCTTCTATTAGAATCTTGTGACATAGGTAAGTAAGTCACCCCTTGTTTAGGTAATTGTCTCTTCAAGGCTATAACATCATTCATCAACCTTTGAACCACCAGGTCCATTGAAGAAGTTGAAGCTTGAGAAGATTGAACTTGGAGATCTTTCTTCCACTTTCCAACTGTAATAAGATCATCTTCCAACTTAGTAGCCTGAGCTTGGGCTGCGTCCAAGTCCGCTGGTCTGCTTCTTCTTAAATGAAAACTAATATCAGGGGGCATGAAATTGATGAAGAAACATTGTTGATTTTCAGGAGTAGGCCTTTTAGCTATAGGAATTTTATGAACAACCTTATTATATCTTGCCACATAGTCTCTCATAGGCTCATGAATCTCCTTTTTCATATATGTCAGTTGAGCTAGTAAAGAATGTTTATCATCAGCATTTTTAAAACACCCTTCAAAGGCAAGTTTCATAGAGTTCCAGCCAGTTATAGACCCAGCAGGTAGATATCCAAACCATTCGGCAACCCTTTCTATGAGAGTTTGGATGAAAAGCCTGACTGCTACATCTTTAGTTTGAATTGCCAATATAGTAGTAGCAATATTAAAAGTGTTAAGGTGTTCATCTACAGACACTGTACCATCTCCTATGAACTTTGGAAGTACATTTTTGGCACCCTTAGGAAGGGCATTATGATGAGCCAAAGCTAAAGGTCCAACTACGGCACCCCATGGCTATGCCATGATAATTGTTGGAAAAATAGTTTGGAGGGGTGTGGATTGAGTTTCTGACAAGGTTAAAGCTTGCCAATTATAGATCTTAGTAGAGGACCTAAAAGTCTCTCTTGGAGGAGAAGAAGGTCTGCTTTGGGCCTTTTTCTTGGGAGGATGAAACTTTGTGGTTTTGAGATTTCTCAATTCTTCAAAGACACTATCAAAGATTCTTGCCTCTCTCTGAGATCTAGTATATGGTCTGGACCCCAGCTTGATAATTTTATGGCCTTGGTATGGCTCTTTCAACAACTACAGCTTCACGGGCAACTAGAATACCTTCTCACCTATTCACCAATTTCTTCTTCCTCTTCTAAAACTAACTGAACTTGCTTATATTGTTCATTACTTGTTCTTACTTTCCAGGCCAAATTGTTTAAATCTGTAATAATATCTTCTTGCGTGTCTTGAAAATTTAGACCGGGTTGCAAGACTGGGGGAAGTTCAACATGACTAGGTATTCTATTAGCAGGTAATACCATAGTTACACATTTAAGCCAAACACAGACACTGGCTTACTAATTTCATTCCCCAGTAGAGTCACTAAAAATCTGTTAGTAAACAGATTTAGTCTTAATTTTATCACTTGATAACTCTTCCCTATACCCCTTTTTAAGACCAACTTTTTTTACTAACAATTGGGTAAGTGTTGGATGCTCTCCACTTCCCTCTGAATTCTTTCTTAGGTACAACTCCCTAATTGAATTTGCAATTCAAGTTTTTCTTTTCTAACAACTATTTTGGTTTTAGCTTTTGACCTGAAAGATTATAAGGCTGCTAAAACATTCTTTAGATGTTCAGCATATAAATGACTACTTTATGAGAAATATTTGATCAAACAGAAAATCATAGTTTCCCATTTCCAAAACATATATTTACTAGAACTAAAATGTAATGATTTAATGACAGATTAACAAAAACCCCAAGAATGCTAGATAAGATTTTATATACCAGAGAGGAACATATCAATCAAACACAGGACATATGTTCATTCAATTCAAACTGCAAAGATTCAGAGCAAGTATATATATAATTAGATTGTTGTTTCCATAACACAGATCAAAACATGCAATAGAAAATAAATCCTTATTCAGCCAACTTGGAAAATCTGAGAGTACTATTTCAAAGAAAACTTCTTCTAAGCAAAAATACTAAGTCTACCTTTTTAAAATTTCTAACCCCTGCTTCTACAAAAACTAAGCTATTTAAAGTTTGAGCAAAGCTAAGAGATCTCCTGAAAAACCCAACCTCTCGGTTAAATAGTTAAAATAGCTTAAAGAGTTAAAAGGACACCTGGCCCTATGAGTTTTAAAACATGAAACTGAAAAGATTAAATGTCAATCTCTGCATCTTTATTGGAGGTGCGCTCCTCTTCTCTGGCAATATTCTCTCCTTCTGCTATAGTTTTCTTTGTCATCTCCAGCTCCCTATGTGCCTACAGTAGTTCCTTGGTGTGTGGCATGTGCAGTACCCTCAGGTTCATGATCCTAAACATTGCGGCTTCTTTGGTCCACTTTACCTTCCTGATTTTCTTGACAGTTAAAGGGAACTAGTCCACACCAAGATAGAGCATTGATTGGACTTGGGAAACCTAAGTTAAGTCTGAGGGTTTAGGTTTTAGTCTATCCTTAAGTTTCTTCACGGTGTTTTCAAACACAACAAGGGCTATTTCCTATTCCTATTCTCCCATAGCAGCTGTATATGTATGAGAAAAGTTTATCACCTTAAGTTCAGTGATCATAGCCTTTTGTAATTTCTTGATCTCATTCACGCTATCCTTGTTCTCAGAAATACTACTTCTAACAGTGCTCAAACACCAACTTATATTTTTCCTGAGAAAAAAGAAGATAGAGTCATCTTGGACTTTGACACCTTGATCTGTGCAGAACTTTACATAGCCATACTTTTCAATTTCAAGAAACTTGGACATGGCGGCAAACCATTTTTCTTCATCCCTCTCCCACACTTGTCTTTCAGATTGTAGTTCTCCTATCAAAAATTTTGTATCATGCAGAACCTCATGCACATCTTTTAAATACTTAGAACCACTCTTAAGGATTTCACAAATCCACTCCTCCACAAAAACTACTAGAGCACATCCCTTTTGAACTTGGGTGAGGAAATTTTTGCTTTCAGCTGATTCTAGGTCAAAGACTTTGGGGAGATTGAATTAAAGGAGTGGCATCAAAGTTATAGAAGGTGTTAATAAATTTTGATAGAGTCACTATAGTTTGTTTCAATTCCTTCTTTTCTTTTCCATCCTGCCAAGAAGAATTCAACATTTGCTGTGCAGTCTCTTTGAATAAGTTATTTTTGCCAGCCCTGTCCATGTTTCCCAACTCTACTTTGGTAATCTCAAAGTCTTCAGCTTTAACCTCCTATTCATCTTCCTTACTTTCCTTAGGTTTGTAAGTGGAAACTTCAGCGGTACATTTTCTAGTTTTCTCATCAGTAAACATGCGAGCGATGCTCTTAACCTTTTTTGTCTTTGGAGTCTTTTGAACAAATTTACTTACAATATCTTTAACAAGAATTGAAGCAAGAACTAAATTGTGCTTTTTACTTACATTAGATAACGGCCAGGGAAGTGAAACTCCAGAACTCAAGGATTGTTTGGGTGTCTTCATTGGTGTGGATATCACTTCCAATGTAGCATCATCCAGGTCGAAGAGATCCTTTCCTACTTGTTCATTTTTTGATATATGGAAACTAATGTCTTCCATTTTATCATCCTCCAAGTTTACCATCAGAGGTTCTGTCTGAGCCATATCTTTTTTATCCTTGACTTGGTTCTACATCTTGTTACCCTTTGTGGTAAAATAGTTGGGGGAGAATCAGTTACAATCTTCTTCTTTGAGTTCCTGGCTTGAGATTTCTTGGAAGCCCCTGGAGT
This sequence comes from Chamaecyparis obtusa, assembly GCA_027943335.1. Taxonomy (NCBI): domain Eukaryota; kingdom Viridiplantae; phylum Streptophyta; class Pinopsida; order Cupressales; family Cupressaceae; genus Chamaecyparis; species Chamaecyparis obtusa. The sequence goes on along the minus strand of BSBK01002925.1, from coordinate 660,934 downwards.
TCCAATATGTGGAGGTGAATTAGCAATAGAAATAGAAGGATCTAAAGAAGAAAATGCAACTTCTTCTTTTTCTACTCTAACTCCTTTTCTCTTCCTTCTTCTCTATAGCCACTCATTGGTTAAGCGAATCACATGTGAAGTTCTCTCCTTAATGTCATCTTCTTCATTTTTAGACCAGTCAACAATCACTTCATTTTTCTCAATAGATTCTTTGTAATTAGGATCAAACATATCCGACCCGTCATCAGTGACTCCCTCTACATTTATCTATAACCTCATGGACTAAATCTACGAAACACACAAATGACTATTTTCTCTTTCTTCTACCTATGACTCATCTTTGCAATCCTCCCAAAAATCTTCTAGGTGAGGGACTAGAAACATATGTGCCCTAAGGCCCAAGACTCCACTAGCATAATTCTTATTGTCAAACCCCACCCGTTCTACATAAAATTTGAAGCTGAAATGATGGATACCACACCCAATGCTAATAGCATTTGCCATGGTATTACATGATAGTCTTCCCAAAGAAATAGGAAAAACTTTTATCGATTCATCTTCAGGTAAAAATCTTTTCAAAACTATTGATAACTGCTGGTAAATTTCAGCCAATACAAAACATTAAAGGGTGTACCTAGGAAGCCTTAACGGTTGATCTTCGAAACCCCCAACCCTGATATAGGTGAATTTTGGGAATTGAATGTAGTAGCTCCCATACTTGGTTATCAAAGTCTGAGCTTCAGGACTGACTCTTTTACCTGGTGTACTTACCAATTCATAACACAGTTTACCCAGAAAGGTATCATGGAATTTTTTATAATCTTTAATAGCTTTATTTTTTGCAAAAGGGGATAGAATTCATACACACATATTTGCAACCAAGGGTTCATGAGGGAGACCGAGCTAGGATCTACTACATGCAAGATAGTAAATGAGATACGAGGACATAAAGAAGTCACTCCTTGTTAACTTGGATGCATTAAGCTGTTCCCTTAGACAGCTTGCAATTAACTTAGCCCAATCAAGAGTTTGGGTCCCATCCAAGATAATCTAGACATAAAAGTACATCCAGTCGGCAAATAAAAAGGCAACTTGAGAACCACTGACCTGGTGTAACATGACTATGAGGTCACTAATGTATGGGCAAACATGGGTCCTATTAAACTTCTTTGGGAGGCGGGAACCACCCCTTTGAGGATTTAGTAACCAGTTTCTAGCCATAGAGGTGCGGTTTGCATCTCTATTTTCATTAAATTTTACAATAGATTGGGCTGGTGAGAAGGCAGAGAAATCCTTTTCTAGTATTTGTAAGGCTTGAGCAACTAACTCCCTCTTAATGGGTATCAAAATGGAGCTATCTTACTTCTTTATAGATTCAGTCCTCTTATCATAACATTGAATGCACTTAAAAATGAGCTCAAGACAGGCAATAGCGGGAGGAAATATGGCTGCAGAACATAAATCACTATGTAGAATTTCTAGAGTTGGTGTGTCATCTAAAGAATTCAAGAGCCGGGAAGGTAGGTTTTCAATGGCATACCCTTCTAAATCTGTGTCTGTAATTTTAGGACCATCACACACCAGACTAGAAGAATTCCCAAACAAATGAAAAACTGACTTCATTTTCACTGTAAATAACCCCCAACCCTTCATAGCTGATCATAAATCTTTATAAAAAGAACAAGGACCATAGCCAACTCACCTCTGAATTGTAGACACCCCTCAGTACAAAGCTTTGCCAAGACTACCTCCGTGCACTATCTCTTGAAGAAAACTCACGCTTTTGTAATAAGATGAACATAGAATTAAGCTTAAGTGTAGCTTTAGGGTACCTGAATTTATTAAAAATCCTTTCCATTAATGTCATAGATTTGATTTGACATTTAAATCAAGAGGCCATAATCATTATTTAAACAAGTCCTAAGGCCATCACTTCTAATTATGGCTGCACAAACCAAGGAGGTACTTCATTAAGTCCATTACGTGCTAGCATTTAATTCCCTTTGTTGTGGGTCCCAACACACCACTGGCTTTAGAAACTCATGCTCTGGCTGATGTCACTAAACTCTCTTGAACATGCATGAACCAAGTTCTCTAGAGTTCTCAAATGTTCTTTGCTGTTCAAGACTTTTTACTCTCAGCAAACTTTGGGCAAAATTCGATACCCAGAATCATTAAGTTGAAACTTCTTATGATTCAAATTGCCTTATGTTTTATCCCTTTTCTGGTGTTATCAAAGAAAACAACCGATCACCTACAAAAGTGCAAATTTAATCAAAATGTTAAAAAAAATGCGAACATCTTTGAACCTAAGGGAACACAGTTCTACACTATTCACCGGTGTTCAGGGGTGTTCAAGAGCATTCTAAGTCTAAAACGCTAAGTGACCGAGATGAAAAAAGAAATGAATGAACTAATTACAAAGATCAAAGGGAAGTCTATGAGAGGCATATTTTGACACAGAGATAATTTTGAGGACATGCATTTGCTTAAGAAAAACCAAGGATCAAGACAGAAACTAGGACTAACAGTACTGTCCCATAGATTACAGTCAGAACAACAACAAATTCTAAGGGTTGTGTAGAAAGTGGTTTGGATTGAATGGAGGTGTAAAAACTTTTTTTTTTGTTTTGTTTACATGTTCATATCTTCATTTCAATAGTTTGATTGCATTTAAGGCAAAGTAAATTAACTTTGTTCTTGACTATTCCTAGTTTGGGGTCATAGTCAGTGCTTTGGTGTTGAAGTCTTTATAATGAAGTGACTCTCCCACCCCTCTGGCTACTGTGCTCCACTTGAAAGGAAAAGAGGGTTTAAAACACTGTTGTAAATTTGTAAACAAAATAGAACTAATACCTCCTAAGTGTAGGCCCCAAAATAAAATGCATCCTCTTCTCCCCTACTAATGAGCCATTTGTAATGGAGTCATGGAAAATTCAAGTTTTTATTTCAATAATACACCAAATAACCCTTGTTATGATGGCTGTGAGTATAATATGGCCTATGTGGCTTTTGGGAAGATTGATGGGATAATAGAAATATAACTTGGTGACATAGGGTTTAACAATGAAATAATATGTAATCTTATTTCCTATATATAACACTACCATTCACATATAAAATAATGATGGTTGTGATTATAATACATGAATGAATTGAGAGATTCCCTTATAGGTGGTGTCTATGAGAGATGCGTAGGTGGTGTCAAGAGATTCCCTCCTTCAGCTCTTCTTTGTACCAGAATAACAAAATAAAATAAAATGAAACCACCTTTTTGTTTTAAGTTACATGCTCATGTTGGTCGTTATTATGACCAACATGTCATGGTTGTTGCAATTCTGACCAAAATGGGAATGGATTAAACAATATATCTAAATTTTCCTTCTATAAACTAACCAAGCAAATCCATTTTAATGCTTGGTTGGAAATGTTGGTCAGAAATGTGGGTCAAATGTATTAGTGTCTGATCTCTTATCTCATTAATGTTAACTTGAGTAGTCTCACTTGGTTGTTCCTTGGTTGGAGCTTTCCCTCGGTACATCCAGTCTTTAGCTAGGTGATCGACCTTGTGATAATGAAAACAAGCCATTCCATAATTTCTCCATGGCCTTCTATTGTTCATACCATTCATCCAAAAGAAATTTGCATCTATGTGACCAAATATCCCACATGCATTACAAGTAATTATTTCATTGTAGTCTCATGGTATATTTGATCCTTGTCAATTGTTTGCAGCATTTTATTAATTAGGGATCCATTTCACATTCTTTCTTTGTGACCTACATTCTTCAGATTTGTGACCATATCTATTATATTTTTTATAGTAGCCATTAAAGCTTGGATTCCTTGAATTGTTAGTTACCATTGATCTACACTCAAATGCCTTGTGACCATACTTATTGAAATTGTAACAATGACCATTCAACTTAGGAGTGCTTGTTGGATTACCTCTTTTGATCCTACAAATTTTTTTTTGTATGTCCTAGTTTCCTTAGTGATAATAAGTAGGCTTCTTTGTCTTCAGTGGGGTAGCAACATTATCTCGATTGGTTTCTTTTTTAGAGGACTCACCCTTCTCAGTTATTTTGTTTGAATTGTATCCAAGTCTAGAAGTATCTCTCAGTTGTCTCTAACCTCTTAAATGCTCATCCAATACCCTTAGCGATTCTTCATTTCTTTTCAAGACTTCATTAGCATCTTTTTTAGATTTTAGTTCATTCCTTAGATGTTCATTCTCAGATCTCAATTCAGAAATATCTCCAACTTTCCTTGCAACTTCCTGATTTACACTAACTAGTTGGTCTGTCAAGTTGTAGTGAATTTGTGTCAATCTCAATATTTCCCCATCTTTCTCATTCATCCTTGTATTAATTTTTCTTCTCTCATCCTCAACCATTCTTTTGTCATCTTCAACTTTTATCTTTTTTTCTAGAACTTTACACATCCTTACTGATTGAGCTTCTTGTTCTCTTTTCAGTTCTTTCACTTGATCACTTAGGTTTTTTTTCTTTTTAGTTATTTCTGATATTGCAGCTTTAGATTCATTAAACATACTTACCTCTGATAGTTCTTCAACCTGATCTTGAGTATCCTTCAATTGTTTTTCTATCTCCTTTCTCTTGTTGAGTGAATTCTTTAGTTCTCTCCTCAATTCATCAATTTCTCATTAGCCATTATCAATTCCATGTCCATGTAATCAATCACCCTTTCATACTTATAACTTTCCATCTCTTCAAATATTTCCTCTCAAGTGGTTAATCTTTTGAATAACAGACACAAATCTAATACCAATTGTTGGACTAAGTATGGAAAGGTGAGTACTAAGAGGGGAGGGGTGAATCAATACCACAAAACACTTTTAACTATTTTTCTTAACCATTTACCAAATTCCCAACTTTGCATGCATCTCATAAAACATATAAAGCATTAACAATAAACATAACTCATAACACATTCATTTTGATATCACAAAAATCATTGTTAGAGGATTTAAATTGTGGTGGGGATGAAACCCACAAAACTTCACTACTATAGTAAAAACATTTCTTGGTTAGAGCTACACTATTAGCTATTTCTGATAGCTTACCCTATTAAGAGTATTAGCTCGGTTAAGAGTCTAAAGACCAGTTAAGTCTACTTTGCTAAAGGATTTTACAATTATAATCTAATAATTGTACCTTGTTAAAGGATTTACAATGTAAGATATGTTAGGATTTTCTCAATTAAGAGACTTTATAATTCTAATTAAAAACTTAATCAGTAAAAAATATGTTTGTAGTACTTGCATCAATCATATGCTTATCAGACTAAATGTGCTCATTAATTGATTACCTCATACTATTCTTTACTCATAATATCAATTTTGTACTTGATAGATTCAACTCTGAACCATAATTACTCTCTTCTCTTTACTGCTTTGTTACTTGATGGCTTCTCTTTTCATCACTTTCTTTCTACAATTTCTCCTTCACACATGAAATCTCTCATACTCTTAATGTGATCTCCTCATTTTGATCCATTTATACACAATTCTAGAAGTAGTAGAAATGATATAGAATCATCTCCTTAAGTGGTTCTACCATTGGTTACTCCTCCAATGTATATTCACATTTAATTCTCATTGGTGGATCTCACCTTGTAATCACACATAATCATTATGTTTGAATCTCCAATGCTTTGTTGGAAATATCCTCAAGATTTGTAAACCATTTTCTGCTCAATGTCTAGATTCAATGTATCTATAGATTCTCCCTATGTCAGCCTGTCATGCTTGGTAATACATTTTTTTGTTACCTAGTAACTATATCATCTCTCACTTTGGTGGATGTTTTAGCTTGGTACAACTGAGTGTTTGGTGCTCAGTTCTTCCATGCTCAATGACTAAACTTCGTGTGTCTTTACCGAAAACTTCCTTTCCTTTATTTCCTTTTACTGAATAGCTTGATGGGCTTAGTGACTTGAATTTACTTCATTAATAAATGAATTTGACATTAATTGTCAATCCATCATAACTAATGACAAAAAAAATAACTCTTAGGAGTTCATCATCTTTCACCCCACAACAAACTAATTTTCAAGACTTCACAACCTCAATAATAGAAAATTACTCTAATACCATCCAATGGAACTATGACAAGAGGCTCCTTGATGAAGACAGTCCAATCCATGCAACAAGAGTCACACAATGGAAACAACAATAAGTAAATAAGAGAATACAAGATCAGATGTTTCTATTATAATATATTCATGAATTTAGATACAACTATCCAACAACATACAAGCTTACATTCTAGGCATACAAGCCTAATTATGGATTTAATTCTAGAATATCCTTCAATTTAAAGCTTCAAGAGGTTATATTTATTATAAATTCCATCCTAAAGATCAATTACATCAACATATGGGATGCTCACAAACACCAAGTTAGCTAAGAAATATCACATTCTCCAAGGTAGGAAAACATAACGTGCAAAATAGATCAGGACCCAAATCATGAAGAACACTTCTAGCAAGACATGAAATGAAGTGGGAACCCAGAGGGAGGTCAGACATGATTTTAGGAAAATGAAGTGATGAACCAAAGTGATTCACAAACCACAAAAATAATTTGCAAGATCAAAAAAATCCAACTAACCAAGAAAAATGAATAAAAAATAGGTCTACAACAAAATCAAAGTGATCTCCACCAAGAAGAAATAGATTGATATGTGAACATAGACAAAGATCAACCAAAACACTATGAACATGCCATGAGGTCCATATAAAAAAAAATCCAAATCAGAGAAATGACAAAGAAAATAAAGGAATTGAATTAAATAGGAATAAACTAAAAGAAAATATTCTTGGCTGATGCAATATTTCCATGAATCCAAGGATGCTCCTACATCAATTTCTCACCTTGGGAAGAAGATAGCCCAAGTAGAAATGTAATAATGCTTCCCATTATGGATAGGAATTAGGAAGGGGAATCCAATTGAAGTGTGATGATGTCTCTAAAATCTTCGCATGTGTTTCCATGTCCTTGGATGATGAAGATTCCATGAACCAATCAAGAACATGCCTAGTAGAAGGTGATGAGAAAGGAACCAATGGTAACTAATTAAGATCAAGGTCCAAAGATAAATATGTCACCTATAAATAGGAAGTAGGAAGAAAGATAAAGTAGCCCCCTCCTCAAAGTAGGATGTATACCAATGGTAGATGCTCCAAGATCAATATAGATCTACACCATGAAAACTAAATAACACTCTTCTCCCTAGTAAGAAACAATGTCATAGGTGTATAAATGAAGCCTCCCCAATCTATAGAAAGAAACCTCAAGATGTATGATGTCTTTAGAAACTGAATAGGAGTCTTTAACATAAAATGATGATCAACCTAAACCAAGAAATGTGATATGTCAAGTGAAGGTAGAGACTCATAAATCCCAATCTCAAAACACTCAAATGTCCCCTCTGAAGATAAAGGGACCTCCTCCAAATTTTCTACCAAAGGATCCATAGTCATGTCAAAATTGAAAGAGAAGATGAATGTCATCAATTATGTCTCCCAAATCTTCAATATAGCACTCCACAAACAAACCTAAAATGTTTGTCAAGAAGTCATCCCATGGAACTATATTTAGAAGAAAAGGAATATTTTGTTGTACTAAATCACAAGAATCTATTGGTAGTATGTTGAAAGAATAGGTTTTCCTAGATGTAGCCTTAGGGTTTTTGTTTAAAATGAAGAAATATCTTGGTTATGCCTAATTGGTTTTATGTTTCATCATTACCTTTTCAACTTAAGTGTTGTAGGTGGGGGCCGATAATTAAGATTTTCTAAGAGAAGTTTAGAATGGTCAGTCCACACATTTTTGTATGTATATATTGAGAATCAAAGTAATAGAAAAGAAAGCCAGTGATGTTTTTTTGTTGATCTTGCGCCTTTTAAATATTTTTGATATTGTACCAAAAGGTAGCTATATCAATAAAAGTTTAGAGTTTTTCTGGTGCATTTCCTCTCCTATTGCAAACTTTATTTATTTTGATATAATATGATCAAATATCTTATTATGTCATTTTATTTTTGTGATGTATGTGGTAGGGTTCATGCTTTAATTTAAGGAATTAATTAAATTCTTTGATTCTCAACTACACATGCATAAGGTTTGAGTTTTAGAATTATGATAAGTAGGATCTACCAAAAAATCATAGATAAATATATTTATAATGATGTGTCATAGATCAAAATAATATAATTTTGGAAGTTTTGGTATGATGTTCTGTATTTGAAAGACTCTTTTGCCCAATAAAATATGCATTGGTCCAAGATAGTTGTTTCTTTATATTCCCCTCATTTCAAAATCAAATAATTTACTTTTGCACAAAATTTGTGTCCTACTATGTCTCATACTCCATATAGGTTGACATTCAATGGGTGATTAGTCTTCATCTAGTATCTTCATGTTATGTTTGATGTTTCATATGAGATATATCTATTTGTACAATGCCATATTGTGAAATTGTGTGTTAAAGAGGGCATTGAGGTTTACCTACCTTGGTTTTATAGAGCCTAAAGTGAAGAAGGATTTTTATCCTTGTTAGTTGGTGCATTTATCTTAGGCATTTGTTTCTTGGAGTTGGCTACTTTGTAGACTTTTTTAAAGAGTACTGGTAGCTACCTTGTAGTGTAAACCCTATCAAACTAGGAACCAACAAAGTGGAGACTCTATTGGGGAAGGTGTAAGATTTATCCATAATAGGTTTGATTTGAGATCACTTGTGAATACATTATATCTAGTTGGGTTTTATCTATTGGGAAACTTGTAGAGAGTTTTTTTGTATTAGAATATTTTTTGATTGAATCATTAGGTTTTGAATCCTTGTTTCCATCTAATCTAAATAGATATACATCAAATTATCCCAAAAAATTATTTTGGGTGGTGACTCTAAGGTTATACCAGTGCGTATGATTTAATTAATCATGTGATTAAGTCACAAGATGAGTAAAGAAAGGAATACAGGGGCCTTTATGAAGTAACATCCTAAAGTTATGTTGGAGGGTGAGCTTCTAATAGGTGTAAAGAAAAATTGGACAAAAAAGGGATGAAGAATATAACAAAAATTCCACATCATGGATACCAAAGGTTGAAAATTTAGGTAAGCCTTTACACCCCATCTCTAAGAAAAATGAAACATGTTCTAAGAGTTCAGAGTCTGAAATTCAAGGGGTTTTTTATGATTTATTTAATACATGCATACATGAAGAAGTAGTGCAGCATGATAAAGGAATAACTCAAGTCTAATACATTGAGAAAAGAAGAGGTAGGAGTATTAATTGAGGTAATCAAGAAAGAGATGTGTTTGATAGGCCTCCTCCTCCATCTTCTCCCATTGAAAATCCTTATGGAAGGCTTGGAAATCAAAGGGATGTAAATTTGATTAATCTAGATAATTATTCTAGTTCTGATATTACTTGACCAGATCTTGATGAGTTATCTAGATATGTGAATACCCTTAGAAGAGAGTCACAAGATAAAATGACAAAAAGGAAAAAAAAAAAAAAAAAGAGAAGAAGAGGTCATAAATGATCTTATAGAAAGATATAGTCTACTAAAGAAAGTGAAAAACTTAAAAATTATGAACTGAGGATCTAGTACAGTTCATAAGGGTTTGAGAAAGGAAGTGTTTAGAGATGTTAACACATTAAGAAGTGAAGATAACACCTTTTTAAATGTGGGTTTGAAGGAAAAGACCCTATCTTAAGGCCTTATTAGGATTTGGAGAAGGAAAGCTTTCTCAAGCCAAAGATTTCTAATCAACCATGGCACACACCACTACAATTGATCTAGACAAAGCAAAACAAAAAGTCATTGGTACTCAAATTAATAATCCTATAAACCAAGGGAGAATTCCTCAAAACTCATCTAGGATTGATTTGGAATTAGAAAGATTCTAGAGGGAAAGGAAGGATATAGCTAAGAAGATGGAGAGGGTAGAAGTTGAGGCTTCCATGGATAAAATGAAGAATAATATTTCATTCCTAAAATATTCTACCTCAACCAATACCTCCTCAGGGTTTACCCACTCTTTCCAAGGGGTAGTAGGTTCTGGCCCTAATATGGCTGTTAGAAATAGGGAATACTAAGAGGGGGGGGTGAATCAATATTCTACAAACTTTAACTTTTTCCCAATTATGGATATAAAAAATTATCTTAATGCATGCATAACATAGAAAGCTAAACAACATGCATAGCAATGAAACTAAAGAACTCGTAACACATTATTTGTTCTTGGGGAAACCTTGGCCAAGGGAAAACCCCGGTGGGGATAGTACCCATAAAGATCCACTAATCAAAAGTATCCTGTTAAGGATGTTGACCCTTTTAGGATTCTATTGCATGCATATAGTGTCTTAGTCCTGATTAATGGACTATAGGCCTTGTTAGAAGCCTCAACCCTGTTAGGAGTTGGTAGTACAAAATGTGATTACCAGATGAGCCCACTACCCAAACAAGTAATATATAATATTCATTGATTACAAAACTAAGTTAAAGTACATAACCTTATACTACTTGCATCAATATCTCTTCACTATTCTTCACTTTCACTATTACATTCACATATTCATTACTCTTCATTACTTCCTTTCACATTACATTTTTACATATCTTTATACAAGTTATTAAGATTAATAAATTTCCAGTCGGCTATCATATTAAAAAATATCTTTATCCAAGGGTTAAAATCTAGGATGTCAGCCCTTTATATTATTAGGTCTTTATTTTGATAAACAAAATAATCCCTTAACTCTTTATCAATTTTGTCTTCATATTTTATCCTATCGGCTCAACACTGTCTTAAGTAAAACTGTCATAACTTCTTCTGTACATTCTATATTGACTTGCACTCTGAGGTGAGTCTTCAATAGTCACCATAGAGTCTATTTTCAAGTGTGAAAGCACTGAACTTACTCCAATCAACATCACAAATCAAAACTATCATTAGGTTCACTGGTAAAAACACACTGTCTCATACTAGGACAATTTGCATTGCACTCTAACATACTAGCTCTCTAACCTGTGTGATCTTCATGTGGATCATATGTTGCCATAATGAAAACATGTATGTAACCAACTTAGCCAAATTTCCAACAATATCCCCCTTTGTCATTGGTGGCAACATATGAGAAAATTGGCTAAGTCTTAAACTCAAAAAATTTCAAAATTGTGGCCATAATACAAAATATATATATACTATCCTTATGACTTCATGAATCCTCTCTATATACTGTACTCCCCCTAAGAGTATGTATCCTTATCAATTTTCTTCTATATATCTCTCCCCCTTTGACAACAATGAGAAAAAAAAGGTAAGGAGGGTTACAAAACTGTGTTCACAAAAATTTATACCTTGATTCAATATTGCAAAGCCGGTAGGCTTGCAACACAATCTACAAAATTGATCTTCATAGTCTCTAACTCTTTCTCCCATGATTTCTTAATTGAATCTTCCACACTAAGTAGTGCTTAATTAAATCTCACATGCTTGGAGATTTTCATAACTAAACTTCTAAAAAGATGTCTTGGCTGAAAGACATTCTTCCAGTTTCCCTTTAATAGTGCTCAGGTTTATAGAAATGTGCTCTCTTAAAAGAGTGAATCTCTTCAGCTTCCTATCCTTATCATCTTGCAAAACTCTGATTTCATCATAAATCTTTTGGATTTTCTTCTCAATATCAAATATCTTCACATTGGGGCTTGAAAGAAGGTTTATCTCATTCTGAATTTATGCTTCCTTCAGCTTCATCTTTTGAACTTCCTTTGCTACCAAGTTCTCTAATTTTGTACACTGGATGTACAAAGATTTTTCTCTTTCTAAATTCTTTCTCAAGTCCTTTATATAGATATCAAGGTTATTCATATCATTCTTGATATTTTGACTAATGTCCAAAAGTGTTTTGGCCTCATAAGTTGCTTGAGATTTCATCTTTGCTATATCAAATAGATTTGTAAACTCATCATCAAAAGTATTCATTACTTTCTTTTCTCTTACTAGAGGGTCATCTTCTACAATTTGTGTAGTAATAATACCTTGTAACTTCTTAGTAAGCTCCTTCAGGCATCCTTGAAGGCTCTTTACTTTCTTGTTCTTTCTGATGATCTTGTTCAAAGATGTGATCAATTCCATCTGATCATCATCATCTACTTCCTTTCCCAAATTCTCAATCATAGAACCAATCTAAGTTTTTTTGCCAGTCTCAGGTGTAAGACTAATTTCTTTTAGAGTGGGAATAGGTACTTGTTTCTCTATCACTTTAGGTTCTACAATTTTGGTTTCTATCTTTTGTTCTCCTTTGGAAGTCTCCTGCTCTTCAAAAATTGAATTGTCAACAATGTTTTCAAGATTCTTGAATAAGTTATCATCACTATCCAAGGTGATCTTAGTTCCTTCAAAATTCATTACTTAGTCCTTAATATTTATGGCTAGTGGAGAGGGAATGTCCTCTTTTTTTGCTTCTTCTTCTTCTTGATCTTTAGATTTTGTTGCAACCGATGATTCTCTAGCAATTTCTGACATAACCTTAATGATTGCTTGCTCTATTTCTGTGTTAATTTTTTAATATCTACCTCTCATAATATGAATAGTTCTCTTCTTGGTTCTCAAATGGGTGCTTAGATCATTCATAATATGATTGAAGTGTACTTCATCTCTCACAACACAACATTTTCTTACAAGATTTTCTCTAATAGCTATATCTTCTTCTGATGCTCTGTTCTTCCTATTTACAAGTTTCTTGTACAAGTCATCAGGTATCTTACCCTAAATTATATCAAATTTTTTATTAGATAAAATCATATGGTTCACCACTGTACTTTCTAGATTCAGTCTTTCTGCATAATCATAGAGATCATAATATGTGTTCATCTTTGTAAAGTCTCCATCTTGAATAATCTGTTCATTAACCTTTTCAACTCTAGGTTTCCAAGTTTTCTTCTTAACATGAGTACTTTCATCATCTTTGATTTCTACAACTTTCCTTTGAATTGGTGGTACCAATCTCTTTTGCCTCTTACCCAGTCTAGTAGCAATCTCTTTTATTCTTTTGCTAGGTGTGGAGGAGGTTGATCTAGTGGATATTCTTGTTTCTTGATCCTTCTCTATTTCTTCCACTTTCACCTTAACTGGTGTTTCTCCTTGTTGTGCTACAATTGATGATAGAGGTGGAACATACAAAACTTCTTTTTGTCTAATATCTCTAGCTGCTACTGCTATTTGCTTGGCAACCAAGAACTCATGTTCAGTCATCCTTGTATCTTTTAGGATTTTCTTGATTGTACTTTCAACTCTTTTCTTTGACTGCTTCTCTTCAAGGATGGTCTTTGGGGAGTTGAAGTTCTCCTCAAAGGTTCCAAAGCTATTATAGTGAATATCTAACTTGCACTTAAGTAATCTACTCATATATTCTTTAGTCTCAGTCTCAGATATCTCATAGCCAAGAGGGTCTATGAACTTTGTTCTAGGTTCTACTTCTTCAATGTAAGTAAAGTTAGTATCAACCATGAAACATATCTCAATTTTATACTTATCCACAAGAGACCATGGGATCCTTGATCTACTAGACATCAAATTCTTAAATGGTTTAATTACTAATACTACAGTTTCACTTACTTTATCAATAACATGCCTCCTATACACTTGGTTAATCCTTTCCATTGTAGTTTGGCCATCATTCCAGTCATTTCCAATGGTGAATGGAAATCTTCTTAATATATGAAAGAACATATAAGTGATTAAAGATGAGAATCTAAACTGTGAATACTTAGTCTTCTTTATCTTTTCCAAATTCTCAAACAACTATATCCTCAAAATCTCACACATGTCAACTTGTACTTTATCAACACACATCAAATATCCTACATGTAACATTCCAGCTGCCATGTCATCCTCTCTTGAGTTAACAAAAAACTTAGTTGTTAGGATCTTACACAAGTATCTGACATCATCTTGTATCTTTCTAATTACAATTCCTCTACCATTGTAGCATGAATTTGTGTTGTTTATGACTATTTTCCTCATGTTTTTCTCATTCAAAGGAATGGCTCTAGTTTTAGATAGTCCAATTACCTCATGAATTAAGTTAGCTGTGATATCTATCACTTTGTCATCTAACCAAAAATTTCCATTGTGAATTCTTCTTAGGATTATCTTGGTACATTCTTCATTATCAAATTCATATTGCAAAGCATACTTAATGATCTCATTATCCTTTAAATTCTCAAACCCTACTTTCAATGACATGTCCTGATTATAGATCTTCTAATATTCCTCTATGAAATCACTATCATTGATAGTCTCTATTTTACATCCCAGATAACTTCTAACATTCTCTAGATGTAAAACTCTATCTGGTATGGATGATAAAGCTAACCTAGGATCATCTTCCAAGGGTTCTACTAGTTCCCTTTTCATTTTAGGTCTATTCTTATCTCTAACATTGTGAATCAAAGAAATATCCATGATTTCCTCTAATTCCTTAACTAATTTAAAGATCTTCCAAGTAAAATACCTCGATTCCATGATTTAGGGCTTGCGTAAATTCAGCACAAAATTCTTCACCAAATCCTTGCAAAATGCTTCCAATCACTACTCTTTGATCTCCTTAACACTTGTATTCACTTTTATGATCAAATAACACTGGTCGTGACCTTTTATCATTTCAATCTCACTTAGATCTGACATTGCATTCAATTCTTTTGCCACTTCTTCCAAAAAGTTGATTCTATTAACCTGCAAAACTTAAAACTTCTTGCGATCTTGCAAAACATAATATTTTTCTTTGCGCTCTTAACCTTAGCATTAGAACATCATATAATACCTTGCATTAACTACACAAGACTCAATTCATCATATATCAAATTCTACACTAATTTAAGTTCCTATTCTACTGTAATTTTCATGAATTAAGTACTTTGAGATGGGTTAGGTAAAGATTCATTCTTACCATTTAATACTTCACCTTTCTGACTTCCTTTAGTACTAAATATGTCTCCTTGCTCTATTCTTTTAACAAACTTCACTTCATCTGAGTTACTACAGCATCCTTTCTAACTGTTGCTTGCATCTTCATTTCTTCTTGCATGACTTCTAGGGTTAGAATTGGTATGAAAAACTCTATTGTTCATTCTGCAAAACCTTTTTGTGTGTCCAATCTTGTTACATATCTAACAAACTATTCCATTGTTTCCATATCTTGGTCTAGGGTGATCAATTTGTGATCTATAATTTCTAGCAATGTGTCCAACCTTGTTGCATCTATAATAGACTACTCCATTTCTTCTGTTCATATCTTCGGTAGGTTTCTTATCTGCATGGTTAGTATTTCTAAACATTCTACTATTACTGTTATTCTCAACAAATTTAGGTTTTCTACATTCAATAGCTCTATGTCCAAAACCATGACAATTATAACAATAACCATTAAGAGGTTTAAATTTCTTACCTATGCAATCTTTTTTCATATGACCAACAGTATTACAAGAAAAAAATCTAGCTTTGAATTCTCTTTTCATACCTTTAGGTGATTCCTCTTGCTTAGGTGGTTCTTCTTCCTTAGGTGTATCTTTAGATTTGTTAATCTCATTAGACTTCTTCTCATCTATGCTTTCAAATATTTTCAGATTTGGTTCCTTTCTTTCTTCATTTTCTTTAAAGGTGTTGAATCCAAGACCAGTCTTATCATAGAATGGTTTTTGATAAGATATTTGTTGATCAATCTTCTCACTGGTTGAATATAGTCTTTCAAGCTACTGCTTAGATTGAATCAGTTCTCCTTTCACAATTGTATTGTATTTCTCAAGTTCAGCATACTGCAAATTGACTTTCTCAAGTTTAGATGTTACTTTACCAAGTTTAGATTTTAGCCCTTCATTTTCAAGCTTAAGATTTTCATTCTTAGATTTAAGATTTGCTTCATTGTTTCCATTTCCATCTTTCAGATTTAGCTTCAAATTTTCTATCTTCAATTTATGTTTAAGGATCTCAATTTATTTTTCTAAGTTGTCATCACAATCTTCAATATGAATTTCAGATTCCTTTTCAGATTTCAGATCTTCCAACTTGTTTTTTAGTTTCTCAATGAGGTTCTTTGCATCATCATATTTTCCTTTCAGAGTATCTCTTTCTTCAGTAAAAATATCAATATGTTCAAGAGCTTCTTCAAGTTTCTTCTATAGTTGATCCATATCCATAGAGATCTTACTCAAGCTACTAGGCTTTCCTTAAATGATTCTTTTCTGAGTAACTAAGCTCTAATACCAATTGTTAGAAATAGAGAATACTGAGAGGGGGGGTGAATCAGTATTCTACAAACTTTAAATTTTTCCCAATTATGGATATAACATATTATCTTAATGCATGCATAACATAGAAAGCTAAACAACATGCATAGCAATAAAACTAAAGAACTCATAACACATTATTTGTTCTCGAGGAAACCCTAGCCAATGGAAAACCCTGGTGGGGATGGTACCCAAAAAGATCCACTATTCAAAAGTATCTTGTTAAGGATGTTGACCCTGTTAGGAGTCTATTACATGCATATAGTGTCTTAGTCCTAATTAAGGGACTATAGGCCTTGTTAGGAGTTGGCAGTACAAAACGTGATTACCAGATGAGCCCACTACCCAAACAAGTAATATACAATATTCACTGATTAAAAAAGTAGGTCAAGATACATAACCTTATACTTCTTGCATCAATATCTCTTCATTTCTCTTCACTTTCTCTATTACATTCACATATTTATTACTCTTCATTACTTCCTTTTACATTACATTTTTACATATCTTTATACACGTTATTAAGATTAATAACCTTCCAGTCAGCTATCATATTAAAAAATATCTTTATCCAAGGGTTAACATCTAGGATGTCATCCCTTTATATTTTTAAGTCATTATTTTGATAAACAAAATAGTCCCTTAACTCTTTATCAATTCTGTCTTCATATTCTATCCTGTCGGCTCAACACTATCTCAAGTAAAACTATCATAACTTATTCCGTAAATTCCATAATGACTTGTGCTTTTAGGTGAGTCTTCAATAGTCACCATAGAGTCTATTTTCAAGTGCCCAAGCATTGAACTTACTCCAATCAACATCGCAAATCAAAACTATCATCAGGTTCACTGGTAAAAACACATTGTCTCATACTTAGACAATTTGCATTGTGCTCTAACATACTAGCTCTTTGACCTATGTGATCTTCATGTGGATCATATGTTTCCATAATGACAACATCTATGTAACCAACTCAGCCAAATTGCCAATAATGGATGGCACCAATTTGTGTGGTTAAAATATTTCTTGGGGAGCTAATATTGGAAGTGCTAAGAAACAAAGTGAAACCACTACTAGTATAGGCCCTAGTGGTCAAAATATTAGGATAAATTTCCAAAGAAGGCCAATTCATTTGGAAAGATATAGGTAGTTATATTTTAATAGGATTTCTTGATATCCTAATTTGGTTCCAAATGAATTAAGAGATAAGACAAGAAATTTTGCATTGAAAAATGATATTACAAGAGAAGAGAACCTCAAAGAATTTACTGATATGTTGAATGATTATGAAGTAGAATATGAAGGTGTTGTTATGAAATTTTTTGTGCAATCCTTAGTTAAAAATATGAGGGATTGGTTTAGAGGAATTCCTCATGATAGTATTGGATCATGGGAAGAATTTGGGAAATATTTTAAGAAGTATGGTGATAAGACAAATGCCAGTTTCATGATAAATGAATTTAACAACATAGAAAAGTCACAAAATGAAGCTTCGATAGATTTCAACATAAGGTTCCAAAAGGGTATGCACCAATTGTTCTAGGTTATGAGATTAGATGAAAATATTTGTTTGACAACATACTTAAATGTATCTGATGGAAAAATGGCATCCACGCTAAGGGATAAGGAGCCTTGCACCTTGAGGGATGCATTATGAATTGTTGTCAACATTGAGAGTAACCAAAAGTCATTTGGTAAGCTTGGGAGAAGAGATGATCCTAAATTATTCAATATGCAAAATAATAAGAGAGAGACTGACAAGACTCTAGGACCCAAAAATCAAGATGGTGATAAGATATATACATTTCATAGTTCTTTAAAGTATTTAAAGGGAAGGAAAAAAATAAATGAAATATCACAAAGGTGGCACTCTGCAACTACATGGATTTGATGAAGGATTACATCTTCATTTTTCCTCATTTTGCATGTTAAACCTATGTCTCTTGCATTGTGTGTTGAGTCACCTTGCTATGTGTCATTGTTTTTTTTCCATTTCTATCACGTTCTTTTCTTCTTGTTGGTTTATGTTTTCTTTGTGTCCTTGTCTTTCCTTTATAAAATAGGGTTTACCCTTCCCTTATCTAGTTCGCACATGTGATGGGAGGGCCAAATAATAATGGTGACATCCTGTAGAGAGAGGTTGAGATCATTATATTAGAATAACTAAGAGGGGGGATGAATTAGTTAAGTTAGTTATCCTACAATCCCAAACTCCTAGATGTACTTTTTAAAAACTTTTCAACAATCTTTACAACTCAGTAAGATAAAATATCTAAGTATTTGTTTATTTACCAAATACAAGAAATTATCCAAACTATGATTATCGATTAAATAAACTATGCAGAATGTAAAGTATGATAGAAAAATAATCATAACAAATAACACAACATAATGTGTTAGTCTATTTTCCAGTCATTGCAAAAATCTTATGAAAATGGCCTATTTCCTTGCAAGTTTTCTTGGTTAGTGTCCTGCCCTGTGCTCTTCAATGTGTCACCTTGCTCTAGTTCAAATTGCACGTGCTGAATCACAAAATCCAAAAAAGATATTCAAGTTCTAAGGTTTGCAGGAAACAATTTCAAAAATTTGCCCAAATGTCAAAAACCCACAATGTTTTTGAAAATCCATGATGTTTTCGGTCTATCTGAAAACCTTCATTATTTTTGACCTTATGCCTTCCCACTTTTGTGCACTTGTCTTTTGGTGTCAAAAAATCTGTGTTTTTAGTCTTTCACTATGTCAGAAACCCTATGTGTTTTCAACCTCATAGTTTCCTGTTTGCTGGTGTTCCCTAACTGCGCAAGTGCGATGGATGGTGGGCCTAGGTCTTCAAAGGTTTTGTGTCACTGATTCTCCAAGCCTTCTAGTGGTTGCATCTTTTATTCAGAGATCATGTGACTGTGTTAAAGCTAGCATCTCATGACCTGGTGACTGTTAGTCACATAATCTCTTCATGATTGGCAGTTATCGGCTAGCATCTCATGACTTGGCAACTGTTAGTCGTGTAATCTTTGAATTCTTGGTAGTTCATTGGTGGGTCTTGTTCTTCCCATTGCCCAGTGTGGTTAAGGTTCAGACAAGATTAGTGGTCAGCGTAAGTCTGCATAGAAAAGTTGCACGATGTTTATCTCTTACAAAGTTGTGACTGATTGCCACCTATCTGTGTGGGTTCCAGTTCTTCGTGATGTTCAACTTGGCTAGTGGTTAAGTTTTTCATTCCATGATCTAGTGACTCAGGGTTATCTCTTGGTCACTGATTCTTGGTAGTTAAGCCCTTAACATCTAGTGACTTGGCTGGCAATTTTCTTTGCCTTGGTCATGCAGTCGTGTAATGGTGGGCCTAGGTCTTCAAAGCTTTTAAAGGGTAAGGCTTCTTTGGTGGTGGTCCCATTGGTGGTTATGTGGCAACCTATAGTTGGTTGTCGCATGATCACATGTCAGAGATTTTTGACATGTGATCATGCGACAAGGGTGCCACGTTGTGTTGGGGCCCAGTCGTAGGTGGTGATTTGGTGCATTCCTATTGGTCCACATACACTGACGTGGACATGTCAGTGGGCCTAAGCTTTTTGGAATGACAATGCAGAAGAGATCGATAGTTGCCACATGATCATAAGGAATATTCCTTCCCCTTGCGATCTTGCGACAAGCATCCGATCTTCCCAAAGGGTTAAAGCTTTTCTCAGTATAGTGGGTCCGGTTCTTAGTTTTGTTGTGACGTGTGCACTTTTCATTGGTCAGGGAGTGGTGACTTGGCTTTTTGTTAGTGGGGCTGATGGTTGCAATTTTTAAAGAGGTCTAGTTGATCGGTCTCCATGACGAGGTTGTTCTTGATTGGCTAGCAAGTGATAAGGTGGCAGTCTTATGGCCTTGTCGCATGATCACAAGGGCCATTTTCATGACATGTGATCATGCAACAAGTATCTTCCTTGCTAGGGCCTGGTGATAGGTGGTGAATGTTGGTAGTTAGTCGCATGTTCACATAGCCTTTTTCAAGGCTATGTGATCATGCAACTAACCCTCTGTGTTAGCAGTGGTGGTTATGTGGCAAGGTAGAAGGGTGATGTGGAGGCTTGTCGCATGTTCACATAGACCTTTTCTAGGCTATGCAATCATGCTTCCACTGCTTGGATATTGTAGTTGCAGAGTTATGGTGGGTCCACTCTGTCGATCTTGCTGATGTGCTTAGTTCTGATTGGTTGCTAACTGGCAACAGGGCTATTGACTTTCCAAAGGGGCCTACAACTATTATGAATTAAGTGTGACTGCCTGATTTGTAGGGAAGGGGAAGAGATCTATGGTGGCATTTTAAAATTTTCTAAGCTAGCTGCTGCTACTAGATTTCAAATTTGCAGAAGGGTTTTCACGATAGGAAGTACTGAAATTCAATGCTTTGCAGTCAGATTTGATTTGGTTTGGTGGTGCTTGTTGTTGCAGTGTGGCTGAGGGTGTGTCGTGCATGTTTGTAGGGTCTGTACTATGCATTTTTGAGCTTGAGAAGCTTTTTGCAGGTGGTGATTTGTACTGGTTTTCTTGGCTATCCCTGGTGTTCTATACTGAGTCTTACAAATGTTCATGATTGAAGACTTGTCTGAGATCTCTTTCTCTAGGTGGCTTCTTGTTCTTCTGTTGCAGTTTAAATTTTGATGTAAATGTGGTTGATTGGGTGGTTGAAAACCTAACCCTGGTTACCTGTTGCTTGTTGCATCCTACTATTTGGGATCCCAAGGTAACCAGTGGTATAAATTGTAGGTTGTTCAATTTTGTAAGGGTTCCTTCTGCAATTTTTTAGGAGAATTGGTTCCAAGTGAAGGATCCTTTTCCTGTAGATATTTCTCCTTCTCTACATACAGGGTGTTCTTCTTTCCCTTGCCAATTCAGAGAATATAATGCATATTATAACAGATTTGTCTTATGTATGAGGATTTGATATACTCTTACTATTACCAAGCTATCTCCATTTGAATTCTGAGTCCATTAATCATGCATCAAGGGTGTTTGATTTTTCTATTTGCATTGCCTAAGTGTTTGCAAGTGGAGTTGTCTTTGTAAGGATAACTAGTTTAGAGTTAGTGTTCATGTATGTATGAGCTGAGGTATCAAATATATGTCATACTTATCTTCCAGTGGATGCTGGTTAATGTATTATCTTCTTATAGGTCTCTTCTAAGGGGAGGGTTGAAATCCTTTGAATGGATAATAACATACTTGGATACATAGGTGGGTACTAAGTTGAGGTTTGGTCATGGTTTGTGATTGACCTAAGGCATCAACACATTGAATATTTTGTTTCCTTGTTTCATAGCTATCTCTTGCAGTAGGGTGTTTGACTCTGTGGCCCATTGGATAAGGTACTAGTCTATGAGAGACTTAGGGTATCTCAGGGTCCCTTCCACCCATCATAAATCATTTCCATTTAGTCCCATCCTTTCCCTTTCATGTTGTTAGTGTAGGTCTCTGGTTTTCATACTCACTCCATGCAAGTAGGGCTATTGCATGATATATTGGTTTCAATTGAGGTACAAGATACCTATAGGAGTTTGAGAATCATTCCATAGTCAGTTACCTACAGGCCTATAGTGTGACACAAGTTAATATGTGTGTGTAGATGAGGTATACCCACCTGAGTGATGTGGAGCTCAAAGTGTAGAAGGATCTCTCTTTGATCCTTGTCAGTTGGCCATTTTTCTTGTCAAATTTGGAGTGTTGAGTGAATGTGACACTAGCCCTATCAATCCTAATGCCAAGCTGACCTTTGGGGAAAAAGAAACACCAACATAATGATTTAACATGGAAACCCTGATAAGGGAAAAACCACCTGGGACCAGTAACCCAAAATAATTCGCTCTTTTGAAGTGAGCTCAGTTAAAAGCTAATATTATTAAAGGTTACAATGCACACTATTAGGTTTGACCTGGTTAGAGGATTTATCACTAATAGTTAACTTTTGACCAGTATTCACTATGGGGTCAACAAGATAACAATCAACATTCAAAGAATATCACACAAAATACTATCAAGTCTACTCGGTTAAGAGAGTTTGCTAAATCAATGGTTAAACTAATACAGTACTGATATGATTCAAATACAACTTAATTTCAAATATTTAGATCTATACTAAGCTCAAAAAACTCATCTAATCATTAATCAATTCACTTCCTCAATTTCCTCAACTTACTTCACTCGGTAAATAGTTCTCCGACACTTGGTAATGTATGTAGCTCAATTCTTTCTGTAACTAGTTTGATCATGAATGAATGTGTAAAGTCTTCACATAAAATCTTTGTAGTATCAATTTGTCTAGCATGTTTCAACAATGAAATTCATGTGTCTTATATAGACATGTAAACCATTTTCATATCAGCCATCAAATTTTGCCTCTTAATCTCCTTCATCCATTTTTCTACTTAAACCTTCCTCAGTAGATGTGTCATTAACATGGTTCAATATCTTCCATTAGGTCTTCTCTAAATTTTTTTAGTCATGGATCTCATAAAAAAACTTCATCCTTTACCTAAAAATCATAATAATTTCCACCTTAGCAATTTTAGTCAGTTGTTCTTAGCATTTAATGTTTTCATCCATACTTGATTAATACTAAAATACGTCAATGATAACTATCACTTGGTATACACATGATGACTTAGTGTATATAGAAGCCTTCAATTATTGACCACATTCACTTGTTCAAATCTAGTCTCTTCTTCATAATAGATTAATGTAACATGATTAAGTCAACAAGATATGCCATAGCCTCATCAATAAGTTACCCAATGTACTCCTTATCTTTATCTATCATATCCATTTTTTCTTCATGTAGATACCTCATTTCTTCACCATTTCATTCTTCTACAGATGTTCAAATCTTTGTAACTATCATGATAAGTAAAGTCAAGACTAGTTGACATCAATTACAACATATTGACTGATTTAATCATCTTACATGTAGCTTTGATAGCCTGATGATCTATAATCACTATCTCTTTGGTTCATTAAGATATTCAATCAGTTGTAGGTCATCAATCTCTCCCTTTGGCATGGATGGAAACATAAACAATATGAAATATGTCATACCATACCAAACATGTGTTCTAAAACTATATAGGTAAATGTTGTAGCTTGGTAAGCTCTTTTCTAGCTTTATATTTAATATGTTTAATCACTACAAAAACATTCCATGCAGACTCTCCCTATGGATTTGATATTTTTAGTTCACTAATTCTTTCTCTCCCTATAGTGGATATATATTCATTTCTCCCCCTTTTTGTGTTCTCTCTAACTGATATTTTATATGAATTCCTCTCCCTTTGACAACAATGCCAAATAAAATATAAAACTCTATTGTTTGGTCCAGATCTAGTACCTCCATGTACTGAAATGCAATTCTCTATTTTAGCTCCTTCGAATCTTTCACAACCTTAGAAATCCTAAAGTGTGAGATATGTCCATCAACATGAATAATATTCTAATAAAGTATAGGTTGATGCAACATCCTAATCACCTTAGTGACTGATAGACAAGGGATAGACCCCTAGTCTAGTCCTCAAGTACTCAAATGTGTCCTTCAGTAAGGGCTTGGTGAATATGTCAGCAAGTTGTTCTTTAGATTTCACAAATTCCATTTTGACTTACTTCTCGTGTACTTTTTCCCTCAAATAATGATACTTAATTGATATGTGCTTTTTTTTTAATGCATCACTGGATTCTTGGAAATATTTATGGCACTTGTGTTGTCACAATATATAATCATCAATTTAGTGATCACCTCATTCATTCCTTCCAACAACTTTTTTATCCATGCAATATTTAAACAGTTAGCAGCAGCAGCAACATACTCTTCTTCAATAGTAGAATAAGAAATGCATGCTTGTTTCTTGCTTATCCAAGTCACAATCCTTTCTCCTAAAAATAATGATCCATCAGTTGTGCTCTTCTGGTCATCAATGTTGCTAGCCCAATCTACATCAGTGTAACTTAGAGTTCAAATTTTTCTTCCTTAGAGTACCATAAACCATAATCTCTAGTCTTCTTCAAGTATCTCAGAATCCTCTTAACTGTAACTATGTGTGATTCTTTAGGATTAGCAAAAAATCTTGCTACAATCCCAACTGCATGTGTTATATCAGGCCTACTATGTACTACATACATCAACTTACCAATCATTGACCTATACAATGTTTGATTTACCTCGATTGATTCATCATTCTTTTTCAACTTACATCCTGTTACCATCGATGTTCCTACTAGTTTTTAATCTTCCATGCCAAAAGTTTTCAACACTTAATAAATTTTGATTGAGTTATGAAGATCTCATCATTCTATTGTATATAATCTGCAAGCCTGGAAAGAATTTAATCTCTCCAAACATTGACATCTCAAATTCTTTTCTCATCTCATAAGAAAAAGATTTGTAAATCAAATCATGTCCTCCAAAGATTATATCATCAACAAAAATTTCAGCAATCAAAATATTATCATCATTGTCTCCTTTCATGTATAGATTACTATTATCACTTGTCCTTTCAAAGCCAATACTAATAAGATAAGCATGTAGTCTTTCATACCATGCTCTCGGTTCTTTCTTTAGTCCATACAAAGATTTGTACGCTCTACATACCTTGTTCTTCTTATTTGGATCAAAAAAGCTTTCAAGTTGTTCAATGTAGACCTCTTCCTCAAGAATTCCATTTAGAAATGCTGATTTCATATCCATTTGATATACTTTGATCTCTTAGGTGAAACATATGCAAGTAATACTCAGACTCCTTCAAGTCTTGCTACAAGTAAAAAAATTTCACCATATTCTATACCTTCTTCCTATGCATATCCCTTGCATACAAGTCTTGCCTTATTTCTTATTACTTCACCATTCTCATTTAACTTGTTTCTAAAAATCCATTTAGTACCTATCACATTTTTGTCATTCGGTCTCGATACCAATGTCCATGTCTTATTTTTCTCAATTATTTCAATTTCTTCATTCATAGCCTTAATCCATTCCTCATTCTCTAGTGCATCTCTAACATTCTTAGATTCAAATTCACAAACTAAGCATGTGCTCTATCTTAACTTACTTCATGTCATCATACCATCTTGCTTGTCTCCAACAATTTGATCGTATGGATGGTGTCTTCTAAAAAATCTTGCCAGAACTTGATCTCTTCTTTTCTCATCATTTAGTTCAGGTTCATTTTCTTACTTGGTAGCTTCTTCTTGGTTCTCGGTTTGCATTTTTTGATGCTCGATAGAATTTTCTTGTTGCTTAGTAGAATCAACCTATGTCTTCGGTAGAAAGTTTGGGTTCTCAATATAAGTAAATCTACCATACTCTTTTGGTTCCTTCCTTCTTTCTTCATCATTCTTTTCAACAAACTCATCAAATTTTGCATTAGCACTTTCAACCATTTTTTTAGTAGCCTTGTTCAAACATTTATATGCTTTTCTCTTTGTAGAATATCCTAGAATTATTCCTTCATCACCTTTAGAGTCAAATTTACCATTTTTAACATGTTTCAAAATATAACATTTTCTTCCAAAAATTATGAAATAACTTACATTGGGTGTATAGCCAAACCATAACTCATAGGGTGTCTTGTTTGTGTCTTTCTTCAGTTGAACCTAGTTCGGGGTGTATACGACAATGCTAACAATTTCTCTTCAGTATGTTTGTGCAACATTTTTCTCAATCATCAATGTTTTGGCACAATCAAAAATAGATCAGTTCCTCATTTCTGTAATACCATTATGTTGTCATGTCCTCAGTGTTGATACATGTATTTTGATTCTATGCTCATTACAATAGTTAGTGAACTCATCAGAAATAATCTCACCACCTCTATAAGATCTTAAGCATTTTAAGCTTTTCCTGGTTTCCTTTTCAACTTTAGCCTTATACCATTTAAATAATTTGAATACTTCATATTTTTCTTTTAAGAACATAACAGTCATCATCCTAGAGTAGTCATCAACAAATAAAATGAAATATGTGTCACCATAGTAACTCTGAGTTCTCCTAGGACCACATAAGTTGGTATTAACCAACTCCAAAATACCTTTAGATGAATAGTCTTTTCTTTTAAAACTATATTTGGTCATTTTTCCTTTCTGACATTGATTGTACATAACATGATCAGGTTTAGTTAGACTCGGTAAGCCTCTAACTCTTTTCTTCTTACTGATCTTAACCATGTTATCAAAGTTTACATGACATAGTCTATTATGCCATAACCATAAATCTTCATTTCTTGCCAATAAACAAGAGGTTTCAACATTGTCAAGATAGAATAGATTACCTTTTGATTACCCACCAGTACTAACCAACTTTCTAGATTTATCATACATTTTCACCTTCTTACATTCAAATGCAACTCAGTGACCTAAATTATTCAGTTGAGCTACACTCAAAAAATTGTAGTTAAGTCCTCTTACCCAGTATGCATTATCACATTTAATCTTATCATTCAACAAGATAGATCCTTTTCCTTTTACTTGACAAGGTGTATCATTTCCCATTTTTACTGATCCTCCATTATAGTGCTCAAGATGTTCAAATTTATCCTCATCACCAGTCATGTTGTTGGTTCCTCAAAATGGATTTTAAACTCAGAGAGACACCAATATGCCTAAAGATAGATTTTAAGGGAAGGTTAATTCCAAATGTGGTGAGGTCTATTAGGAAACTGGACCAACTATAGGCACAAGACTTCCCTTTGCACTTCTAGCTCTACAAAACCAAGGAGGGTGCTCCTAATCTAGTAACAAATAACACCTTTACAACTTTAAACTGGATTGAACAAAGAAGATGATAGAAAGAAAGTACTAAATCATAACCAGTCATTCATTGACTCTCTATTGCTATGGTGAACAAAATGGCCTTGTGACCTCAAGACTTTGAGGGATTTTGCAATTGGTAATGATTAATATTGGTGGGATGTAACACACCATACTAGACACATTATTGCAAAATTTACTTGCTTCTGACTAGTGCCTTATCCATTGGGAAAAATCTCTATTACATAATAGAATAAAGAATCTAGCTAATAATCTTCATCATAGATCCAAGGTGTAAATATAAACATCCAGACCTACACTACTTACAAACATCCCAGTGAAAACCCAATGAATCTATGCTTCATCTAGAGCATCATTTAATCTGATCCTAAATCAGAACTAGAGAATGATAGAATATGCATGGATAAAATCCATACAATGAATTATAAAATTCAAAACTCATCAGATGGACACAAATGAACACAAATGAGAAATGATATTTATATTAAGTATGAGGATCATGCCTTTGTATAAACTTGCTTCAAGATCTAAAACTACTTCAATACTATGCAAAAGACCATAATCTTTACTTTGATATAATAATACTATCTAATACAAGAATCTACTACATCCTAGACTGAGACTAAAATCATCAACCGGTATTCTAAAACCAAGAAGAGACTAAACCTAGACCTCTTGCCCAGCCAAAAGATGACCTCTCTAAATGATAATGAAAAATCCTTTTATAGAGCAAGGATTGAAAACAAGCTATAGATCACTTAGGAAAATATCAAAGATTACATATATAAGACAAAGGACACAAAGCACACAAAGATTACATTCAGTTGTAATTTTCAAAAGTGTATGTTAATCTGAGTGCTAAGTCTTATGCAACAACTTCTAAAAAATAGATCAAACCTTGACAAGTATTTCCTTTGTATTTTTGACTTCATACTCCTTCCCTTATGTCAAAACATCCAATTAATTTTTATCTATTGAAACATCTTATTTTGGGCTTCAAAGTGCTCCTTGTAACCATCCTTGGAATAGAAAAATTAGTTTCAGCTTCTCATTTTTGGTTCACTGTATCAAACTCTACGGAAAACCCTTAATCAAATTTGAAAATATGGTAACAATGACTAACTAATTATTTTAAAACATAACCCTCAATCATCATCTTTCCCAACACATTAGCTGATCCTTATTAATTGACAACAGTCAGTTAAGATTTGAAAAACATTTGGCCACATCATCATTTCCTTTGGTGACCAATCAAAAATGAACACCTTAGCAACACCTGGTAATGGACCCATCTTAACCTTGATAGGCTTCCCTTAACTCCAAGTCATTCAAAGATTTGGTGACTGAAGGCTTCGCTAGATCTTGGCACATCTCACTTAACCTGGGTTTGATCTAGAGATTGAGCGAAAAAAGAATTCACATTATCTCTGAGGATTTCCTTTAACTGGGGTTTAATCATGAGATCTAGCTCCAACCATTTGATCTCATTAGCATTAATGGTTACTATACAATCTCCAAGCCTTTATCTTAACCCATCCTTGGTCTACTAATCATGTGACTAAATCAAATATCAAGATTCCTAAGCCATTTCCTTAACCATGGTTTCATCTGGAGACTGAGCGAGCAAGGAAATTCATGTGATCTCTTGAACTTTTCTTGACCTGTGGTTTCATCTAGCGAACTAGCGACCACCATCTGATCTTGTCTTCATCAATGGATCATACTAAATCTCAAAGTCCTTATCTTTACACATGTTTGGTTTAGAGCTCACGTGACTGAAGGAATCTCCCAATCTAAAAGTCTTGACCTTAACTCATGTCTGGTTTAGAGATCACATGACTGAAGGCATTCTCTAGATCACTAGGTACTTTTCTTAACCTTAGTCACATTAAGAGAATAAGCGCCAACCATTGATATCGCTATCATCCTACGGTCCTCATTGATTCACTAAATAATTCATGACTTAGCCATTTGATCATGAGATTTGGAGATAACTATGTTCACTAGATCACTAAACGCTCAACACTTAACAGCCAAGATCAAGAGAACATGTGATTACATTATCACCAATTCTTTGAATGCAGGACTTAACTACCAAGATCAAAATTGAGGCTAACCTGACTTAACCCAGGCCCATCTAGAGAATAAGCAACTGAAGAAAACTTGGAGCCACTAGATATTTATCTTAACTATGGTCCCATTCTAAGAACAAGCACTAGCCATTGATCTTGATCTACATCAATGGTCCCTATTAAATCTCTGAGTGTTTAAAGACTTGAGCGCTTGAATTGGAGATTCAACCACTAAATAAATTCTTAACTACTCGTCAGGTTTTTTGAATGTTCAGACACTAATGGCCAAGATCAAGAGAACACGCAAACATTGCATTCACCAAGTCACTAGATGAAAAGACTAACTTCCTAGGACTAGGGATCACGCGACTTGGAGAACAAAATGAAATAAAAGGTGCATGCAAAAATAAGGACTTAAGTGACTAGAAAAAGGTATTGAAGAAATAGATTTGGCTAGGGTTTTATGGACTTAGACAATTTTGAAAACCCTTATTCATGGATAAACCATAATTCTTCACACCTTCAAATTGCCATATCTCACTAGTTTTTGCACCAAAATTCTTGCAATCTAAACTAAAGCTTGTACACACCTTAAACTATCCTTGACTAATTTCACAAGACACAAAACACCATGAATGTTCTTCGCTGATAAAAACTAGTTTACAGTAGGACATGGAAACTTTCTAGGGATTTGCAAGGATGAAGACCATTTTCTAAGATTTTGGCAATGACAGGAAAATGGTCTAATAGTGGCTCTATCTAGGGATGCATGTCTCTTGCAAGCATGACAAGAATTTAGAATCCATGGGACAAGTAGACCACTTAAAAAGAAAACAAACTTCTCTCTCTCTTTCTCTTTCAAAAAATATGGGATTTTTATTGAAAGAAACACTCCACACAACTGAAAAAAAAAAGTAACTAGACAATGAGCACACTAATTAGAAATGGCCCAAAGCCATCAAATTGAATCATTGTTTACCTATGTCAAACATATGATTTTCATCCCCATATGAGACCAGCCATCTGAAAATATCATGACAATTTTGTTGCCTGCATACGTGGACAATCTTGGGCTGAAAGATAATTCTCTATTTGTTAGAGCCCACATTCTTTTAGTCATTATCACCATCATTCTCATATCCCAAAAAATATGGAATTTTTGTTACCTCTTTTTGAGGACTAGAAATATAACATTCATCTAGTAATGAATCAGAATATAAAATACAATAGTCATCATGCATTACTAGAAACTCACCTAGCTGAGAAAGAACTGGATCCTTAGATTTATCTCCATGAGATGATTCAACCACTGAGTAACTTGGCTCCTCAAGGATGTATTCACAATCTAGTTTATGAACCAAGTGCAAAAAAATTTCATAAACATTGTGACAAAAGGACAATTGATCTACATCATCACTTTTATCAAAAATTTCATTTTCCTTATTATTTAAGACATTATCCTCAACACTGTCACAATCATCATCATACTTATCAAAAGAAGGAAAAGAAGCTAAACAAGAAACTTGTTCATTATTGGAATCTTCATGATAGGACAACACACTGTCATGGTCTTCATTCACTTCTTCTGGAAACTTATTATATGAGGGGGAATCATGCAAACATGAATCATTGTCAGCATCACTTTGAACACCTACCTCATTATTAGTATCAAAGCATATATCAACTGGGTGCTGCAAAATAAAATCCACATTGGGGACATACCTCTGAAAATCAATAGCCAAGAGTACTGAGATTTTCTCAATTCTTAGCAAGCATTGAACTTCATTTTTATTTTTATTGGCTTCACTGCTAGTGCTACAAACATCATCATCTTCTTGAACATGGACTAAAACTTCTTTCCTTAAATCATTTTGTGCACAACAATCCTTGCAAAAACTTTTATCTACATCATATTTATCTTTTTGTCGTTTACACAAACATTTTTTATACTGAAACAAGAATGATGCTCTCTTATGCTGATAAAAGGGAAGATTTGCAAAATTAATAGAAACAACATTAAATGTAGACTCTTCTTCATCATCTTGACATTCATTGATCTCACTGCCAACATCATAATCAGCATCAATAGAGACAACATCATTATCACTTTTAGATTTAGGATCTTCAATTGAATCTATCCATTTTTTAACCTATTTAATAGCTTCTTCTCTATTGGATGGAGACCAATTGATTGATTTAGGCATACAAAGCTCTAAAAAAAATTAATATATGCAGACCATAAAAGTTCAACACTTTTTGGAAGCTGAAAATATTTTCAAGAAAACCTTTTATAAAACTTATGTGTTGATTCTTCTTTCCTTTTTTGCACATGTCTTCTCAAAAATACTATGGTTTCCTCTTGGATTCATTGTTTCAAAAAAATTTCTTCATACTCTGACAAAGAACCACCACATTCAAGCACAATAGATCCACTAATTTCTATGTCCCCCATTGTTTACTATTTCACAGTTCACCGAAAGTTTTGCAAAATTGCAATCCCAATTCTTGAAGCATGCAAACTTCTTTTTCACACCTTGTTCCTTTTCTTAGTGCTTAAATTACTTAATAAGGAAACATTTCTTATGCACATGATTTCATGAAAAGATACATAAAACCAAAAAATACCTAGAAGTATGTGGTTGAAACTCAACTTGCTAATTGGAAAAACTGATATATCTAAAGCTTGCTTCACCAAAATCTTTATAGAGTCACCACCTCCTTGAAGAGTAAAAAATATGCTAATCACTAAAAAATCCTTCTGTATCCTTTTCCATACAACAAACAATTCACCAAGATTTTAAAACTTGTTTATCAGGACTACAAATACATCTTTCATACACTAATCAAATAGAGAACTCAGATTCACCACTCACAACTTGGTGAGATGATATAATTTTTTTAAATATGACTATAATTTCAATGGTAACTACTGGATGTGATAAATAAGAAGGCCATGAGTCTATCTCTACTTGTACCTACATTATTTATGACAATTTTATAACAACAAAGATATCAAACTAGATTTAGCATGACTATTGCATCTCTATTCCCCAGTAGAGTCATCGTTTTGTTGGTGACTCAAATGGGAAAAATCAATTTGGATAGTAAAAATTTATAATATTGATATAACCAGAGATTCTTAACAGATTTTAATACTTTTTCATGTTCTTCCCCATCATATTTGCCATTTTTTTGGTTCCTCAAAATGAATTTTACACTCGAAGAGACACTAGTATGCCTAAAGATAGATTTTAAGGAAAGGTTAATTCCAAATGTGGTGAGGTCTATTAGGCAACTAGACCAACTATAGGGATAAGACTGCCATCTACACTTCTGGCTCTCCAAAACCAAGGAGGGTGCTCCTAATCCAATAACAAATAACACCTTTACAACTTTAAACTAGATTGAACAAAGAATATGATAGCAAGAAAGTACTAAATGATAACTAGTCATTCATTGACTCTCCATTGCTATGGTGAAAAAAATGTCCTTGTGACCTCAAGACTTTGAGGGATTTTGGGATTAGTAATGATTAATATTGGTGGGATGTAACACACCATATCAGACACATTATTGTAGAATTTACTTGCTTCTAACCAGTGCCTTATCCATTGGGCCAGATCACAATTACACAATAGATTACAAAATGTAACTACTAATATTCATCACAAATCCAATCCATAAATATAAACATCCAAATCCACACTGCTTACAAACATCCCAGTGAAAACCCAATGAATCTATGCTTCATCTAGAGCATCATTTAATTTGATCCAAAATTAGAACTAGAGAATGATAGAATATGCATGGATAAAACTCCATACAATCAATTAAAATTCAAAACTCATCAGATGGACACAAATAGAGAGAAATGAGAAATGATATTTATATTAAGTATGAGGATCATGCCTCTATATACACCTGCTTCAAGACCTAAAACCACTTCAATAATATGCAAAAGACCAGTAGCTTTCCTTTGATATAATAATACTATCTAATATAAGAATCTACTACATTCTATACTATGAGAAAAATAATCAGCCGATATTCTGGAACCAAGAAGAGACTAAACCTAGACCTCTTGCCTAGCCAAAAGACAACCTCTCTAAATGATCATGAAAAATCCTTTTATAGAAAAAGGATTGCAAAAAAGATATAGATCACTTAGGAAAATATCAAAGATTAAATAAATAAGACAAAGGACACAAGGTGGACAAAGATTGCATTCAATTGTAATTTTCAAAAGTGTATGTTAATTTGAGCACCAAGTCTTCTACAACAACTTCTAAAAAATAGTTCAAACCCTAACAAGTGTTTCCATTGTATTTTTGACTTCATACTCCTTCCTTTCTATCAAAATATCTAATCAATTTTTATCTATTGAAACATCTTATTTTGGGCTTCAAAGCGCTCCTTGTAACCATCCTTGGAATAGAAAAATTAGTTTCAAGTTGTCATTTCTGGTCCACTATATCAAACTCTACAGAAAACCCTTAATCAAATTTGAAAATCTAGTAACAATGGCTAACTGATTAGTTTAAAACATAACCCTCGATCATCATCTTTCTCAGCACATTAGATGATCCTTATTAATTGACAACAACCAATTAAGATTTTAAAACTATTCAGCCACATCATCTTTTCATTTGGAGACCAATAAAAAATGAACACCTCAGAAAAACCTAGCGATGGACCCATCTTAACCTCAGCAAGCTTCCCTTAACTCTAGGTCATTTAGAGATTGTTAGGAATAATAGTCCACAATACAAATGAGAGGGGGGGTGAATCAATTGTATGATAGAATATTAAACTTTAAAATTTAAGCTCAACAATATCAAATCCAATGAACACAATGAATGCCAACACAATAACACAATATTTTGGTTATGGGGAAACCCTATTAAAGGTAAAAACCCTAGTGGGAATTAGCATCCACTAATGATGTATGAAGAGTATAGTAATCCTTGTTTGAAGATATAGCCCTATTAGGAGCTTATTGAAACATTACAATACACAATCCTTGTTAGAGGATAAACCCTGTTGGGAGTGAAGGAACAAAGAGGGCTCACTTCCCAAGGCTCACTACCCAAAGAAGGTTAAATCCACCTTCAGAACTCACTAGTTTGCAATAGGTGTATATAAAGAAATACACAATATTTTGAACTATTTTCCAAAAACTTTCTTTGCTTGATTAGTTACAATGAATTCCACCAGTATGCCTCTTCTCTACATGTAGCAAACACAAGCTCCCAGCTTTAACAACCTCTCTATGTCACATATATTCCAACCATATCTTTTCCAAGGAAAGGACCTTTCATTTATACCTTATTACATTTTACCAAGATCAGGTCAGCCCATAAGGCTTTCCTAATTACAAAAAATTACATAAACCCTTGCTAAGATACACATGGTATCTAAAAAATTTTTACAATGATTACATTATGACAATTAAGGTCTGACATCTTTGATTTATGCTTTCCAAACAAAATACACGCTTCATTCCCTAAGTCAGCTTTAGAATAAGCCATCGCCAAAGCACACACCATAGATGATGTCACCAATCACTCTATACCTTGCACTAACCAATGAACATCTATTAGTACCTCTTCCATCATCCTTCAAGTTTGCATACCTTGAATCCAATCCCTCTGAAAGATATATCAAAAAGTCAGAGGCTAACTCTGTCAATTCTCACTCTCACAGTCTAGTGACTAGTCTTTACCAAAATAGTTGTAACTTTCTTAATATGAAATACTTAATGATGTGATCTTAGATATAACATCACAACATCCACCTAAACTCTCATCTAACTTCATAGTATTTGAAAACATTTGTACACTGTGATTACCGGTCTAGTTCCTTCATAAAGGCATATGTTGACATCAGTGACAAAACACAAATGACAATAGTATGATTGGTCATTCAGTAATGTAGTGATTAAACTTATTAAATGTCTCAATCACCACCCATGCATTAGAAATATCCAACAATCTCCCCCTTTGGCATTGATGTCAACATATGGAAAAATCTTATCCCAAAGTTATATCAATCCAAAGTCCTTCAACTAAACAATCTCCCCAAATAGTAGAGATTTTCTCATAGAAAAACTCTGCCTTTGACAATAATGGAAAAGGGTGTCATGAGCCTTGAACTACCTTCACATATAAAATTTATTCTATGATCACTCCCCCTGAGGAGTAGATCCCTACATCTAGTCCATAAAATGATAAGGCTCTAAATACTTCTGGACTAATGCATCTCTGCATCATTTAGTTTTGACTAGGAGGGGCCTGAACCCCTAGCATACCTCTAAGATATTCAAAGGTATCTTTCAGTATTGGCTTTTTGAAGATGTCTACAATCTACTCTTTTGTACTAATATATTCTAATTTGATTTCTTTTTGTGCCACCTTGTCTCTCAAGAAGTGATACTTGATATAAATATGTTTAGTTTTAGAATGCATCACCAAATTCTTTGACATGTTTACTATATTGGTGTTTTCACAATGAATACCACAAGCTCTTCAAAATTTATTCCAATGTATATCCAAATTTGTTTCATTCAAATAATCTAAGTGCAGTTTATAGTAGTAGCAACATACTTTGATTCAATAGTAAATTGTGCTATACAATCTCATTTCTTACTTAGCCAAGAAACTAACTTTTTCCCAAGGAAAAATGCACCACCACTGGTACTTTTTCTGTCATCAATATTTCCTGCCCAATCAGCATCAGTATAGGTATGAAGTTCAAAGCTATCATTCTTGTCATGCCATAAACCATAGTCTATGGTTCCTCTGAGATAGCTCAATATCCTTTTCACAATAGCTAGATGTGTCTCTTTAGGTTCTACCTAATATCTAGCCATAATTCCAAAAGCATTAGCAATACATGGTCTGGTATGAGTCAGATATTGTTGTTGGAGATTTTCTAGCAGGCCAGTACTAACTATATGTTTATCATTGATGACAACATATGGAAAGTAGCATACGTGGAAGTCTTATGTAGTAAGCTTTTAGCATATGTAGCATGGACATGGTATACGCATGATATCATGGGCACAGAGGTTAACTATTAGTACATACAGTTATATATTAGTTGGTGTCCGTAGTGTTCCTGATAGAGTAATAGACAATGTTCTATGTATGGTTGTCTATATAGTTATCATGGAGCCTTGCACACTTGTATATATGCTAAAGACATGTTAGTGATGTTTTAGTCATGGATGCATAGTCTGATATTCAGTAGAAGAGAAGTTATACAATCGCTATTCACTAGTAGCAGTTTCCTGTGTTTGTTTAGGAGAGCTGATAGAGATTATATTGGTTTTGGAGTTGCACCTATCCTATGGGTATTCGCCCTTGGATTTAGGCTTAGAGGAGAGTTATTTATGTTTGGTTAAGAACACATGAAGTAATTCAGCTTGAAGAGAAAGATCTAGTTATTTTGGTAGAGTCGATAGTGTGTAGTGTGCATCTACAATTATCTTATTAGACAGGTCCCAGAATGTGTTGCATGCATAGTACAGCTGACATAATGTTTGTAAAATATTTTTATGGTTTCTCTAATATGATTTCAAGGTGGTTCTAATAGGCTGACTTAATTATATCATTTAGAGGAAAGATATTTATAGACAGTCATTTGTGATTGCTTGAGTGTGGTTCATAGTTGATTAAGCAAAGTAGAGTAGAGTGTGTGAAGTGTTGAGCCATCAGAGGAAGGTCTATGTGACCAAGTAAAGTAGTTGTGCTATACATTGGAACTGATCTAAATAGTAGGTCAAACCATAGTTAACCAAGATCCAAATATAGTGTGTATCTATTAAATAGAAGGTTGTAGCCTTCACCCTTTTGAGCAGTGTGCTCTTGAAAAGTGCATCCTCTCCCCTAATAGAGACAATTGTAAAAGAATTCTAACAAGGTCTGGCCCTTGACCAGGTCTACTGTACTAAATATATTGTAAAGAAACTCCTAACAGGATTAAGGATCTTCTAACAAGGATCATAATACACTAGTGCAAAATATTAATGGGTGTCAATTCCCACTAGGGTTTTTATCTATTTGGGTTTCCCCATAACCAAAATATTAGTGTTGTGTTCATGTGTTCTTTCATTGTGTTTATGCTTTATGTTTAAGTATACTTAATTGGATAAATAATTGGAACTTGTAGATAACTAATTCAAACCCCCCCCCTCCTCTTAGTTATCTCTTCATACTATTCCTATCAATTGGTATTAGAGCCAAGTGCCTAGGAGAGAAAGTTTAATACCTTGAGGTTGATCAGATGACATACTTTAGGAAAGAAAGTCCTAAGTTTGATAGAGAGAATTATCTTGATTGGAAGAACAAGATGGTGACACATTTGCAATGCATTGGTTTTGAAGGTTTTTATGTAACTATCAAAGTAGCCAAGATTCCTACCTTAGAAGAACTTGCAAAGGATGATGCTACTGAAAGACAAAAAGAATTGTTTCATTAGAATGCTATAGCTAAAGAAGCTCTTATTAGCACTCTATCTGATGGTGAGTTTTTAGAAATAAAAAAGGTAGATACAGCTCACAAAATATGGAAACACTTAGAAGACATATTTGAAGGAGACAAACAAGCAGAGGATGCATGCAGAAAGACATGGAAAAAAAGATACAATGCATTAGAGATGTTTCTTGAAGAAAATATCAGAGCTTACAATCAAAGGATAAATGAAGCAGTCGCTGGAATCAGAAACAATGGTGGAGAAATTTCAAAGGAGGACATTATGGACAATTTAATGACTACTCTAACTCCTAAATATGAAAGAAAGATCAACATCCTTTATGAGACCATGTAGCTTACATATAATTTCAAGAGAGAGACCTTGATCAACAAAATCTCACCTTTTGAGATTTCAAGATTGAAGACAAAACCAAAGAGTGAAACAACCTTCAAAGCAACAGTTCATGGTAACAAATTTGCAAACACTTCTGGTAATTTTGATGATGATGATGAAGAGAAAACACTAGATGATTTCATTTCTATGATTTACAAAAGAGAAAAGAAAGGAAATGGTAAATATGAAGGTCAATTGCCATTTAAGTGCTTTTCATGTAATAAGATTAGTCACTTTCCATCTAAGTGTTTTACTAGAGCTAGAAAGTTTAAAAAGGATTACAAGCCTAAGTACTCTAAGGAATGTTACTATGTTGGAGATGGAGTTTCAGATGATGAATTAGGTGAAGAAGAAATTGGATTCATTTCTATTATAGACAAGATGAATAACAAGACAAATCATCAAGATGAGAAAGTGGAACAAGAGCTAGCATTGATTTCACAAGATGACATAAGGATAGACTAGATCATAGATAGTGGTTGTTCACATCATATGATAGGTGATAAAAACAATTTTTTTCATCTAGACAAATACAATGGTGGTATGGTTAGATTTGGAGACAACACTCCTAAACCAATAGTTTGTAGAGGAGCCATCACCTTGGATGGAAAGAATAGTACTAATGATGTTCTTTATGTTGATGGTTTGAAACATAACCTTCTCAGTGTTGGATTTTTACTTGGAAAAGGCTATCAGTTGGAGTTTAAAGATGACAAATGCATCATTAACAACAAGGATGGTGCTATGATTGCATTAGGCTCAAAGACAAGAGGTAATGTTTTCCAACTCAATTCAGAAGAAATTTATTTTGTTGCTAAAGTTGACGATAGTTGGTTGTGGCATAAAAGACTATGTCATATCAATTTTGGTAACATAGTAAAGATAAGCAATGTAAAGGAAGTAAGAGATCTACCTAGCATAGAAAAGCTAGTTGATACTATATGCAGGGAATGTGTGATGGGATAGCATGTCAAAAATAAGTCAGAAGCATTTGAGAAGTTCACAATATTAAAAGCTAAGGTTGAGAATGAATCTAGACTAAAGATAAAATGTTTGAGATCAGATAGAGGAGGAGAATTCACCTCTGATAGATTCTATGAGTACTATGAAGAACATGGAATAAAGAGATAGTTAAGTGCCCCTAGAACCCCTTAGTAGAATGGAATTGTAGAGAGAAGCAATAGAATCATCCTTGATATAGTGTGCACCATCATGATTGAAGGAAAAGTTGTACACACCTATTGGAGAGATGTGGTTAATACAATAGTCTACACCATCAATAGAATTCAATTGAGGCCAGGTGCTGAAAAAACACCATATGAGCTATGGTTTGGTAATGTTCCCATAGTAAAATACTTCATAATCTTTGGAAGTAAGTGCTACATCAAGAGGGATGAAGCAATAGGCAAGTTTGATGCAAGAAGTGATCAAGGTATTTTCCTTGTTTACTCTACTAAAAGTAAAGCTTATAGATGTTTCAATTTAAGATTGAAAAAGATCATTCAAAGTTATCATGTTAAGATTGATGAAAAGTTTATGGTTCAAGAAAGATATCATGATTACTCACCCATGATTGAAGAAGAACCCAGACCGTCCACTAGTGAGACAATTATTGAAGAAATGTTTGACAGTATTGATGTGTTATTTGATGTGTTATTTATGTGTAACATACTTGAAAGAAAAGCACTTTTATTAGCACTTTCAGAGAATGAATATAGTCAGGTAAAAGGTTTAACTAAATCTCATGATATTTGGAAAGCTTTACATTCTACTTTTGAAGGTGATGAACATGCAAAGAAAGCTAGGTTACATAATTGGATTTGTGCATTTGAAGACATAAGAATGATGAAAGATGAATCTGTTAGAAGCTATATTGGTAGGATGTCAGAAATTGTTGCAGGAATAAAGTCTTGTGGAGGTGAAAAGATAGAGAATGAAGTCATATGGAAGATTTTGAGAACATTGACATTGGTATTCAAGTAGACTACACAAATGATTGAAGAAGTAATACCTTGTACACCAAACTTTTCAAGAGAGACTCTTCTTGGAAGATTGGAAGAAATAGAGATGAATCTGAGATTATCAAGAGAACTACCTAGAGTGGAGATAGCATTCAATGCTCTTAGCATCAGACCTACTTTGTCTAGAAGTACAAGTGTGAATGGAGATTATTCCAGTAGTAGCAGATGCAAATATGATGAAGACAAGAAGATTGAAGAAGGTATTGCCTTGCTTGTGAAAAGAGAACCAGATGGTAAGAAAATCTTTAAATGGTGGACATGTCAATAATATGGTCATTTTGCATCTAAGTGTCCTAAGAGAGTTAAGAAGTATAGAAACAATTTTAAGCCTAGAAGATCTAAAGAATGTTATTATGCAAATGATGAAGAAATTGAAGTAGGAATTGAAAAACATTTGAGTGACAGTGATAACGATAACTTTGATGACATAGGATTTGTAGCAATTAAGGAAGAAAATTATGAATCTAATATTAAAGAAGAAAAAGCCTTAGTTTCTCAAGTTGAAAAGAAAGCTGATTGGATTATAGATAATGGTTGTTCACATCATATGACTGGTGATAAAGGAAATTTCATAAAGTTTAACAATTATGATGGAGGAGCTGTTAGAGTTGGTAACAATGCACCTTGTTTGATTAAAGGTATAGGATCTATTACTCTTGATGGAAAGACTAACACTGATGATGTTTACTCTATTGATGGATTGAAACATAATCTTTTAA
Source organism: Chamaecyparis obtusa (assembly GCA_027943335.1). Lineage (NCBI taxonomy): Eukaryota > Viridiplantae > Streptophyta > Pinopsida > Cupressales > Cupressaceae > Chamaecyparis > Chamaecyparis obtusa. The sequence continues at coordinate 620,144 of BSBK01002925.1, read as the reverse complement.
GTGTTGGACAATTAGTGGATAAAGGATATCAAGTTTGGTTTACTAAGAAAATTTGTGTGATTAAGGATAAAGATGGAAATCTAATTGGAACTGGATCTAGAACTAGAGGTAATGTATTTCAATTGAACCCTACTGAGATGACATGCTTGATGACTAAGATTGATGATAGTTGGTTATGGCATAGAAGGTTTTGTCATATAAACTTTGATAATATTGTGAAAGTGAGTTCTACACTTGCAGAAAGAGACTTACCTAAAATCATGAAGCCTACTAACATGATTTGCAAGGAATGTGTGATGGCTAAGTAGAAAAGGAGTTCATTCCCTAGCAAGAAGTTCACATCTATAGAGAAGTTGGAGATTGTTCATATAGACTTGAGTGGTCCTACTAGGACTAGAGGATTCTATGGAGAAAGGTATTTTATGATTCTTATTAATGATTTTACAAGAATGATGTGGATTGCATTTTTGAAAGAAAAATTTGAAGCATTTGATAAGTTTAAGGTCATGAAGAATAAAGTAGAGAATGAATCAGGAATGAGGATTAAATGTTTGAGATCCGATAGAGGTGGAGAATTTACATCTAAAGAGTTTAACACTTTTTGTGAAGCAAATGGTATTAAGAGACAGTTGTCAGCCCCTAGAACACCTGAACAAAATGGTATTGTAGAAAGAAGAAATAGATCAGTGACTGAAGTAGCTAGAGCTATGTTATTTGAAGGTGACTTGGCAAAGACATTTTGGAGAGAAGTAGTGAATATGACAGTATATACAATGAATAGAGTACAAATCAAAGTAGACACAGATAAGACACCTTATGAATTATGGTTTGGACATGCACCCTTAGTTAAGTATTTTAGAATTTTTGGAAGCAAATGTTATATTAAGAGAGATGATGATATAGGAAAGTTTGATCCTAGAAGCGATGAAGGAATTTTTATTGGATATTCTTTGAAAAGAAAAGCATATAGATGTTAAAATAAGAGAACTAGAACTATTGTTGAAAGTGCAAATGTAAAAGTTGATGAGAAGTTTAAAATTTAGGAAAGAATGCTTGATTATGAATCTGATGAAGGAACTAATCCCCAGCCTAACATTGAAAATACTAAACAATTTTATGAGATTGACAGTGAATTGTTGAATGAAAGTCATGCTGAAGAAAATAGAGAAGAATCTAGAGAAGAATCTATAGTTGAAGAAAGATTAGTGACTATGACACCTAATAGGTATATATCAAGACATCATCCTATTGAGCAAGTCATTGGAAGTTTGGACAGAGGAGTTATGACTAGAAAGAAGGTAAATTTATGTTTGATTTCTCAAATTGAACCTAAATCTACTAATGAAGCTTGTGAAGATGAACATTGGATCAAAGCTATGAAAGAAGAATTGGATCAGATTGAAAAGAACAAGACATGGGAATTGGTCCCTAAACCTAAAGACAAAAATGTGATTGGAACTAAATGGGTATATAGGAACAAGATGAATGAACAAGGAGAAGTAATTAGAAACAAAGAAAGATTAGTATGTAAGGGATACTCACAGCAAGAAGGAATTGACTATGAAGAGACTTTTGCCCCTGTGGCGAGACTTGAAGCGGTAAGAATATTTTTGGCTTATGCAGCATTTAAGAAATTCAAAGTGTATCAGATGGATGTGAAGTCAACATTTCTAAATGGTGAATTAGAAGAAGAAGTCTACATTGAGTAGCCTGAAGGTTTTCCTTTGACTCAAGAAGGAGACATGGTATGTAAACTAAAGATAGCATTGTATGGACTAAAGCAAGCACCTAGAACTTGGTATGCTAGATTAGATAAGTATTTGTTAAAATTGGGATTTACAAAAGGAACAAATGATAGAAACTTATACACAAAAGAAATTGAGAATGGATTGTTAATTTTGGTTATTCTTGTTGATGACATTATTTTTGGAAGAGAAGATGAAGCTAGTGACAAGTTTGTTGATGAAATGAAGATAGAATTTGAAATGAGTATGATTGGAGAAATGAAATACTTTTTGGGATTGAAAATAACACAAAACAAAGATGGTATATTTATAAGTCAGACTAAGTACTTGAATGATTTGTTGAAAAGATTCGGTATGGAGAATTGCAAACCAGTTGGAACACCTATGGTTACATGACATAAACTATCTAGTAAAGATGAAACACCAGAAGTTGAGTAAAATAAATATAGATCTATGATTGGTGGATTGTAGTACTTGACACACACTAGACCAGATATACAACATTTAGTTGGGATGGTAGCAAGATTTCAAGCCAAACCTAGAGAGTCACATTATGCAATAGTAAAAGGATATTGAGATATCTTAGAGGAATAATGGACTATGGACTGTGGTATGAAAATTTTGATGATTTTACCCTATGTGCATATACTGATGGTGATTGGGGAGGAAGTGTTGATGACAAAAAAAGCACTAGTGGTGGAGTCTTTTTTCTTGGATGAAGATTAGTTTCTTGGTTGAGCAAAAAGTAGAATTGTATCTCATAGAGTACAGCAAAAGTAGAATATGTTGCAGCAACAAACAATTGTAATCAAATAATTTGGAAGAAGTAGATGTTGATGGACATTGGAATCAAGTTTGATGAGCCTATTGTCATATATTGTGACAATACAAGTACAGTTAGTATGTCTAAGAATCTAGTTTTACATTCTAAAACAAAGCATATAGAGATCAAGTATCATGTTGTAAGAGAGAAAGTTGCAGAAAAAGAAGTCAAACTAGAGTACATAAGCACAAAGGAGTAGATAGCAGATATATTTACTAAGCCCTTGCCTAAGGATACATTTGGATATCTGAGAGGTATGCTTGGGGTTATGCCCCAACCTACTTTTGAGTAATGATGCAATTGGTCACATCCATCCAGTAGTTTATGGCCCTATCTATTTTTTGGATTGGATGTTGGTACTTCCTCAATGGGGGAGTATGTGTATCTAAGCTGAGTCATTGAGGACTCTTCTGACTGTATTTTCTAAATAGTGTCTTTTGACATTGAGCTATTGTTTGACATAGTGATAGAATTTCTATCATTGATGTCAATGGGAGAGAGAATCATGAAAAACATTGAGGAAACATTGAGGAACTATATTTGTTGAGAGATTGAATAGGATAACGAATCAAGATTTGATTGATAATGAGTAGCAATGCAGTTGAGCAGCAGTGATTAGATTTTTGGAACATTGGATGTTTTTCATCTATGTTGCCATCAATGCCAATGGGGGATATTTTTAGGAATGAATTCTAAATCCTTTGGAAGTCATTCTGTAGTAGTGGTTGTTGCATTCATGACTATGATTGTCATTGATGTCAACACAGTGTTATTCTGGAGTTTTAGTAGAGAAGCAGGCACAGTTTTGTTTTGCACACATGTTATATTGTAGATTGAGTTATGCATAGTTGATGGTATGTTATTTGGTGTGTTATTAGACTATGGTTAAGAGCACAAAGAGAAATTCATTTATTCATGAAAGTTATAAGCATTTTGGTGAAAGCAGTATTCTGGCAGTTTTCCTGTGTAGCGGTTTTTGGGAATCGGAGGATATCTCCTAATCGGGATGGAATCTGATTCTACATAGTTAAAGGGAAGTTTGAGACTCATTTTTGGTGATGTGGTTCATAGCACAAATTTTGAGGTCACACCATTGGAAAGTTATTGTATCTGGAAGCTGACAGTTTTATGTAATTTTGATGTAGGGTGTTGAAATTATTATTTTGTATTTGCATGCCAACTCATTTGTAATTATTTGAGTGTGGTATAAAGGAAGAAATGTTTTCCTTGTTATGTATGAGGATTTTAAGAGTTGTGATATAAAATTATGAAAGTTGTGATGTCAATGTATGCATGAAGTGAAGAAAAGAGCTAATTCAGTGATGAAGGAAGACTTGCGAAGTATAGAGATATGAATTTGTGATCTTGTGTAGTAGAGAGTGAAGTTTTTGCATAGTATGAAGGAGGTAACATATTTCATATTATTCTATTGAATAATCCTAAGATCTATTGGACAGTGAGTTCAAAGATCTTGCCTTGAAGCTGTTTGGGCAGTGGGTCCTTCTATCTTCCATAACTCCTAACAGGGTTAGAATCTTTTAAGAGGGATTCAAAATCTCCTAATAGAGATTCATATGTACTATATGTATTTCATAAGACTCCTAACAGGTTCTATCCTCTAACAAGGAAATTTCATATTAGTGCATCATTTTGTGGGCATATTTTCCACCGTGGTTTACTCTTTGATCAAGAGGTTCCCTAGTTAACATATCTTGTGTTATTATGTCATTGTGTATGTTTACCTTTCTATGGTTGGTTACTGCATTAATTATATGGTTTAAAGCTGTTGAAGTTGATATTGAAGTTAATGATGATAAATGGTTTAATTATCAGATAATTGATTCACCCCCCCCCCCTCTTAGTTATCTCGGTGGTCTTTCCTTTCTAACAAATTTTTATTAATCAGTCCAAGTATGTGAAAGAGATATTGAAGAAATTCAAACTGGATGATTGCAAGCTAGTAGGAACCCCTATGATAATTGGATGCAAGCTTACAAAATAATATGACTCACCAATAGTAGATATAATATTGTATAAGTCTATGATTGGTAAACTCATATATCTTAATTATACTAGACCTGATATTTCCAATGCACTTGGCATAGTTGGAAGATTTGCAGTAGAACCTAAGCAAAGTCACCTCATGGTAGTAAAAAGAATATTCAAATACTTGCAGGGCACTATAGATTATAGTCTATGGTATCCTAATTTAGAAAATATTAAGCTTCATGTGTACACTGATGCAGATTGGGTAACATGCATAGATGATAGAAAGAGTGCATCAGGTGGAGCAGTGTTTCTTGGTGATAGACTTGTCACTTGGACAAGAAAGAAACAAAATTGTATTTCTTAGTCAATATAAAAAGTGGAGTATGTTGTAGCAGCATTGAATTATTCTACAATTTTTTGGATCAAGCAGATGATAAAAGATTTTGGAATTTAGATTGATTATCCTATTGTTAATCACTGTGATAACACTAGCACTATCAATATGTTGAAGAACCCTGTAATGCATGCAAAGCCAAAGCACATTGAGATCAAGTATCACTTCCTAAGAGAGAAAGTGATAGAGAAAGAAGTCAAGTTGGACTATGTGAGTACTAAAGATCAGTTGGAAAATATATTCACAAATCCCTTGTCTAAGGATACTTTTGAGTATCTCAGGGATAAGTTGGGAGTAATTCCCTTCCTTGATTCTGCTTAGAAGAAAGAAGGAAAGGCATCAGTCCTCAGGGACTGATGGAAAGTTGACTAATCTACCTCAGGAGTAGTACTAGTGCTTAAAATGAATGGCACCCTTTTCCATTGATGTCAAAGGGGGAGTAATATAAAGATTCATGAAAAATAGTAGTCAAAATGAGTAATATACTAAGGGGGAGCAACATTCAGTTATGACAGCAGTTTAGTTGAGGAAATGGACAATATTTGAAAATATTGTAGTAGATGGAGGATTCATCTTTTGGGGGAGTTTTGAAGAGGAAATGGAGAATATTATAAAAGAAATGTTCATTTGGGTTGGTAGTGGTTTTTCATTCCACATGTTTCCATCAATGCCAAAGGGGGATATTATTGGCAATTTTCTAGGAGGCCAGTAGTAACTGTATGTTTGTCATTAATGACAACATATGGAAATTAGCATGTGCGAAAGTCTTATGTAGTAATATTTCAAAATATGTAGCATGGAAATGATATCATCATGATAGCATGGGTGGAGAGGCTCACTATTAGTACAAACAATTATATAACAGCTAGTGTCAGCAGTGTTCCTGACAGAGTAACAGACAGTGCTCTGTGTATGGTTGTTTGTAGAATTATCATGGAGCCTTTCACACTTGGATATATGTTGAAGACATGTTAGTGATGTTTTAGTCATGGATACATAGTCTAATATTTAGTAGAAGAGAAGTTATGCAGTCACTATTCACCAGTAGTAGTTTCCTGTGTTTGTTTAGGAGAGCCGATAGAGATTATATTAGTTTTGGAGTTGTGCCTATCTTGTGGGTATGTGCCCTTGGATTTAAGCTTAAAGGAGAGTTATTGATGTTTAGTTAAGAGCACATGAAGTAATTCAACTTAAAGAGAAAGATCCAGTTATTTTGGTAGAGCCAACTATGTGTAGCGTTTATCTACAATTATCTTATTGGACAGGTCCCAGAATGTGTTGTGTGCATAGTAGAGCTGACAGAATGTTTGTCAAAGTTTTTTATGGTTTCTCTAATATGATTTCAAGATGGTTCTAATAGGCTAACTTGATTATATCATTTAGAGGAAAGATATTTATAGGAAGTCATTTGTGATTGCTTGATTATGGTTCATAGTTGATTAAGAAGAGTAGAGCAGAGTGTGTGAAGTTTTGAGCCATCAGAAGAAGGTCTATGCAACCAAGTAAAGTATTTTTTCTATACATTGGAACTAATCCAGACAATAGGTAAAAGCACAGTTCACGAATATCCAGATATAGTGTGTATCTATTAAACATAAGGTTGTAGCCTTCACCCCTTTGAGGAGTGTGCTCTTAGACAATGCGTCCTCTCCCCTAACAGGGACAATTGTAAAAGACTCCTAATAGGGTCTGATCCCTAACCAGGTCTACTGTAATAAATATATTGTAAAGAAACTCCTAACAGGGTTAAGGATCTTCTAACAAGGATCATAATACACTAGTGTAGAATATTAGTGGGTGTCCATTCCCATTAGGGTTTTTAACTATTTGAGTTTCCCCGTAACCAAAATATTGGTGTTATGTTCATGTGTTCTTCCATTATGTTTATGCTTTATGTTTAAGTATACTTAATTGGATAAAAAATTGAAACTTGTAGATAACTGATTCACCCCCCCTTCTTAGTTATCTCTTGGGACTATTCCTAAAAATTTTAGCCCTCCAACCATTGATCTATACAAATTATGAAAAACACATTTTGATTCATCATCAATTTTTAGCTTATTTCTAGTCACCATAGGTGTTCCTACTAGTTTACAATCTTCCATACCAAATTTCTTAAGTAATTACTTGAGATACTTGGTCTAAGAAATGAAAATACCATTCTCATTCTGAGTTATTTGTAGTCCAAGGAAGAATTTCATTTCACCAATCATGGACATCTCAAATTCACTTTCCATTTCCTTAGCAAACTTCTTACATAGATCATCATTACCTCCACAGATAATGTCATCCACAAATACTTATATTATCAAGATTCCATCTTCAGTAGTTCTTAAATACAAATTACTATTCACATTACCTTTTCTAAATCCAAATCCAAGTAGATACTTGTCCAACCTTGCATACCAAGCCCTAAGAGCTTGCTTTAACCCATATAGGGGTAAAGGCTAAAACCTTTGGAATAACAAATATATTTTTGTGTATGAAGCATGGACATGATATCAGCATGATATCATGGGCGCAGAGGTTAACTATTAGTATATATCTTCCAACTGATCTTTAGTGCTCACATAGTCCAACTTGACTTCTTTCTCTACCACTTTCTCTCTTAGGAAGTGATAGTATATAACAACATGATATCAGCATGATATCATGGGTGCAGAGGTTAAATATTAGTATATATCTTCCAACTAATCTTTAGTACTCACATAGTCCAACTTGACTTCTTTCTCTACCACTTTCTCTCTTAGGGGAGAGGATGCACTATCCAAGAGCTAATTCCTCAAAGGGGAAAAGGCTACAACCTTCAGAATAATAGATATACACTATATCTAGATCTTGGTGAACTACGCTTTGAGCTACTTTCTAGATTAGTTCCAATGTATAGCACAAGTACTTTACTTGATCACATAGACCTTCTTCTAATGGCTCAACACTTCACACACTCTGCTCTGCTCTACTTAATCAACTATGAATCACACTTAGAAAATCACAAATGACTACCTATAAATATATTTCCTCTAAATGATATAATCAAGTTAGCCTATAATCACTAGGTCTTGGGACTAGTTCTAAAGTGTCATTCTTAACAATCTAATCAAGTTCTTCTTTCATAGCATCATGCCAATCTGAATCATTACATGCATCTTCAACACTTAAAGGTTCAATCTGAGATAGTAAACATACTACTTCATTGCTAGTTGAGTTCTTTGCTTGGGAGCTGGTTAAGACTTTTGTGCTCTGATCTCCAATGATGTCTATCTTGGAATGATTTCTTGATGTAACATTTGGAACTTTAGGTGATGCTAACTTATCAGCCTTAGGAGTTTCTTCTTCACTTGTCTCAGGGTCATTGAATAACACATCAATATTGTCAAACATTTCTTCAATAACTGTCTCACTAGTAGAGGGTCTGGGTTCTTCTTTAATCATAGGTGAGTAATCATGATATCTTTCTTGAATCATAAAATTTTCATCAATATTTACATGGGCACTTTCAATGATCTTTTTCAATCTTAAATTGAAACATCTATAAGCTTTACTTTTAGTAGAGTAACCAAGAAAAATACCTTCATCACTTCTTGCATCAAACTTTCCTATTGCTTCATCCCTTTTGATGTAGCACTTGCTTCCAAAGACTTTGAAGTATTTTATTGTGGGAACATTACCAAACCATAGCTCATAAGGTGTTTTGTCAGTGCCTAGCCTCAATTTAATTCTATTGATGGTATAGACTATTGTATTGACCGCATCTCTCCAATAGGTGTGTGCAACTTTTCCTTCTATCATAATGGTGTGCACTATATCAAGGATGATCCTATTCCTTCTCTCTACAATTCCATTCTACTAAGGGGGTCTAGGTGCACTTAACTATCTCTTTATGCCATGTTCTATGCAGTACTCATAGAATCTATTAGAGGTGAATTCTCCTCCTCTATCTAATCTCAAACATTTTTTCTTTAGTCCAGATTCATTCTCAACCTTAGCTTTGAATATTTTGAACTTCTCAAATGCTTTTGACTTGTCTTTCAAGAATTTAACCCACATCATTCTAGTATAATCATCATCAAACAAAATAAAATACCTTTCACCATAGTATGATCTTGTTTGAGTAGGACCACATAGGCTTGTACAAATCAGATCGAATTTGTTCTTTTCTAAATTTTACTTGCTCCTAAATTAATTTCTCACATGTTTTCCCATTAGATATTCCCTACATATAGTATCAACTATCTTTTCTATGCTAGGTAGATCTCTTTCTGCCTTTACATTACTTATCTTCACTATGTTATCAAAATTGATATGACATAGTCTTTTATGCCACAACCAACTATCATCAACTTTAGCAACAAAGCAACTTGCTTCTAAATTGAGTTGAAAAACATTACCTCTTGTCTTTGATCCTGATGCAATCATAACACCATCTTTATTGTTAATGATGCATTTTTCATCTTTCAACTCTAGTTGATAGCCTTTTCCAAGTAACTATCCAACACCGAGAGGGTTATGTTTCAAACCATCAACATAAAGAACATCATCAGTACTATTCTTTCCATCCAAGGTGACGACTCCTCTACCAACTATTGGTTTAGGAGTGTTTTCTCCAAATCTGACCATACCACCATTGTATTTTTCCAAATGAACAAACCTGCCTTTATCACCTGTCATGTGATGTGAACAACCATTGTCTATGATCCAGTCTGTCCTTATGTCAACTTGTGAAATCAATGCTAGCTCTTGTTCCTTTTTATCATCTTTAGGACTTGTCTTATTATTCATTTTGTCTATAATAGAAATGAATCCAATTTATTCTTCACTAGATTCTTCATCTAAAACTCCATCTCTAGCATAGTAGCATTCCTTAGAATACTTAGGCTTGTAATCCTTTTTGAACTTTCTAGCTCTAGTAGGACACTTAGATGCAAAGTGACCGATCTTATTACATGAAAAGAACTTAAATGGTAATTGACCTTCATATTTTCCTTTTCCTTTCTTTTCTCTTTTGTCAATCATAGCAATGAAATCCTCTAGAGTTTTCTCTTCATCATCATCATCAAAATTACCAGAAGTGTTTGCAGATTTCTTAACATGAACTGTTGCTTTGAAGGCTGTTTCACTCTTTGGTTCTGTCTTCAATCTTGAAATCTCAAAAGCTGAGATTTTTCTGATTAAAGTCTCTCTCTTGAAATTATCTATGAGCTGCATGGTCTCATCAAGGATGTTGATCTTGCTTTCATATTTATGAGTGAGAGTAGTCATTAACTTGTCCATAATGTCCTCCTCTGAAATCTCTCCACCATTGTTTCTAATTCTAGCAATTACTTCATTTATCCTTTGATTGTAAGCTTTGATGTTTTCTTTAGGAAGCATCTCTAATGCATTGTATCTTTTCTTCCATGTCTTTCTATGCGCATCCTTTTCTTGTTTCTCTCCTTCAAATATGTCTTCTAGGTGCTTCTATATTTTGTGGGTTGTATCCACCTTTTTTATTTCTAAATATTCACAATCAGATAGGGTGCTAATAAGGGCTTCTTTAGCAATAGCATTCTAATGAAACAATTCCTTTTGTCTATCAATAGTATCTTCTTGTGCAAGGTCCTCTAGGGTAGGTATCTTAGCTACTTTGAGAGTTACATCAAAAACATCAAAACCAATGCACTACAAATGGGTCACCATCTTGTTCTTCCAATCAAGATAATTCTCTCAATCAAACTTAGGACTTTCTTTCCTGAAGTATGCCATCTGATCAACCTCAAGCTATTAAAATTTCTCTTTGAGGTAGTTGGCTCTGATACCAATTGTTAGGAATAGTCCCAAGAGATAACTGAGGAGGGAGGAGGGTGAATCAGTTATCTACAAGATTCAATTCTTTATTCAATTAAGTATACGTAAACATATAACATAAACACAATGAAAGAAAACAAGAACACAACACCAATATTTTGGTTATGGGGAAACCCAAATAGGTAAAAACCCCGGTGGGAATTGACACCCACTAATATTCTTCACTAGAGTATTATGATCCTTGTTAGAAGATCATTAACCCTATTAGGAGTTTCTTTACAATATATTTGATATAGTAGATGTGGTCAAGGGTCAGACCCTATTAGGAGTCTTTTACAATTTTCCTTGTTAGGGGAGAGGACGCATTGTCTGAGAGCTCACTGCTTAAAGGGGCAAAGGCTACAACCTTCTGAATAATAGATATACACTATATCTAGATATTGGTGAACTATGCTTTGACTTGCTATCTGGATCAATTCTAATATATAGCACAAGTACTTTACTTGGTCACATAGACCTTCTTCTTATGGCTCAACACTTTGTACACTCTGCTCTGCTCTACTTAATCAACTATGAACAACACTTCAATAATCACAAATGACTACCTATAAATATCTTTCGTCTAAATGATATAATAAAGTTAGCCTATTAGAACCACCTTGAAATCATATTAAAGAAACCATAACAAAATCCAATAAACATTCTGTCAACTCTACTATGCACACAACACATTCTGGGACCTGTTCAATAAGATAAATGTAGACACATGATACACACTATCGGCTTTACCAAATCAACTAGAACTTTCTTTGTAAGGTGAATTAACTCATGTGCTCTTAACCAAACATCAATAACTCTCTTCTAAGCTTAAATAAAAGGGTGCATACCCACAAGATAGGTGTAAAGACATAACCAATAAAATCTATGTTGGCTCTTCTGAAAAAATATAGGAAACTACTGTTGGTGAATAATGACTGCATAACTTCACTTATATTCATCAATAGACTATGTGTCCATAAATAAAACATAACTAACATTTCTTCAACATATATCCAAGTGTGCAAGGCTCCATGAAAACTATACAGACAACCATACATAGAACACTACCTATTAATCTGTCAGGAACACTACTGACACCAGCTGCTATATAACTAGCTATACTAACAGTTAACCTCTGTGCCCATGATATCATGCTAATATCATGTCCATGATTCATATATAGAAAGCTTATTGTAGATGACTTCAATTCATGCTACTTTCCATATGTTGTCATCAATGACAAACATACAGTCAGTATTGGCCTACTAGAAAATCTCCAACAATTCTCAGCCTTCAGAGATTCCTTCTTCTTTACAATCATCCAGTAGTCTATGCCCATACATAGTAGATGTTTTTACATCTTGTTTTTCCAACTATCAAAGTTTCCAAGATCAAACTTAGGACTTTCCTTCCTATATAATGTCATCTCCAAGATCACCTCAAGTTGTTAAGCTTTCTCTCTGAGGACCACAAGCTCTGATACCAATTATTAGGAATAATAGTCCATAATACAACTAAGAGGGGGGGTCAATCAGTTATATGAAAGAATATTAAACTTTAAACTTTAAGCTCAACAATATCAGATCTAATGAACATAATGAATGCCAACACAATAACACAATATTTTGGTTATAGGGAAACCATGTTAAAGGTAAAAACCTTGATGGGAATTAGCACCCACTAATGATGTACTGAGAGTATAGTAATCCTTGTTAGAAGATATAGCCCTGTTAGGATCTTATTGAAACATTACAGTATATAGTCCTTGTTAGAGGATAGATCTTGTTAGGATTCAAGGAACAAAGAGGGCTCACTACCTAAGGCTCACTTCCCAAAGAAGGTTAAATCCACCTTCAGAAATCACTAGTTTGTAATAGGTGTATATGATGAAATACACAATCTTTTGAACTGTTTGCCAGCAACTATCTTTGCTTGATCAGTTCTAATGAAGTCCACCAGTAAACTTCTACTCTAAATGCAACATACACAAGCTCATAGCTTTCACAACCTCTCTATGTCACATATATTCCAACCATATCTTTTCCAAAGAAAAGACCTTTCATTTATACCTTATTACATTTTACCAAGATCAATTCGGCCCATAAGGCTTTCCTAATTACTTAAACCCTTGCTAAGATACACATGATATCTAAAACATGTTTACAATGATTAAATTACAACAATTGAGGACTGACATCCTTGATTTATGCTTGCCAAACAAAACACATGCTTCATTCCCTTAGCTGGCTTCAGAATAAGCCATCGCTAGAGCACATGCCACAGATGATGTCACCAATCACTCTGTACCTTGCAATGACCAATGAAAATCTACTAGTACCTCTTCCATCATCCTTGAAGTTCACATACCTTGAATCCGATCCCTCTGAAAGATATATAAAAAACTCAGAGGCTAACTCTATCAATTCTCACTATCACAGTCCAGTGACTAGTCTTTACCAAAACAACTATAACTTTCTTAATCTGAAATACTTAATGATGTGATCATAGATATAAGATCACAACATCCACCTAAACTCTCATATAACTTCACAACATTTGAAAACATCTATACACTATGATTACCATTCTGGTTCCTTCATAAAAGCATATGTTGACATCAGTGACAAAATACAAATGACAATAGTATGATTGGCCATTTAGTAACATAGTGATTAAACATATTACATGTCTCAATCACCACCCATACATTAGTAATATCCAATATAGATTTGGTGACTGAAGGCTTCACTTGATCTCGGCACATCTTAATTAACCTGGGTCTGATCTAGAGATTGGGTGACAAAAGAATTCATGTGATCTTTGAGAATTTCCTTAGTTGGGGTTTAATCACAAGATCTAGCACCAACCATCTGATCTCATTAGCTTCAAAGGTTACCACACAATCTCCAAGCCTTTATCTTAACCCATCCTTGGTTTGGCGATCACCTGACTAAAGAAAATCTCTAGATCACCCTATGGTTTCATCCAGTGAACTAGCGACCATCATCGAATCTTGTCTTCATCAATGGCTCATATTGAATCTCAATGTCCTTATCATAACTCATGTCTAGTTTAGAGATCACGCAACTGAAGGAATCTCCCAATGTCTAAGTCTTGACCTTAACTCATGTCTAGTTTAGAGATCACACAACTAAAGGCATTCTCTAGATCACTAGATACTTTTCTTAACCTTAGTCACATTAAGAGAATAAGCGCCAACCATTAATCTTTCCATCATCCTATGGTCCTCACTAATTAACTAAATGATTCATGACTTAGCCATTTGATCATAAGATTTGAGGATAATCATGTTTGATGGATCACTGAATGCTAAGCACTTAACATCCAGGATCAAGAGAACATGTGATTACATTGTTGCCAATTTTTTGAATGAAGGACTTAACCACTAGGATCAAACTTGAGGCTAACTTGACTTAACCCAGGCCCATCTGGAGAATAAGTGACTGAATAAAACTCAGAGTTGCTAGATATTTGTGTTAACTATGGTCCCATTCTAAGAATAATAACCAACCATCGATCTTGATCTACATCAATGGTCCCTATTCAATCTCTAAGTGTTTAAAGACTTGACCACTTGAATTGGAGATTCAATGACTGAAGCAATTCTTAACTGCTCGCCAGATTGCTAAATGTTTGGCCACTAACTGTGAAGATCAACAGAACACACAAACACTACATTTTCCAAGTTGCTAGATAAAAAGACTAACTACCTGGCACTAGGGATCATACGACTTGGACAAAAAAAGGAAATAAAAGGCACATGCATAAATAAGGACTTAAGTGACTAGAAAAAGGTATTGAAAAAATAGATTTGGCTAGGGTTTTATGGACTTAGACAATTTTGAAAACCCTTATTCATGGATAAACCCTAATTCTTCACACCTTCAAATTGCCATATCTCATTGGTTTTTACACAAAAATTCTTGTGATCTAAACTAAAGCTTGTACACACCTTAAGATATCCTTGACTAAGTTCACAAGCCACAAAACACCATTAATGTTCTTCACTGATCAAAACTAGTTTGCAATAGGACATGGAAACTTTATAGGGCTTTGCAAGGATGAAGACCATTTTCTAAGATTTTGGAAATGATAGGAAAATGGTCTAACACATGTGATGTGTACAACCACTATCTATAATCCATGTATCATTTTTACTAACTTTAGATATGAGTGGTTTTTCTACATACCTTTCATCTTCTTCTGAATCATCCTTCATTGCAAAAAATATGACTTAAAATTCATCATCAGTGTTAGTGTTAGTATCAGTGTCATTATCATTATCATCAACAACATAACCTTCCTTCTTTCTTTTATCTTTGTAGTCACGGTTGTCTCGGTTATCCCTTCTATCATAGTGTCAGTTTCCTCTATTATTTCTTCTGCCAAACTTTCCATCACCAAATCAATCATTGTTTTTGTCTTCATCTTTCCTGTTAGGAAATCTAGCAACAATATGGCCAATTTATTTACAATTAAAACAAGCTAAAGGTAACTTTCCCTTATACCTTCCTTTACCTTTTTGAAATATTCTAGTCATAAGTGCTTCAAGCTCATCAAGCTCATCTTCAATCTCACTTTCACTTTCATTTCTTATATTATGCTTACTGCTAGATTTACCAATCTTCAGAGTTGACATAAATGAAGGGTCAACAATAGTACAACACTATTATCATAATTATTCATCTCAAAAATAGTTAACTTTCCAATTAGAATATCAAGAGTAAGAGTGGTATTAGGTGTAGACCTCATTTCATGAATACAAGATATTATAATTATATAGACATGTAGCAAGGTTCTCAATATTTTAGTTACAACAGTATCTTTAGAAATAATACCTTCTACTCCTCGAATAGCATTTACTACCTCTTTGATTTGGTTGGAGTATTGTGTGATGTTCTCTCATTCTTTCATTTTCATGTCATCAAATCTACCTCTTAAGCTTTCAGCTCTAACCCTCATTACATTTACATCACCATCATAAACTAGTGCAATTTTGTCCCACATTACCTTTGTTGTAGTGCATTCTTTGACATCTTCAAACTTGGCATTAGATAGAGTAGCAACAATCTCTATCATAGTTATATTGTGTTCATGTCTATCTCTTAGCTAATCAATTGTCAAAGGTCAAATAGTTGGTTGTAAGTAGCCATTATCTAGTAGATGTAGAGCATATTCTCCAATTCTAGATATGTGAAGCCTCATCCTACTTTTCCATGTGGAGAAGTTATCTTTGTTCAGCTTAGGCACTTCCCTTTTATACATCTAGTGATCTTTTTTCTCAAGTCCTTGAAACTTTCCTACAAGCAACCAAATATGCTCTGATACCAATTGCTAGAATAAATAAGGGGGGGGGGGGGGGGGGTGAATCAGTTAAGTCAGTTATCCTACAGTCCCTATCTCCCAGATGTAATTTTTCAAAAAAATTTCAATAATCTCTACAACTCAGTAAGATAAAATATCTAACTGTCTCTTTATTTACCAAATACTAGAAATTATCCAAACTGTGATTACTGATTAAATCAACTATGTAGAATGGAAAGTATGATAGAAAAAAAATTATAACAAATAACACATAACACAGTGAGTTAACCTAGAAACCCTACTAAGGGAAAAACTACCTCGGATGGGTAACCCAGAATAATTCACTGTTTGAAAGTGAGCTCAGTTAAGAGCCAACCCTATTAAAGGTTACAATGCACACTATTAGGTGTGACCTAGTTAGAGGATTTATCACTAACAGTTAGATTTTGACTAGCATTCACTATGGGTTCAACAAGATAACAATCAACATTCAAAAAATTTCATGCAAAAGACTGTCAAGTCTACTTGGTTAAGAGATTTTGCTGAATCAATGGTTAAACTGATACAGTACTAATCTGATTCAAATACAACTCAATTGAAAATATTCAAATCTATGTTAAGCTCATAAAACTTATCTGATCATTAATCAATACACTTCCTCAATTTCCTCAACTTACTTCACTCGGTAAATAGTTCTCTAATGCTTGGTAATGTCTATAGCTCAGTTCTTTCTGTAACCAATTTCATCAGGAATGCATGAATAAATTCTTCACACAAAATATATGCAGTATCAATTTGTCTCACATGTTTCAACAATGAAACTCATGTCTCTTATATAGACATGTAAACCATTTTTGTCATGCCCCGCCAGGGAACTAGAGAAGAGAACAAAGATTCTCTTAGGAAAAAGAACCTTAGTAACGAAATGTGAAATTTTTCAAACTTTAATAAGATAATAACATAAGCAAAGTTTTAACTTAGATTACTTTCGTGGTTCCCTACTATTATACTATCAATCCTTTCAAGCTTCATTAAAGATATGGATAACATGGATAAACTTTAAATCAGTTATATTATAACATTTAAAGATTAATGAAAGGAAACATAAATACTTTCTTCCAAATATTTAACCTAACTCTTAGATCCAACCACATTCCCTAAATATTCCTTTATGTAAAACATTTGAAACACCAATTCCTTTCAAATGAATCATTTAATAGTTGAATAAATATATGTATGAAATTATCCTATTTGATTCACTAGCCTTTCTTAATCAACAATAATACACAACATTCCACTTTACTTTGAAACTTATTGAATTCCTTTCTTTTAACACTACCATACTTTGCATAAAGATCACAATTCCTTTTTCCTCTTCTTACCCTAAATCTACCCATTCCAAATTACATCACTTTACAATGAAGATCACATTTCATTCATCTCCTCTTAGGAGGTTACAATAATAAATTTACTTTATATTTGACAAGAAATGATGAAGGATAAACAAGTGTCTTCTTTCTTCAAACTGCAACAATGTATAGGAAATAATCCATAAGCACTACAACCACAAAAGATACCTCGATAAAAGATTTACCACCTAGCCATGTGGATACCAAAAGGCCCACTCCCCCGTGCTAGGAGATAAACACCAAGTTCCACAAGGAAGTGACAACAACTAGGCCATACCTAGGGTTGGGGTAATCTTTCCCAATTAGCAACTAAAAATAAGATCAAGGTACCAACATTTCCTAAAGGTTCTCAGGCTAGGTAGAAACTCTAAACAATAGACTAAGTGAGTGTCCTTAGGCTTTCTACCCTTAACCCAAACATCACAAGAACATCATACATGAAGTAAAACACATCCTAAAGACATTTGAGAACTTGTATCAAATAATAGGAAAGTTTACAAATTTTTAGAAATGTTTAGGAACATTTAGGAACGTTTAGGAAGCCTTAGGGTAGTCCTAGTCCACCAGACAACCCTAAACCCTAATTCTAATCTTTAAACACATCCTAAACCTTATTAAAGCATCTAAATGCACCATATAACCTTAACCAAACAATTAATGAACTTATATAGTTTATACAAAATTTCACATGCACAACATAATGCTCCATCTATGGAAACCTCATGTGCCTGAAATTTGGCTAAGTCTGATTTTTTTTGGAATTTCCAAAATCTAGAATCTACATCTTAACTCCTATGAAGCTGAAACATATCTCAAACATCCTAAAGTATTAATGTTTTATAATTTATACAAATATAACTAAAAGTGTAAGAAATTAAAGAAATTAAATTTCTTATACTTAAATGTTATATTCATATAAATCCTACCTAAACCCTTACCTGGGATCAAACTGCACATTTGGTTGGAGAAGCTATGCATTTGGTCCAATGAATTGTGCACTTGTGGTCTAGAATTGCACATTTGATCATGCAAACTACACATTTGGTTTTTAGACTTGTGCATTTGTTTTGCAAACTTGCACATGTATTTTGTAAACGTGTGCATCTGTTTACAGTAACTATGCATTTAGCTTGTAGAGCTATGCATTTAGCTTGTAGAGCTATGCATTTATCTTATAGAGCTATGCATTTATCTTGCAAATATGCACATTTTTTTATGAGCATTGTGCATTTGATATGTAGAGCTGCACATTTGTACAGAATGACATAAAATTGAAAAATGACTGACAAATCTGACTTGCAGGTAAAGCTGGGCATTATGGGGGCTATGGATGCCAAATTTGGGCAAGACCCATTTGAGATCTCCCAATTTCTCTTCAAAAATGGCCCTTACATCCATTCTATCAGCAACATAGTCCTACTCTAGATCTGGCAAAAGATAGCAAGCTCCTAAAACAAAATGTAAACAATGAAGGAAGACCATAAGTTTCTAAGGTCTGGGAGTTCCTATAGACCCCTGAGACATATGAAAAGATGTCATAAGGATTCTAGGAAGTCTCCCAACTCCATCCAAAGCCAAAAATGTAAACAATTAAACACTATTTGTATTATATAACCATTTGAGCAACTATGCATAAATAAACATTCATTTCCTGAACTATTCTATTCTACAAAGTTGACAAGATATAGTAACATCATACACAATCTAAACTACAATCCTACATTAACCAGCAAGTAGATGATCAACATAGTCATCACAATAAAACATGGCAACACCTAAAAGGTAGTACAATGGTTTACGCAATAGCCATACATTTCATTCATTACTATTCTTCATCCTAAGTATTTTTCACATAAGAATATAGAATCTAATAGAATGATCTCCTATTTACATTGAAGACTTCATAGGGGACATCATGAACATAAATCAAAATACAATCAAGCAGCCAAATAAGAGGAGCATCTTCCAGGATAGCTCCTACCTGGATTCTGGTGGAGAAATCCATTGAAGAAGGAGGATCAATCAACTTTGGCCTACTTCCAGCACTCCACCAAATCCTTGTGAATGCAGAAACCACCTCTTCCTAAATACTTCTATGAATCAATAATATACCCTATCTAATCTATGATCAAATCTATCAAAGAATTATTTCTACCAACTCCCCTCCTCCTCCCTTCTCACAGGGATTCTTCCCGTAAATAAACTAAGGAAGTGGTTGCACAGGAAAATCCAACTGATGCAACCATTCAAAACTAATGGTTGGTTAAGAGATTAGGATTAATCTATCCAATAACAATAACCATTCCCAAAATAGAGATAATTAATAATAATTTCTCTCATATATCCTTTATTTAAGGAAAACATTAGTTAATATTACTTCTCATACATTTACTATTACCTTAGTTACCTAGGCTATAGTAAAGAGGATTATCATTTATTTGTTTAATTTCTATTCCATATAGATAATATTACATATTATCTTTTAATACAATAATTTATTATCCACAAACAAATCTATATAGATATAATTAAATGTAATAATTCATATTTCACAAACAATTATAAATATATGTCCATATGCATATGTGTGTACACATATGCCTAGGTGTACATATACCATCATATGTATTATAAAACAAGCATATTATTATTAATATCACAATCATATTATTATCAACATTATAAAACATATTACTATCATTGATATTATAAACACATTATTTAATCAAATACTAAATCATACTCTTATATGATACAATAATGATATTCATATCTTTATATATATAGGGTAACTACTAACACAAGATAGAAGATACCCTAAACACAATTTAGAGTAATCAATCACAACATCATATACTTTCAAAATAATTCATATAAATTAACTGCTAATAGAAGATAGATTATATAGAATTAAAGCCACCATACACAAAATCTCATACTCTATAAATGCAAGAAGCAACCAATGCGTTCCACATAATCTAACAAACTAGGATAACACAATAATTCACCATAAACACAAGGACAGACCCATAAAATCCCCTAAAGGGACATAAAATGTCAGAGGTAGGATTCCCTCCTATAGAACCTTGGTGATATCTCCCGCAAGCCTACATCACTGAGAAGAGATACATGTGCATAGATATATACAATAAGGCATTTGCAAATAGATGACTAGGATCGATACATCATGTGGACCTCAACTAAGAGAGTAACTAGGACTTCATCTTGAGTCATGAAGACACATCAATCACATATACATAAATCATGATGCATTACATATATATAATGGTTAGCTTCCAAATCCTTGGGTTAGCTCTTTAAATATTCATAAGCATATACAAGATAAATTATTTCCAATTTCATAAACAATAAACAATAATCATAACTAAGTATGTCTAAATATCTAATAAGTATATCATCATCATAAACATAAATGTGAATACATAGCTCTAATCATCATAATGTAAAATGTCCAAATCAAAGAGTCCAAGTATAATCATCGAAGAGAGTGTTACAGTTTTCATATGAGCCATCATATTTTTCCTCTTAATCTCCTTCGTCCATTTTTTTGCTTAGACCTTCCTCGACAAATATGTCATTAACATGTTTTAATCTCTTCCATTAGATCTTCTCTAAATTTTATCAGCCATGGATCTCATAACAAACTTCATCCTTTACCTCGAAATCATAACAATTTCCATCTTAGCAATTTTAGTCGGTTGTTCTTAGCATTTAATTTTTTCATCCATACTCAGTTAATACTAAAATGATTCAGTGATAACTGTCACTTGGTATACACAAGATGAATCAGTGTATATAGAAGCCTTGAATTACCGACCATATTCACTTGTTCAGTTCTGGTCTCTTCTTCATAGTAGAGTAATGTAACATGCTTAAGTCAATAATATAATACCATAGCCTCATCAATAAGTTACCCAATGTATTCTTTATCCTTATCTATCATGTCTATCTTTTCTTCATATAGATACCTCATTTCTTCACCATTTATTTCTTCTACAAAAGTTTTGATGTTTGTAACTATCATGATAAGTAAAGGCAACACTAGTTGACATCAATGAAAACATATCGACTATTTTAATCATCTTACATCTCACTTTGATAGCTCAGTGATCTCTAATCACTAACTCTTCGATTCATCAATATATTCAATCAATTGTAAGTCATCACATTATGGGAGATGTGGAGGCAAGTGCTAGTGTTAATGATAATTTTGATGAACCTACAGAGGGTATTAATGTTGGGAAGCCAAATGAAAAGTTGTCTTATAAGAAAGTGGTGGCTAAGAGTTCTCCATTATTCTCGGCAAGTGCATAGTTCAATGGAGTCTTCAACAGGAGGATGGTTGACATAGAACGTGATAGTTTGGGATGGGCCACATCCAATGGTAGTGGATGAAGTAGTGGAAGTATTGTTGAATCTGGTGGCGATGGAGGAGACAATGGTAGGTCACCTTCTTTGGCCTTTAAAACTCTCTCTCTTTCTCCTAACAAAGATATGGTAAGTTCTATTAAAGTTGAGAAAAATAGGTTGAAAAGTATTGTGATATTATTTGTTTTCTTAGATAAAGAAGCAATTCCATCTTGCAAGTTTTTTGATGACTGGCTAGCCTTAGTTTGTAGGAAAAAAATTGGTATTTTTGTTACATATTACAAAATGATTCAAAAAGGGTTGTTTGTTGTATTTTAAAAGAATCATAATATGTTGGAACTGGTGTTGAATAAGAAATTTTGGAATGTTGGTCACTCTATGTTTAGGGTTTTTCCATGGTCTCCTAAAGGAAATGTTGAGAAAGTTGTGGCTAGGTTGGCCCCTAACTGGGTTGACATAAAAAATTTTCATGTTTACTTTTGGCCATTTATTTCCCAAATGTTAAAACCATTTGGTTTGGTTCTGGAAATTGAATAGTTAAGGGATACACTCATGCACCTTAATACTATATTTTTGGTTGCTTTAACACCTGAAGTTGATTTTTCGAACTGTATTTCTCTTGAAATTGATGGAGAAGTGTTATTTTGGGAAGTTTCATTGCTAGGGAATATTAATGCTTGTTTTCATTGTAGATATAATAGCCACACAAAGAAGGATTGCCTTGCTTTAAAACATGTACATAAATAAAAGTTTAATATAGTGCAAAATGCTGATAAAAATGGAAATAACAGTAATAATGTAAAGATTTATGGTGATGATAAGGATGGAAATAAAGAAAGTAATAATCTTCATAGTAACCCCAATACTAGGGCTCTAAAAGATCTAAATGTTCACCTTTTGGAGAAACATCAATCTCTTGCTATTAATATTGTTGTGCTTGTTGATGTTGTGGACCAAAATATGTTTGTTTCTCTATCTAATCCCTTGTTTGATGAATATTTTGGGTAGTTCCTGCTAGGAACTCTGAGGGGGAAGTGAACCCCTCTACCCTAGATTCCCACCCTACACTTGATAAGTCCCCTTAGTCTGCTAGAGATAATATACCCCTCCCCAAATATAATGCTCAAAAATTAGCCCTTGCTACTATCAATAAAAAATCTAATCAAATTAAGGGAATTATTAAGGACCAGAAGCCACCGAGTCTAGAATGTATTGTCACACCCAAATCCCTTCAAGTTATGTCTTTCAATAAGGAATTGCAGATTATAGAAGTTTTTCATAAGAAAAGGAAGACATGAGACATGGACTCATTGTCTAACAGTAATAAAGGTAATAACAGCCTCCTAGATTGCTTTAACTGATTGTGTAAGAGCACAAAACCCTCTTCCAAGTAATTATCATGCTTCAAATTCATATTTGGAATGTTCAAGGGTTAGAGATGCCTAATAGGAAGTATATTGTTAGGAGATGGTGCAATTAGTTGGTAGTCAAAGATATTATTTTCTTGCAAGAGATTAAGGTTGTAGGGTTTCAAGCACATACTATCCTCAAATTCCTTTAGGAAAAATCCATAGGTTTCCACTCAAATCATGAGAGGGGAAAAGGAGGGGAAGCTATTCTTATCAATTAAAAATGATTAGATCAGATTGTTAGTAATGGGTGTTCACCTTGTCAAAGAATTATTAGGGTGATTTTAAATATTTAGCAAGAGGAGTTTGGGATTTTTAATGTGTATGTAGCAAATAATTATGGAGAAAGAGCAGATATGTGGGAATGGTGTGTTCAACATCTTCCTAACAACCCTTGGCTTTTTGTAGGATATTTTAATATGGTAGATAACATGATTGATAAACTAGGAGGTTTGGATCATGTGTGGAAAGAAAATGAGTAGCTAAAGTTCAAAAGAAAGTTTAATCTTATTGATCCCATGGAACATATGTATAAAAAATTTCAGGATATTTGGTTTACATGGTGTAATAACTAGAAGGGTAAGAAGAGAGTATACTGTAGACTTGATAGATTTTATGGGGATACCACTACTTTCTCTTTTTTACCTGAAGGTAGTCATGCTCTAGTTGTGGTGTGCCTGGCCTCTATTTCAGACCATTCACCTATTCAATCCTGCATTAGATTTGAGAAAATTGGTAAAATAGAGAGTAATCTAAAGAAGTGTAAAACTTTTAAACTCAATGTGTCACTACTTGATGACTCTGTTAAAATGGAAGCTATTGAGATGGTTACTCTTTTGATTAATGTAATGCCCCACAAAGGAACCCTTGGCTCAAGGACATTATAACCTTTAAGTCATACATAATTTTTTATTTTTTTTAATAAAGTAGCAGAACAAAATCTAATTTGATTTATTTAATGTTACTAAAAGTCGAGAATAAAGAGATTATACTAGTTGTCTTGCTCAATTAACAAATTATTATTCTTGCATACTTGAATATTGCTCACTTTCTTTTACATGATAACCACCATGTCCAACACCTGTAACTAAACACATGTCTAAACAACTAGATGTAAACATTAGATATATTCTATCATAAATAAATGCTTTATTAATATCTTAGCTATGAGAATCATTATTAAGAAGAAGTGAAATCATTGCATTATAAATTGAAAGACAAACCCTAAGGGACTGGACCTAAGCCTTGGGGCTCATCATCGATGGCCTTTCCTACATTCATGCTCAGAGACTTCGTAGTTCAACTCTTCCCATTCTAGACTATCTATTTATAAAATCAAGAAAGCAAGTACGCAACCCTTTCTAGGGTCTTGTTCCCTAGATAATTTTCCCTTCGGTTGCCACCCACTTAGGTGGAATAGGGACAAAGTCCTATACTTAAAATTGATAACTAATTCCATAACTCAAAAATAGAGTTTAACTCACACTAATATAGTATTCATGAAACATGCTTAATGATAGTATTTACTAAAGTGCATTCCAACCAAACATAGGAATGAAATACAACCAAATATTAGGATAATCATAATTTGGTACATTAAAATCATCATCATAATTAACATCATTAAATTAGGATAATCATTATAAACATCACAATCCCTAAGTGCGTGTACAATCGCATGAAAACATGACATAAGCGTAATACCTCCTCTATTCCTAATGATCAACCTAGTTATGATGAAATGAAATCAAATAAATAAAAATTTGTCCACAATTAGACTATGAATGAATACGAGAACCAAGTACATGTCTACAAGTGCACAACCATAACCATAGGCATCCATGAGAAGGACTGAAAAATATACAATTGCAATTCAAACTTGTAACAATTTCTATTAATGTATAATTCAATTAGAGATACAAATATATACAACCATGTAACCTCACACAAGCTATAGTGTAGTATTATAATTACCTTAAGGCACCATCTTCATCTTCTAAACACAACACATTTAATACATCACCTCAATTAAACTATTGTAACTTAAGTATACTTAATTGGTTATTTTATGATTCATTTAATCTTAATAATATAAAATATATTTGTTATGATTCCTATAGAGATCTTTATATTCAACTTCAATAAAATTTACCTCTACAAAAATTTAGTTTTTAACTAACTATTCACACTAATACACCATTTCACCTTCTAGAATTGCATGACAATTGCATAAGATTCTAGATAATGATTAAAGTTTTATCCAAGTCTACTTAATATTTCATTATTTTATTTTCAAAGAATAAAAATATTTCTTAAGCAATATTGATCTAAGAAATTAATTTTAGAAAGAAAATAAATATAACGAATATTAAATCATACTCAAAATAAATAAAAATAGTTTAATTTACACTAAAGTTAACCTTTTAATTTATAACCATCAATTACATTATGATTTAAATTATACATCACCTTTAATGAAATAGAATAATAATAATAAATAGACCAATTCTAATTTTAATTAAATTTGAAATTTTAAACAACTTTAATTATTTATTAACCAATTTCTCTTATTTTCATTATCTATTGATTGTGTAGTCATAAATATATATATTTACAATACATCATTTATATCTATAAATTTTAATAATTAATAGGTAAAATAAATTTTATTTTATAATAATACTAATTTATTATGCATAATATATATTTTTAATTAAATAATTTTTTCCCACTTTAATAGTTTTGGTTCCATCTTCTTCCCTTCTCCATTAAATAATACCTCTTTTTAATTATTTATTTTCCTCCTATGATTTCTCCTTTTTTTTCCTTCTATGATTTCTCCTTATTTTACTCCTATGATTTCTCCTTATTTTCCTCCTATAATTTATCATTCTTTTTTCTTCTATCTTTCTTCCTTCCTATAATTTCTCTTTGCATTTATATTTAAATATACACTCTAATCTTTTATTTATTTTAACAAATAAAATTAATTTAAATAAAATTCTATTTATTATTCTAACAACATAAAACAATAATGATTTTATAAAGTTTATTATTATTTTATTTTTATTAATAATCAATGTTAACCTTTAATCAAACAATGAAATACAAAAGTTTCTTATTAAATAAATTCGGCCTCAGATCTTATGATTTTGTAGAGAAAAGGATAGGTAACATTAATTCATAGGAAAATCATATTTCACATTCATTTCTAGATTTTACTTTTAAATTTAAAGTCAATAAAACAAAAAAACACATAGTCAAGCAATTAAAGGATGTTCCTGGGCTCCAGACCCTACCTCAAAATCTTGTAGAGACTAATGGTTGAACTGGATGGCGTCTTTTCTTCCAATCCAATCCTCCTCTCTGACAATTCCACTTCACGGATCTCACAAATAAAGACTCAAAAAAATTATATAAAAATAAATAAAATCAGATTTTCCAATGAGAATAATTTCGAGACGGATCCTAATTATATAATCTTATGAACAGTTGCAGAGGTTGGGGGAGTTGCTTCCGGTGGAGCAACTTCCCTTCTCTAATGTTTGGGTAAGATTAATAACTTTTTAATTTAATTAATTAGGTAGGTAGTTTCACCAGTTGGGAAAACCAACTTACCTACCCTTCTCGTACTAACTTACCCCCAAAAAAATATTAAATAATTTAACTCCACCTATATAGTTTTATTATTATTTTATAATTAATAAAAACTAATCTTTATATAAATATAATATATTTGGGTATGCTTCCCAAGGAAGTCACTACCCCAATGGAAACTTGGGGCCCCTTACAAACTAGAGGTCCCAAGTTCCACTCCCATCCTCTATACTAACAAGACATATGAGAGAGAGAAAGTCTATAAAGTAGGAGTAAATATAGGAGTAGGTAATTAGTTTTATTTACTTTTATATTATATTTATTATTTTTGTTTATTCACTTTGTATTTATTATATTTATCTAAAGCTGCATTATACATCAAAATAAATAGAATCATGATTATAACTAATACACTCATAAGAACATAATTACTAACACATCAATAAATGAATATATATAGGTATGCATATATGCGTGCACCCATATATGCATACTTTGTATATACGATTAACACATAGAGAGAGAAAATAACATCATTATCCTACACATCTCATAACCAAATAAATGAGACCGACATCAAAAGTTATATAAAATAAGGAACTCAAATCAACCCTAAACCAAACCAAGAGATTGGGAAAAATAATCAAAACTATAGGGTTTTCCTGTGTGTGAACTATGGACCATCTCCGAACAGTAATAACGATCGAGGATTTTGAGGGATCACTTAGACCTATGAAGCCAGGTGGAGATGATGCCCAGTACCTGCAAGCATGCATCACCGAGAAGAGATACATGTGTATAGATACATAATAAGACATATACAAATAGGTGACTAGGATCGATACATCATGTGGACCTCAACTAAGTGAGTAACTACGACTTTGTCCTGAGTCATGAAAACACATTAATCACATATGAAACATGAGACATCATAGATAGTAATGGTTAGATTAAAATCCTTGGGTTAGCTCTACTTCCTCATAAACATATAAAGATAAATGATTAATAAACATTAAACAATAATCATAAAATGAGTGTATCTAACCATCTGATAAGAATATCATTATCCATAAACATAAATATGAACATATAGTTCTAATCATCATAATGCAAAATGTTCAAATCAAAGATTTAAAGTATAATCATCAGAGAGGATATTACAATTAAGCTCTGCAAACCTCTGATGGACTCTATAGAAATATGGGAGTTGATGGTGGATGCTTGGAAGATATGTTTCAAATCATTGGTAAAAAACTTGCAATGGATATAAACAGGGAAAAATCTTTCTAGCAGACTCATTTGAATAATATTGAAAAATATATGTAGAGAAAAGGCATGGACTTGGATAAGGAAGTAAAACTAGCTAACACTAAACATAATTTGAGATTGATCCAGAGATACAAGATTCAAGGCCAAAAAATTAGAGCTAGAATAAATTGGATTAATTAGGGAGATAAAGGATCTGGTTACTTCTTTAACATCATCAAAGAAAAGCATAGAAGGGAATTTATTAAAGAGATACAAGTAGAATATGTGATCACTAATAATCCAGAAGATATTAAGTCTGGTTTCCATCAATACTACACTGAGTTGTTCTCCTCGTATTTCTCTATGGATAGTCAAGATGCATTAAATAATTGCCTCAAATTAATACCTAATAAAATATCAGAACATAATGCCTCTTACTTGGGGAATCCTATTTCATTGGATGAAATTAAAGAAGCTATTGATTCCTTTTCCAATGGCAAAGCACTTGAGTTGGATGGTCTTCCTATTGAGTTTTACAAAAGGAATAAAGAATGGATAGGACTAGAACTCCTGAAAGTATATGAAGAAGCCATGATTAAAGGATCTCTTGGAGGTTCCATCAAGAGAGGAGTTGTTAAGCTTTTACCCAAAGAAGGAGATAGAACTTTAGTGAAAAATTGGAGACCCATTACCTTGTTGAATGTTTGTTATAAGATTCTAGCAAAAGTCTTAGCTAGGAGAATTGCTCCTTTATTATGCAACTTCATTTCAAATACCCAAATTGGATTAATTCAAGGTATATTCATACTAAAAAATTTAGTCACTAGTTGGGAAGTAATGCATTGGGCCAGGGCTGATGGACAACATGTGGCTATGATCTTGTTAGATTTTGAAAAAGTATATGATAGAGTACAATGGAAATTTGTGCTTGGAATGTTAAAAGCTTTTGGTTTTCCTAAATACTATTGTAAATGGATTAGCATCCTATTTTTTTAAGAATGAATGCTAAATATATCCTATGGGGGAGTATTCGTAGTAATTCTATAGTAGTTGTTATTGTATTCATGACTATGATTGTCATTGATGTCAACACAGTGATCTACTAAAGATTAGCTGAGAAGAAAACAATATTTGAGTTAGCGCACATGAGATATTGAAGATAAATCTATGCAGAGTTGAGGACTTACTCTATGTTATGTCATAAGATCATGGTTAAGAGCTAATGTAGGAGCATCTCAGGTCCTTGGCAATCCTTTGTCACCAAAAACAATTTGGAGTTTGTTTGTGTTTCTCAGTTCCTACTTTGACCGAGTTGGTTGGTAGTTGGTCAATTTCCTTTGGTTACCGAGTGTGGTCAGTTATCTCCTAGGTGGTTTTTTGTTTCACTAGCGCTTGGCATTACTTGTCTGTTGCTCGGTTATCTTTCTCACCGATGGGTTTAGTTTTATTTTCTTTTGTGGCCAACTTGTGCATTTATATTAGATTGCAAATTTAATGTTGGAATCCATCATTGGGAAGCATGTGGTCCCAAATCTAACTGATCATTTTATTGATTGTGGATCTGAAGACTGACTCAGTTCGGTAGACTTGTATAAATGTAGTTGTTTGGTTGTAGTTGAGAGGTAGTTTTTGGATAGGAGTTTGGTAGAAGATAGAATTAGAGATTTTGACAAATCCTTACATGTTTTGAGGCTTTTGTATTTCATTGTAATATATGGCCCTAACCGAGAAGGCCTTACAGCCACACATGTATGGTTCTATTTGATGAAAATATATGAAAGCTTTTGCATTCTCTCTCTCACTGTTGTGTTTGTTTTCTTCCACATGTGTTGAGCAGGCTTGGATCATTAGTGTATGCCATTTTTTGGCCCCTCTTGCTCCTTGTCTTGTGTTAGGTGGTATCAGAGTGAGTTGAGATCTTGATCTAGGTCTATGGATCTAGGTTTGTAGGTTCCTCTTGAAGCCCTAGTTGATTATTGTGGGGTAGCAGATTGTGATCTGACCTACAATTGTAGAGGGTTATCTAGATGGTTCATGGGAGGAAAGATGCAAATTTCTACTAGAGTAGAAGTTGCTGAAATAACCCAGAGAAGAGGTAGACATCTTGAATATGTTACTGATGATGAAGTTGAGGAAGAATAGGCGAATGCAGAACTTGCACCTATTATGGATCAAGGTGAAGAAAGATTTTTGAAGGCTTTGACAAGTTTGAAGAAAACACCACATTTCAATCCTCCTAAGTATGGTGGAAAGCTATATTTTGATGAATTGGTAGACTAGATCACTGAGATGGAAAAGTATTTTGAGTATGAAAACATTCCTGAAGACAAGAAGGTGAAGATTACAAGCACAAATTTGAAAAGTCATGTATCCTTATGGTGGGAATATTTGCAGCTAGATAGGAAGAGGAAAGGAAAAGACAAAATCAAGGTATTGAATAAAATGGTGAAAAAATTGAAAGGAAAGTTCATACCTTTTGATTATCATAGTAACCTAGTTCGGTGAATGGAAATTTTGAGATAGAAAGATAGCTCGGTAAAGGAGTATACTAAGGAATTCTATAGATTAGATATTAGATCTAGACATAATGAAGATGATGTGGAAACAATTGGTAGATACCTAAATGGTTTGAGAGTTTCCATCCAAGAGGAAATTAGTATGGTCAAGTTGGAGAAAATTGAAGAGGCTTATCAATTTTCTTTGAAGGCTGAGGAGAAATTGAACAAGAGGCATGAGAAAAGACAAAGAGGTTGAGGTGGTAGATTCCCTAGAGGAAGAGGTAGATCTAATGGTGAAAATGGTAGATCTGAACCAGAAAAAACAAATCTAGACAAAGGCAAGACCGAGTGGAAAGGTGAAAGTTCATCTAGAGGTAGAGGTAGTAACTACTGAGGTGGTTATAGCAGAGGAAGTTTTTGAGGAACTTGTTACAATTGTGGAGAAGGACATAGATCTTTTGAATGTACACAGGCTAATAAGAATGCTGGTAACAATAGAAATGCTTTGGTGCAAGAAGAGTCACCGAATGAACCTGAGAAAGAAAATAACTTGATGGTAAGGAGAGCACTGTGGAATGAAAGTAGAAAGGAAGATCTGGTAAGGAAAAGTTTGTTCAAGGCTAGATGTAGATTTTTTGATAAAGTTTGAGAGGTAATCATTGACAGTGGTAGCTAGGAGAATCTACCATCTAAAGAAATGGTCAGAAAATTTTAGATGGAAAGGTTGGTACATTCAAAGCCCTATCAGATTTCATGGATAAAAGATGAGCATACACTCCTAGTAAGTGAACAATGTTATGTGAATTTGAAGATTGGAAAGTACTATGAAAAGGTGTTATGTGATATCATGCCTATGGATTGTTGTCATATTTTTTTGGGTAGACCTTGGCAATATGATAGACATGCTATATATGATGGGAGATTGCATAAGTATACTATTGTGGCTAATGGAAAGAAAATAATATTGTTACCATTGATGGAAGAACCTGTTAGTAATGTTTGCACATTTGTAAAATTTTATTTGATGGAGGGAAGAAATTTTGTTAACTCTTTCAAGAAGAATGATGTATGTTTTGTTGTGATCCCTAACAAACTGTGTAAGAAAATAAAGGATACTATCCCTGAGGAGATTGATAAGTTACTCACCGAGTATAGTAATATCATTTTTGATAATGTACCTGATGGTTTTCCACCAAAAAGAAGCATTGATCATTGTATGGATCTAATCTGTGGAGCTACTTTACCGAACAAGGCACCTCATCGGTTGTCGCCTACCGAGAATCAAGAATTGAACTGACAAATTCAAGAGTTTCTAGAGAAAGGTTTGATTAGAGAAATTTTGAGCCCTTGTGTAGTACCTATTGTATTGGTACC
Organism: Chamaecyparis obtusa; assembly: GCA_027943335.1. NCBI lineage: Eukaryota > Viridiplantae > Streptophyta > Pinopsida > Cupressales > Cupressaceae > Chamaecyparis > Chamaecyparis obtusa. Next base: position 588,121 of record BSBK01002925.1, on the reverse strand, counting down.
AAAGAAGAATGGAGAATGGAGAATGTGTACTAATTCCAGAGAAATCAATAAGACAATAGTGAAGTATAGCTTTCCTATACTGAGAATGGATGATATAATAGACAGTTTGACTGGAGAAAAGTATTTCACAAAGAATGATTTGAAAAGTGGGTATCATCAGATTAGAATCAGAGAAGGTGATGAATGGAAGACTGCTTTCAAGACAAAAGAAGGTTTGTATGAGTGGTTGGTTATGCCTTTTGGTTTAACTAATGCACCGAGTACTTTTTTGAGGTTGATGAATGAAGTTTTGAAGAAATTCTTAGGAAAGTTTGTGATTATATATCTTGATGACATTCTGATATTTAGTAAGACCAAAGAAGAACATTTTTTGCATGTTAGACAAGTTTTGTAAAGATTGAAAGAGGAAAAGTTGTTGATAAATCTAAAAAAGTGTTCATTCATGAAAGAGGAGATTGTGTATTTGGGATTTTTTATTTCAGTTGATGATTTGAAGATGGATCCTAAAAAGGTTGAAGCTATTTTGAATTGGCCTACACTTGGGAATGCTAGTGAGGTAAGATCATTTCATGGTTTGGAAAGTTTTTACCAAAATTTCATAAGGAATTTCATTTCAATTTGTAATACTATGATTGAAACTATGAGAGGAGACAAAAGAGAATTCAAGTGGACACATGGAGATAACAAAAGTTTTGAGACTCTGAAGAAGAAGGTTGTTGAATTACCTATTTTGGCATTGCCTAATTTTAGTAAGGTATTTCAAATTGAATGTGATGCAAGTGGAAGTGCAATTGGAGCTGTGTTGAGTCAAGAAGGTAAATCTGTTGCTTTCTTTAGTGAAAATTTGAATGATGCTAGAAGGAAATATTCTATGTATGATCAAGAATTCTATGTTATTGTTTAAGCACTGAAGAAATGGAGACATTATTTGATACCAAGTAAATTTGTGTTGTATACTGATCATAAGGCTTTACAATATTTGGGTAGTCAGAATAAGTTGAATCAAAGACATATGAAATGGGTTGAGTATTTGCAGAGTTATACATTTGTGATAAACTATAAGAGTGGAGTCGCTAACCAAGTTTCTTATGCATTGAGTAGAAGATCTTTGATGACCAAGATGAAAGTGGAAGTTCTTGGTTTTGATGGGGTGAGAGACTCTTATGATTTTGACCCTAATTTTTCTAAGCCATGGAGAAAGTGCAGAGCATCTATTCAAGATCAACAAGACACTAAATGGGATGAATATTTTTTTCAAGAAGGTATGTTGTTTAAAGGCATTCAGTTGTGTATACTAAGAGGAATAATGAGAACTAATCTAATAAAGGAGAAACATATTAGTGGTTTGGCTGGATATTTTGGTATTGATAAAACATGGAATTTGCTTAAGGAGAAGTAGTTTTGGCCACAGTTGTATAAAGATGTTCAGAGATTTGTGAAAAGTTTTGAAATTTGTCAAGTTGCAAAAGGAGTAGGTCAAAATACTAGATTGTATGTATCAATTATTGTTCTCGAGAAACCTTGGATTGACATCAGTATGGATTTTATTCTTAGCTTACTGAAGACAATAAGATGTAATGATTCTATATTTGTTGTTGTGTATATATTTTCTAAAATGGCACATTTTATACCTTGTAGAAAGACATCAGATGTAGTACATATAGCTGATCTTTTCTTTAAGGAAATTGTTAGATTGCATGGATTACTGAGGAGTATTATTTCTGACAAAGATAGTGAATTTGTTTGATACTTTTGGAAAACCCTTTGGAATAAATTTGGCACTGAGTTAAAATATAGTTCTACATTTCACCAAAAAACTGATGGACAAACTAAAGTTGTGAACAAAAGTTTGGGAAATCTTTTGAGATGTTTAGTTGGAGACACACCAAGTAATTGGGATTCTATGTTGGGACAAGCATAGTTTTCATACAATAATTCAGTGAATAGGAGTACTCAAAAGACACCATTTGAGATTGAAAATGGCACACAACTGAGAGGTATATCTGATTTGAGAGACATTGTTGATGAGAATAAGAAAAGTGTTGAAGGAGTAGAATTCATTGAATACATGAAGACATTGCATGAAGATGTGAAGCTGAAGCTAGAAGACTATAATAAAAAATACAAAGACAAAGTTGATAGATCAAGGAGACATAAAAATTTTGATGTTGGTGATGAAGTAATGGTTCATTTGAAGAAAGGCTGATTTCCTATTGGAACATATAGGAAGCTAAAGATGAAGAAGTTTGGACCTTGAAAGATTTTGAAGAAATTTGACAATGGAAATGCATATCAGATTGAGTTACCTGATGACATGGACATATCACCAATTTTTAACATCACTAATTTTAATTAGTATCATGAACCTAATGAAGAAGTGACAATACTAAAAGAATATCCTAAGAAGAAGAATGAAGAAATTGAACAGATTTCGAAGGAAAGAGTTGGCAAGAGTACAAGAGGAAAATAGTATATGGAATATTTGGAAAGGTGGAAGAATAGACCGATGGAAGATAGTTCATGGATTTCATAGATTGAGTTGGATGTAGCTCATATCAGACCTACCAAATGATTTGGAGAATCATTTCAAAATAACCCTAGGTGTCTGATGCAGGAGCATCTCGGGCCCTTGGCAATCCCATGTCACCAAAAACAATTTGGATTTTTTTTGTGTTTCTCAATTCATCCTTTGACTAATTTGGTTAGTATTTGGTCAATTTCCTTTGGTTACTAAGTGTGGTCAGTTATCTTCTAGGTAGTCAGTTGTTTCATTAGCGCTTGGTGTTGCTTGTCTGCTGCTCGGTTATCTTGCTCACCGACAAGTTTAGTTTTAGTTTCTTTTGTGTTTGACTTGTTAATTTATATTAGATCATGAATTTAATGTTGGAATCTATCATTGGGAAGTGTGTGGTCCTAGATCTAACCATTTCTTTCATTGATTATGGATCTGAAGATCAACTCAATTCGATAGACTCTTGTATAAATGTAGTTGTTTGGTTGTAGTTGAGAGGCAATTTTTGGATAGGATTTTGGTAGAAGATAGAATTAGAGATTTTGACATATCCTCAAATATTTTGAGGCTTTTTTATTTCATTTTAATATCTAGCCCTAATCAGGAAGGCCTTACAACCTGACATGTATGGTTCTATTTGATGAAAATATATGAAAGCTTCTGCATTATCTCTCTCAATGTTTTGTTTATTTTCTTCCATGTGTGTTGAGTAGGCTTGTATCATTAGGGTGCACCATTATTTGGCCCCTCTTTCTCCCTACCTTGCATCAAGAGAGCATATGGAAATTCATCTATTCATGACAATTATTTGCAATTCAGTGGAAGCAGTATTCAAGCAGTGTTCTTGAGTAGTGGTTTATGGAAATTGGGTGATATCTCCTAATTGGAATAGAATATGAGAATTTGAAGTTGTATATATGATGAATACATGATTATTGTGATGTGGACATGATAGCAAGGTTAGAGGTCACATGAGTGAAGAGTTATCCTAATTAGGAGCCGATAGTTTTATGTAATTGTGAATTTTTATGTAACACGTGGAAGATTTTTTTTTGTAATTTGTATGCTGACTCATTTGTAATTATTTGAGTATGGTATAAAGGAAGGATTAATTTCATTATTTTAATGTGTAATTGTAATGTAATATTGTGTGAAAGTGAATTGTGGAATTGTGTAATACTTGTCATAAGAGGATATGTGAATTAAAGAGAGCTGGTATTGAAATGTGATGAAGCAGTTGGTGTAGTTTGGCACAGTCAGTGGAGAAGTGATAAGTTGTTGAGATTAGTAATATTTTGATATTATTCTATTGAGTAATATAAAGATTAGTTGGATAGTGTGTTCATTGATCTTGCCCTTAAAGTTGTTTGGGCAGTGGGTCCTTCTATCTTCCATAACTCCTAACAAGGTTAGAATCTTTTAATAGGGATTCAAAGTCTCTTAATAGAGATTCATATGTACTGAATGTATTTCATAAGACTCCTGAAAAAGTCCATTCTCTCACAAGGAACTTACATATTAGTGTATCTTTTATGGGAATCATTCCCATTGAGGTTTACTCTTTGATCAAGAGGTTCCCTAGTCAGCACATATTGTGTTATTGTGTAATTATGTATTTATATCTTTCTATGGTTGTTAATTACATTTCTTACATGCTTGAAATCTATTAAATTTGATAAAATTTGTATTTATCTGATAATTGATTCAACCCCCCTCTCAGTTATCTTGGTGGAATTTACTTTCTAACAATTGGTATCAAAGAAAAAGGTCCTTGAAGGAAAATTTTAACAACTTTAGGAGATCCATAGTGAGTCATTTCAAGAAAGGAAGCCCTAAGTGTGATGTAGTAAACTTTGACAGTTGGAAAGAAAATATGAAGACACATTTTCTTTGTTTAGGACTAGGATATTGGTTAATCACAAAGAACAAAAAGATTATCATTGAAGAATACAAAATTGAAGAATTTACTACTAAGGAGAGAGATATATTCATGTGTAACATACTTGCTAGACAAGCACTTTTGTCAGCCCTTCTAGAAAATGAGTACAGTCAAGTAAAATATCTAAAAACATCTCATTAAGTTTGGTTAGCTTTACAATCTACTTTTGAAGGTGATTAACATGCACATAAATTCTAATTACATAATTGGATATGTGCATTTGAAGATATAAGAATGATGGAAGATGAATTTGTTAGAAGCTATATTGGAAGAATGTCAGAAATTGTTGCAGGTATAAAATCTTGTGAAGGAACCAAGATAGAGAATGAAGTGATATGGAAAATAATAAGGACATTCACTCTTGTATTTAAGCAGATAGTGAAGATGATTGAACAAAATATACCATGTACTAAAACTTTCACCAGAGAAACTCTTCTTGGAAGACTGGAAGCAGCAAAGATCAATTTGAGGCAATCAAGAGATTTACCTAGAATGGAGACAACATTCAATGCCCTTAGTATTTTCCCTACTTTTTCAAGAATCATTAGTGTGAGTGGTGATTATGCTAGTAAAAATAGATCCAAAAATGAAGAAAACAAGAAGATTGAAGAAGGAATTGCCTTTCTTTTGAAAAAAGAACCAGATGGTAAGAAATTTTTTAAATGTTGGACTTGTTAAGAATATGGTCATTTTGCATCTAAATGTCCTAAAAGAGTAAAGAAGTATAGAAATAACTTTAAACCTAGAAGATCTAAAGAATGTTACTATGCCAATGATGAATAATTTGAAGCTATTATTGAAAAATATCTAAGTGAAAGTGATAATGAGAATGATGATATAGGATTTGTAGCAATAAAAGAAGAAAGCTCTGAAACAAAGGCTAAGGAAGAAAAAGCTTTAGTTTCTCAAGTAGAAAAGAAAATTGATTGGATTATAGATAGTGGACGTTCACATAATATGACTAGAGATATGAAGAAATTCATAAAGTTTAAGAATTATGATGCAGGAATTGTTAGAGTTGGGAACAATGCACCTTATTTGATAAAAGGAATGGGATCTATTACTCTTGATGGAAAGACTAATACACATGATGTTTATTTTGTGGATGGATTGAAACATAATAATTTGAGTTTTGGACAACTAGTTGACAAGGGATATCAAGTTTTATTTAATGAGAAAACTTGTATAATCAAAGACAAGGATGGTAATCTAATTGGTCCTGGATCAAGAACTAGAGGTAATGTATTTTAGTTGAATCCTACTGAAATGACATATTTGATTACTAATATTGATGACTGTTGGTTATGGCACATAAGATTTTTCCATATAAACTTTGATAATATTGTAAAAATAAGTACTACACTTGCAATAAGAGATTTGCCTAAAATTATGAAACCTACTAACATGATTTGCAAAGAATGTGTGATGGCTAAGCAAAAAAGAAGCTCATTTCCCAACAAGAAGTTACAATAGTAGAGAAGTTGGAAATTATTCATACAGGCTTGAGGAGTCCCACAAGGGCTAGAGGATTCTATGGAGAAAGGTATTTTATGATTCTTGTTGATGATTTTACAAGAATGATGTGGATTAAATTTCTTAAAGGAAAGTCTGAAGCATTTGATAAATTTAGAGTAATTAAGAATAAAGTTGAGAATGAATATGGAATGAAGATTAAATGTTTGAGATTAGATGGAGGTGGATAATTTACCTCAAAAGAATTTAACACTATTAGAGTTTTAGGTGACTCTAAAACACCCCCAGGATCAAATGCAAGACCAAGATAACTTCCACAAGGGATTGGTAAGACAATTGCATTAAGATGCAAGAATGATATTATTGATCATGGACATGTTTAAAATGTAGATAATAGGCCTCCTTATATAGGAAAGGAGCTAAGAGAAAATGATAAGGAGGTGATAAGCTATTACCTATGCTAGGTGTAATCACATGTCCACCAAATGTGGATCATCCTCCATTATGCAATAGAGTATGTGCAATGGATTAGGATGATAATGTGATAAGAGTGCGAAAGGTGGATCTCAGACACAAAGAGATATGTGATGAAAACTATCACACCTAAAGTGGAAATTCTCCTACACATTATTCTTGAATGAGGTGCACACTCCTAGGTGTCTCAATCACTAACTACTATGCAATGCATTATTCTAAGTAAGATTAAGTAAAGTGTAATTAGGAATATTTAATTACACCAACACACCCCTTTAAGTGCAACTTAGGGGAATGCACTTAAGCTCACAATGCAAGATGGGTCCTGGCTACTAGGCCATGTTAGGTACCCCTGTACAAAATGCAATACATGAAATGCATAACTCTCATAAAGTGGAGAAAGAGGGAAAACTTCATGGGAAAAAACCTCCCCCAAAAAGAGAGAAGAAAACAAGATGGATGGATGGATGGAGTACTCAAGACCCACCAAGAACTACATACATCATGTATATACAAATAATTATCCCCCCATAAGAAGGATAGTTGGAGATATGATATCCCCCCCATAATGAAGAATCTCCTACAAAAATGGTGAGTGCTTGAAGACAAAGTATATTCCAATGACTAAAAACAACATTTCTCCCCTTGGGAAGAAGATATACCAAGTACAAATGTAGGAATGCTTCCTATTCTGGATAGGAACTAGGAAGTGGAATCCAAATAAAGTATGATGATGATGCCATGAAGCAATCCATATCCAAATGAAATAAGGAGGAAGATCTCCAAATATGCATCTCTGAAGACTAAATAGGAATCTCCAAGCTCAAAAAATCTATCACATCATGTGACAAACCAAGTGAAGAAGAAGAATCAAGAATGTCAATCTCCAAAGAATGTGAAGAAGTATCTCCAACTATGATGAAACTGCCATCAAAGAGAAGATAAACCCCCTCAAGTATGTCTCCCAAATCTGAAATATGAGACTCCACAAATAATGAGCCAATATCTGGCAAGTAAGAATCTCAATCAGGAAGACAAATAGATATCTCTTGCAATGAATCATTGGAATCACCAACAAGAGATGATTGTGTGATCTAACCTAGAGAAGTAGGAGCTGCAGGAGGAGCCACTAGATCATCCAAATTATGTGTGGACATTGAACACCTCTAAATTTGGGGTAGATGTCATAGAAGAGACACAAACTAAGGCTACCAATAATCAAATTTATAATATGAGCATTCTTTTCTTCCCAAACATATTGCTTCCCCTGTGACTTTGGCTCAGGAATGAGTCCATAAAGATGAGGCAAGAGATTAAGCCATCTACAATGTGTGATGATTCCTTTTGCCCATGACTCATAATTATCCTTAGTCAAAAGTACTACTATAGGATGTGTTTCATAACCCATGATTACATTAATAATACACTTCTCTCATTACAAATTGAGATCAACAAATTATTGCACTCCAAAATCAGGCTATAATAGATTTAGATCATTATGCAAAAGACCAAGCTAAGGCTTATGCATTACAAATGAAAAAACTAAGCCAATTTTTGAAAGTATAGTTTTTGGTCATAGTCACTAAAATCTGATTCTAGATCTGGAAAATACAGAAAAAATTATGCACTTTCAAAAAAAATTGCACCTAAAAATGAGTTCATATGAGCTCAAATGAGGCCTTGGAAGTTGCAAAAACTGAGATTTGTGATTTTTAGAAAAATTCAAGAATAGAGATTAGAAACCACCTGAACCATTGTGTAGATCATGAAATTATACCCCAAAAAAAAAAAAATTTCTCAAAAAAAGGAGTCTAGATGACTGAGATATCGCTATTTGAAAATCGCCTCTGAAATTAATTTTTCTGAATTGCTGCTGTCGCACTTCCAAAATTCAAATAGCTCTAGATTTGGCCTCGGGTGTCTGATTTGGATGAAATAAAATTTGATTTAAGGGTTTTTTGACCTCCTTAATATGATGCCAACCTCTAATTTGCACCAGCAAGCACCAATATTGACCTGCAATAAAAAGACACAAAATACAAAACCCCAAATTTTCTCCAAATAGACAATGCAATGGTGATGTCAAAAATACCTTTATTCTACACCCACAATTGAATCAAGCCAAGATTGCACTTCTTGAGAAGAGGTCTTCACACCTTGAGAGCTCTGATACCATGTTAGAGTTTTAGGTGACTCTACAACACCCCCAGGATCAAATGAAAGACCAAGATAACTTCCATAAGAGATTGGAAAGACAATTGCATTAAGATGCAAGAATGATATTATTGATCATGGACATGATTAAAATATACATAATAGGCCTCCTTATATAGGAAAGGAGCTAAGAGATAATGATAAAGAGCTGATAAGCTATTACCTATGCTAGGTGTAATCACATGTCCACCAAATGTGGATCATCCTCCATTATGAAATAAAGTATGTGTAATGGATTAGGATGATAATGTGATAAGAGTGCGAAAGGTGGATCTCAGACACAAAGAGGTATGTGATGACAACTATCACACCTAAAGTGGAAATCCTCCTACACCATGTGCTTGAATGAGGTGCACACTCCTAGGTGTCTCAATCACTAACTACTATGCAATGCATTATCCTAAGTAAGATTAAGTAAAGTATAATTAGGACTATTTAATTACACCAACAAACACTTTTTGTGAAGTGAATGGATTTAAGAGACAGTTCTCATCCCCTAGAACACCTAAACAAAATGGTATTGTAGAAAGAAGAAATAGGTCATTAACTGAAGCAATAAGAGCTATGTTATTTGAAAATGATTTGGTGAAGATATTCTAGAGAGAAGCAGTGAACACAACAATATATACAATGGAAAGAGTACATATCAAAGCAGACACAGACAAGACACCTTATGAATTATGGTTTGGACATGCACCATCAGTTAAATATTTCAAAATTTTTGGAGTAAATGTTATATTAAGAGAGATGATGAGATTGGAAAGTTTGACCCTAGAAGTGATGAAGGTATATTTCTTGGTTATTCATTGAAGAGAAAAGGTTATAAATTTTATAATAAGATAACTAAAACTATTGTTGAGAGTGCAAATGTTAAAGTTGATAAAAAGTTAAAAATTTAGGAAAGAATGCTTGATTATGAATCAGATGAAGGAACTCATCCTAGAACTAATCCAGAGAATGTTGAATTATTCTATGAAACTGACAGTGATTTGCAAAATGAAGGCTACATTGAGGAAATCATAGAAGAACCTATAGTTGAAGAAAGAACTGAAACAATGACACCTAATAGGAACCTATCAATAAATCATCCCATTGAGTAGATTATTGGAAGCATAGACAAAGGATTTCTGACATGAAATATGGTACAAGAATAATCATGTTTAATTTCTCAAATTGAACCTAAATCTACTAGTGAAGCTTGTGAAGATGAACATTGGATTAAAGCTATGAAGGAAGAACTAGATCAAATTGAAAAGAACAAGACTTGGGAATTTTTCCCTATACCTAAAGATAAGAATGTTATAGGAACTAAATGGGTATTTAGGAACAAGATGAATGAACAAGGAGAAGTTGTCAGGATAAATCAAGATTGGTATATAAAGGATACTCACAGAAAGAAGGAATCGACTATGAAGAAACTTTTGCACCTGTAGCAAGAATTGAAGTCATAAGAATTTTTTTGGCTTATGTGGCCTATAAGATATTTAAAGTGTATCAAATGGATGTGAAGTTAATATTTCTAAATGGAGAGTTAGAAAAAGAAGTTTACATTGAGTAGCCTGAAGGTTTTCCCTTAACTAATGAAGGAGATATGGTATGTAAATTGAACAAAACCTTATATGGACTTAAGCAAGCACCTAGAACTTGGTATGCAAGATTGGATAAGTATTTGATAAAAATAGGATTTAATAAAGGCACATCAGACATCAACTTGTACACAAAATAAACTTAAAATGGTTTTTTGGTTATAGTTATTTTTGTTGATGATATTATCTTTGGAGGAGAAGATGAAGCTAGTGATAAATTTGTAGATGAAATGAAGACTGAATTTGAAATGAGTATGATTGGTGAGATGAAATATTTTTTAGGATTGTAGATAACCCAGAAAAATGATGGTATCTTCTTATGTCAAAAATAGTACTTGAATGACTTATTGAAAATATTTGGAATGGAGAACTGTAAACTAGTTGGAACACCTATGGTGACTGGACACAAGTTATCTACCATAGATGAGACTCCTACAATTGAATAGAAGAGATAAAGATCTATGATTGGAGGATTGCAATATTTAACTCATACAAGACCAAATATACCACATGTAGTTGAAATTTTTGCAAGATTCCAAGTTGATTCGAGAAAATCACATTATGCAGTAGTAAAAAGGATACTGAGGTATCTAAGAGGCATAATTGAATATGGATTGTGGTATGAAAAATCTAATGACTTTACCCTATGTGCATACACAGACATAGATTGAGGAGGTAGTGTTGATGACAAAAAGAGCACAAGTGGAGGAGCCTTTTTTCTTGGAGGAAGATTAGTTTCTTGGCTAAGAAAGAAGCAAAAATGTATTTCACATAGCACAAAAGAAGAAAAGTATGTAGCAGCAGCAAACAATTGTAATCAAATTGTTTGGATGAAACAAATGTTGAAGGATATTGGAATAAAATTTGATGAGCCTATTGTTATACACTATGACAGAATGAGTACAATTAGTATGTCTAGAAACCCTATACTACATTCTAAGACAAAACATATAGAAATAAAGTATCATGTAGTGAGAGAGAAAGTTGCAGAGAAAGAAGTTAGACTGGAGTATATAAGCACAAAAGAGAAGATTGTAGATATATTTACAAAACCTTTTCCTATGGATACATTTGAGTATCTAAGAGGTATGCTTGGGGCTATGCCCCAACCTACTTTTGAGAAGTGATGTAGATTGTTGCATCTGTCTAGTGGTATATGAGCCTTATATTTTCTTCTGGACTAGATGCTAGTACTTCCTCTATGGGGGAGTATGCATTTTTGAGCTAAGTCATGAGGACTCTAGTGAGTGTATTTTTTGAAAAGTGTCTTTTGACATTGAAGTTATTGTTGACATAGTGATGTATTTTCTATCATTGATGTCAATGGGGGAGAAGGATACATGAAAAGCCATCTAGTTAAAAATAACTTGAGGGAGAAGGTTACAAGCAATATAAAATGGAAAACTAAAAGATTTGAAGTATGAGAAGGAAAACAAAGAAAGATTTGATTGATTAAGAGGACTTGAAAACATTTCAGAGCAGTAGTATTACAATGTTGGTATCTATGGAACATTGGATGTTTTTTCATATATGTTTCCATTAATGCCAATGGGGGAGATTTTTAGGAATGAATGTTGAATATATCCTATGGGGGAGTATTCATAGTCATTTTGTAGCAGTTTTGTTGCATTCATGACTATGGTTGCAATTGATGTCAACACAGTGATCTACTGAAGATTAGCAGAGAAGTAAATAATGTTTAAGTTAGCGCACATGGGATATTGAAGATCAGGCTATGCAGAGTTGAGGAATTACTCTATGTTATGTCTTGAGATCATGGTTAAGAGAGAATATGGAAATTCATCTATTCATGATAGTTATGTGTAATTCAGTGGAAGCAGTATTTAGGCAATGCTCCTGAGTAGCCATTTGTGGAAATCGGATGATATCTCCTAATCAGGATAGAATCTAAGTATGAAAAGTTGTACAAATGATGAAGACATGATTATTGTGATGTGGACATGACAAAAAGGTTAGAGGTCACATGAGTGAAGAGTTATCCTAATTGGAAGCTGACAGTTTTATGTAATTGTGAATTTTTATGTAACGTGTGGAAGATTTTATTTTTTAATTTGTATGTCAATTCATTTGTAATTATTTGAGTTTGGTATAAAGGAAGGATTAATTTCCTTATTTTAATGTGTAATTGTAATGTAAGATTGTGTGAAAATGAATTATGGAATTGTGTAATACTTTTTGTAAGAGGGTATGCGAAGTATAGAAATATGGTATTGAGATCTGATGAAGCAATTGGTGTGGTTTGGCACAGTCAGAGGAGAAGTGATAAGTTGTTGAGATCATTAATATTTTAATATTATTCTATTGATTAATATAAATATCAATTGAACAGTGTGTTCAGTGATCTTTCCCTTGAAGCTATTTGGGAAGTGGGTCCTTCTATCTTCCATAACTCCTAATAGGGTTAGAATCTTTTAACAGGGATTCAAAGTCTCCTAACAGAGATTCATATGTACTAAATGTATTTAATAAGAATCTTGATAGAGTCCATCCTCTCACAAGGAAATTTCATATTAGTGTATATTTTTTGGGCATCATTCCAGCCGGGATTTACTCTCTAATCAAGAGGTTCCCTAGTCAACATATCTTGTGTTATTGTGTCATTGTGTACGTATATCTTTCTATGGTTTTTAATTACATTTCTTACATGGTTTAAATATGTTAAAGTTGATAAAAGTTTTATTTATCTAATAAATGATTCAGCCCCCCCTCTTAGTTATCTTGGTGGACTTTACTTTCTAACATGTTTAAGTACTCTTCAATAGTCATTTATATGAATTGATCTCTATCAAAACCCATAATGTTGTAGAGATCTATCGACAAGGGTGTCCAATAGCCCCTTCACTCTTTGTTATTGGAGAAGATTCCTTGTATTATATCCCTAGGGCACAAATTTTGGGGCCTCTTATCAAAGGTATTTCTCTTCCCAACAAGGAGGAACTTAACAATGCTCAGTTTGTAGATGACACAACTCTTTTCTTAGATTTATCTAAAGGAAACTTTGACATTGCAGTGGAAAGGCTTGAATTTTTTTGTAAAGCTTCAAGGTCAAAAATATCTCTTCATAAATCAACTACCTTGGGTTGGTCAGTGGAACCCCCTAATTGGCTAGCACCAAAAAGTTGGCAATGGACTAGTCCTAAGAAGATTGTTAGGTACTTGGGTATACCTTTCTTAGTTGAGCCCAATATTAGTAGCATGTGGGATTGGATTTATGATAAAATTAATAAAAAAAATATAAAATGGCAGACTCAAACACTTTCTATTTTTGGTAGGATCCAAATTTTTCAAAAGGTTCTTTCTACACACCATATCTATTATGCCACAACATAGATATTTGCTAATTCTCAAGTTAATATGATAGAAAAGATTCTTAGGGATTTTTTGTGGTTTGATGGTCATGGTAATAGGAAAAGAGATTGTGTGAGATGGGATTGGTGTTGTCAGGAGAAAAGACATGGAGGACTGCGGCTGAAAGACATTAAAGTACATGGGACTACCTTGGTAGCTAATTGGGTAATTAAAGCAGTCTAGGGCAATGAACCTTGGAAAGTTCTTATCAGGAACAACATAGAGAGATCAGTTATAAGAAAAGGGAAACAATGGAGGAATGTTCCAATTTATGATATAATGATAGGTGACTGCAAATTGAAGTTATTTGGCTAAAAAAGAATTCATTCTTTTTGGAAAGCATGGATTCAGGTGAGAGAAATCATTCTAGATAGGAATGTTGTAGGTGGTCCTCCATTCTATGTTTTTGGGGATGATTCTATTTGGTGGGGGTTGTATCTCAATGGTAAACCATTATCCCTCACTAAGAGTTTCTCTGCTAAGATTTGGAATGTGAAAGGGATATCTCTAATTTAGGACTTATTGAAGGATGGGAACCTAGGGTCATGGGAGTTTGTCAGCTCTAAATTCAACATCCTTTTTTATTAGAAAAATACATATACTTTGGTTAGTAAGGCAGTGAATGATAAAGTGAAAGGGGATATTCTAGATTCAGTCTCATTTCTTAAGAATTGTAAATGTATAGATGGTAATAATTTTACTATAACCTCTACTAAAAAATTGTATCTCATTATTAAGAAGGAATCCTCTATCATATCATGGGTGTCCCAGTGCTGGGGATCTGTAAACCCCTTTTTTGATTGTAATTTTTTCTTTGAATACTTTTGGAAAGGTAAAGATGAACCAAAAAAGATTTTTTTTAGATGGTTTCTTTTGTTAAAAAAACTTGATGTGGGTCATGTTTTGTCTTCTATTGGTCTAACCCCTATTATTTATAGTATTTGTAATTTTGTTGAAAATTTTGAACATATTTTTTTTCAATGTTTCTATCCACGCAAGATTTGGGCCATCTTTCTAGGTTCCCCTTGTCTCTGGAATTTTAAACATAGTGTCTCTTGGAGTAAAATACTGGTTGGATATGTGGAGTTATTTTATTCCAAACTTACATATTTTTGGTTTGCACTTACAAATGAAATTATGTGGACTCTTTGGAAGGAGATGAAAAAATTGATTTTTTAGTAAGAGAAAAGGAAACCTATTGAGTTTAATTGTAAACTCACACACTTTAATATTATGTCATAGGTCTCCATGGTTATCAATATTACAAAGAGTAGATGCATGATACTAGTGCAGGAGGGAAACTTGATGATCCATAAGGATGAGGTACATGCTACTAATTATGTTGTTGAACTCCAACATTTCCTTGCTCCCATGGAAGTGGATGATGCAAAGTGGGCAGCGGGAAGCTTGTCACAGTGAATGATGGTTAAGAGATTGGTCCCTTATGCACCCAATTTATGGAGTAAAGTTCCCTACACATATCAAAAGTGTAGCTAGGACAAGGAATAAGGTTATCAAAACCTTGAAACCCTAAGGTAAACCTAATTACTAGGCTCTACCAAGTCCTAAAGACCAATAACTAAGATTGGCTATGAGACACTCTTAACCCAATTTGTGAACAAGCCCCATGAAATGACTAGTAGGACCAGGGGTAACCTAAGCTCATGGATCTACCCTATTTTGGTCCTATAAAATTAGTTCCAATGGTTATTTCACTTAAAAGCAACCTATACAACATAGTTGCTTCACAAATCCAAAACTAGGCTTATAGCCCTTCCTAGGAGAGATTTTGATCCTAGACAAAAATACTTCCATACAATGTATTTAGAAAGTTGGAGATTCAAATACCATTTTGGGCTTTAGGGATCATATCGAAGCACCAAGATTAAAACTGAAAGGGGACTAAGAAAAGACCTAATCTAGGCAAGGCTAATAGGCCTAATTAGGTCTGCAATTGCACAAAAAGTGCTATTTACTCCAAACAAATGCCAAAAACAATTATAGGAACATGTGAGAGAATATATAAGGACCTTAAATCCTAAATTTGAGGTCTTGGTGAATCCCAAACAAAGAGTTATGTTGACTGTCCTTAGTTGCTTGTAGGTGCACACGTAGGGATGTACACCTAGGGCATCATGGTGAATTCATCTCCTTGCAAGTTACAATCTATAACCTACATAATTTGAAATTACATAGGAAAAAATTGAATTCCACCAAGGGGCATTAGATTCCCATGGTGGAATTGATTAGAATACACAAAACCAATTGAAACCCTAGTTTTAGGCCTACAATCTAGGCAGTCAGATAGAAACTTTGATAACTCACATACCACAATTGATCCAAACATGAAATCAATTGAAAATTAAAGTAGATTCATAGAGAAATATTTTGGATTTATAATTTCATGCCCTCATGTTCATACCAGTTCATACACTCCAATTGTTCTAAGGATTTGCAGAGAAGTGGTTATGTTTTTATTGATTCAAAATGCCAAATTACATAATGTTACCTTCCACCCACCTAGTAGGGCTTATGAAGGCCTCCCCCATTAGTTACAAACTGAATTTCAAACTATATGACCATTTTGGGGTTTCTTACAACTTTTGGCAAAAGTTGTCAAAGTTGCAAAGCAACTTTGACAACATTTTAGCAACTTTTTCTATTCTAGGTGACCAAGATTGGTCCACACTTAAGTCTAATGATCCAACATGGATCCAAACAATTAAAAAATGAAAATAGAAAAATCCTAATATTTTAGGCCCTTTAAACATATTTGACCATAGTTGACGAAGGGCTTATTGTTGGTGTTTGAAAACTCTTACGCCACTTAGGGCTGCCAATATGCCTTGAGATTGATGTTAGGAGTGGTTAGTTCCAAGTATGAGAGCTCTGCAAGACAACTGGACCAACTATAGGGACAAGACTACCCTCTTCACTTTTGGCTCTGCAAAACCATGGTGGGTGTACCTAATCCAGTAACTTATGGCATTTTAGGACTTTGGACTGGATTAAACAAAGCAGATGGCAGCAAGAGACTACTAAATGTTAACCAGAAATTCATTGAATCTCTATTGCTATGAAGGGTAAAATGGCCTTGTGAAGGGTAAAGACTGGTGATTGATATTCAAAGATGTAGGAAATAGCGAAAGACCATCAAACACTGAACTCAACTGAATGTACTATTCCTTGATCAGTACCATTATCCATTGGGCAAATCATCAAATGCAAGTATAGAAACATGAACCAACTATTGTGAAAGACTCATAGCCATAAATATAACTAGTTTAGCCCCTCCACTACTTATAAGATCCTTTTGTAGGAAAATCTAATGAATCTATGCCCTATCCAAAGTATCTTTCACTTGATCCTAGATCAAGAACTAAAGACTAGAACATATACAGAGGCAACCCAATGTAATGGACCAGAAAATCCAAAACTCATAAGACTGACACCAAGGAGAGACTTGAAAACATGAGAAGAGTTATATTAAGTATGATGAGGCATGCACATGTCTATACCAAAAATGAGACTACCACTTCAATAAATTGCAAAAGATGAAAAGAGGTTCTATTTTGCTTCCTACAATGTGACAGAGTTTTCTACTTCCCACAGGAACTGAAAGAATTCAGAACCCTTTGGAATTGATAAAAATTCAGAACCCTTACATAGTCAAAAAATAAAAAATTTATACCACTAGCCACCTTGGGAATCTCAAAGAGATTGCATGAAGCTTAGGGTGACTAGGGTTAGGGTTACAATAGCAAAACCAACTAGAAATAGCCAAAAATTTAATGTAGGGGTAGGAAACCAAGCAATCTAGAGAGAGAAAATCTCAAACAGATCTACAATTATGAAAATCTATGAGCTTAGTACAAGACACCAGGGATAGCCATGAAAACTAGTCAAATTGGCCACCTGCAAATACACCTCAAGCACAAAACCACACTCCACTAGGTACAAAACCCCTCTACAATCAACCACACAGACCCTTGGGCTAGATCACAACACCTACCGCCATCAAACCAGCAAGAAATCCACCCAAAAACCAATACATTTTGTCACTGCAGATCCTCAGGAAATTCAAATTCAAACTGTAATGGTCACCAAGTATTTTGCGGTCTATGGCTTTAACTCAACTGCACCTTGGGTTAACTCCATGAACTGGTGACAAGGTATTTCTTAGGTGTGGAATGAAAGACTTAACTTCGATTTAACTCCACGAACTGGTGACAACACATGCTAAAAATGGCCACTTAAGCTATCTGGTGAACTGGTGAGTAAAGTATCATGCAAACCAATGACAAAGAGAAAAAATGTCAAGGCTACCACATTTTATCCATACTATCAAAAACACCAAGAAGTCACACTGGGCCCACTAAGGAAAATTGACGGCCGGTCACATGATCGCATGGACCGGCAAGATTCCACACAATCACACAATCATCATTGATCTAGAATCTTCCTAATAGTACCTAGGCCCATTCACCATTATGCCACCTTAGACCAACCAAAAGATGCCACACCTGCCACAAGTGTCAACTAGTCACATGATCACATGTCAGAAAACTCTGACATGTGATCATGTGATAGCCAACCACAGGCCACCACATAACCACCCACAGGACCACCAAACAACTACAAACAGGCCCCAGCATTACGTGATCATGTGACTAAGGAAAAGTAAACCGCTAGCCACATTGCTAGATGTTAAGGGCTTAACCGCCAAGAATCAACAACCAAGAGATAACCGTGAGTTGCCCGATCATGGAATGAAAAACTTAACCATCAGTCAGCTGATCATCATGAAGAATTGGGACCCATGTAGATAGGTGGCAAGTGGTCGCATGATCGCATGTCAGAAAAGTCTAACATGTGGCCATGCGACAACCAATCAAGAAGAGCCTTCAGACCTGGACCCACTTCACACCCACATAATAAAATCCAATGACCTGTCACAAAAGCATAAAGGTTAAACATTGTGCAACTTTTCCATGCAAACTTAGGCTGACCACTAATTTTGTCTAAGCTTTAACCACACTGGAAGCATGAAGAATTGGGTCCCATCGATGAACTGCCACCTCACCACTATAGACATGTGTCAACTAGTCACATGATCGCGTAGCCAAAAATAGAGCCTTGCGATCATGCGACAAGGCCATATGACTACTGTCATGCCCCGCAAGGGAACCAGGGAATTGCACAAAGGTTTACTTTGTAAAAGAAAACCTAAGTAGAGTTTTACAAAAAATTTTGAACTTCTAAAGTTTGCAAATAAACAAAACATATTCTAACTTCTTTCCAAGGTTCCCTTAAATGTAAATTAAAAACTGATAAACTATTAACAACATTTACTAACCATACAAATTCCATTTCTTTATTGGAAAATACTTAAACACATTCATAATTAATTTCCATCTAAAACTTTTTAATGATCAATTACTATAATCCCATTTCCTCAAACAAACATATTGCAATAGTACAACAAATGATTCATCAACATTTTACATAACTTGATACATAAAAAGATTACATCTTTCCATTAAATAAACATCCCATATAACCCTTTTCCTATGTCTACCCATTATTACATCATTTGAAAATTACATTACATTTAAACTCCTCATAGGAGAATACATAAGTTTACAACAACATGAATAAGTACAAGTCTTCATTCTTCAACAGGTGCTCAGACAAATATGAATCTTCAGTTGTTTACATCTGCACAAGATACCTCGATAGAAAGATTTTCCACCCAACCATGTGAAACTAGTAAGGTTTCACCGCCCGTGCTAGGAGATAAACACCAAGCCCACAAGAAGGAACTTACTAGGTTTTACCAAAAGGGTTGGTTAACATTTAACACAAGTAAGGTACATTTCACAAGGGATTCTAAGGTTTGGGTAGGAAATCCTAAGCAACAACCTAAGTGAGTGTCATCGCATAGCCCTCACCCCTTGGGTTGTCCTGGTACTAGCCACACTGGGCCCCGGCCCCCAAGTAGGCACATGCGGAAATCAAATGCCTTTCATACAGACAAGCACCATTCAATTTGTACCTACGCATAGGTACCTTCTCCCACTCCCATCCATAGCCTGTCCTAGCGCTAATGGCATGGGCGAGGCACAATTTAATCTTTTTAACATTTTGAACCCATCCCTTAAATTTTATTAGGTTATCACTTGGTTAACTAACTCATCAGTCGGTTATCCTGGTCTAGCCACTTTAGGGCCCCGGCCCCACACTGAGAGCCACTCACTTAGGGGTTCCTAGGTTTCCTAACCCTAACCTATTCCAGTTAGGTTTTCCTAGCAAACCACTAACATGTCCAACAATTTCATTATAACAGACCTACCTAGGACGCTTAGGAGATCACAAAGTTTGACAGGTTTGATTGCTAACAAGTTAGGAGACAAAGGGTTCAGTTTTCTAGTCCCCTCCTATCATCTATACAGATATGAAACCAAGAAATCAATTATTTATTTGCAACTTAAATGAAATTTATAAAATTAAAACATTGAACAAATATGCCTCTAGATCCTATGTTTTCCCCATGTAATGGATTATATTATACCTAATATATTGTATATATAATATATATACATACAATATATATTATATATATATAACCCTCATTAAATTTTAATATAGTTTTATTCCTTAAATTAATATGCCTCTAAGAAGTCTTAAATGAATGTCTCCATGTATTATAATTATATATATATAATATCATACATATTATATATATATAAACAAAGAAAGAAAACATGTGTTCCAATTATAAATCATATTATATGTAAAATATAATACAAATTTAATTTTAATAAAAAAAAATACAAATTATATTATATATATATATAATAATACCCATATTATATATATATAATATAATATCTAACTCAAATTAATGTGAAACACACAATATATTATATATATAATATATTAACCATATATTATATATATAATACCGAAATCTTTTTTTTTTAAATGCTAATAATAAATAATAAAACAAAATTTGTTTGTTTTTAGAAAACTGACAGGGGGGCCCGCTCCCGTGCGGTACCCCCGGGTACCGCCGACAGCGGTCGCTGCCGCACGGCACCCGAAGGTGCCGCCGGCAGCGGACGTTGTCGTCCGGTACTGCGGGACCCGCCGCGGCAGTGGCCCTATTCAATTTTTAATATTATTTTATTTTTATTATTTTTTTTTAACTTTTAAAACATATTTAATAGAATTTATATTATCTATTACATAATAATAATATTAAGACAATAGATAATTAATTAATGAATATTTTAGAATATCAAAACAATAGTAGGTTAATAAATTTATATTTATATATTTTTTTTTTCAAAGGACATATACAGGAAAATATAACTCTATTAATATTATAAAATACAATGTTGTGTATTTTATTTGTTTATCTAACTTCTTATACATTTTCTAGGGTTTAATATTCTGTGAATTTACATTTTATTTCAGCAAATATTAATATAACCATGATATTAAAACTATTGAGTTTGCCGATCTAACATAAACAATTAATGCACAAACAGACATTACAATAAAATAATTATTTCATATCCTAGGGATTATCCGGGAAAAACTCCAACCTGGTAAATAGTTCCCTGGTTGACGAAGCCCGTTCCTGCAAAATTTCTTCCGCTGCTCCCTGTTCCTCCGCTCCCAAATTTCTCCTGATTAGCCAAAGTTTCTCCGTTCCCAAAATAGTTTCCAGCCCCCATCTTCCGAACCAATCATCATAGATATAATCTCCTCTCCAACTATTTGGTTGGAGAAGTTTCTATACGGGAAGAAACTTCTCCAACTTCCATAGTCGGTTGGAGGAGAAACTAATTTCTCCCGTAACATAATAAAGTTTTGTTTATATTTTTTTTTTATTAAAATATTCTCTAAAATAAGGTTTAATAATAAATTTAATTACTTACCTCACAAGGAATTCACATAGCACAATTGGTAACTAACTAGCCCCAACTTCTAGGAGGTCTCGAGTTCAACTCCCTCCTAGCTAGTTAGTTTTATTACCAAAAGCTATTTTATTTTATCTTATTTTATTTATTTCTTAATTTATTTTTATCAACAACCATAAAGCTAGTGCTATTTGTTAATATAATTAAGTATATATATTTATTTATATTTATGAATATATATTTATACCTTAATATACATATATGTGTTCATAAGCATATGTGTGCACCCACATGTTTATGACACATATAGTATAAATAACTCATTATTCATTTTACTAACATTTTATAACTATATAACTAGAAGATGCAAGGTACAAATAGCAACTCGATCTTAATACTAACATGAAAATCTAAACAGGGATAAGTCACTGAAATAGAGATCGATCAACAAGGACTCACATAGATAACCTACTGACAAAGTTGAGTATCCCTAACAGCAAGATCAAGATCCAAACCCTAATAACTGATAACCACATAATCCTCCCTACCAGGAACTGATCTGGCACTTCCCACCTAAGGTGAATGATCAAGGATAAAAGTTTTTCTTTTGTGAAGCTTGATGATATCTCCATGACAACAACAACGATCGAGGATTTTTAAGGGATCGCTCAGACCTGTGGAGCCAGGTGGAGATGATACCCGGTACCTACAAATCCTGCATCACCAAGAAGAGATACATATACATATAGATATACACATCAGATATATGCAAGCAGATGACTAGGATCGATACATCGTGTGGACCTCACCGAGTGAGTAACTACGACTTCGTCCTGAGTCATGAAAAACACATATGTATCCATAAACCAATTGAGATAAGGGTTAGTATACCATTCATGAGATAAAACATGTAAAACTAACACATTATTCTAGGATCTCATAAACATATAATCAAAGTAACTATAACTGAGCATATAAATATCATCTGATGAACGTATAATCCTCCATGAAAACATAAACATGAGTGCATAGTTCTAACCATCATAATAAAAAGTATCAAATCATAGTATCACTGTAGGAGAGGTATTACATCCTCCCCCCTAGAGTTAGGCTTACTCTTGGAAGCCTACAAACAAGTACGGATAAGCATCTCTAATCCTAGTGGCATCTTCCCATGTGGCGGAAGATTCATCATTGGGGTCCCATTGGACCCTTGCCTGCTCTATGCTGCGACCCCTGAGGGTTAGTGTCCGCTGCTGCAGAATATGTATTGGCTCTAAAGCCAGCTTCCCATCCGCTACCTGTAATGCATTCCAATCCAAAACATGAGTCACATCAGGAATATAATTTCTAAGAACTGAAACTTGTAATACATCATGAATACGAGCAAGGCTGGGCGGCAAGGCAAGCCGATAGGCTACTGGTCCTATCCTCTCTAGGACCTCGAAAGGACCAACAAATCGGGGTGCCAACTTGGAGCCTTTTCCATAACGGATTGGGCTCTTTCGTGGATGCACCCTCAAAAATACTCTATCACCAGGAGAAAAATGTACATCAATCCTGTGAGCGTGGGCATACTTCTTCTATCTATCCTGAGCTGTCACAATGTGCTCTCTGATGTGCCTGACCTAATCCTCCATGTCCTGCAACATTTCAGGCCCCAAAAGTACCCTGTCCTCCAACTAATCCCAGCTCAAGGGAGTACAACAAGGGCGGCCATACAATGCCTGAAAAGGGGACATGCCTATGGAACTGTGATAACCATTGTTATATGCAAATTCTACCAAGTAGAGGTACTCCTCCCAATGGGTCTGCCTATCCATAACATACATCCTGAGCATATCCTCGAGGACCTGATTGACTCGCTCTGTCTGTCCATCTGTCTCCGAGTGATAGGCTGAACTAAAGTTAAGCTGAGTCCCTAAAGCATGCTGAAGTGATGTCCAAAGAGCTGAGGTGAATACTGGATCACGATCAGATATGATTTTCCTAGGAATGCCGTGG
The DNA here is from genome assembly GCA_027943335.1 of Chamaecyparis obtusa. Classification (NCBI taxonomy): domain Eukaryota; kingdom Viridiplantae; phylum Streptophyta; class Pinopsida; order Cupressales; family Cupressaceae; genus Chamaecyparis; species Chamaecyparis obtusa. The sequence goes on along the minus strand of BSBK01002925.1, from coordinate 564,622 downwards.
AGTCTCACAATATCCTTCATAAATATTCTGGCCATAGAAGATGCTAAATAGGAAGACTGTATAGGAGAGAAATGAGCTACCTTGGTTAGCCTATCCACCATTACCATGATAGCATCATGTCTCCTAGGAGTAACTGGAAGTCCCACTATAAAATCCATGGAAATGATATCCCATTTCCATTCTGGCACTAGGTGAGGTTGCAATAGACCTGCAGGGTGCTGATGCTCGGCCTTCACTCTCTGACACTCTAAACATTTAGCCACGTAATCCGCTATATCCCTCTTCATCCCTGACTAGTAGTACAATGGTCGTAGGTTGGCATACATTTTCTTCACCCCTGGATGTGCTGAATAGGGTGCCTTGTGGCTTTTCGAAAGGATAAGCGCACGAAGATCTCTGGCCATGGGAACATAGATTCTATTCTGTTGTTTTAGCAACCCTACTGAATCCAATGAGTATCCTGAGAAGAGACCTTCCAAAGGCCTTCCCGATTCTATCTCCAACTTAACTTCCTGGAACCAAGGGTCAGAAGTAAGGGCCTCCCTGATTCTGCTCTCCAGATCTGTGCTAAGGGTTATGACTGAAAGAGTATGTCAGCGCCTACTCAGGGCATCTGCCACCACATTCATTTTACCTTGAACATACTTAACTTTGAACTCATATTCACATAAAAATTCCATCCACCTTCGCTGCCTAGCATTCAGATTGGGTTGGGAGAAGATGTACTGAAGACTTCTATGATCTGTTTGGAGTTCAAACTTGTGACCCAACAGAAAGTGTCTCCATTTCACCAAGGCATGAACAACTACTACAAGTTCAAGGTCATGGGTGGGGTAGTTGAGTTCATGATCCTTGAGTTTCCTTGACTCATAAGCCACAACCTTTCCTTCTTGCATAAGAACTTCCCCGATCCCCTCTAGAGAAGCATTTGTGCATACTACAAAATTTTCGAATGGCTCAGGAACTACCAAAATTGGAGCACTGGTTAATCTATCTTTCAGGGTTTGGAAAGCGGCCTCACACTTTTCTGACCAAACAAACTTCTTACCCTTTCTTTGAAGTGAAGTAATAGGGTGAGCAACCCGAGAAAAATCTTTGACAAACCTTCTGTAATACCCAGCTAATCCCATAAAACTACGAATCTCAGGGACATTAGTAGGAGTTGGCCACCCTACTATGGCTTGAATTTTATCTGGGTCAACAGCAATGCCATTTCCTGATATGACATGCCCAAGATACTTAACCTTAGTTTGAAAGAATTCACACTTTTCAGCATTAGCATACAGTTGGTTCTCCCTAAGGCACTGCAATACTTGCCGAAGATGAACCTCGTGTTCTTCAAGATTTTTGGAGTAAACCAAGATATCATCTAAGAACACTATCACAAATTTGTCCAAGTAGGTTCTAAACACTCCATTCATCAAGCTCATAAATACGGAAGGAGCATTTGTTAACCCAAAGGGCACCACCGTGAACTCATAATGGCCATACCTGGTGTGAAAAGTTGTTCTATGAATATCAGCTTCTTGAATTCTCAGTTGATGATAGCCTGACTTAAGATCTATCTTAGAGAATATTTTTTCCCCTTTCATCTGATCAAATAGATCATCAATGCGAGGTAGAGGATACCGATTTTTGATAGTAACCTTGTTCAGTTGACGATAGTCAATACATAATCGGAGGGATCCATCTTTCTTCTTTACAAATATCACTGGTGCTCCCCAAGGTGATACACTAGGTCTTATAAACCCTTTTTCTAAAAGTTCTTCTAGCTAAACCTTGAGTTCCTCAAGTTCTTGCGTGGTCATACGGTACGGGGCTTTGGAAATTGGTTCTGCTCCCAGCACCAAATCAATTCAGAAATCTATGTCTCTCTTGGGTGGCATCCTTGGAATTCCTTTTGGAAAAACATCCAAGTATTCCTGTAAAAGGGGGTGGTCTAATGATATCTCCCTACTCTCTTCTTGATCTAAATCCTCCATTGTGACTGCAAAAAGTTGGCATCCTTTGCGCATGCACCTCTTAAGCTTCATCGTGGAAATCATGCAGAGAGAGATGGATGATTGAACCCCAATAATCTTCTTAGTTTTCCCCAAGTCATCAGTGCATTGAACACTTTTGTTTCAACAATCCAAAGTGGCTTTGTGAGCATCCAACCAATCCATGCCCAACACTACTCCATATGATCCCAAAGGAATCACTCTAAGATCCACTAAGGTAGAGAAAGGTCCAAGTTCCAAACTACAACTTTGAACACAGGCGTCAGAGACTACCCTTGCCCCAGAGGCTAGTTCAACCTGCCACCTATCTTCCTGCCTTACTGCCTTCAGCCCACATTGCTCTACTAAAGAGGATGAAATAAAAGAATCTGTTGCTCCAGAATCAAACAAAACGGTGGTAGAGATACCCTTTAACAAACCTAGAGTTTCAATGACTGTCCCCTGACTATTGGCTTGTCCATGGTTTACAGCAGAAAATGCTCGATGGGATCTGCCTGAGTTACCTACTGTAGGTTCTGAAGTGGCCTGTCTAAAACTAACTGCTGAAGAAGATTTTTGAGGGCAATTAACTGCGATGTGCCCATGCTACCCACAAGAGTAACATCCGGTGTTTTTGACAAAATTTCTTCCTACAGAAGGTGCACTAGATTGCTGGTAGCTACCCCGACTAGAGTTCTGGGGCATACTCTGAGCTGGTTGACGGTTTGGGAATTGTTTTGCACATTGCCAGTTGCGAGGATTATTAAATTGAGAACTCCCACTTTTATTTTTGTTTCCATTCTGATTGTTGCTGTTGTTGTTGCTGACAAACTTCCTTTTGTGTTGGTTCTAGTTTCCTTTAGGTGGATAGTTCTTAGGTGTGCCCTGAAATTGATTCCCTGACCCAAACTGGAAAGTATTTCCACCTTGGCCACTGGTTCGACTTCCTAACCGCAAGGCTATATTTTGTTCTTCAAGACGAGCCTTAATGACTGCTTCATTTATAGTCTGAGGTTCAAACATTCTTACACTGCAGGCCAAACGACTGTTGAGCCCTCTGAGAAAGTGTTGAGTTAACATAGGTTCATCATCCTTAAACCTTGAATATGGCTTGAGTTCCAAGAACTTCCTCTCATAGTCATCCACTGACATATTAAGTTGTCTTAGATTATGAAATTCTTCGGCTCTGTCCCACCTCCAATGGTCAGACAGAAATTTAGCTCAGAAAAGTTCTAGGAATAGTTCCCAAGAAAGGGTGGTGATGTCTAAGTGAAGTTTCTCTCTTTCTGTTTCCCACCATGTGGATGCAAAGTCTCTAAGGTGAATGACTGCAAACCGGGCTTTGGTGTTACTGTGGTATGGGTGCATGGAGAAAAGCCTTTCTAATTCTAGCAACCAAGTTTGTGCGGAAGTTCCACCTTGTGTTCCCTTAAATGGGTTTGTCTTGGTTCTAAGGAGATCCCGCATATGAGAAGCCCATAGGGCATCCTCTTCCAATGTCTGGTCTCTCCTCCTAGGACTTCTTTCTCTTTCCTCATGGTGAGTGCCATTGTCCCCATGCTGGCCTCTATCCTGCCGTGCCTCTAGCCTCTGAAGGATTTGTTGTAGTAACTCTATTACTTGGGCTCCCTGAAAGCCTCCTGATTGATTTTTAGATTGTTCCCCTTGTTCCTCATATTGTTCTTCTTCTTGAGAATCTTTGTGTTGGGATCTAGGAGGAGCATTTTGGGCACCTCCTCTACGACCACGGGTTAAGGGTGGCATCCTGCCATGAGTTAAGAAGAATGATGAGTTTATGGTTTTTGATTTTCATTTTGAGTTTTCCTAAGGTGTAGTGTAAGTTTAAGGTACATGGACCCAATTTCTTTAGGTCCCAGTGTAGCAACTTAGTGCTCTGATACCAAATATGTCATGCCCTGCAAGGGAACCAGGGAATTGCACAAAGGTTTACTTTGTAAAAGAAAACCTAAGTAGAGTTTTACGAAAAATTTTGAACTTTTAAAGTTTGCAAATAAACAAAACATATTCTAACTTCTTTCCAAGGTTCCCTTAAATGTAAATCAAAAATTGATAAACTATTAACAACATTTACTAACCATACAAATTCCATTTCAAGTTCTTTATTGGAAAATACTTAAACACATTCATAATTAATTTCCATCTAAAACTTTTTAATGATCAATTACTATAATCCCATTTCCTCAAACAAACATATTGCAATAGTACAACAAATGATTCATCAACATTTTACATAACTTGATACATAACAAGATTACATCTTTCCATTAAATAAACATCCCATACAACCCTTTTCCTATGTCTACCCATTATTACATCATTTGAAAATTACATTACATTTAAACTCCTCATAGGAGAATACATAAGTTTACAACAACATGAATAAGTACAAGTCTTCATTCTTCAACAGGTGCTCAGACAAATATGAATCTTCAGTTGTTTACATCTGCACAAGATACCTTGATAGAAAGATTTTCCACCCAACCATGTGAAACTGGTAAGGTTTCACCCCCCGTGCTAGGAGATAAACACCAAGCCCACAAGAAGGAACTTACTAGGTTTTACCAAAAGGGTTGGTTAACATTTCACACAAGTAAGGTACATTTCACAAGGGATTCTAAGGTTTGGGTAGGAAATCCTAAGCAACAACCTAAGTGAGTGTCATCGCATAGCCCTCACCCCTTGGGTTGTCCTGGTACTAGCCACACTGGGCCCCGGCCCCCAAGTAGGCACATGCGGAAATCAAATGCCTTTCATATAGACAAGCGCCATTCGATTTGTACCTATGCATAGGTACCTTCTCCCACTCCCATCCATAGCCTGTCCTAGCGCTAATGGCATGGGCGAGGCACAATTTAATCTTTTTAACATTTTGAACCCATCCCTTAAATTTTATTAGGTTATCACTTGGTTAACTAACTCATTAGTCGGTTATCCTGGTCTAGCCACTTTAGGGCCCTGGCCCCGCACTGAGAGCCACTCACTTAGGGGTTCCTAGGTTTCCTAACCCTAACCTATTCCAGTTAGGTTTTCCTAGCAAACCACTAACATGTCCAACAATTTCATTATAACAGACCTACCTAGGACGCTTAGGAGATCACAAAGTTTGACAGGTTTGATTGCTAACAAGTTAGGAGACAAAGGGTTCAGTTTTCTAGTCCCCTCCTATCATCTATACAGATATGAAACCAAGAAATCAATTATTTATTTGCAACTTAAATGAAATTTATAAAATTAAAACATTGAACAAATATGCCTCTAGATCCTATGTTTTCCCCATGTAATGGATTATATTATATCTAATATATTGTATATATAATATATATACATACAATATATATTATATATATATAACCCTCATTAAATTTTAATATAGTTTTATTCCTTAAATTAATATGCCTCTAAGAAGTCTTAAATGAATGTCTCCATGTATTATAATTATATATATATAATATCATACATATTATATATATATAAACAAAGAAAGAAAACATGTGTTCCAATTATAAATCATATTATATGTAAAATATAATACAAATTTAATTTTAATAAAAAAAATACAAATTATATTATATATATATAATATAATATCTAACTCAAATTAATGTTAAACACATATTATATTATATATATAATATATTAACCATATATTATATATATAATACCGAAATCTTTTTTTTTTAAATGCTAATAATAAATAATAAAACAAAATTTGTTTGTTTTTAGAAAATTGACAGGGGGGCCTGCTCCCGTGCGGTACCCCCGGGTACCGCCGACAGCGGTCGCTGCCGCACGGCACCCGAAGGTGCCGCCGGCAGCGGACGCTGTCGTCCGGTACTGCGGGACCCGCCGCGGCAGTGGCCCTATTCAATTTTTAATATTATTTTATTTTTATTATTTTTTTTTAACTTTTAAAACATATTTAATAGAATTTATATTATCTATTACATAATAATAATATTAAGACAATAGATAATTAATTAATGAATATTTTAGAATATCAAAACAATAGTAGGTTAATAAATTTATATTTATATATATTTTTTTTTTCAAAGGACATATACAGGAAAATATAACTCTATTAATATTATAAAATACAATGTTGTGTATTTTATTTGTTTATCTAACTTCTTATACATTTTCTAGGGTTTAATATTCTGTGAATTTACATTTTATTTCAGCAAATATTAATATAACCATGATATTAAAACTATTGAGTTTGTCGATCTAACATAAACAATTAATGCATAAACAGACATTACAATAAAATAATTATTTCATATCCTAGGGATTATCCGGGAAAAACTCCAACCTGGTAAATAGTTCCCTGGTTGATGAAGCCCGTTCCTGCAAAATTTCTTCCGCTGCTCCCTGTTCCTCCGCTCCCAAATTTCTCCTGATTAGCCAAAGTTTCTCCGTTCCCAAAATAGTTTCCAGCCCCCGTCTTCCGAACCAATCATCATAGATATAATCTCCTCTCCAACTATTTGGTTGGAGAAGTTTCTATACGGGAAGAAACTTCTCCAACTTCCATAGTCGGTTGGAGGAGAAACTAATTTCTCCCGTAACATAATAAAGTTTTATTTATATTTTTTTTTTATTAAAATATTCTCTAAAATAAGGTTTAATAATAAATTTAATTACTTACCTCACAAGGAATTCACATAGCACAATTGGTAACTAACTAGCCCCAACTTCTAGGAGGTCTCGAGTTCAACTCCCTCCTAGCTAGTTAGTTTTATTACCAAAAGCTATTTTATTTTATCTTATTTTATTTATTTCTTAATTTATTTTTATCAACAACCATAAAGCTAGTGCTATTTGTTAATATAATTAAGTATATATATTTATTTATATTTATGAATATATATTTATACCTTAATATACATATATGTGTTCATAATCATATGTGTGCACCCACATGTTTATGACACATATAGTATAAATAACTCATTATTCATTTTACTAACATTTTATAACTATATAACCAGAAGATGCAAGGTACAAATAGCAACTCGATCTTAATACTAACATGAAAATCTAAACAGGGATAAGTCACTGAAATAGAAATCGATCAACAAGGACTCACATAGATAACCTACTAACAAAGTTGAGTATCCCTAACAGCAAGATCAAGATCCAAACCCTAATAACTGATAACCACATAATCCTCCCTACCAGGAACTGATCTGGCACTTCCCACCTAAGGTGAATGATCAAGGATAAAAGTTTTTCTTTTGTGAATCTTGATGATATCTCCATGACAACAACAATGATCGAGGATTTTTAAGGGATCGCTCAGGCATGTGGAGCCAGGTGGAGACGATACCCGGTACCTGCAAATCCTACATCACCAAGAAGAGATACATATACATATAGATATACACATCAGATATATGCAAGCAGATGACTAGGATCGATACATCGTGTGGACCTCACCGAGTGAGTAACTACGACTTCGTCCTGAGTCATGAAAAACACATATGTATCCATAAACCAATTGAGATAAGGGTTAGTATACCATTCATGAGATAAAACATGTAAAACTAACACATTCTTCTAGGATCTCATAAACATATAATCAAAGTAACTATAACTGAGCATATAAATATCATCTGATGAACGTATAATCCTCCATGAAAACATAAACATGAGTGCATAGTTCTAACCATCATAATAAAAAGTATCAAATCATAGTATCACTATAGGAGAGGTATTACAACTACCAAGGATTCAAAGATTACGTGACAAACTACCCGCCAGGTCATGAGATGCTAGCTGCTAACCACTAAACATGAAAAGATTATGCGACTACATAGTTGTGTGATCTCTGAATAAAAGATGCAACCACTAGGAGATTTGGAGAATCGATGACACAACCAAGCAAGGACTGGGCCCCACATAATAAATATCCTATCACATGGTTGCATGTCATAAATCTCTGACATGCGATCATGTGACAACCAATCAATTTGAAACCTTTGAAGACTCGGGCCCACCAACAGGTCACAGCTATGCAGATAACAAACACAAACAAACAGGGTAGAAGTGCGAGTTCAAAAACATACAGGGTTTCTAATGCCAAAAGATAAGTGCACAAAAGCTGGAAGGCACAAGGTAAAAAATAGTGAAGGTTTTCACACAGACCAAAAACATCATGGATTTTCAAAAACATTATGGGTTTTCGACACTTGGGTAGATTCTTGAAATTGTTTCCTGCAGACCTTAGAACTTGAATAACTCTTTGGGTTTTCCAATTCAGCATGTGTAATTTGGACTAGAGCAAGGTGACAACATGAAGCACACAGGGCAAGACACTTTAAGAAAACTTGCAAGGAAATGGGCCATTTTCATAAAATTTTTGCAATGACTAGAAAATGGACTAACAGTGGCCCTAGTTGGGGACCTCAAAAAACATAGGGAGCAGGCTAGGAAAGAAACACACAACAGGAAAGGGAAAGATATTTATAGAATTTACAAGTATGTACAACTAGGCTCAAGGCCCCAAAAGAAAACCAGTGACCCTCCTAAATCAAAAATCTGATTTTCATCCACATATGTGACCCCAAGTCTGAAAAATTCTTTACCATTCTGCTGCAAACATATGTGAATAACCATGGGCTGAAGAATGAAACTATGCTGGTCGCTACCCATGTTCTTCTTTTCATGACCATCATACTCACATTCATATTCTAAGAAGTAAGGAACATCACTTACTTCTCCCTACTGACTGGAAGCAAAAATTTGATCTAGTAATGCATTAGGAAATGAAACATACTGAGCATCATGCATTACATCAGAGTTACCTAGCTGAAATGGACTTGAATCCTCTGATTTACCTTCATACATTGCCTCAGCCACTGAGAAACTTGGCTCCTCTAGGATGTCTTCATGAATTGGATCATGAACCAAGTGAAGGTCTTCTTTAAAGCTTCTATGATAGGGGAACACTGCATCATCATTTTCATCAAAAAAATTTCTATCCCAACTATTGAAGACTAGGTCCTCAACACTGTCACACTCAGTATCATACTTTGCAAGAGAAGGAAAAGGACTTTAACAATAGACTTGTTCATCACTGCAATCTTGATGATAGGAAAACACACTATCATGTCCTTCTACCTCTTCTTCTACAGGGTCATTACATGAGGGGAACTCCGATGAACACGAATCATCAAAAATATGAGCATCCTGCATCTTGTCAACATTTGACAAACCTGAAAATTATTGGTGCGTGGGAGGGAAAACATCAATACATACATTAGGGATATTTACATTGCTTGAAGTTGAAAAAATGTTGATGACTTCATCATCATGTTGTACTTGGTTGCTATCTAATAATGTGGGGGCAACAAAAGAATTAGAGGCACACATGTCAAAGTCAAAACCTATTGACTCATGCTCTCGGTCAAAATCAATGTATGTTGGATGTAGGAACTCAGAGTCATCCCTCCCTGCATACCTAAGATATTCACAAGATAGGAGATCTAAAATTTGTTCACTATGAAGTGAGCAACAGTCCATAAGAACACCCTCCCTTGACATACAATCATCAATAACATATTCATCAATCCAATCCTTTTCTTCATCTGATTGACTACATAAACTCTCTGCCCCATATTGAGAAAGAGCATCACTCTCATGATTGCAAGAAAGAGTGTCATCACTTGACACATCTCCTTCATAACTTCCATCATTCTCAATATCAGTACCAAAGAGAAAAACCCCAAGTGCATCCTCCAGCTCAAGACTATCATCACTAAGTACCCAATCCCTACTACATCCATAATACTCCTCCCATAAAGCATCTGACCAACTGGTTGACCTAGGAAGACAAAGCTCCGGGAATAAACCAATGAACTCAGATTCAAGAAACTTGACATCATCCAAAAGCTCATCATATGCACCAAAAAATCTATCATAGAACAAAGATATGGAGAACAAAGATATGGATAGATCTTGTCTGCATCCTACCTTCAACCTTACCAATTTTATGCAATCCCTAAGGATGCCCTGCTCTAATAATGCAAGCTCCTCCTCAAGCTTACTCATTACAACATAATGTAGTACTTCCATAAGATTTTGTAGAGATACAATTGAAAACCTGAAGTATGCAAACCTCTACTCACACCTTATTCCTTTTCTTTGTGCTTGACCACTTAATAAGGAGACATTTTAGATCTTTGAGAAATACCTGAGAATTTTGTAGCAAAAGACTTTATTGATTGGAAAGCAAGGTAGATCTATAGCTCATCTTGTAGCTCCATCAAGTTCTTTGCAGTGTAGAGTCACCACCTCCTTGAAAAGGAAAGTATGTCTTATGTAGTATCTCTTCCAATCAATACAAAACTCCACAAGTAACCACACTGTTTATCAGAAGGAACACTGATCAAATAGAGAAGATCAAAGCTGCCACTCACAACTAGGTGAAAAAATTAGCAAATTCTTATTTCTTCATCTGACTCTATTCAATGGCTCCCTAGTAGAGTCACCATCTTGTTGGTGACTCAGATGGGAAAATCAACCTGGTTAATAAATATTTTGACTTTACAATATAACCATAATCAGAGATCCTAACAAATATTTTTCTTTTTCATTATTCTCCCCAGTAGAGTTTCCATCTTGTTGGTGTTTGAAAACTCTTACGCCACTTAGGGTTGCCAATATGCCTTGAGACTGATGTTAGGAGTGGTTAGTTCTAAGTATGAGAGCTCTGCAAGACAACTGGACCAACTATAGGGATAAGACTGCCCTCTTCACTTCTAGCTCTGTAAAACCATGACAGGTGTACCTAATCTAGTAACTTATGGCATTTTAGGACTTTGGACTTGATTAAATAAATTAGATGGTAGCAAGAGACTACTAAATGTTAACTAGACATTCATTGAATCTCTATTGCTATGAAGGGTAAAATGGCCTTGTGAAAGGTAAAGACTGGTGATTGATATTTAAAGATGTAGGAAATAGCCAAAGACCATCAAACATTGAACTCAACTGAATGTACTATTCCTTGATTAGTGCCATTATCCATTGGGTAAATCATCAAATGCAAGTATAGAAATATGAACCAACTATTGTTAAAGAATCATAGCCATAAATATAACTATTTCAGCCCATCCACTACTTATAAGACCCTTTTGTAGACAAATCTAATGAATCTATGCCCTATCCAAAGTATCTTTCACTTGATCCTAGATCAAGAACTAAAGACTAGAACATATACAGAGGAAACCCAATGTAATGGACCAGAAAATCCAAAACTCATAAGACTAACACCAAGGAGAGACTTGAAAGCATGAGAAAAGTTATATTAAGTATGATGAGGCATGTACATGTCTATACCACAAATGAGACTACCACTTCAATAACCTACAAAAGATGCAAAGAAGTTATATTCTGCTTCCTATAATGTGATAGAGTTTTCTACTTCCCACAAGAACTGAAAGAATTCAGAACCCTTACATAGTCAAAAAATAAAAAATTTATACCACTAGCCACCTTGGGAATCTCAAAGAGATTGCATGAAGCTTAGGGTGACTAGGGTTAGGGTTACAATAGCTAAACCAACTAGAAATAGCCAAAAATTTAATGTAGGGGCAGGAAACCAAGCAATCCAGAGAGAGAAAATCTGAAACAGATCTGCAATTATGAAAATCTGCAAGCTCAGTATAGGACACCAGGGATAGTCATGAAAACCAGTCAAATTGGCCACTTGCAAATACACCTCAAGCACAAAACCACATTCCACTAGGTACAAAACCCCTCTGCAATCAACCGCATAGACCCTCGGGCCAGATCACAACACCTACTGCCATCAAACCAGCAAGAAATCCACCCAAAAATGAGTACATTTTGTCACTGCAGATCCTCAGGAAATTCAAATTCAAACTGCAATGGTCACCAAGTATTTCATGAGCTATGGCTTTAACTCAACTGCACCTCAGGTTAACTCCACAAACTAGCGACAAGGTATTTCTTAGGCATGGAATGAAATACTTAATTTTGGTTTAACTCCATGAACTGGTGACAACACGTGCTAAAAATGGCCACTTAAGCTATCTGGCGAACTGGTGACTAAAGGCACTTTGCTAGTTCATGGAGACAATAGCGCCACTACTAAAGTATCATGCAAACCAGTGACAAAGAGAAAAAATATTGGGGCCGCCACATTTTATCCATACTGTCAAAAACACTGAGAAGTCACACTGGGCCCACCAAGGAAAATCAACGATCGGTCACATGATCGCATGGACCGGCAAGATTCCACACAATCACATGACCACCATTGATCTAGAATCTTCCTAATAGTACCTGGGCCCATTCACCATTATGCCACCTCAGACCAACCAGAAGATGCCACACCACCACCTGCCAAAGCTGTTAACCAGTCACATGATCACATGTCAAAAAACTTTGACATGTGATCATGTGACAACCAACCATAGGCTGCCACATAATCACCTGTGGGACCACCAAACAACTACAAATAGGCCCTAGCATTATGCAATCATGTGACTAAGGCAAAGTAAACTACTAGCCAGGTCACCAGATGTTAAGGGCTTAACCACCAAGATTCAATGACCAAGAGATAACTGCAAGTCACAAGATCACGGAATGAAAAGCTTAACCATCAGTCAGCTGAACATCATGAAGAACTAGGACCCACATAGATAGGTGGCAAGTGGTCACATGATCACATGTCAAAAAAGTCTGACATGTGGCCATGTGACAACCAATCAGGAAGAGCCTGCAGACTTGGACCCACTTCATGCCCACATAAGAAAATCCAATGGCCTGTCACAAAAGTGTAAAAGTTAAACATTGTGCAACTTTTCCATGTGAACTTATGCTGACCACTGATTTTTTCTGAGCTTTAACTATGTTGGAAGCATGAAGAATCAGGTCCCACTGACAAGCTGCCACCTCACCACTGTAGACACATGTCAACTAGTCGCATGATTGCATAGTGAAAAATTGAGCCTTGTGATCATGTGAAAAGGCCATATGACTACCGAGCATTTAGAGATTACATGACAAACTACCTACTAGGTCATGAGTTGCTAGCCGCTAACCACCAAACATGAAAAGATTACGTGACTACACAGTCATGTGATCTCCAAATAAAAGATGCAACCACCAGGAGATTTGGAGAATCGATGACACAACCAAGCAAGGACTGGGCCCCACACAAGAAATATCTGATCACATGGTTGCATGTAAAAAATCTCTGACATGCGATCATGTGACAACCAATCAATTTGAAACCTTTGAAGACCTGGGCCCACCAAAAGGTCACAGCTACGTAGATAACAAACACCAACAAATAGGGCAGAAGTGCGAGGTCAAAAACATACAGGGTTTCTGATGCCAAAAGATAAGCACACAAAAGCTGGAAGGCACAAGGTCAAAAATAATGAAGGTTTTCACACAGACCGAAAACATCATGGATTTTCAAAAACATTGTGGGTTTTTGACACTTGGATAGATTCTTGAAATTGTTTCCTGCAGACCTTAGAACTTGAATAACTCTCTGGGTTTTGCGATTCAACATGTGCAATTTGGACTAGAGCAAGGTGACAACATGAAGCACACAGGGCAGGACACTTCAAGAAAACTTGCAAGGAAATGGGCCATTTTCATAAGATTTTTGCAATGACTGAAAAATGGACTAACACTTATAATTGTGCCAATCTTGGAACTAGGTCTTACAATTTGGTCTAGATGCCTAGATGATAGATCTAACTTAATCTAGATATTCCTAGGACTTTGATGAATCATCATTTATTATGGGTGCTCCTGCACCATACTCCCCTTTAAGTTTAGAACTCAAGTTCCTACTTGAGGTTTAACTATTCCACTAAAGTTCCATGTTGCTTGATCTGGTCTTTAGTTATCCAAGTTGCATCTATGTTTGGGAGTCCTTTCCACTTGGCTAGGTACTACATGTACTTCTTGGTTCTAGTCTACTTCAAAAACTTGGTGTCCAATATTTCCTCCAACTCCACTGGTTTTCTTTGAGGGAGGTTAGTGACATAGTCTGCATTCTTCATATCTGCCTACTCACCTTGTTCATTTGTTGAACCTATTATACCTTTGTAGGGGGTGAGGTCTGCAACATTGAAAATTAGAGAAATTTGCAAGGTAGGGGGTAGAGAGATCTCATATCCATTCTCACCCATTTTTTGGAGTATATTGCATGGTCCTACTTTCTTCATGTGAAGTTTGGAATATTTACCCTTAGGTAGTCTCTCTTTGCTTAAGAATGCCCATACCTTGTCTCCAACTTTGAAGTGGATTTCCCTTCTTCTTTGGTTAGCATGTTCCTTATATTTCAAAGTGGATCTTTGTAGTGCTTCCTTTTACCTCATGCTGCACCTTTGTGATAAGCTCTACTAGTTCTTTTCCTTGGGCACTAATTTTGAAATCAGATGGTAGTTCTACTAGGTCCAATGGTCCTTTAGGGTGAAGGCCATACACTTCTTGGAAGGGGGTCTTGCCTGTTGACCTATTCATGGAGTTATTGATTGAAAAATCTACTTGGGGCAAGAGTAGATCCAAACTCTAAGCATATTTTTTGGTTAGGCATCTTAGGAGATTGCCTAAGGATCTATTTACCACCTCAGTTTACCTATCAATTTGTGGGTGATAGGCAGAGCTGTAGGTTAGATTAGTTCCAAGATTCTTGAAAAGTGTCATCCAAAAGTGGCCTTGAAACTTCACATCCCTATCAGATAGAATTGTTTGTGGTAAACCATGGATCCTAACTACCTCTTTAAAGAAAAGATGTGCAATATGAGAATCATCATTTGTGCTTTTACATGGTACAAAATGGACCATTTTGCTAAATCTATCCACTATCACAAAAACACTATCAAAACCTTGTTTTGTTCTAGGCAACCCCATTACAAAATCCATTGAGATTGACTCCCATGGTCTAGAGGGAATTGGTAAGGGTCGATATAACCCTTGATTTGTTGGCACACCTTTATCTTGCTGATAGATGATGCAAGTCTCTATGAAATTTTTAACATCATTGTTCATCTTTGGCCAAAAATAACTTCTTTTCACCATGTCTACTATCTTGTCAATGCCAAAGTGTCCTCCTAGGCCACCACAGTGCTTCTCTCTTATGATATTTGTCCTCATTGAACATTTGGGAATGCATAGTTGAGCTCCTTTGAATAGGAGTCCATTCTAAATCAGGTATTCAGCAAAATCAGTATGGTATTTTCCAACCATCTTGGTTCAAACTTGGAAAATTTATGCAAAATTAGGATCATTAGGATATAGATGTTTGAGGGAATCAATTCCCACACTTTGGAGTTGTATCTCTTCAACTATACCAACCCTCTTGCTAAGGGCATCTGTAACTTTTATTTCTACTCCCTTCTCATGTTTTATGTTGAAGGTGTAGGCCTGCAACTATTCCATCCATTTAAGATGTCTGAGAGAGAGCTTTTCCTATGAATTGAGATAACTTAATGCATGGTTGTCAGTATATACCACAAATTCTTTAGGGATTAGATAGTGCCTCCATTTCTTAAGGGCTTGGACCATGGCATAGAGTTCCAATTCATAGGTTGAGTACTTCCTTTTGGCCTCATTTAATGTCTTAGAGAAGAAGGCAATTGGCTTACCTTCTTGACTTAGGACTGCACCTATGGCCAAATTACTTGCATCTATCTCCATAGTGAAGACCTTGTTGAAATTAGGTAGAACCAAGATAGGGTATTGGGAAACTCTATTTTTCAAGTATTGAAATCCATCATTTTCTTCCTTTGTCCAAGAAAACTTATTCTTTCTACTTCCTTTAATGGTGTCAACCATTGGTGCACACACATGACTGAAGTTTTTGATAAACTTTCTATAGAAGGTGGCAAGTCCATGGAAGCTTCTTACATCACCTTGGTTCTTTGGTGGAGGCTAGTTGATAATTGCTTCAACCTTCTCATGGTCCATTTTGAGGGTACCTTGCGAGATCAAAAATCCTAGGAACACAAGTTCCTTCTTCATAAACATGCACTTTTCCAAGTTGATCACCAACTTGTGCTGAAGATGTCTCCTTAGTACCTGTTCCACATGATCAAGATGCTCCTCCTTTCTATGAATAAATATTAGTATGTCATCAAGGTATATAACAATAAATTTTCTAATAAAAGCAATGAATATCTCATTCATAAGCCTCATAAAAGTACTAGGTTCATTGCTTAACCCAAAGGGCATTACTAACCATTCAAATAAACCTTCAGTAGTTTTGAATGCTATCTTACATTCATCTCCTAGTTTGATCCTGATTTGATGGTATCCAGACTTTAAGTTTATCTTGGTGAAGTAGCAAGCACCTCCTAGTTGATCCAATAGATCCTCAATCCTAGGCATGGGGAATCTATATCTTATAGTGATCTTGTTTAGGGCTCTACTATTAGTACACAACCTCCATTTTCCATCCTTTTTAGGGGCTAAGACTGATGGCATGACACATGGACTAAGAATTTTTTGAATGAGTCCTCTTTCTAATAGTTCATTAACCTATTTTGCAATATTTGCATGTTGTAGTGGTGTCATCTTGTATGGGGCCTTGTTAGGCAGGGATGAACTAGGTATCAAGTCAATTTGATGACTGATATCTCTTAAGGGAGGGAGGCTTGTGAGCAGGTCACTAGCAGTGACATCTCTATATTTTTCAAGAAATTCCTTAGCTTCATTTTTTATAGGATCACTTTGATCAGAGCTTATATTATCCTTGGGCTTAGAAATTAGGACAAAAGCTTCATTTTTAGGTTCCTTTAATGTTTTCAACATCTCTTTCTCACCCATGATGATGACAGTAGGTTCTATTAGGAATAGTCCCAAGAGATAACTGAGAGGGAGGGGTGAATCAGTTATCTAAAAGTTTCAATTCTTTATCCAATTAAATATACTTAAACATAAAGCATAAAGACAATGAAAGAACATTTCAACACAACACCAATATTTTGGCTATGCGGAAACCCAAATAGGTAAAAACCCCAATGGGAATTGACACCCACTAATATTCTACACTAGTGTATTATGATCCTTGTTAGAAGATCCTTAACCTAGTTAGGAGATTCTTTACAATATATTTAGTATAGTAGACCTAGTCAAGGGTCAGACCCTATTAGGAGTCTTTTACAATAAACCCTGTTAGGGGTGTGGATGCACTATCCTAGAGCTTAGTGCTCAAATGGGCAAAGGCTACAACCTTCTAAATAATAGATACACACTATATCTGGATCTTGGTGAACTATGCTTTGAACTATTGTTTGGATCAATTCCAATGTATAACAAAAATACTTTACCTGCTCACATAGACCTTCTTCTGATGGCTCAACACTTCGCACACTCTGCTCTGCTCTTCACAATCAACTGTGAACCATGCTCTAGCAATCAAAAATGATTGTCTATAAATATCTTTCCTCTAAATGATATAATCAATTCAGCCTATTAGAACCACATTGAAATCATATTAGAGAAGTCATAACAAACTCTAATAATAATTCAATCATCTCTACTAAGCATGCAACACATTTTGAGACCTGTCTAATAAGATAATTGTAAACGCACGCTACACACTATCAGCTCTACCAAAACAATTGGATCTTTCTCCTCAATCTTAATTACATCATATGCTCTTAACTAAAAATTAATAACTCTTCTCCAATCTCAAATCCAAGGGTGCATACCAAAATGATAGGTGCAACTCCTGAACCAATATAATCTCTATCAGTTGTACTGAACAAACACAGGAAACTACTATTGGTGAATAGTGATTGCATAACTTCACTTCTACTAATCATTAGACTTTGCTTCCATGAATGTAACATCACTAACATGTCTCCATCACATATCCAAATGTCCAAGGCTCCATGATAACTGTATGGACAACCATTCATAGAATATTATCTGTAACTCTATTAGGAACACTGCTGACACAAGCTACTATATAACTATTTGTACTAATAGTTAACGTCTATGCCCATGATATAATGTTGATAACATGTCCATGCCACATATACTAAAAGCTTACTACATAAGTCTTTCACACATGCTACTTACCATATGTTGTCATCAATGAAAAACATATAGTAAGCATTGGCTTGTTGGCAAATCTCCAACAATCTCCCCCATTGGCATTGATGGCAACATATGGAATGAAAAACTCCACCAATCCAAATGAATATTTCTTTTATAAAATTCTCCATTTCCTCTTCAAAAATCCCCCAAGGATGGATCCTCTATCTACTAAAATATTCTTCAACATTATCCATTTCCTCAGCTGAACTACTTCTGTAAACTGAATACTACTCCCCCTTAGTATATTACTCCTTTTTTTTATTTCTATTTTTCATGACTATATATTACTCCCCCTTTGAAATCAATGGAAAAGAGTGCCAATTTTTTTAAGCACTGGTACTACTCCTGAAGTAGAGTATTCAACCATCCATCAGTCCCTAAGGTATTCAACCTCTTCCTTCTTTCTTCTAAGAATATTTAGGGAAGGGAATTACTCCCAACTTCTCCCTGAGATAATCAAAAGTATCCTTTGGAAAGGGATTTGTGAATATGTCTTCCAACTAATATTTAGTACTCACATAGTCCAACTTGACTTCTTTCTCTACCACTTTCTCTCTTAGGAAGTGATACTTGATCTCAATGTCCTTTGTCTTTGCATGCATCACAGAGTTCTTGGACATGTTGATAGTGCTAGTGTTATCATCATGAATAACAATAGGATAATCAATTTGAATTCCAAAATTATTTATCATCTACTTGATCCAAAAAATTGTAGAATAATTCAAGGCTGCTGCAACATACTCTACTTTTTCTGTTGACTGAGAGATACAATTTTGCTTCTTGCTTGTCCAAGTGACAAGTCTGTCACCAAGAAACACTGCTCCACCTGATGTACTCTTTCTATCATCAATGCATCCTACTCAATCAACATCAGTATACACATGAAGCTAAACATTTTCTAAATTAGGATACCATAGACCATAGTCTATAGTGTCTTGCAAGTATTTAGATATTTTTTTTACTATCATGAGGTGACTTTGTTTAGGCTCTGTTACAAATCTTCCAACTATGCCAACTGCATTGGAAATATCAGGTCTAGTTTGAGTAAGATATATGAGTTTACCAATCATAGACTTGTACAATGTTATATCTACTATTGGAGAGTTAGCTTCTTTTGTAAGCTTTCATCCAATGATCATAGGTGTCCCTACTAGCTTGCAATCATCCATCTTTAATTTCTTCAATATCTCTTTCACATACTTGGACTGATTAATGAAAATACCATTCTCTATTTTCTGCACATTCAATCCCAAAATGTATTTGATAGGTCCAATCATACTCATTTCAAATTCACTTTGCATCTACTTAGAAAATTCAGCACTAAGTTTTTCATTACCTCCAAAGATAATGTCATCAACAAATATAGCTACAAGTAGTAAACCTTTAGATGTATGTCTTATGAATAGATTACAATTTGGTGCTCCTTTCTTGAATCCAATCTTTGTTAGATATCCATCTAGTCTCTCATACGATGCTCTAGGGGCTTGCTTAAGTCCATAGAGGGCTTTTTTCAATCTGTATACCATATCAAGTCTGTCTGATAAGGTGAATCCTTCTGGTTGCTCAATGTATGCTTCTTCTTTCAAATCTCCATTCAAGAATGCTGACTTGACATCCATCTGATAAACTTTGAAGTTTTTGACTGTTGCATAAGATATAAATAACTTAATAGCTTATAATCTACTCATAGGTACAAATGTGTCTGAATAATCAATGCCTTCTCTTTGTGCATATCCCTTACATACTAACCTTTCTTTATTTCTTACTACTGTACCATATTCATTCATCTTGTTTCTAAATATCCACTTTGTTCCAATCACATTCTTATCACTAGGTCTTGGGAGTAGTTCCCAAGTCTCATTCTTAATAATATTATCTATTTCTTCTTTCATAGCATCATGCCAATCTGAATCATTACATGCATCTTCAACACTTAAAGGTTCAATCTAAGATAGTAAACATACCACCTCATTGCTAGCTAAGTTCTTTTCTTTTGATCTTGTTAAGACTTTTCCACTCTAATCTCCAATGATGTCTTTCTTGGAATGGTTTCTAGATGTAAAATTTGGAACTTTTTGTGATACTATCTCATCTTCCTTAGGAGTTTCATCTTCACTTGTCTCAGGGTCATTGAATAACACATCAATCCTATCAAACATTTCTTCAATAACTATCTCACTAGTGGAGGGTCTGGGTTCTTCTTCAATCATGGGTGAGTAATCATGATATATTTCTTGAACCATAAAATTTTCATCAATCTTAACATGAGCACTTTCAATGATCTTTTTCAATCTTAAATTGAAATATCTATAAGATTTAATTTTAGTAGAGTAACCAAGGAAAATACCTTCATCGTTCTTGCATCAAACTTTCTTACTACTTCATCTCTCTTGATGTAGCACCTGCTTCCAAAGATTCTTAAGTATTTTACTGTGGGAAGATTACCAAACCATAGCTCATATAATGTTTTGTCCATGCCAGGCCTGAATTGAATTCTATTGATGGTATAGATTGTGGTATTGACTGCATCTCTCCAATAGGTGTGTGCAACTTTTCCTTCAATCATGATGCTGCACGCTATATCAATGATGATCCTATTCCTTCTCTTTGCAATTGCATTCTGCTAAGGGGTTCTAGGTGCACTCAACTAACTCTTGATGCCATGTTCTTCATAGTACATCATTCTTGTATGGTCATCAACAAACAAAATGAAATACCTTTCACCATGGTATGATCTTGTTTGAGTTAGACCACATAGGTCTATATGATTCAGATCCAGCTTGTTCTCTACTGAATTGTGCTTGCTCCTGAATGAATTTTTTTGGTGTTTGAAAATGCTTATACCAACTAGGGCTGCCAATATGCCTTTAGAATAATATTAGGAGTGGTTAGTTCCAAGTATGAGAGATTTGCAAGACAACTGGACCAACTATAGGGATAAAAATACCCTCTTATGCTTCTGGCTCTGTAAAACCAAGGTGGGTGCACCTGATCCAATTTATTTTAACTCTACCCCTTATTGATTATTGGATCTTACAATAGATATCAGTGAGAAATTACTAAATAACAACCTATTATTCATTGACTCTCCATCACTGGATAGGATAATACATATAAAGTAAAATAAAAGTAAAAGACTGGTAGTGATTAAATGTTTTTTTTTAGGGATTACAAGATTCCAATCATTCCATACAAAGACAAGATAGGAAGATTAAAGCCAGTGCCTTATCCATTGGGAAATCTATCAGAAAATAGAATGAATACAACAGTTTTTTTTTGTGGGTCTTGAACATAAATATAAACTATTACAAATCTTTCCTACTTTCAGAAATCCTTGAATGGATTCAGTAAACATGCATCTAACTCAAAGCAATTTTAATCCAATCCTAGATCAAAACTCAAAGTTCAAACATATACATATAAACCTCAAAGAGACTTAAAAATTTACTGAACAAACTCATAGGAGAGACAAAGATCCATGATTCATATTAAGATCACCCTTTAAACATTGCATAGATCAAATCCTAAACAAAGCTTGCAAAATAATAGCAACAACCTGTACTTCTTCTCTATTTCTCTGATAGAATGATACAAATTTACAACCCCTGACTGAGTGTTAGGTTTTCAAAATTTCTATCTCTTTCTCCTATGTTCTCAATACCTAGAATGATCATGAAAAATCCTTTATATATGAGGAAATGCAACAAGCCACCGATCATTTCTAGGGTTACATATTTTAATCTAGAAAAGTTTTACAACAACTTTTAAATATTTACAATAAATACACTATCAAAGTAGATGAGATATTATAGGAAGAATTCCCTATTTTATTGCTTCTTCTACTATATTTGGTTGTCTTCATGAAATCTATCCTATGCTCCTCGCTATTCACCTAATAATAAATGTCTTCAAAATATCTCACCAACCATTGTTATCAAAAATATCTATCTATGTCCACTCTAAGAAGTTGGTGGAATACTATCCTTTTGAACATGAGGAATATATTGATACCTCCACCTATCATACACCTCTTCACTCAAGAACTCAAAATTGACAAATTCAGCCTTCTTCTTTGATAATTGTTCCCACTCATTTTCCATCTGATTGACCTTATACTAAAAATTGTCAAACATTGACTTAGCATTAATCAACAACTTAATAACATTATTAAAAGAAACATTTCCACTTAAGACACCAGTCACCCTTTCTGATAAAAGTGCATCCATTTCCTCCCTCCATTGATGTGCCTCTTTGAATTTTCCTTTATCTATAAAAATGGTGGGAACCAGTTCATAGTTTGAAAGCATCAGTTCAGATTTCAACATGTTTGATCTTCTGATAAAACCATCCAAAATGATCCCAAAATGTACCATTTTCTTTATAACTTGGTGCACTGGCTTAATTAATGGATCAGGATCTTCCTATCCCTTTGACAACATATTAAATAACTTTATATTGGGAGAGCTTTCAATCCATTTCTTCAAAATTGGTGACAACTCCATCTTCTCCTTATTTAAAATTTCAAATAATGAATATAATTTATTGGCATGGCCTTGATGAATGGAGGGCTTTAAATCAATAGAAAACTACATGATTGCATTTGTTATCTTTTCTTCATATTTTTGGTTTGCTAAAGTTGTGGCCTTTATGTTCTCATCCTTTTCTTTCTCCAACTATACCCTTATCTCCCTCAACCTATTTGTTTCTTTTGTCAATCTTTGCTTCTCCTAGGTGACCCTTGAGTCCAAGCTTGTATCTGACAGTGGTGAAGGTGGAAATTCAACAATTAGACTTGAAGATGAAGCCACTACAGGTCTATCAAAAATCACCAATTGGGGAGACCTATGATCTAAGGGTCCGTACAATTGTGCAATCAATTTGTCCTTCTGAATTAGCTCAACCTTGAGCTCATTTCAAGATTCGAGAACCATTTCAAATTTGAGCCTAAGCTCTTCCTTCTCTTTATCATCTTTCTCTACCACTTGGGCATTAAACTTGGAAGTTTCTAAAATCAAATTTGATGCTTCAACTCCTGATGTTTCCCCTACTCTCTGGACCAATAAACCGCCTGCATATCCCTCAGAGAGATCCTTTCTTTTCCCTTTATTTTAATCTTTATTCAAAGACCACATCACAAGAGTAGCATGATCCTTGGAGAAAGAAAATCCTCTTGTAGCCTATTCTACTATAGTAAGAGTCTTCACTTTGCTTTTTCTTACTTGGTTGAAGATAATTGCATCAGCAATGTCCCATTCTGGTAGAATTAGTACCCCTGCTATGTGTACCATGGCCCTCCCTTCTTCTGGAGTAATTTTCTCAAATTTTTTAACCATTTCCACCTTGGTCTCATTTTCTATTTCTATGACATCCCTATCAGGGAACTCCTCTTTCTTCTTTTCACATATCTCCTTGAATTGATTTATTTTCATTCTCCAAAGAAATTGGGAGAATGCCCTAGTCTTAATAAACTTATCATCAGCAAGGAAGAAATCCATGGCTTGTTTTAAAATAGGGTCCATCTATTTACCCTCAAACTCCTCTATGGAAAGATCCATAGCAACCTCCTTAGGTGCCTCAGGCATTCCTTCCTGCAAATCTTCACTAGAAACAAAATGTTTCCTTCATTTCTTAGCTGCACAAGCTATTCTGCCACCCCATGTTCATCCAATTGAATAGGGGACTAAGAAGGTGCATAAGCTTCTTCTCCTAGTCTTACTTCTTCTTGTTTCTACCTCTTTGCAGAGGGTTCCCACACTGCTAGATCATCAATAGGCCTTTTCCCTCTTGAAGTAGAAGGGATATCCTCACTTCTTTGCTGTGGTGGCAGGAGAACAGTGTAACCACTCCTTCTTTTCATTGTATAAATTCCTCTTGGGGTCAATTTCATATATTTAGGCTGACTCAAAATTTTCCTAGCCATCTCAGGGTTTGTCTTAGTCACTACTACTCTTTTTTCATTTATTGCATGCATGATGCCTTCAAAATGCTCCATAAGGGCATCCACTTTCCTTGCCCATGGTTCAAACCCCTTTAATGGGTCATAAACTCTATCAAAATTCTGAATGAAATCTATAGTCTTTTTGTAAATGACCCATTTCTCTTTCTTGATCTCCTAAATTTGAAGATCAAACTCATTTCTGATTATATCCTCAGGAAAATTAAATTGATGCTCAATAAGAGCACACCTCACTTTATCTCTAAATACTCCTGAGAGAAAACCTTCAGTATCAGCACACCTCACCACTACTTTAGACATTCTATAGGGCTATAAAACCTTGTTCAAATGCACCCATCCTCCTAATGTGATTACATATTGGTGTGCTATGGTTATGTCTAGGAAAAAGGTTCCCCTTCCTTTACCAGTGAGAATGGACTCTTGTAAGTCTCCAATTTGCCTTAGAATTTTTGCATATCCCAACTTCAATGGGACTTGATAAGGTAAAATATAAGGTGCTACCTTGCAACCATACACTCTGAAAACTATGGAAATTGGATATAAGATAATATCCCCAAAGTTTTGAATAATAGTAATATCTTGGTAAAACTCCATTGGCCTAATTAGCCTCAGCAACTCTCTTGGAATCCTTGGATTGTCAAAATGTAAAAGAGCTCTAAGTCCAGAGGCAAAATCTCTGTCAAAAATAATATAGCTGGCATCAATTCTATCCCATGATAGAGTTGTAGTCCACAACTACACTGGAAGAATCTCTCCATTCCTTTCCTTCACAATATCTATTGTTGTACCAAAATATTCATCACCTTTGTATAGAAACATGTGCATGAGCATCGAGTACCATCCAAAATGTCTAGACACCTTCATATTTTTGATTCCCATCAACCCTTCATGGATTATATTAGCTAAATGAGATGCAAAGTAAAAAATAAGGGCTAATTGGGGGTGTAGTGATTGTACCATCATGAACATATAAGGTATTGGCATATGAGTTTCCTCATCATGCCCTAGAATCAAAGTCAAAGACTTATAAAATTCTTGTGCTCTCTTACTAAATAAGTCTAATCTAAATGGCTCTAGTGTGCTTGCACTGACAGCACACATTGATCCTATTTGATTAAAAAACTGCCTCAAAGGCCCCGTCCTTAGATAATCCCTTTGTGCTTCATAGATTTTAGTAAACTCTATGAAATCTATCTTCTTTAACCCCACAGATGGTTCATTCAATGAAAATACTTCCCTAATCTCATCCTCTATGATGTTGATTAGGTCTCTACCATTTATATCCTTGACACACTTTGTCACAAGATCATAGCACTTAGCTATCTAAATTAATAATTCAACATCCATAAAAACACCAGGAACAACTAACCTCCCAATATCAAAGTGCCATATATTACTCAAAGGGGCAGAAGCATTCCTTTATGAATAAGATGACATGAAAAGAATAAGACCATTATGCTTGTCACCCACCTTGGCATCTCTCATCCAGTTTCCCCTATCATGGAGACTATCTGTGACTAAATCCCTAGGGTTTCTTGGAACTAGTTCTTTCAAACTAGCTACCCCATTGTCTGAATGAGGAAGTAACTACATTAAATCCTCAAAAATCCCTCTTTTAATATCCTTTTTTTGACTAGACAAATTCCTCTTGGGTGGCATCTTGGAACTAGGGCTCTTACAATAATATATGAGTACTCAAGAAAAAACCCTAAGAACTATCAACACAAAATCCTTCACAAATTATTCACAAACTTCAAGCAAACCCTTTAAATCAAGAAAGTAGACCTACCAAGAACTTGAAAATTCTTCACTTGAAATCACTCAGAGAAAGAAAACTAGTCACCAGAGAGCTTATTGAAATGGTAATGAGAAACAATGGTTGAATTATGTTCTATAGCATAGCCAACTACTTGCAATTTACCTGCACGTAGCACAATAAATCCACCATTACTGAAAGTTGGCGGCCTCTGCACTCACAAGATGTGAAAAATGTCACTAAGCAAAAATATTTGAATTTGGGTCGTTCATAAATCTCCACTTTGGCGCATCGGGCGGTCGGCAAGTCGAGCAGTAAAGCCTTGTTTACTTTTCCCTAAGTCAGTTCTCAACTAATGAGAACATTTCCAAATGCCAGGTGGAAAGACTTATAAATAATCTTTATTTTTCCTAGAGCAGATAGGTGTCACCATGTTGCTAAAGCACAACCCAAAACCTATCAGAGATACCAGCCCTAGATATAATGACCACCGTAGATGTAGTCTGATCAAATGATCACCAAAAATTAACAAAACCTTGGCCCCACTGAACACCTTTAAAAACCTTTGATGAATTAGGAGATGGTACCTCAGATAAGCCAGCAAGCCAAAAAATTTCATGTCATCTGTTGTGTCAGAAACACCTGGCAATCAAAACTCATCATTAGCACCATGGGCCAATAAAAAAGAAACACATCAATAAAAGTCCTGACAACCAAAGATCCACTGAACACTTTTAATCCTTGGGAAACATTGACAGTCATCACTATACCACGATGCATAAAGGATGTGCATCTCAGCTTAATGGTATAATGATAGCCATAAGATCTTACCACACTTTAATCTTCATATTACTTAGGTCCCATAGTGACACATCATCCAACTGAACATTGAACCAAAAAACATGTTGTAGAAAAATGACAAGTGGAAGACTTGTCATCTTGAAAATCAATTCCAAAAGATTCTAACAACTACCACCTCAATACTATTGACAACCAATAAAAATCTTACACGAAGATATGACCTTACAGTGTCAGGACCCACTGTGAACTTTACTCATCAAAAGGCAATCTGACTGTCATCGCTATATCATGATACATAAAGGACATGCATCTTGGTCCAATGGTATAACGATAATCATGGATTAGATTCTCTCATTAAATGGCCAGCACATTATAAAATCAAATGGTCCCACAAAGACAAGTGGTGCATAGTCGCTATTTCACATGTCAGGGAATCTGACAAGGAGCAGTCATGTGGTGGAACAACAACCGCACAATTTTAAAGGCTTCCTTTTTAGAATAAATCTAAAACTTAGGCTTTGGCGGATTTATTTAAATCAAAGGGTTGACAGTTCAAAAGCCTAACCACCTCGAGACATAGAACAATGAAAAAAGTGAGTCTAGGATACTTAGCACATGTTTTATGAAAAGATAGTGGTTTTAAAAAAGTAATGCAAAAACATAACATGACCTAGGATAAGTTAGGGTTTTGGAAAAAGCTTAGGGTTTATGCCTTGAAGAAAAATACCACTAGGTCAATATTCTCAGACTAGTCTGAGACATTATCACAGAGCTGAAAATTTTTATATGGTGATAACAAGTTTCTCACATACTTTCCCATCACACATTCCCTACATATAGTATCAACTGGCTTTTCTGTGCTAGGTAGATCTCTTACTACCTTTACATTGTCGTTCTTTACTATGTTATCAAAACTGATATGACATAGTCTTTTATGCCACAACCAACTTTCATCTACCTTAGCAACAAAATTTTTTTCTTTTGGATTAAGCTGAAAAACATTACATTTATTCTTTGATCCTAATGTAATTTTTTCTCCTTCTTTGTTGTTAATGATGCACTTATTTCCATTGAATTCCAATCTATAACCTTCTTCAAGCAATTTCCCAACACTTAGTAGGTTATGTTTCAAACCATCGACGTAAAGAACATCATTAGTACTATTCTTTCCATCCAAGGTGATGAATCCTCCACCAATGATGGGTTTGGTAGTGTTATCTCTAACTCTAACCATGCCACCATTATATTTTTCTAGATGGAAAAATCTATCTTTATCACTTGTCATGTGATGTGAACAACCACTATCTATAATCTAGTATGTCCTTATATCAGCTTGTGAAATCAATGCTAGCTCTTGTTCCTCTTTCTCATCTTCATGGTGTCTTATTATTCATTTTCTCTATAATGGCAGTGAATCCAATTTATTCTTTAGCTAATTCATCATCTAAAACTCCATCTCCAACATAGTAACATTCCTTAGAGTATTTGGGCTTATTGTCATTTTTTAACTTTCTAGCTCTTGTAGGACACTTGGATGCAAAGTGACCAATATTATTACATAAAAAGAATTTAAATTGAAATTGACCTTCATATTTTCCTTTTCATTTCTTTTCTCTCTTGTAAATCATAGAAATGAAATCATCTAGTGTTTTCTCTTCATCATCATTATCAAAATTACTAGAAGTGTTTGCAGATTTATTACCATGAACTATTGCTTTGAAGCCTATATCACTTTTAGGTTCTATCTTCAATCTTGAAATCTCAAAAGCTGAGATTTTGCTAATCAAGGCCTCTCTCTTGAAATTTTATCTAATTTGCATGGTCTCATCAAGGATGTTGATCTTGTTTTCATATTTTGGAGTGAGAGTAGTCATCAATTTTTTCATAATGTCTTCCTCTAAGATCTCTCCACCATTGTTCCTGATTCCAACAACTACTTCATTGATCCTTTGATTGTAAACTTTGATGTTTTCTTTAGGTAGCATCTCTAATGCATTGTATCCTTTCTTCCATGTTTTTTTGTGTGCATCCTTTTCTTTTTTGTCTCCTTCAAATATGTCTTCTAAGTACTTCCATATTTTGTGGGTTGTATCTACTTTCTTTATTTCTAAAAAATCACTATCAAATAGGGTGTTGATAAGGGCTTCTTTGGATATTGCATTATGATGAAACAATTCCTTTTCCTTTTTAGTAGCATCATCCTTTGCAAGGTCTTCTAAAGTAGGGATCTTGAATACTTTGATAGTCACATCAAAAACTTCAAAAGCAATGCATTGCAAATGTGTCACCATCTTGTTCTTCCAATCAAGATAATTCTCTCCATCAAACTTAGGACTTTATTTTCTAAAGAATGCCATTTGATCAACCTCAAGCTATTAAAATTTCTCTCTGAGGCACTTGACTCTAATACCAATTGTTAGGAATAGTCCTAAGAGATAAATGAGAGGGGGGGGGGGTGAATCAGTTATCTACAAGTTTCAATTCTTTATCCAATTAAGTATACATAAACATAAATCATAAAAACAATGAAAGAACACTTCAACACAACACAAATATTTTGGTTATAGGGAAACCCAAATAGGTAAAAACCCCAGTGGGAATTGACACCCACTAATATTCTACACTAGTGTATTATTATCCTTGTTAGAAGATCCTTAACCCTGTTAGGAGTTTCTTTACAATATATTTAGTACAATAGACCTAGTCAAGCGTTAGACCCTATTAGGATTATATTGCGATAAACCCTGTTAGGGGTGTGGATGCACTATCCTAGAGCTCACTGCTCAAATGGGTAAAGGCTACAACCTTTTGAATAATAGATACACACTATATCTAGATCTTGGTGAGTTGTGCTTTGACCTACTATATGGATTAGTTCCAATGTATAGAAAAAATACTTTACTTGGTCACATAGACGTCCTTCTGATGGCTCAACACTTCGCACACTCTACTTTACTCTTCACAATCAATTGTGAACCATTCTCTAGCAATCACAAATGACTATCTATAAATATCTTTCCTCTAAATGATATAATCAAGTCAGCCTATTAGAACCACCTTGAAATGATATTAGAGAAGTCATAAAAAAACTCCAATAATAATTCAGTCAACTGTACTAAGCACGCAACACATTCTAGGACCTATCCAATAAGATAATTGTAGATGCACGCTACACGTTGTCAGCTCTACCAAAACAACTAGATCTTTCTCCTCAAGCTGAATTAAATCATGCCCTCTTAACAAAACATTAATAACTCTTCTCCAATCTCAAGTCCATGAGCACATACCAAAATGATAGGCACAACTCTTGAACTAATATAATCTCTTTCAGCTCTACTGAACAAACACAAGAAACTACTACTGTTGGATAGTGGCTACATAACTTCACTTCTATTGATCATCAGACTCTACAACTATGAATGTAACATCACTAAAATGTCTCCATCACATATCCAAATGTTCAAGGCTCCATGATAACTGTATGGACAACCATTCATAGAACACTATTTGTAACTCTGTCAGGAACACTGTTGACACATGCAGCTATATAACTATCTATACTAACAATTAACCTCCACACCCATGATATCATGCTAATAACATGTCCATGCCACATATATTGAAATATTACTACATAATTCTTCCATTAATTCTACTTACCATATGTTATCATCAATGATAAACATACACTCAGCACTGGCTTACTGACAAATCTCCAACAGGTTCTTTCTTAGATTTGTTATTAGGTAGGGGCTTCATAGTAAAGGTTTTGACATCCTTGGTGATGGAGTAGGTGTTATTCCTATGATGGTGTATGTCATCTACATCAAATTTCTAAGGCCTTCCTAGAAGGATGTGTGAATCATCCATTTCAACAACATCGCAAAGAACTTTATCTTTAAAGTCTGTAATTGAAAACTCTATCGATGCTTGTTTTGTTACTAGAGTTTGTTGACCCTTTTTTAACCAAGAAACATGATAGGGAAAAGGATGTGGATTTTTAGGAAAATTTATTTTTTGAACCATTTCACTAGATACTAAGTTTTCATTTGAGCCATAATCTATGAATAAATTACATACCTTTCCATGGCATTTGATCTTTGTCCTGAAGAGGTTTTTTCTTCGTGGAGGTTCTTGGTTTTTTGGTATTTGAAGAAAGACTTGTCTCATCATAAAACACACTCCTTCTAGTTCTAAGTCCCTTGCATCTACATTTTCTTCTTGTTTTTCCTCTTGAATTATTTGTGCTCTTCTCTCACCTTGATTGTTATTATTCCTCTTCTCAAGGCACCTTCCTACATGATGTCCTAACTAATTGCAGTAGTAACATTTTAGGGGTCCATTTCCTCTCCCTATATTTTTTATCCCTCTATTGAAGGGTCTCCTTCCTCTATAGTTCAATCTTGAGTTTGAATCACTATTCTCTTTGTCTCCTTGATTAGGGGTTCTACTACTACTACCACCATTATGTCCTTTGTTCTAAGGGGTTCCTTTCCCTCTAAAGTTCTTCCCACTATCATTTCTCTTTCCCTTTCCAAACTCCTACTTTCTCTTCCACTTCTCCTCTACATTTAGTGCCATTTGATAGCACTTGTTGACAATGGTAAGGTAGTGTAGGCTAAGTTCCTCTTGAATGGATACCTTCAGACCATTCATATACCTTGCTAATTTTTCTTCTTCATCTTCTACCACATTTGTCTTCATACATAGTTTTAGGAACTCCTCAGTGTTAGAGCCTACATCAATGTATTTTTTTTTTAAACTTTTCTTCCTCGTATGGATTTGTACCCCGTAATCTTCAAGTACATATGTCTCTTTGATTAGGGCTATCATCCTATTCCATGAATTTATCATGCTCTTCCCATTCTTCACCCTCTCTATTTGGATGAAGTTCCACCAAGTTAGGTCTACTTCCTTCACTTGGATCTTTCCATCTTCACCCTTTATATCTCAGGGATGTCCTCACATTCAAATAATTTTGTCAAGGCCTCTATCCAATCCAAGGAAAAATCTACATTCATCTTACCATTGAAAACTGGCAAGTCTATCTTCTCCTCCATGGTCCTTCTTCCCACAGACTTTAATGCATCAATGAGAGGTCTTTGCTCTACAGGGATGTTCTACTCAGAGGTGTCTTCCTCCTCTTCACTCCCTTCTTCACCACCAAACTCATCCTCCTTATCCTTATCCAAATTCTTCTCAAGTTCTTAGAGCCTCTTGGTTAAGGCTAGATTTTCTACCCTTTGTTCTCTCACCATCTTTGCTAATTCACTATTTGTGATCCTTTTAGGGATCTCTTCATCCTCAAGAGTAGACATAGCTCTGATACCACTTGATGCAAAATGGGCAGAAAGAAGCTTGTAATAGTGAATGATGTTTAAGGGATTAGTCCCTTATGCACCAAATTTATGGAGTAAAGTGCCCTACATTTATCACAAGTGTAGCTATGACAAGGAATAAGGTTATCAGAACCTTGAAACCCCAAGGGAAACCTAATCACTAGGTTCTATCAAGTCCTAAAGACCAATAAATAATATTGGCTATGAGATACTCTTAACCCAATTTATGAACAAACCCCATGAAATGACTAGTAGGACTAGGGGTGACCTATGCTCATGGATCTGGCCTATTTAGGTCCTATACAATTATTTCCAATGGTTCTTTCACTTAAAAGTAACCTATACAACATAGTTGCTTCAGAAATCCAAAACTAGGCTTGTAGCCCTTCACAGGAGAGATTTTGATCCTAGACCAAAATACTTCCATACAATGTATCAAAAAAGTTGGAGAGTCATATACCCTTTTTAACTTTAGGGATCATATCCAAGAACCAAGATGTGAAACTGAAAGGGGAATAAGAAAAAACCTAATCTAGGCAAGGCTAATAGGCCTAATTAGGTCTACAATTGCACTACAAGTGCTATTTCTTCCAAACCAATGAAAAAACCAATTATGGGAACATGTAAGGGCATATATAAGGACCTTAAATCCTGAATTTTAGGTCTTGGTGAATCCCCAACAAAGAGTTATGCTAACTATACTTACTCGCTTGTAGTTGCACAAATAGGGATGTACACCTAGGGCATCATGGAAAATTCATCTCCCTACAAGTTACCACCTCTAACCTCCATAATTTGAAATTACATAGGAAAAAATTGAAGATGACCAAGGGGCATCAAATTCCCAAGGTGGAATTGATTAGAATACATAGAACCAATTGAAACACTGGTTTTAGGCCTACAATCTAGGTAGTCAAACAAAAACTTTGATAACTCTCAGACCAGAATTGATCAAAACATGAAATCAATTGAAAATGAAAGTTGATTCATAGAGAAATATTTTGGCTCTAGAAGTTCATGCCCTCCTATTCGTACTAGTCTGTACACTCCAATTGTTCTCGAGATTTGCAGAGAACTGGTTATGTTTTTATTGATTCAAAATGCCAAATTACATAATGTTACCTTCCACCCACCTGGTAGGGCTTATGAAGGCCTCCCCCATTATTTACAAACTTAATTTCAAACTATATGACCATTGGGGGGTTTTTTACAACTTTTCACAAAAGTTGTCAACTTTTTTACAACTTTTTAGCAACTTTTTCTATTCTAGGTGACCAAGATTGGTCCATAGCTAACTCTAATGATCCAACATGGATCCAAACAATTAAAAAATGAAAATAGAAAAATCCTAATATTTTAGGTTTTTTGACCATCTTTGACCATAGTTGACCAAGGGCTTATAATTGTGCCAATCTTGGAACTAGGTCTTACATTTTGGTCTAGATTCCTAAATGATATATCTAACTTAATCTAGATGTTCCTAGGACTTTGATGAATCATCATTTATTGTGGGTGCTCCTACACTAGTGGAATATCTAAATAATTTTTTATCAAGTTCCAGTTAGATGTAATGGACCAGGGGACTGCTAGTACCTTTCATTCTATTTAGAGGGAATAAGTTTTAGTTGAGGCACAAGACAATGCACATGATGATAATCCATGGCTCCCAAGGGAAAATTCCACCTAGGCTATTGGGTGGGAATAGTTTTAAATGATAATTAAATGATCTCTAATGTAATTATGAAATGATCTCATAAGAAAGAACAATATATTGTGAATAGTATAGTTTATAGATAAGAAATTGATTTAGCACTCCCCCAATTTTGTAATTATATATGTTATGGGGGTTGTGTATAAATAATACTGGATCCAAGTGCTTATTTTTATATTTTGATAAACTATCTTAATAGAAAAAAAGTATTTAAAGGGAATTAATATAAGGAGTGATAGAATGGTTGGATAGAATGAACCTTAGTTTAATAATAACTTGAATAGGTAGCCCAGATTGTAGAACTGCCCTTATAATACTCAATGGAAAGATGGAAACCTTGTGTAGCCACCCCAAAGAAGTAACACT
Source organism: Chamaecyparis obtusa (assembly GCA_027943335.1). Taxonomy (NCBI): domain Eukaryota; kingdom Viridiplantae; phylum Streptophyta; class Pinopsida; order Cupressales; family Cupressaceae; genus Chamaecyparis; species Chamaecyparis obtusa. The sequence continues at coordinate 530,601 of BSBK01002925.1, read as the reverse complement.
AATGGTTAAGTGATATTAGATCCATTGTATAAATATAGTATTAATATAGATGAGGAGTCACCATGGCATATTTCTTTCCGTTCACCCCATGTATCAAAGTTTCATTTAGTTGCACAATCATTTTTTGCTAGTGAGGAGATTGGTGAGGAACCAAAGGATTCAAAGGTGAGAAATGATGATATTATTTACAACATGATAGACTCTTTCTTAAATGAAGAAAGTGATATATTGTATTTTGAATCACAAGAAGTGGATAGAAATGTACAAAGAATGTGGGGTGAATCTTATCATCAGTAGGTTTTTTCTGATAATGAGGATTACCTTGATAATCAAAGGTGTAGTATTGAGCATGGTGCTGACATGGTGAGCTTAAAAAGACTATATAATAAATAAATAGAAAAAATAATGGATACCATGGTTGCTCAAGTTAAAAGAAACTACAATTTAAGAAATAGAACATTAGGAAAAAATGATGGTAAGCATGCTGGTTTGTTTATTAAAGAGAAAAATGATAAGGGTAATGCTTCCATGAATGAGAAACAAGATTTTTTTGTTAGAATAAAATAGGTTAAAGGAAAGAAATGGTAACCAAAGAGGGTTGAGCTTTTTCAGCACTAAAGCCATAGTTTGTAAAGAAAAGGATATAGAGTTTGGTAAAAGTGGTGCACATACTCAAAAGGACTAAGAATGTTGGATATTGCTAATGCATGGGTGGTGATTAAGATATTTAATATGTTCAATTACTATGTTACTAAATGGGCACTCATACTATTGTCATTTGTGTTTTGTCATTGATGTCAACATATGCTTGTATGAAGAAACTAGACTGGTAATCACAGTGTACTGAGGGTGTACAAAATTTTTAGATGTCATGAAGTTAGATGAGAGTTAAAATGGATGTTGTGATCTTATATTTGAGATTTCATCATTAATGGATGCATATTAAGGAAGATACAACTATTTTGGTAAAGACTAGTCACTGGACTGTGACAGTGAGAATTGACAGAGTTAGTCTCTGAGTTTTTTATATAGATATTAGAGGGATTGGATTCAAGGTATGAGATATTGAAGGATGATAGAAGAGGTAATAACATATGTTCATTGGTTAGTGCAAGGTACAAAATGATTGGTGATGTCATCTATGATGTGTGCTTTGGCGATGGCTTATTCTGAAGGTGACTCAGGAAGAGAAGTGTGTGTTTTTTTTTGACAAGCATAATTCAAGGATGTCAGTCCTAAATTTCTGTAATATAATCATTGTAAAATTGTTTTAGATACCATGTGTATCTTAGCAAGGGCTCATGTAATTATTTTTAATTAGGAAATCCTTATGGGCCGACCTGATCTTGGTAAAAAGTAATAAGGTATAAATGTAAGGTCTTTTGTTTGGAAAAGACATGGATGTATATAAGTGATAGAAGAAGGTTGTGAACTTGTGTCTATTTTATGTAGAGAAGATGAGTGTTGGTGGACTTCATTGGAAATGATCAAGCAAAGATAGTTGCTGGAAAATAGTTCAAAAGATTGTGTCTTTCTTCATATACACTTTTTTGCGAACTAGTAAGTTTAGAAGGTGGACTTAACCTTCTTTGGGCAGTGAGCCCACCTTTTTGTTTTTGACTCCTAATAGGGTCTATCATCTAACAAGGACTGTGTACTATAATGTTGTAACAAGCTCCTAATAGGGCTATATCTTCTAACAAGGATTACTATACTCTCAGTACATCATTAGTGGGTGCTAATTTCCACCTGGGTTTTTACCTTTTAAAAGGTTTTCCCCATAACCAAAATATTATGTTGTTTTATTGGTGTTCATTGGATCTGATATTGATAAGCTTCAAGTTTAAAGTTTAATATTCTTTCATACAACTAATTCACCCCCCCCTCTTAGTTGTATTGTGGACTATTAATCCTAACAATTGGCATCAGAGCTTGTGGTCCTTGAAGAGAAACCTTAATAGCTTGAGGTGATGTTGGAAAATGGCATTCTATAGGAAGGATAGTCCTAAGTTTGATCCTGAAAACTTTGAGAGTTGGAAAAACAAGATGCAAACACTTTTTCTATGCTTGGGCATAGACTACTAGATTTTTTGTGAAAAAGAAGGAAACTTTGAAGGTTGAGAATGACTTAGAGTCAGCTATCAATGATGAAAAGAAACTATTTTCATGCAATATGGTCACAAGAGAAGCATTGATCAGCACACTATCTGAGGGTGAGTTTACTAAAATTAAAGATCTAGATTTGGCACATGATATTTGGAACAGATTGGAGGCACTCTATAAAGGAGACAAATATACCAAACAAGTGAAGTTACAAAATTGGAAGACAAAGATGGAGAAGCTGCAAATGAATGAAGATGAAAGAATTAGAGCCTATGTTCAAAGGGTTACAAAATATGTAGTTGGAATCATAAATTTTGGAGGTACTTATAATGAAGAAGAAGTCATTGCAAAGATTCTCAGATCTCTAATCCTACTTACAAATTCAAGAAACTATACCCCTGACTCCAAACTTTAATAGAGAGATGTTGATCACAAAGTTAACCACTTTTGAAGCTATGGAATTGGGAGAAGCTGCTCCTAAAGTTGAATCTCCTTTTAGGGCATCTACACATAAGAAAGCATCTGCACTTCCAAGCACAAGTAAAGAAGATCTGAGAGAAGAGCTTGGTGAGTATGTTGAGGAATGGGAAAAGATAATGGAAGAAGAAAAGAAGATGGGAGAACTTGTTGCACTAATCACCAGAAGAGAGAAAAGGGGTAAGGGAAAATTTGAAGGAAAATTACCTTTGAAATGTTTTTCATGCAATAAGGTAGGTCATTTTTCATTAAAATGTCCTACAAGAATTCCTAAGTATAAATCAGACTATGCAAGGATTAGAAGAGATAAATAATGTTATTATGCTAGTGAAGGAATCTCTAATGATGATGATGATGATTTAGACAATGAAGAGATTAGATTTGTCACTATTAAAGATGAACCTATTCATGAGGAAAAAGCCTTAGTATCTCATGTTGACAAGAAAACTGAATGGATAATTGACAGTGGATGTTCTCATCACATGACTGGTGATAAGAATAAATTTGTTAAATTAGTAAATTATGATGGACGTTTTGTAAGGTTTGGGGATAATCTCCCAAAATCCATCATAGGAGTAGGATCCATCACTCTGGATGGAAAGACCAATATAGACAATGTACTACTTGTTGAAGGACTAAAACACAACTTTTTGAGTGTTGGGTAGTTAATGGATAAAAACTTTCAGTTAAGTTTTACTGATGGTAAGTGCTCTATCAGAAGCAAGGAAAACAGGTTGCTACCGGATCAAAATCTAGAGGTAATGTATTTGAACTAAACACATTTGAAGCCTCTTTTTTTGTTGCAAAGGTAGATGATAGCTAGTTATGGCATAGAAGATTTTGTGATATTAACTTTGATAATATTATGAAAGCAAGCATGGCCAATGCAGTAAGAGATCTGCCAAAGATTGTGAAACCTTCAAACACTATATGCAAAGAATGTGTTATGGGAAAGAAAACCAAAAATAGTCATAAAAGAAAAATATTTACATCAAAAGGGAAGTTGGATTTGGTACATAAAGATCTATGTGGGTCCACAAGAACAAAGTCATACTATGGTGAAAGGTATTTCATACTCTTTGTTGATGAATTTTCTAGAATGATGTGGGTTACTTATGTGAGAGAGAAATCATAACCATTTGACAAATTCAAGTTGTTTAAAGAAAAAGTAGAGAATGAATCTAGACTGCAAATAACTCAGAATGAGAATGGTATTTTCATTTCTTAGACCAAGTATCTCAAAGAATTACATAATAAATTCAATATGGAAGATTGTAAACTGGTAGGAACACCTATGGTGATTGGAAACAAGCTAACAATTGATGATGAATCAAAATGTTTTTTTCAGACTCTGTATAGATCAATGGTTGGAGGGCTACAATATCTAACTCACACCTGACCAGATATTGCTAATGCTATTGGAATTATTGCTAGATATCAGACAGAACCCAAAGAGACTCATCTAGCTACTGTGAAAAGGATACTAAGGTATCTTAGAGGAACCATAGACTATGGTTTATGGTATGATAGAAATGATAGCTTTGAACTTCATGCTTATATTGATGCTAATTGGGTAGGGAATATTGATGACAGAAATAGTACAAGTGGTGGTGCATTTTTCCTTGGGAAAAAGTTGGTCTCTTGGCTAAGTAAGAAACAAGATTGTATAGCACAATCTAGTGCTGAATAAGAATATGTTGTTGCTGCTATAAATTGCACTCAAATTGTTTGGATGAAACAAATGTTGATGGACATTGCAATAACTTTTAATGAGCCCATGTTTATCCATTGCGATAACACCAGTATAGTAAACATGTCAAAGAATTCGGTTATGCACTCTAAAAATAAACACATTTCTATCAAATATCACTTCTTAAGAGACAAGGCGGCAGAAAAAGAAATCAAGCTTGAATATATCAATAAAAAAGAGCATATTGCAGACATTTTCAAAAATCCACTACCAAAAGACACCTTCAAATATCTCAGAGGTATGTTAGGGGTTTAGGCCTCTCCTAGTCAAAACTAAATGATGCAGAGATGCATCAGTCTAGAAGTGCTCAGAGCCTCATCATTTTTTGGACTGGATGTAGGGATCTACTCCTCATGGGGAGTGATCATGGAAGAAAGTTTATTTGTGAAGGAAGATGGCACCCTTTTCCATTTTTGTCAAAGGAGGAGTAATGTTATGAGAAAATCCTCACTGTTTGGGGAGGTTGTTCAGTTGAAGGACTTTTGGGTTGATACAACTTTGGGAAAAGATTTTCCCATATGTTGACATCAATGCCAAAGGGAGAGATTGTTGGATATTGCTAATGCATGGGTGGTGATTAAGACATTTAATATGTTTAATCACTATGTTACTAAATGGGCACTCATACTATTGTCATTTGTGTTTTTTCACTGATGTCAATATATGCTTGTATGAAGAAACTAGACTGGTAATCACATTATACAGAGGGTGTACAGATGTTTCAGATGCTGCAAAGTCAAATGAGAGTTCAAATGGATTTTTTGATCTTATATCTAAGATCACATCATTAATGGATGCATATTAAGGAAGATACAATTGTTTTGGTAAAGACTGGTCACTGGACTGTGACAGTGAGAATTGAGAAAGTTAGTCTCTGAGTTTTTTATATAGATATTAGAGGGATTGGATTCAAGGTATGTGATCTTGAAGGATGATAGAAGAGGTACTGATAGATGTTCATTGGTTAGCACAAGGTACAAAATGATTGGTGATGTCATCTATGACGTATGCTTTGGTGATGGCTTATTCTGAAGCTGACTCAAGAAGTGAAGCATTTGTTTTGTTTGACAAGAATAATTCAAGGATGTCGATCCTAAATTGCTGTAATATAATCATTGTAAAATTGTTTTAGATATCATGTGTATCTTAGCAAGGGCTCATGTAATTATTTATAATTAGGAAAGCCTTATGGGCTGACCTGATCTTGGTAAAAAGTAATAAGGTATAAATGTAAGGTCTTTTATTTGGAAAAGACATGGATGTATATAAGTGATAGAAGAAGGTTGCAAACTTGTGTCTGTTGTATGTAGAGAACAGGATTGTTGGTGGACTTCATTGGAATTGATCAACAAAAGATAGTTGCTGGAAAACAGTACAAAAGATTGTGTATTTCTTCATATACACTTACTAGTGAGTTCAAAAGGTGGACTTAACCTTCTTTGGGTAGTGAGCCCCCCTTTTTGTTTTTGACTCCTAATAGGGTTTGTCCTCTAACAAGGATTGTGTATTGTAATGTTGTAACAAGCTCCTAATAGGGCTATATCTTCTAACAAGGATTACTATACTCTTAGTACATCATTAGTGGGTGCTAATTCCCACTGGGGTTTTTACCTTTAACAAGGTTTCCCCGTAACCAAAATATTGTGTTGTTTTGTTGGTTTTCATTGGATTTGATATTGATAATCTTCAATTTTAAAGTTTAATATTATTTCATACAACTGATTCACCCCCCCTCTCAGTTGTATTATGGACTATTAATCCTAACAAAGAGAAGAACATAGCTATTCAAGACATTAAAGTAGACAAGGAAAAGGAGTTACCAGGTATGCAATTTGAAGTCCCAAATTATACACCTATTAATATGTTGCAATTAATTTCACAAATCACTATTAAGGTTCCTTTGTTAGAAATGATGAGGATAGAGGAACATAAGAGTAAAACTATGGTGTGGTTAGATAGTGTTTCTCCTACTAAATTTAATCTAGCAAGTGAGCCTGGTTTAAAGGGTGAGGAGTTAAATAAAAGAAATAAGGAAGTAGAAGGAATTACCTCTCAAATTCCTTAGATATTTTTAGACCATACTATGAATTATTATTTGGACGATATTGATCCCTTTTTCTCAGTGTTTTTATAAATAGTAAAACTATAAAAATTTGCATGATTGACTCTGGTGCTTCAAATAGTGTAATTCCATATAAGATCATGGAATCTTTAGGTTTGAAGGTTGATATTGTCTAGGATAGGTGTTTTTCTCTAGAATCTAGGGAGGTGCCTATTATCGACACCATTAAGGCCTTACCATATAAATTGGTTGCATTTCCAAAAAAGGATTTCAGTATGAGTGTGTTGGTTGGGGTTATTCCTCCTCATTATGGAATGTTGTTTTCCATATAATGGAGTCTAGCCATGGGGGAAATTTTTTAATGTGACTTATCTTTTTCCACTTTTATTATTAATAATAAGCATGTGAAAATTGAAAGAGAATGGAGGGTATTACACATGATTGAGAAAAATATAGATGATGACATGACTTTCTTTATGGACACTGATATATATATGATTTTAAAGATGAGGAAATGATTTTAGATGGAGAAAGGAAGCCTATTCTATTGAAAAAAAATATTGAAAAAAAATTTGATAATAGTGAGATGTGGACTATGTACTTAAATGGTGTTAGTTCAAAAGAAGGGTCAGGTGCAAGAGTCCTATTGGTCTCACCTAATGGGGGGACCTATAAATTCTCATTTACTCTAAGTTTCAATTGCAAAAATAATGTGACAAAGTATGATGCCTTGTTTCTTGTTCTATGATTAGAAGAAGATCATGAGATTAAGTGTCTCGGGGTCATTCGGGATTCAGAGTTAGTAATTTATTAAATCAAGGAAAAGTATGCATCTAAGAATAAGAGATTAAAGAAATATAGAAATGTAGTATGGGATGAAATTGAGGATTTCAATGAATTTGGAATATATTGTATGGATAGAAGTAACAAAACAATGGTTGACCTTTTAGCCAATATTTCTCTAAGGCTCAAAGACATAACCTTTACAAGGATTTCTAAAGTAGAAGTCCAATCTAGGTCATCCATCCCTCATAATATTGAAAATTGGCAGATTTTTAATGACAACCAGGATACTATAAAGTTCCTAAATTGTGATGACAAGTATTTTGGTCAAGAAATTTATTTTAATGCTTGTGTTGAGACAACCGATGGGAAAGAGACTATTTTTGGCAATGAATTAATCTAATTAAAAACTAATAAGGTACCGAGGGGCCTTGTAGCACTTGAGAAGATATTTGATAATCAAGATAGGGTAAGAAATGTTGTGGCCACAATAGACCCCAATGATTTAGATGAAGTTAACTTGGGAACACAAGAAACACTGAATAAAGTTTACATTGGAAAGCTTTTGTCATGAAAAATAAAAATTAAACTCATTGCCTTACTTAGAAAATAAAAGCATGTTTCTTCATAGTCATATGATGACATAAATGCATACAAGAAAGATCTATTCCATTTTATCATTTCATTGAGGAAGAATTCTAAGCCTTTTAGGAAAAAGAAAAGACCAATTAATGCAACCCTTGCACCTAAAATGCAGGAGGAACTAATGAAACTCTGGGATGTAGGAATCATTAAACCTATCATACACTCATCATAGGTTTCTAATTTGGTACTAGTAAGAAAGAAAAATGGAGATATTAGATTATGTGTGGATTTTATAAACTTAAGCATTTCTTCATTAAAGGACAATTATGGACTCCCTAACATGGAGCCAATGCTACAAAGGGTTCTGATCTTTTGTTTATGATGGATGGTTTATCAGGTTATAACTAGGTGATGGTTAAAGAATCCAAACAATACAAAATTGTATTCACCACACCTTGGGGGACATATGTCGATGTAAGGATGCTTTTCAATTTAACAAATGCTAGTACAATTTTTTAAAGGGCCATGGATGTAGCTTTTAAAAAATTCATTCATGATTTATTAGTAGTTTATCAAGATCATTTAACTTCTTACTCAAAGAAGGAGGAACAACATTGTGGAAATGTGGAAAGGATTTTTGTGAGAGCCTTGGAATATGGAGTGTTGTTAAATTGAAAGAAATGTGCTTTTGGGGTTATAGAGGAGAGGTTGTTAGGGAATTTAGATTCAAAAGATGGGGTAAGAATTGACCCTGAGAGAGTGGAGGCCATTGATAAAATAAAACTACCAAAGAATGTGAAGGGAATTAATTCATTCTTTGGATAGGTCAATTTCTTGAGAATATTTGTGACTAATTTTGCAGAAATTAGGAGGCCCATGTATAGGATGTTAGAAAAGGGTGCTCTAATAATTTGGGGAGGAAAATCAATGGTTTCTTTTCATGACATTAAAAGAGCTATTCAAGATGTCCGAGTTTTTAAGGCCCTTGATTATACTAAAATTATGCTGATTTTTTTCTTTTGCATCCTTCCACACAATTGATGCGGTGTTGTTACCAAAAAATAGTGACAAATTTGAGAAAACATTTTCATTCTTTAGAAAATCTTTACAGGTTATGGAATTGAAGTATGTGTAAGTTAAAATAAATCCTATGCATTGGTAAAAAAGGTCAAGGATTTTAGATGTTACCTTGTGGGAGCTACTGTTGTGGCTTATGTGCCTAGTGCTACTATTAAGGATATTTTTTCTCAATAGGAGGTTTCATGGAGAAGATGCATATGGATTGATAGGACGTAGGAGTTCAATATTGACATTCAAATCACTAAACTGGTTAGAGGCCAGGGATTAGAAAAATTAATGGCTAGTAGAAATCTTGATGCAAATCAAATTATTAGGTTGAGGAAGAACACATGCCTTGTCTTTGTAATAGGGATCAATGTGATTGGTACAAAGATATCATATTTTATTACAAAATATGAGATTTCCACCAGGGATGGATGAAAGTAAAAGAAGAACTCTAAAGTTTCATGCCATAAAATATATTATAATAATGGGTGAACTATGCGGAGAGATATTAATAGAGTCCTATTGAAATATGTAGATGAATCCCAAGCTACAAAGGTGCTAGAGGAAATGCATAGAGGTATTTTGGGTGGACATTACATGGAAAAAATGTCTTCTCATAAGGTTTTAAGAGAAGATTCTTGTGACATACACTTTTTAGAGATGCACACAAATTGGTTAGAAAGTGTGATGCATGTCAGAGGTTTTTTTGGTAAATTGAAATTTTTAGGGAACTTTCCTTTAAAACCTATTGAAGTACAAACTTCTTTCCAATAGTGGGGGTTGGACTTTGTGGGGGAAATATTGCACAAATAAAATAGTGGTAATTCATGGATTTTGATTGCAATGGATTATTTCACTAAGTGGATGGAAGAAAACCCAAATAAGAAGGAAACTAACAAGGTGGTGTCATATTTTTTGTTAAACAACATTATTACTAGATTTGGATGTCTAGAGAATATTTTTTCTGACAATACAATGTGTTGTAGGTCTAAGGAATACCATGATTTTTTTGGTAGGTTTTCCATCCAAACATCATAATACTCACCTTATCACCCATAGGGAAATGGATAGGCAAAATCAAGAAATAAAAACTTGTTAAAAATAATCAAGAGAATTTTAGACACAAATGGAGGAACTAGGGATTCAAAATTGCCACTAGTAGTTTGGGTGGATAGAGTAACTATAAAAACACAATTGGTTGTGCACCCTTTGATTTAGTATATGGAATCCATGCCCATTATCCACAAAACAACGTGATGTAAATGTATAATTTCATCCTAATTTATGATGAAGATATTGAGGATGACATGCAGTTAAGATTGAATGACATCATAGAATTAGATCAAGGAAGAAGATAAGATAATGATAGAAATGTCAAGCTCTAATTAAAGGTTAAGTATTTGTATGAAAAGAGGATAGTTGAAATGAATTTACATATTGATGAACTACAAATGATTGAAACTTGAATGACTTGAAGATCAATGATTAGAGATCACCGAGTTATTGAACTGATATGTAAGATAATTAAATTAGACATTATGTTTTCATTGATGTCAAATAGTTTTGACATTACTTATGATGTTAGTTACAAATATCTAAACATCTGTAAAAGGGACAAGGGATGAAGAACTAAGATAGCTACACAAGGAAGATGGATATGACAGATGAGGATAAGGAAAGCTTTAGGTAACTTATTGATGAGTCTATGATATCATACCATTCAATTGATTATGTTGCATTAATCTATTATGGAGTAGGAAGAAAAATTGCACAAGGAAATGTGGCTGGTAAATGAAGCACTTCACTATAAACTGAGCCAATGTAGTGTATACTGAGTGACAGTATTAACTAAGCTTGTATCCACCAATGAATTTCTTTGTTAACTGGGTATGGATAAAATAATTTGTTAGGAAGGGGAACACTGAGAGGGGGGGAGGGGGTGAATCAGTGTTCACTATATTTCATCATTTTGCTTAATCACAAACTAAACTTAAATACTTAAGTACTTAAATGAACATCCACATAAACATGAAACATGAAATCAACACATAACACCTATATGGTTATGAGGAAACCCAAATAGGTAGAAACCCCGGTGGGAATTGACACCCACTAATATTCTATGCTAGTGTTTTATGATCCTTGTTAGAAGATCCTTAACCATGTTAGGAGTTAGTTTACAATATGTTTAGTATAGTAGACCTTGTCAAGGGTCGGAACCTATTAGGAGTCTTTTACAATAAACCCTATTAGGGGCATGGACTCACTATCCTAGAGCTCACTACTCAAGTGGTGAAGGCTGCAACCTTCTGATCTCAGATACACACTATATCTACTGGATGAACTGTCATTGTAACACTACTTGTCTGATTAGTTCCTTTGATGCACTGATGCTTTGACCTCTTGCAAAGGTCTAATACATCTTATAGTCTCTTTGCACACTTATTGTTTTCTTATCTCAACTCTATATCAACTTCCTTCTAATTATAATGGGCAAATCTCATATTTATATATGCATACAAAACAAATAACTAGGTCGGCCCTTTAACCGATTACATACAACACTTCCAATTGAATTGGCTCAAGTGTATTTACAAAAAAAAATATTTAAATTTTGGAAACCTAATTACAATAGGTGCATAGCCTTTACATCATTAGAATATAATCACAAATCAAAATACTAACAGTCGGTTACTTACTCTGTTCTTCTCTGGCACACACTGGCTATGTAACTTCAACTATCTATAACTTTCTCATACTTGCATATCTAATCATGTGCTCATAGGCTAAGCATGAATATAGTCTAACCAACTTATCTTCTAGGGTGCATACCATAACTTAGTTCCATGCACATGCACTGATTCTCTGAGCTTTAGGTACTCTGTACACTATCCAATCTTCAACACTTAGCCAATTTATGATCTTCTCATCAAGTGCGCTAACTACAAAACACTATATGACTTTGTTGCCATAATGAAAACACTATACTAATTCATATACACCAGAGTAGTCAACTTTCCAATAATCTCCCCCTTTGTCATTGATGGCAACAAAGGAATATGACAAAGTTGCTAACTATCCCTTAATACAAAAAACTTTTCTCATATCTCCCTTATACATAAACTTCTATCTTATATCTCCCTTATACATATCTATAACCCATAATCTATACATACTCCCCCTTTGACATTAATGAAAAAGGTGCTTCAAAACTGTATTGACAAATACTTACTATGAGAGAATATCTGGATATACTATGTGCAGGTTTTGGATCTCCTTCCTCCAAAATATGATCAATGAATTAACAATCTGGAGATGGGCACATAGTGCATACTATAGATTTGCCATCTTCTCCAAATATGTGCTGGGACCATGATCATATGTCACCACGGTGGTGTCTATCTCCTTGATATTCTGATTGAGTATACCTAGTGAGGGTGCAAGACCATTCCTTAGCTGAGTCTGCCTAGCCCTTATCTTGGACATCTCCTTTTGTGCCTTCTCAGTCTTGTCAATTTGACCTTGATATACATTGTTGCACATATTTACATTAGTTAATTGGTCTTTCACTAATTTATTTACTTTCTCTATCATAGCTTTTGCCTCTTGTATCTTCTTGAAATGGGCATTAGTTAACTTGTCCTGATCCATATAGTCAGAAATTATTTTCCTTCCTTTTTCTACAAACTCTTTCAAAGTTTCTTGTACAACTTTGAGTGAAATGAGGTCAAGTGAGAATTTATTGACCAATTCACTTAGCCTTTTATATATATACTTCTCCTTTGCAAGTAATGATGCTGATTTTTCCAAGCTAGAGAAATTAATCTTGAACTACGAAATAACTATACTGACATCATCAAAAAAGTGTACCTTGAATACTTTCTTGTCTACTGATAAAAAGTTGTTTAAGATGTTCACTAATTCTATAAGGAGGGGATTCCACATTACCTATTTCTCCTTGGCTTTCTCCATAGCTAAGACACTAAACTTGATCAGGTCTTCTTCTCCCCATGAATCCAAACTAGTTGTATCAGGTGTCAAACTTGACAACAATGCTTCTGAGGGAGTGATAGGAGTGCTATCCATCACTTCTTGTTTTACCTTGATTATTTCAACTGATGATTCATCTTTTTTCTCACTTCCTTTTACCTCTTCTTCTCCCTTTTTTTTTTTAGCTTCTTTTTCTTCTTCTTTCTTTTCTTCCATCTTTTCTTTCTCATCTGTTATATCCTCAATCAATACTTCTTCTTGTTGATTGGGAGGAGTGTTACTACATAAGTTTTGAACCTCTTGAGGGCTTACAAATGCATCTTCAAACTTTTCCAGATCCATGTCTATGGCTGCCATAGTAAATTTTACATTATTAATAAAGATTGAATCATCTTTGGGTGTCTCTGTCATGGGCGTAGACTTCTCTGCCTCTATCGATGTATATGTTGGGTATATTTTACCTTTTCTGAGGTATTTTCTTTTGGTCCTATTTCAATGTATTGGCTTAGAAAATGTCTAGTTTAGGGTTTAGAATTCCTAAAATTTTGTTGAAATTGCATTGTAAAACCCTTGCCTTAGACATTTTTCTTAGAAATGGTTAATTCTCTGGTTAGCCTTGAGTGAGTCCTAGTCTTCATATTTTCTTGCTACTTTTTGGGTCACTTAAGTTTTCCTTTCTAGATGTGGTTTTTTCCTAGTCTTTGCTAAGTCACACAATGTATTTCTCTATCCTTAAGTCTTCTAGAAAATTGGCAACTATGGTGAGTCCTTTGGTTAAGTTTTCTTTAGTTGCTAAATCTCTTGATTCATATCACAGTTAAGTTTTCATCCAGTGATCCAGGGATTGTGTAATCTCCTTTTCACTTGATATCTAGTGGTTTCTCAAAATTATTTGGCAACTTGGTGAGGCAGTTATCTCTTTTTCTTTACATTAGGCGGCTAGGTTCAAGATTTTCTAGTGATCTAGTGAATGTCGTTGATTGTCTCTTCATCCATTAGTCATGTTTTAATCTTACAAAACTAGGTCCTACACCATATTATCCAGTGATTTGGTGACTGAGTCTTGTTCTTTTGATCTCTTAGTTTGGCAGCTTTGACAAATAAATTTGGAAAAGGTTAGAATTTTTCTCGTTGCTTAATCTCAGGAAAGGATGGTGGTGCCCTAAGTTATTTAGCAATTAATTGAGTGAAGTGTTTGCAGGATCTTAGAATTAGTTAGTGAAGCTCCAAAGTATTCAGCAACTTGTCAAGCAATGAAAATTTAAGGGATCAATGATGGTCCCTGATTCTCATAATAAAAGGTGATGGTCAAAATCTTTTGGCAATTTAGCAACAGCCTCTGATTGTGTTCAAGATCCATGATCAGAGCATAATCTCAGGAAGTAACCTATGGTATGAAAAGAATTTAGCGAGCTGGAGATAGATGTCATTCAATCATTCTCAAAGCCTGACTATGGTTAAGTATTTATTTATGAGAATGTGAGATAACCTTGTTTTTTGAATCGTGAAATGAAGTTGGAGTTAAGCTAGGCTTTCTGAGATTAAGGGATTTCACTGTTCGTCGATAATCCAGATATGACCATGGTTAAGTGTTATGGGTTTGTAGATCCTTTAGTTCACTAGTTCTCTAGATGAACGTTGAGTTAAGAAAATGATTTTGAGAATTGGCGAAGTCTTTAGTCACTGAATCTCTGAGTTGGGCGGGGCTTAGTGTGAGTTTTAAAAGATTTCCCTTAGACTGTTGATCATCTCTATGATAAACAGTGGTGGCAAAATCTCAAAGTAAAGACATGATTTAAGAAATCATTCTGAGATTCTGTGAATGGCTTGGTCACTGGATCTCCAAACTTAACTATGGGTTAGCATTTCTTTTGGAGATCATGAGTTTCCTTTGTTCACTGGATCTCCAAATTGTGTCTGGTTAAGTTTTCATGCCATTAGTTTTATGAGTCATTGCAATGTAGAAAAGGGTACTGTGCCAACCTAGAAAAAAGTAGAAATCCATCCAATCAGGTTTAATGAAGAATTTTGTCATTAATTAAGGGTTTTAATGCAAAAAGCCATGATCATTTCTCTCATGCCCTATTTTTTATTTTTTAAATCATCCTTTCAGCATCAACGCCATGGCTAGCTATGATTTGAAGGTTGGTAGTATGCAAAATTGAATGCAAAAGTGTCTTAGGCTAGATTTGTTACAATTTGGCAATCATACACATGCAATTTTTGAAATATATAATGAGAACCTCATTGCTTTCTTTGCTCGAAGTCATTCTAAAGTTGATTGAGAATTGTTGCCACCAAAGCTGTGGAGGTGAAGGAGTGAGGTTGCCTTATTGTGAGTTTTAAAAGATTTCCCTTAGACTGTTGATCATCTCTATGATCAACGGTGGTCACAAAATCTCAAAGTAAAGACATGAGTTAAGAAATCATTCTGAGATTCTGTGAATGGCTTGGTCACTGGATCTCCAAACTTAACTATGGGTTAGCATTTCTTTTGGAGATCATGAGTTTCCTTTGTTCACTGGATCTCCAAACTGTCTCTGGTTAAGTTTTCATGCCATTAGTTTTATGAGTCATTGCAATGTAGAAAAGGGTACTGTGCCAGCCTAGAAAAAAGTAGAAAGCCATCCAATAAGGTCTAACAAAGAATTCTTTCATTAATTAAGGGTTTTAATGCAAAAAGCCATGATTGTTGCTCTCATGCCCTATTTTTTATTTTTTAAATCATCCTTTCAGCATCGATGCCATGACTAGCTATGATTTGAAGGTTGGTAGTATGTAGAATTGAATGTAGAAGTGACTTAGGCTGGATTTGTTACAATTTGGAAATCATATGCATGCAATTTTTGAAATATATAATTAGAACCTCATTTCTTTCTGTGCTCAAAGTCATTCTGAAGTTGATTGATAATTGTTGGCACCAAAGTTGTGGAGGTGAAGGAGTGAGGTTGCAAAGCTTTGGTATCTTCTTTCTTGATAGAATGAGTCATCCAGAAGAAAGTGTTGGGTCTTCCAATGGAGGTGTGAAGGACCAGAGTAGAGAAGACAAAGGGAAGATGAATTATTCTGATGAGTTTTTCAAGCTACTACCAAGTTCAAACTAGAATAAGAAGGCCATTGACACAGCCTTTGAAGACCTTATGGACAAGTGTAGAGATCCTACCATGCCTTCATGATAAGGTTACACCATCTTCTTGTATTTTTATAATAATAGGCATAAATAAATTCTATTTTGTAATGCTTGGGCTCTAGGGATGGCCAAGTTGATTGTTCCTAATGTTTTCCTTGATGTTGACCTAGTTATTGTGTTAGCAAGGCTTCATGATCCCATTTCAAAAAATATTAGGTGAGAAGACCAATCTATTTTCCTTACCTTAGATAGGGGATCCTTTAGCTCCACCCTTTCCCTTTCTTATCTTATGAGGCCTTAACATCATATGATCCCAGTCTTGAAAGAATCATTGTAGAAGAGGCTAGAGAAATGGTTAAGTGAAGTGGCATGATTTTGACTCCTAGATGGGACTTGACATCTACCTTCATCATAGATCAAATAAAAAAGTAGCCTAAGGGAGTCTTGTCATATGAGGTACAGATTGATGATGTGATCAAGGGAAGTGGCTATGACTCTAAGTCTCAAGAAGTTGCTTTATGGTCTCTAGCTCCAAGAACTTAGAATCCATCTTTGGTGAGCATAGAAGACAAGATGGAGGGAGATAGGATAGTTAGGACCATGCAGAATAATACTGATCTTGAGGTGTCAAAGGTAGTTGTATACTTTGACCACCTTAATGAAGCTAAAACTATCAAGCTTTCAGAGAGATATGATAAGTTGTTTGAAAATTCAATGAAAGTAGCAAAGGATAGGGATTTACAACTCATGATGGTTAAGAAATTGGAGGATGAGGTTGAGGATTTAGAGGTGAAGCTTGAAGAGGCCTCAAAGGTAGTTCCTTTCCCTTCTTTGCAAATTGATTCCCCTCCTCAAATAGATACAAAAATTCTTGATAAGCCTATTGAGGACTTAGAGAAAGTAAGGTTGGATGCATCCTTGGATACTATAACAAATATTGGGTAGTATAGGCAAAGTAGAATAAAGGAGAAGATGTAAGTAGTCCATCAATAAATTTGTCAATTTCACAAGGCTAATGATAAGGTGAATGAGTCACTAATCACTTTTGAGCCACTATATAGTGTATGGTAAGGAAGAAGCTTGTTGTTTGACAAGTTGGATGCTTTGTAGGAAAGTAGGCCCAATATTCTTGAGGTAGTAATAGAAGTATTTGAGAAGATTGGTTTGGTAAGTGCTATCTCAAAAAATTTTAAAGGAAAATCTAACCAAATAAAGGCCAAGCTGGCTATGTTTGATAAGGACTATAGTAAGTAGTTTCCTTCAGTGTATGGTGATAATGGAAATGTAGTCAGTATAGATGAGTGGAAGGCATCAATGGATCAGTTGGTAATTAAATAGGATGCTTTCCTTAATAGTGATAATGCCTTAGACTTGTTAGGGTGCAATAGTATAATTGATAGTTTGTTTAAAGTTGAAGGTGACTGCATACAATTTGTGGTAGAAGCTAAAGCTATAACTGATTCTATGTGGGACCAATAGATCAAGTCACTACAAGAACTATAGGCCTACAATTGGCCATCTGATGATGATTTGGCAGCATGGGACAAAATGACAAAGAGGAAAAAGAAGAAGCCAACTGTCCTAGTGTTGGAAGAAGAAGAAGAATAAAGTACACATGGAACTTGATCCAAAATTTGAGGGAGAGCATGTTTCAAACAAAGGATGATGTAAGTTAGCTTGTAATGGCTATCATCATTCATGTAACAAATTAAGTAACTACTCTAAAATATCTTCAGACAAAGGTGCTATTGGTGTCTTTTTCTTGCAGGACCAAACTTGAATCAAATGGTTGGGCTTGAAACACAGGTTAGGCACTCAAGCTTGACAAGAAAAACAAACCAATTGATGAGGATAGATAGAAATCCTCCTTCTTCTTTGAGGTCCACATTCACTCAGGTGGGTATTGCCTTATCTGCACACTCAAGACACCTCATGACAAACCAAAGGCCTACAGATAGATTAATGTAGAATAGCAATCAATCTCCTATAGGTATCCTATACCCTAATGAAGCCAATATCTCATGCAATAGCCCAACTTGCATGGAATGAGATTGAAAGCTAGAGACCTATCCTAACAATAAGAAAGGGAAAGGGTGGAGCTGAAGGGAAATGATTTTAAAGATGGGTTGAAGGGACCCCTGAGATACCCTAAATCTCTCATAGACTAGTGCCTTATCCATTGGGCCACAGAGTCAAATACCCTATTGCAAAGGACAACTATGAAACAAGAAAGCAATATACTCAATGTGTTGATGCCTCACATCAATCACACACCATGACCAAACCTCAACTTAGTTCCCACCTATGTATTCAAGTATGTTATTACTCATCAAAGGATTTTGACCCTACCCTTAGAAGAGGCTTGTGAATAGAAAATACATTAACCAACATCCAATGGAAGACAAGCATGACCTATCCTTGATATTTCAGCTCATACATACATGAATACTAACCCTGAACTAGTTATCTCTGTGAAGACAACTCCACTTGCAAACACTTGGGCAATGCAAATAGAAAAATCAAACACCCTTGATGTATGATTAATGAATTCAAAGTTCAAATGGAGATAGCTTGGTAGCAGTAAGAATATATTAACTTCTCACACATAAGACAAATCACTTACAATATGCATTATGTTCTCAGAACTAGCAAGGAAAGAAGAACACCCTATATGTAGAGAGAAAGAGAAAATCTATAGGAAAAGGATGCTTCAGCATGGAACCAATTCTCCTCAAAAATTTGTAGAAGAAGGAACCCTTACAAAATTGAACAACCTGCAATTTATACCACTAGATGCCTTAGAATCTTAAATAGGTTAGGATGCAACAAGCTTTGGATAGCTAGGGAAAGGGTTAGGGTTTCAACTACCCAACCAACCCAAAAATATATTAGAATTTATTACAAGGGTAGGAAACCAAGTGATCTCAAAGAAATAGGTCAAAGCCATTCTCCAACAATGATGATTCTCAGAACAGTGTATAGAAGATCACAAATCCACCAAGAGAATAGGTCAAATCAACCACCCTGTAACACTCCTTGAGCCATTCCTTGTTCATTCCTTACATGGTATAGATCCCTACAAATGATCATCACACCCTGGACCACATTGTAATAGCAAACAAATCTAATCAGGCTGCTAAAACATTTAAAACCAGTCCTTCCTGTGACAAAAACTCTCTACAAGTTTGAGTTTGAATCTCAATGGTCACATTCATGGCACCAGAAGCACATCAGTGGTCTACAATCAAATCTCAGCCAACTTTAAAATGCATCCATCTGATCAATCTCCTCTCGTAGGCTTTATGTTTTGACCCTATCCAGACATCTCAGGTTAACTCTGCAATGGTGACGGACAATAGTTTGTCACATGATCGCATAGCATAGAGACGGGCTATGCAAACATGTGACAACCCACCAACACCACAACCGCTACTTGCCCCTAAGCATCAGACCCACCATGTGTATCCACCTCAGCACCTATTGGCTAATGAAAATCACACACATCAGCACCTCCTGGAAAATGGACCCACCGCCTGCAAAAGCCTTACCCTTGCTACAAGATCAGACAGTTGTCTCATGATTGCATAGGGGAGGAATGTTCCTCATGATCACATGGCCACTGTAGATCTCTTCCGCAATGTCACTCCACCAAGAAATACCAGGCCCACCATCACACGACTTCACGACTAAAGAAAAACAAACCGCCAGCCAAGTTACTGAATGCTAAGGCCTTAACCACCAGAATCAAGCGACAAGGAGATAACTAGCAATCACCAGGTCATGGAATGTAGAATTAATCACCAAGTAACTAAACACCATAGAAGATTAGGACCCACATGGATAGGTGGCAAGCGGTCACATGATCGCATGTCAAAAAAGTCTAACATGCGGCCATGCGACAACCAATAAGAATATGCACTTCTGCTTCCTTCTGACACTGGGCCCACATGAAACAAACCCATCAACATCTAATTGGATGGTGGGCACATGATCGCAAGGGGAAATAATATTCCTTGTGATCACATGCTGACCGTAGATCTTAAATCTCTAACATCAGGCCCCGCTGACATGAAATCCAACTCACCGTAGGTAACCAATAGAAAATTGACACATCAGTGCCACCCAGTAGACAGGTCCCACTGCATTGTTAAGCATTCAGTGACTACATGACTAACCGCCCACTGAGTCATGAGATGTTAACAGATAACCACCAACCATTCAGAGATTGTGCGACAACACAATCACTGAGTTGTGAGATGCTAGCCACTAACCTCCAAGCATGAAGAGACTGCGCAACTAACAGTTGCCAAATCACTGAATGTTAGGCACTTAAGTACCAGAAATAGGAGACCTCATGATGACCGCCAGACATTCTAAGATCATGTTACTGAAGAGAAATAGACCACCCACCAAGTCATTGGAGGTTAGGTGCCAACCGCTAGATATGAAGAGATCTCACAACAGCATAGTCACTAGATCGCTGAATAAAGATGTAACCACCCAGAGACCTAGAGAATACGCAACTAACATTTGAAGAACTGGGCCCCACCATCCATCACACCAGCATAGATGGGAATGAAACAAGGAGTGCTGGCAAGAGGAAAGACATCTAAGGTCAAAAACACACAAAGTTTTCAACACAGTGAAAGACTAAAAACACATAGGGTTTTTGATGCCAAAAGATAAGCACACAAAAGCTAGAAAGCACAAGGTCGAAAACAATGTAGGTTTTCACACAAACTGAAAACATCATGGATTTTCAAAAATATTGTGGGTTTTCGACACAAAGGTAGATTTTGAAGACTGTCTCCTACAGAGGTTAGAATTTGAATAACTTTCTAGATTTAGCAATTTAGCATGTGCAATTTGGACCAAAGCAAGGTGACACATTGAAGCACATAGGGTAGGACACACACCAAGAAAATTGCAAGGAAATAGGCCATTTTCAAAATATTTTGCAATGATAGAAAAATGGCCTAACAGTGGCTCTGGTTGGGGATGCATGGCTCTTGCAGGCATGGAAAGGATTCAGATCTTTGGGGGAAGTAGACCACCCATGTGAAAAGCATAGAGACCTCAAAAAACATAGGTAACAAGCTAGGAAGGAAACACACAACAGGAAAGGGAAAGATATTTATAGAATGTACATTTTGTACAAAAAAACCTACAACAACAAACATGAGTCAGTTCTTGCCTCTATCAAAAATCTAATTTTCATTTCTTCCTTCATGTGGCACATCAGGCATTCTATTTTCATCTATCTCCACAGGCTTGTCAACATGTTCAATTAGCAAATCAGGAAGAATAAAGTAACTATCTTCATAGTGCATGTAAAAATTTGCACTCTCTCCATCTTGCTCACTATGAAGAAAAGATTGAGCATGCTAATGATCAGTACCACTATACTGAAACTAATTTTCATCTACTGACTCATGCATGCTATGAATTGGAAACACAAAAGCCTCATACTCTACCTGGAAAAAGGCCTCATTCATATCTTGACTTTGCAATTCCATATGTGTAACCAACTGGACCTCAAATGAATAGTCAGATTCATACCCACAAATGGAAAATGAACACCTTGAGTCAGCTGGATCTAAAACCTCCACATGCTCCTCAAACAAAGGATTAACAACTTCATGCAATACACCTTGTTGAACATCATGACAAAAAATGGGCTGATAATCAAATTCTTCATCATATAAAGCATTAAAAAACACCTTAAAATCAGTAACCATCTCAACCTCATGGAGACTCACAACACATGAAGAAAAATCAGAACCATATGAAGACTCACTGATGTCACACTTAATCATTTCTTCTTTACCTTCATACCTTGGGGATGAATCATCCTCAGCATCTTCACTATCCAAAGAATGTTCACTTCCATCATCACTCTCCTCTTCCCATGTTGCATCTGACTCATATGAAGACACCACACCCTCATTGTCTTCATCACTCTTAACATCAGCACTTAAGGACATGATCCTAAGTGCATTATCAAGCTCAAGGCTATCATCACTAAGTACCCAATCCCTGATACATCCATAATACTCTTCCCACAAAGCATCTGACCAACTGGTTGACTCAGGAAAACAAAGCTCCAAGAATAAACCAATGAACTCAGATTCAGGAAACTCAACATCCTTAGGAAGTTCATCATACACTTTACAAAATCTATCATAGAACAAGGATATGGATAGATCCTTTCTGTATCCTACTTTTAGCCTTACCAATTTTATCCAATCCCTAAGGATTCCCTATTCTAATAATGCAAGCTCCTCCTCAAGCTTACCCATTACAACTTAATACACTACTTCCATAAGATTTTGTGAAAACACAACTGGAAACTTGAAGTATGCAAACCTCTACTCACACCTTACTCCTTTTCTTAGTGCTAGATCACTCAATAAGCAGACATTTTAGATCTTTGAAAAATATCTAAGAGTTTTGCAGTAGAAGACCTTGTTGACTGGAAGCAGGGCAAATCTAGAGCTCATCTTGAAACTCCATCAAATAACTTTGTCATGTAGAATCACCACCTCCTTGAGAGGAAAATATGTCTTGTGTAGTATCTCTTCCAATCAACCAAAACTCACCAGGATAACATACACTACTTATCAGAAGATGCACTGATCAAACAGAGAAAATCAAAGCCACCACTCACAACTAGGTGAGGAAATATCAGCAAATGCTTTGTTTTTGTATTTGACTCTTTTCTAGAGTCTCCCCAGCATAGTCGCCATTTTGTTGGTTTGTTTTTCTTGTCAAGCTTGAGTGCCTAACCTATGTTTCAAGCCCAACCATTTGATTCAAGTTTGGTCCTGCAAGAAAAAGACACCAACAGGTGTCACTTGTAAAGATGCTAGTAGTTGTGAACTACTTTTTGTTACTGTAATCACTGTCTTTTGGTTTTTACTTTTTGTCTTTAGTGCAAATCATTTTCCTAGCCATCCGAAGATTGTTTCATCCTTTCAAGGATTGCAAGATGGATGTAGGTATATATACAAATTTTTTTCTCTTTTTGAGGGGTGATCAAAATTTTTGTAAAGAAAGACTAAATATAGAATCTTACTTCTTTGAAATTTTGTTGAAATTGTAATGGATATAGCTGAAAATTAATACGAATATATTGAAGTTCTATTGCTATCTCTGGTTGTCTTTATGTATGGATGCTTTGAATTTCTTATGCACTAATTAGTAAGGATCTTTAATGTATTGTTCACAAGGTGAATATAGGGGTTGAGCTTGAGTTTCTCTCAAGGAGATAGTAAACCTTCAGGGAGGTCTCTGGGATTTGAAAATCTATGCATGAATTTGATGGTAGGGTTGGGAATTGGGAGAATGAACTGTTAGGCAATTTATTTGAATTTCAGTATCTTTGTGTTAATAGGATTCTATAGATGTTTTATTTTGAGTCTAGCCCAATGAATAAGGCACTGGTTTAGTTTGATTTACATCTGTTCACCATCATTTTATCAAGAAACTATCTCCATTTACTTTCACTTGTATTTTTATGAGCTGTATTGGCTATGTCAAGTACATAGATCAATTTTTCTATGCTTTGTAGAAGCAATTGAAAGGTAAACTCACCTAAGTTTTACACTCAAAGTGAAGAAGGCTCAAAGCCTTAGTACCTTAGCATTTAAATTGTGCTGGTTGAAGCTGTTGCGAATGCATGAGTCATAAGTTTAGTGAGTTTCTAAATATTTCAGCCATCTGTAGGTTTAAGTGCTAACCAAAATGGTGACTCTACTAGAGATCTTAAATGACAATGTACAGTAGATTTGTGCAATATTGTCTATTGTGTTTATTGTAGACCAGCATAATAATTTGATTCCCACTTGTTTATGGGTGGAGAGTCTAAAATCTGCTTTTACTAGTTGCTAGTATTTGTGAAATTTTGTTATATCTTTCTGTGATACACCATGAGACAGCTGAGATTCACTAGGTCCTATTTCAAGGATCACTGAGAGAGTAATATGGGTGATGAGATCCATACACCTAGTAGAAAATAGCAGTTTAGGAGAGGTCATGTTACTACTAATTCCCAAGGATCTTCTAGAGAGAGAGTTCACATAGCACTTCCCCATGAAGCTTCTTCTTCTTCTGATGACCCAAAACATATTAAAAAGGTCATGCCTAATGTTCATTTTCCCACTCATGAAGAGGAGGTCACAGAAGTAGGTTTCTTCCCATGTTAGAGAAACCTTAGAGCAAGTGGGAGAAACTTCTACTGTAGAAACTGCCTCATATGATTTAGAAAAATTAAGGGAGGAAGTGGTTGCCTTAAGAGAAAAGGAGCATGACAAACTATTAGAGATTGCTAATAGAAGGAAGGTGAGGGAGCAACAAATTTATGAACTGCTTATGGAAAGTCAAGAACTTATCAAAAAAACCAAGAAAAATAAAATCTAGGCTAGGGATTTAAGCCAAGATGTTCAAGGTTTGGATAAAGAATTGTTTGGTTACATGGAGGTTCTAAGGAATCAGGCTGAAGGTAGTAAACCTAAAAAAGATGAGTTTGAGGGAACAGGCCACATTCTTAGGCAATTACACCCATCTAAAATCTAGAGGAATGAAGATATTAGAAATTCCACAAGAGAGATCCCTGATAAGGGAAAACAAAAAATGGTTAGTGTGAATATTAATGAGCCTAATAAAAATTTTGTTACTTCTAGTGTACCCTCCCAAGAAAGCCTAGATTTAGAAAAGGCTAGAAAAGCTAAAGATGATTTGGCTCTCCAGCTTGAGAAATTAGAATTGGAAGTTGCTACAGATGAAATCAAGAGGAAGATTTTTTTCTTGCATGCCAATATAAATACATCTTCTAGTAGTTCATTCCCTATTAATTCAGGGATAACCCCACCAAGTCAAATATGTAATTCACTTCCAAATCCTCAAGCCTCTCATCCTAGATAGAATGTACCTAGACCAAATTTGAATACTAATCAAGTTCCCCTTATGATTGGTGGTGCAATGGGGAATGTATCTTGTCAAATTGTTGGAGCAACTCCTTTGCTCCAACCAAATTTTCAAAGGATACTAGCTCATCTAGATAGGTATAGGCATTTATTCTTTGATGGTATCCCTGGTCAGCCTAATGCCATCCCTAATGAGATTAGAAAGAAGATCCCATTATTCACTGGAAAAAATGTAATTACTTATGAAGAACATCTAAAATTTTTCATAGATAAAATTAATGACTATGAAATTGAGCATAAAGATGTTATAATGAAGCTCTTTGTTCAGTCATTAGTTGAAGATGCTAGGGATTGGTATAGGGGTTTGCCTAAGAATAGTATTACATCATGGCATGAGTTTGTCAAATGTTTCAAGGAACAATATGCAGAACATGTGACTTTTAGTTACATGCTCAATGAGTTTAACAATATCAAAAAACATTACAATGAGAGCATGTCAGAGTTTAATGGCAGGTTTCAAAAGGCCATGTACAAATTGTTTCAAGTATTGAGGGTGGATGATGTAGTTTTCTTGACCACTTATTTTAATTCTATGGATGGTAAAATGTATTATCTCTTGAGAGATAAGAATCCCCATACCCTAAGGGATGCCTTTAAATTAGCCAAAAATATTGAAAGTAACTGGAAGGCATCTAGTATGTTGTATAAGAGAGATGAGGGTATATTATGGAAGGAACCCAGGCCACAACCTGCAAGGCCATCCAAAGATGATGATAAAATGGACAAAGGAGCTGCTATTACAAAAGACTTCCCAAAAAATTTTGAAAGGGGTGGTAGAAATTTTCAAGATACAAGACCACCTTATCAAAAGTAGGATAGACTCCCCAATTTATGATATATGCCCTATAAGACAAATTGGAAAGATGGGAGGCATGTCCCTGATAACAATGAACCCTAAGAGGGAAGAGATACACCAAATCCTTTGAAGAAAAAAAAAAGACATAATGTGGAAAATACCTCTTGGTGTGTGCTTGTAATATGCCTCATTCACCTTTCCAATGTGATGTGGCTTAGGCCTTGGGAGAAGAGACAAATGATTCATATGCAGGAGATTATGAAGAATCTAAAATGCCTGCTGTTAACATGTTTAGTACTAAAGTAATGGGGGATCTCTTGTCTTCAGATGATGAAGAGATCTTCTCTAATGTTGATCATAAAAGGAATTTTCTCTCTGGTTATGAACAACAAGTATTTACTCACTCTGATCATGAAGAATCTGATAATGACACATACAAAGAAAATATGGTAGGATCAAGGTCGGATGAAAAACAATGGAGAAAGCCCAGTGAAGAGGAGATCAAAACTTTAACTATGGCTGCTATAACACAAGCTAAATCCTCATACAATTTAAGGAATAGGAGGGTGGATACTAATCAAGGAGTCCCTAGATCAGTGTTTGTTAAGGATAACCTTCAAATTAAGGATTCCCCAAAGCCTAATATTGTAAATAATAAGAAGGAAGGATCAGGGGCTGGTGTTGTTTTCATTTCCCCATCAGGTATTACATTTAAGTATTGTTTCTTGTTGACTTTTGAATGCACAAATAATACTGCTGAATATGAAGCTCTAATACTAGGATTAGATGTTGCTATAAAGCATGGTATCAAATGTTTAAATGTCCATGGTGATTCCCAATTAATTATAGCTCAAATAAGATCTAAGTATGCTACCAAGGATGAGAGATTGAAATTGTACAAACATGTTGTCTAGGATAGACTAGAATTCTTTGAGGCTTTCAATCTCATTTGGGTAGAAAGATCCAATAATATCATGGTAGATTTTCTTCCCAATGTTGCCCTTAAAAATGATGATATTACCCTCATTGGTGTGTCCATGTTAGAGATCAAAAGTAGGCCTATAGTGCCTGACAATGTATATAATTGGCAAGTTTTTGAGGATTATTTTGACATCCTTAGGTTTCTTCAAGGTCTAGATCAGTATGATGGGCACCAAATAGATTTTAATGAAGCACACCAGTGTGTTGAGGGAAAATAATTTATTATGGGAAGTGAGATAGTACAATTGCCTTCAAATCACATACCAAAGGGGTTAGTGGAGTTAGAAGGAATGTTCAAGATAAATGATGGTTACTTGTCTCAAAAGTCCAACACTAAAATGGAAGACTTAGAAAAAATAAACCTAGGATCTAAAACTTCCCCTCAGATGGTATACATTGGGAAAAGGTTGAGTAGTGAGGTCAGAGGAAATTTGATAAGACTCTTGAAGAGATATAAGCATGTATTTGCTTGGTCCTATGATGATCTTAAAGCATATAGAGTTGATCTATTTCAACATGAAATCCCTCTAAAGGAAGAAACCAAGCCATTCAGATAGAAATAGAGACCTATCAACCCTTTATTAGCAACAAAGATGCATGTTGAATTGACTAAATTGAGAGATGCTAGTATCATTGAACCTATTAGACATTCTTGTTGGGTCTCTAACCTTGTACCAGTGAGAAAAAAGAGTGGTGACATTAGACTCTATGTTGACTTCAGGAATTTAAATATCGCATCACTTAAGGACAATTATGGATTGCCTAACATGGAGGCTATGTTGCATAGGGTAATTGGCTGTGAATTATTGTTCATGATGGATGGGTTTTCATGATATAGCCAGGTTCTAGTCAAAGAGTCTGAACAATTCAAAATAGCATTTACCACCCCTTGGGGAACTTATGTCTATGTTTGTATGCATTTTGGCCTGAAGAATGCTGGAGAAACCTTTCAAAGAGCAATAGATGTTGCATTTAAAGAATTGATTAATGTTTTGATGGTTGTATATCAAGATGATCTGATTGCCTATTCTAAGAAGGCTGAGGACCATTGCAAACATTTGGAGAAGGTTATTGTTAAGGCTCTGGAATTTGGCATCTCACTAAATCCAAAAAAATGCTAATTTGTTGTAACAAAGGGAAAATTGTTGTGTCATATAGTGTCAAAAGAAGGAGTGCGAATTGATCCAGAAAGAGTGGAAGCAATAAAAAAGTCCTCCCTCCCAAAAATATCAAAGGCGTGCAATCTTTTCTAGGATAGATTAACTTTGTCAGGAGATTTATTGCCAATTTTTTTGAATTAGTCAAACCTATTGTTAAGCTCTTGAAAAAGGATGTTAAGTTTGATTCGAACAGTGAGACTTATCAAGCCTTTGACAAGATTAAACAAGAAATCCAAGAGGCTCCTATTTTAATATCCCCTGATTATTCAAAACCATTTTCTCTATTTTCCTTTGTATCCTTTCATACTATTGTAGCTATTTTGTTACAAAAAGATGAAGAAGGGCTTGAGCATCGTATTTCTTTTCTTAGTAAGTCACTACAATCTGCTGAGCTTAATTATGAATTGATGGAGAAGCAGGCATATGCAATTGTTGGAAACTACAATTGAAACAATTATTGTATTGTCATTGATGTCAAACCTTAACTAGTAAGATTGTTGCTACTTAGGAAAGTACTATATCTATTTGAGTGTTGCTAAGGGGCTAGGCAAGGTTGGTAACAATAGCTCCTAAGGAAAGGTTGAGTTATCTTGATACTACAAAGTGTACTTGACTATGTTACACAATGATGAGACAATGTATTGTTTATCTTAGTAAGACTAAAGACTAAATTGGTAGGCTTGACTAAGTAAAGAATGGAAAAATCATGTTTAAGCTGAGTAATGTTAGTGTCGACCAAGTCAATGTATGTCGAGAAAAATTATAGTGTCGACCGAACAACAATTAATTGCCGAGGAAGACAGTGTAAGCCGAGGAAACATTTTTAGTAATGACTGAACTTTCTACATGAAGACTGAGTAGTTTATCATAGTATTGACTGAGTATCAGCAATTTTATATTTGAAGAGAATTTAATTTTGGAGCCAACATTGTTGAAGTCTTGGATTAAGTAAAATGTGTTGACTTTATTTATTAATTGTTTGAAAGCA
Source organism: Chamaecyparis obtusa (assembly GCA_027943335.1). Lineage (NCBI taxonomy): Eukaryota > Viridiplantae > Streptophyta > Pinopsida > Cupressales > Cupressaceae > Chamaecyparis > Chamaecyparis obtusa. The sequence goes on along the minus strand of BSBK01002925.1, from coordinate 501,747 downwards.
TTAAATGCATTGTAAAACATTTTATTGTAAATCTTTAAGAGATTTGAGATGATTCTAGAAAAGGAGCCAAAGAACATGAAGTGGGTAGATTCAATGAATCTGACCTAACCCTAAGATCTATGAATGAGATTGAGTGGCATAAGATAAGTTAACCTAATTGAGGAAAATATAAGGAGTTGGATATGCAAATGCATGGCAGAATAGAGAATGCTGGAAGAGTAATTTTTTATTGACTGTTTAAGCAGAAAAGGCTGAAGGAGAATTGTGGTGGTTGCTTGAAGAAAAGTTCTAAGCATATCAAAGATGGAGATGGAAAAGTTTCAAAGTCAGTAAACTAGCATTAGTGTATAGAATCAGATCTGATATTTGCAAAGTGAGTTGTATATTTTTTAGATAAATATTGTTGCTACCTTCTAACCATTGTAACAGTCAAAATCCTTTTAACAAAGGTTGACCTAACAATCATATGTTAAATCCTTTGAACAAGGTTGCATTCTCATGGAGTGTATGTAATCCTATGACTAGGCTCACTTTTAACAGGGTGATTGAAATCCTTTAATTGGGTCACATCTGACAGTGTGTATTGTAACCTTTGACATGGTTGGCTTTTTACCGAGCTCACTTCAGAAGAGTGAAAATAATAGTAGCATGTTACAAAGTGGTTTTTCCCAAATTGGGTTTCCACTATAAATCCTGTTGTAAATACTTGTGTGAATGTTTTGGTTTGAACATTACTATGTTTTACAAGTTAGGTTATAGCTGGGTAGTGGACTGCAATGTTGTATGTTTCTATTATTGAATCAGTGATGACCGAGTTTGTTTTGGTTATTGGATCTGATTTAAAGAAAAGTTTTTGAGATTGTTTTATACATCAGGACCTAAGAACAATTGATTCACCCCCCCTCTCTATTGTTCTAAATCATATTAACAATTGGTATCAAAGCTTTTTTGCTTATTGTTAGTCTTGATAGATATCAAGTTTAAAGGGGCTTGAAGCAAATGATCAGGATGTATAAGAAGGAGGTACTAAAGCTAAATAAGGAAAACTTCCATGTATGGAAAAGCTTGATGAAGCTACATCTGGCTAGTATTGGTGACTCTACAAATTACTACATTGAAAATAGCTATGTCTCACCTATTGCACCTTTGACTACTGAAGAAATGAGAGCTAAGCAAGAACATAATCAGGAAATGCTGGAAATTGCATCTACCCTAAGCTATCCAGAATTTGAGGACATTAAGGACTACACAACTACTAAGGATATGTGAGAGACTCTTGCAAGGATCTATGGTGGTGACTTGAATGTACTGAAAGAAAAGGTTGAGAGTCTTAGAGGTAAGTTTGATGAAATGAGAATGTGAGAAGGTGAAAACATTGCACAATATTGTGGTAGAATAAAAGAAGTTGTAAATGCTATTAAAGGAGAAAATGGGGCTATTGATGATGAAACTATAATTGGGAAAGTACTAAGAACCCTATGCCCTATATATACTATTAAGATCTCATCTATTTAGGAATCTAGATGTAACTCTGCTAATGTGCTTACTTTGGAAAGTTTGGTTGGTAAGCTGACTACTTTTAAACTCTCTAACTATGATAATTTCACTATTGGAAGTATTGGAAATTTTGAATCTACTTTCAAGTCACAGCTAGTTCTGAACAAGCCAAAGAAAGAAAAAGAAAGATGCATCAGTGAAAGCAAAAGTGAAAGTGACAGTGAAAGTGAAAGTGAAAGTTATAGTGATAGTGACACATCTGATGAAGACCTAGAAGATCTAGAAGCTCTTATGGCTAGATAACTGAGAAGGGAAAAAGGAAAGTACAAAGGTAAACTCCCTATTATATGTTTTGCATGTAATAAAGTTGGTCATATAGCTGCTAGATGTCCTGACAGGAAGGATAAAGATGATGAAAGGAAAAGCAAACACAAAGACAGAAAAGATGATAGAAGCTACTGATGGAACAAAGACTACAAAGGAAAAGGTAAGAAACCTTGTTACATTGCTGAAAAAGAAATTGATACTGACAGTGATGATTTTGAAATTGAGAAAGTCTATGTTGCAATGAAAGATGAATCTAATGAGGATGATAAAAATGCATTGATATCTTATGTGAACAAGAATGATAAATAGATTATTGACAGTGGTTGTTCACATCACATGACTAGTGACAAAAATAAGTTTGAGACCCTACATCATTACAGAGGTAAAAGTGTAAAATTTGGTAATGATGCACCATGTCTTGTTAGAGGAAAAGGTTTGATTAAACTGATTGATAAGATATCTTGTGAAAATGCATATTGGGTTGAAGGTCTTAATTATAATCTATTAAGTGTTTCCCAACTTAACAAAACTAGTTACCGAGTGGAATTTCATCACAAGCAAGCTAAAATATTCAATGCTACTGGAGAACTGATTGGAAGTAGAGATCAAACTAGAGGTAATTTGTTCTATCTTGACCTATCTGAAGAAACATGTTTAATTGCACAACTTGATGATATTTGGTTATGGCATAAAAGGCTATGTCATGTTAAATTTGACAATCTAGTAGAGATAAGTAAGAAGAAAAAGGTAAGAGGTCTACCTAGATTGAAGAAACTTGAGAATGTGATGTGCAAGGAATGCTAGTTAGGAAAATTGACAAAGTCAAGTTTCAAGAGAAAATCCTTTACTTCTAAAAACATTTTAGATTTGGTTCATACTGACCTTTGTAGACCTATGGGTGTACAAAGTTACTATGGTGCTAGATACTTTATCTTATTTGTTGATGATCATACTGAGATGATGCATGTAATGTTTCTAAAAGAAAAATCTGAAGCTTTTCAATTCTTTAAGTGGTATTTAGCTAAGGTTGAGAAGGAGACAGGTAGAAACCTGAAATGTCTTAGATCTGACTGAGGTGGAGAATTTACATCAAATGAATTTAATCTATTTTGCAATGATAGAGGAATTAAAACACAAATGTCTGCACCTAGAACACCTCCATAGAATGGTATAGCAGCAAGGAGAAATAGATCTATCTTTTATTATGCAAGGACATTCTTGATTGAAAAGAATGTGGCATAGAAATACTGGAAAGAAGCTATAAGCACTGCTATCTACACTCTTAACCAAGTACAAATCAAGAAAGGTACAAATATGACACCTTGTGAATTATGGCATGGGCATACACCGAGTGTTAAATACTTTAGAATCTTTGGAAGTAAGTATATATTAAAATACACTAGGAATGGAAATTTTGATGCTAAGAGTGATGAAGGAATATTCCTAGGGCATTCCACAAAAAGTAAAGCTTATAAGTGTTTGAACTCTAACACTAACAAAATTGTGGAAAGTGTGAATGTCAAAATTGATGAGTATGCAAAAAGAAATGAAGCTAATAGCAAAAGAGAACCAGAAGATTATAGATCTTTTGTGTACATTGAGGAAGAAGAAGAGGCAAGTAACAAACTTGCACCTGATGCCGAGTCTTGGGTAAGCAATTCCGAGCAATAGAAAGATGATGCTAAGCATTAGGAAAACAATGCTGAGAGAGAACAATAACATGTTGAGCTACAAGAAAATGCTGCTGAATATCACGAAGCAGTTGCCAAGCATTCAAAAGTTGAATCTGACAATCTTGTTGAGGAACATGATAAAATAGAGGAGAGAACAACTGAACCTATTTTGGCAAAATATGTAAGAAGACATCACAAGCTTGAATAGATAATTGGAGACAAAAATACTAGAATTCAGACCAGAAGTAAGGCTAAGGATCCAACATGCCTACTATGTGAATTTGAACTGAAATCAACTAGAGAGGCATTGGAGAATGAAGACTAGATACAAGCAATGAATGAAGAGATTGACTAGATTGAGAAGAATGATACTTAGACTCTGGTGCTGAGACCTGAAAACAAAAATGTTATAGGAACAAAGTGGGTGTTTTAGAATAAGATGAATGAAAATGGTGAAATCACTAGGAACAAAGCTAGGTTGGTATGCAAAGGCTATGCACAAGAAGAAGGAATAGATTATGGGGAGACATTTTCCCCTGTAGCTAGATTGGAAGGAGTAAGAACTCTGCTTGCATATGCTACTTACAAAGATTTCAAGGTATATCAAATGGATGTCAAGTCTTCATTTTTGAATGGTATACTAGAAGAAAAAGTTTACATAGAATAGCAAAAAGGTTTTATTGATCCAAACAGAAGACACATGGTGTGCAAACTGAATAAAGCATTATATGGATTGAAGAAAGCTCCCAGAGCATGGTATGAGAGATTGCACAACTACCTTATATAGATTGGATTTTCAAGAACAAATGACAGAAGCAATCTATACATGAAGGAAGAAGAAGGTAAATGTATCCTATTAGTAAAAAATTTTGTGGATGACATTATTTTTGGTGGACAAGATGCATTATGTAAAAGTTTTTCCAATGAAATGCAAACTAAATTTGAAATGAGTATGTTTGGTGAGATCAAATTCTTTGTTGGTTTACAAGTATGTCAGAGGAAGAATGGAATTTTCATTACACAGTCTAAGTATGTTAATGAATGAAAAATTTTGGGATGGAAGATGCTAAACCAGTGGGAACTCCTATGGTTACTAGACAAAATTTATCTAAGAATGATGATGCTATAGAAGTGAATCAGACTTTGTACAGATCCATGATTGGAAAATTGTAGTATGTTGTACATAGTAGACTAGATATTGCACTAGTTGTTGGGATTGTGGCAAGATTCTTTGCCAATCCTAAGGAAACACACATGATGGCCATGAAAAGAATTATGAGATACTTGAAAGGAACTATTGACTATGGTCTATATTATAAGAAGGATGAAAAATTTGAACTCAGAGTTTAGACAGATGCTAATTGGGCAGGAAATGTAGATGACAAAAAGAGTACTAGTGGTGGAGCTTTCTTTCTTGGACAGAGATTAGTCTCCTGGACAAGCAAGAAACAAAATTGCATTTCCCAATCTACTGTCAAGGCTGAGTATGTTGTTGCTACAGTAAACTATTCAAATTTGGTATGGATAAAACAATTGTTGATAGGCATGAAAGAAGAAATCACTGAACCTATTGTTATTTTCTATGACAACACAAGTGCTATCTATATTTCAAATAATCTAGTGATGCACACTAAGACCAAGAACATTGCAATCAAGTATCACTACTTGAGAGAATTAGTACAAGATAAAGAAGTCTGAATAGAATATGTGAATACAAAAGAACAATTAGTAGACATATTCACTAAAGCTTTACCCAGAGAAACTCATGAGTATTTGAGAAGTCAATTAGGGATTCTTACCCTAATTGAGGCTGCCTAGACAAGTTAGGAGCACTACATCAAATGTGCTATAGTAGAATATTTGACAAATTGATGCAGAATATTGTCACACTTTAGGGCTGGCCTAGAGTTGTGAAAAGAAGCAAAGACAAGGAATCAGTCATAAGCAAGATGATAGAGGGAGAAACACTAAGCTGCATAGATATTATCGACATTTGATGGATGTATGTTTTAGTTGCTACTTTGGCATTTTTTTCATAGAGGGAGATGAACTGATATGATAACACATAACACTAAGAGGTAAGAAGGATGATGAATTGAAATGAAGGATTAGGATAGAGGGAGATCTGAATACTTCTTATGGTCATAGAAGTGAGACTTATAGGATTCTGAATTAGAATGAAGCTAAGGATATTATAAATAATTCTCTGATGGACATATAAGTATTTGGATTGGTTGGTAATCCATGTGTTATTCAGGTGATATCATATGGTGTTGTCATCAATGCCAAAGAGGGAGATTGTTGGAAACTACAATTGAAACAATTATTGTATTATCATTCATGTCAAACCTTAATTGGTAAGACTGTTGCTACTTAGGAAAGTACTATATCTATTTGAGTGTTGCTAAGGGGCTAGGCAAGGTTGGTAAAAATAGCACCTAAGGAAAGGTTGAGTTATCTTGATACTACAAAGTGTACTTGACTATGTTGCACAATGATGAGACAATGTATTGTTTATCTTAGTAAGACTGAAGACTAAATTGGTAGGCTTGGCTAAGCAAAGAATGGAAAAATCATGTTTAAGCCAAGTAATGTTAGTGTCGACTGATTCAATGTATGCCGAGAAAAATTCTACTATCGACCGAACAATAGTTAATTGCTGAGGAAGACAGTGTAAGCCGAGGAAACATTTTTAGTAATGACCAAGCTTTCTACATGAAGACTGAGTACTTGATCATAGTATTGACTGAGCATCAACAATTTTATATTTGAAGAGAATTTAATTTTGGAGCTGACATTGTTGAAGTCTTGGATTATGTAAAATGTGTTGACTTTATTTATTAATTGTTTGAAAGCATTAAATGCATTGTAAAACATTTTACTATAAATCTTTAAGAGATTTGAGATGATTCTAGAAAAGGAGTCGAAGAACATGAAGCGGGTAGATTCAATGAATCTGACCTAACCCTAAGATCTATGAATGAGATTGAGTGGCATAAGATGAGTTAACCTAATTGAGGAAAATATAAGGTGTTGGATATGCAAATGCATGGCAGAATAGAGAATGCTGGAAGAGTAAAGTTTTATTGACTGTTTAAGTAGAAAAGGCTGAAGGAGAATTGTGGTGGTTGCTTGAAGAAAAGTTCCAAGCATATCAAAGATGGAGATGGCAAAGTTTCAAAGTTAGTAAACAAGCATTAGTGTACAAAATCAGATCTGATATTTGCAAAGTGAGTTGTATATTTTTCAGATAAATATTGTTGCTAATTTCTAACCATTGTAATAGTCAAAATCCTTTTAACAGAGGTTGACCTAACAATCATATGTTAAATCCTTTGAACAAGGTTGCATTCTAATGGAGTGTATGTAAGTCCTATGACTAGGATCACTTTTAACAGTGTGATTGAAATCCTTTAACCAGGTCACACCTAACAGTGTGTATTGTAACCTTTGACATGGTTGGCTTTTTACCGAGCTCACTTCAGAAGAGTGAAAATAATAGTAGAATGTTACAAAGTGGTTTTTCCCAAATTGAGTTTCCACTATAAATCTTGGTGTTAATACTTGTGTGAATGTTTTGGTTTGAACATTACTATGTTTTACAAGTTAAGTTACAACTGGGTAGTGGACTACATTTTTGTATGTTTCTATTATTGAATTAGTGATGACCAAGTTTGTTTTGGTTATTGGATCTGATTTAAGGAAAAGTTTTTGAGATTGTTTTATACATTAGGACCTGAGAATAACTGATTCACCCCCCCTCTTTGTTGTTCTAAATCATATTAACAACACTAGTAAAGGTGGTTAAGGCATTTAGACCTTATCTAGTATGTGCAAAAGTAAATTCATATGTTCCACATGGAGCAGTAAAAGATATTTTGAGTCAAAGTGATGTTACTGGGAAGAGGTGTAAGTGGATCAATAGGATTCAAGAATTTGACATTGAACTCCACATAACTAAGCTTGTGAGAGGTCTAGGTCTTGCTAAGCTCATGATAGAAGAGAACATGGACCTATTGCAAGTAAACAATGTAGCCACTGGTGAGGAAAATGTGACAAGTATAGAAATGCAACCATGGTACACCAGTATTGTTCATTTTCTCAAATATGCTGCTTGTCCACAAGATTTGAATGACAATCAAAAGAGGAGTTTGAGGTTATAGGCTCAAAGGTATGTTTTAATATGGGGTGAACTATTTTGGAAAGATAATGATGGAATGTTTCTTTTCTATTTAGATAAACATCAGTCCGGAAAGGTTTTAGAAGAGATGCACTTTGGGATGTGTGGAGGGCATCATTTAGCTAGGTTTATAGCTCACAAAATTCTAAGAGTTGGATATTACTAGTCAATTTTATTTAAGGATACCCACTCATATGTTAGAAAATGTGAATCATGCTAGAGGTTTTCAAAGAAACTAAAATTTTTAGGTGCTTTGTTATTAAACCATGTTGTTGTAGAGGCCCCTTTTTCTATGTGGGGCATGGATTTTTTTGGGGAATTCTTAGAGAAATCCAGTGGAGGACATAGTCATATTTTGGTGGCTACTGATTATTTTACTAAGTGGATAGAGGCCATCCTAACTAAAAAGGCAACTAGTACAGTAGTTATTGAATTCTTGATGAATAATATAGTTACTAGGTTTTGTGTTCCCATGAAACTAGTAATGGATAATTCTATGAGCTTTAGGTCTCAAGAATTTATTGATTTTTGTATTGAGATGGGAATATTTATGTCCTATTCATCCTCATACCATCCATAGGCAAATGGGCAAGCAAAATCCAATAACAAGAGTATTCTGAAAATTCTAAAAAAGACCCTAGAAAAGAATAAAAGGATGTGGCATGTGAAATTGAAATTGATGTTGTGGATTGACAAAATTAATGAAAAGAAAGCAATAGGAAAGTCTCCATTTGAGATGGTATATGGTGTAAAATCTAGGCTCCCTATGAACAATTTGTTTCCTATTTACCAGTTCATAAGAGAAGAAGACATGGAAGTTAGTGACCCATTGCAAGATAGAATGATTAAACTAGTGGAGTTGGATGAGCTCAAAAGAGAGGGACATAAGGAGAATGTAAAATTGCAATAGAACATGAAATATCTCTTTGACAAAAGAGCTACTACTAGAAAGTTCTAGCTAAATGATATGGTTTTGCAGTGGAATGCCAGGGCTGAGGAAAAAGGAAAACATAAGAAATTTGAATCCTTGTGGTTAGGACCTTTCATTATTCATCAAATTCATGGAAAGGATTCATACTTCCTGAGAAATCTGGATGGTGAGGAACAAGAATTACCAGTGCATGGACAATTCTTGAAATATTTCTTCAATTGATTCTATCTTTCCATGCATAGTAGTTCTATATATATGTATAAGTGTGTTTGTTTTCCTATGTTAGGTTAGGGTTTTGTGGTCTACCTCCTAGAGATTCATGGTTTCTTGCTATGAACTTGCATTCAAGAATCCTCAGATAGAGCCAATGCTGGGTATATTTTAGGTTTTTTGAGGCATTTTCTTTTGGTCCCATTTCAATGTCCTCTCTTAGAAAATGTCTGGTTTAGGGTTTAGAATTCCTAAAATTTTATTGAAATTGCATTGTAAAACCATTTCCTTAGACATTTTTCTTAGAAATGGTTAATTCCTTGGTTAGCCTTGAGTCAGCCCTAGTCTTTATATTTTCTCATTACTTTTTGGGTCACTTAAGTTTTCCTTTTTGCACGTGGTCTTTTTTCCTAGTCTTTGCTAAGTCGCGCAATGTATTTCCCTATCGACTATGGTGAGTCCTTTGGTTAAGTTTTCTTTAGTCACTAAATCTCTTGGTTGATATCACAGTTAAGTTTTCATCCAACAATTCAGCAACTATGTAATCTCCTTTTTGCTTGATATCTGGCAGTTTCTCAAAATCATTTGGTGACTTGGCGAGGCTAGGTTCAAGATTTTTCAATGATTGAGTGAATGTTGTTGATTGTCTCTTCATCCAATGGTCAGGTTTTAATCTTAAAAGTTTGGGTCCTACACCATATTATCCAGTGATCTGGCAACCGAGTCTTGTTCTCATGATCTCTTAGTTTGGTAGCTTTGACAAAGAAATTTTGAAAAGGTTATAAGTTTTCTCTTATCACTTAATCTCAAGAAAGAATGGTGGTGCTCTAAGTTATTTAGTGATTAAGCAAGTGAAGTGTTTGTGGGATCTTAGAATTAGTTAGTGAAGCTCCAAAGTATTCAACAACTTGGTGAGAAAAGCAAAGTTAAAGGATCAACGATGGTTGCTGATTCTCATAATAAAAGGGGATGGTCAAAATCTTTAGGTGATTCAGCGATAGCCACTGATTGTGTTCAAGATCAATGATCGACACATAATCTCAAGAAGTAACCTATGGTATTAAAAGTATTTAGTGAATTGGAGATAGATGTCATTCACTCATTCTCTAACCCTGACTATGGTTAAGTATTTATTTCTGAGAATGCAAGATAACCTTGTTTGATGAATCGCAAAATGAAGCTAGATTTAAGCTTGGCTTTCTGTGATTAAGAGATTTCATTATTCACCGATTCTCCAGATGTGACCGTGGTTAAGTTTTATGGGTGTTTAGATCCTTTTGTTCACTGGTTCTCTATATAAACATTGAGTTAATAAAATGATTCTGAAAATTGGTGAAGTCTTTAGTCGCTGAATCTCATCAGTTGGGCGGGGCTTAGTGTAAGTTTTAAAAGATTTCCCTTAGACCATTGATCATCTCTAGGATCAATGATGGTCGCAAAATCTTGAAGTAAAGCCATGAGTTAAGAAATCATTCTGAGACTCCATGAATGGCTTGGTCACTAGATCTTCAAACTTCACCATGGGTTAGCATTTCTTTTGGAGATCACAAGTTTCCTTTGTTCACTGGATCTCCAAATCATGTTTGGTTAATTTTTCATGCCATTAGTTTTATGAACCATTGCAATGTGGAAAAGGGTACTATGCTAGGCTGGAAAAAAGTAGAAAGCCATCCAATTAGGTTTTAACAAAGAATTTTGTCATTAATTAAGGGTTTTAATGCAAAAAGTCATGACCATTGCTCTTGTGCCCTATTTTTTATTTTTTAAATCATCCTATCAGCATCCATGCCATGGCTAGCTATGATTTGAAGGTTGGTAGTGTGTGGAATTGAATGCAAAAGCTACTTAGGCTGGCTTTGTTACAATTTGGAAGTCATACGCACATAATTTTTGAAATATATAACTAGGACCTCATTACTTTTTGTGCTCGAAGTCATTCTAAAGTTGATTGAGAATTGTTGGCATCAAAGTTGTGGAGGTGAAGGACTGAGGTTGCAAAGCTATGGTATCTTCTTTCTGAATAGAATGAGTCATCTGGAAGTGAGTGATGCGTCTTCCAGTGGAGGTGTGAAGGAGTAGAGAAGAGAAGATAAACAAAAGCTGAATTATTTTGATGAGTTTGTCAAGCTGCTACAATGTTCAAACCAAAACAAGAAGACCATTGACATAGCCTTTGAAGACCTTATGGACAAGTGTAGAGATCCTACCATGCCTTCAAGATAAGGTTACACCATCTTCTCATATTTTTATAATAATAGGCATAAAGAAATTCCAGTCTATAATGCTTGGGCTCTAGGGATGGTCAAGTTGATTCTTCCTGATGTTTTCCTTGATGTTGACCTGGTTATTATGTTAGCAAGGCTTTATGACCCCATTTCAAAAAATATTAGGTGAGAAGACTAGTCTATTTTCCTTACCTTAGATAGGGGATCCTTCATGAGGGCTTTTGACTTTTATGCTTCTTCTTCCTTTGAGATTGACCTGAAAAAAGAGAGAGATAAGTAAGCTAGTAATATTGGGTCTATTAAAAGTGAAATTGTTAGGCACATGCCCAAGAAGGGTAATTACATTGCCCCTCTTTCTGCAAGTATGAATGCTCCTTATCTATTTTCATCCTTGTGTAATTACATGAAATTCCCATGTCGTGGGTTGTGTAGGGTTTTAGGAATAGATGGGGATGAAGAAACTATGCCCGTTGACCTATTAATGATTATTTTAGATATTCAAAACTCTCTCATAAACACTGACTATGATTACATCTAGTATGTAATCGATAGGATTCATGAGGGTTTGATAATTGTCAAAGAAAATAAAAGACCTATCAAGTTTTTGCATTATTCCCTTCTCATGTACCTGATCTTATTCCACCATGTTAATTCCCTTGATGCTAGGATGTTAAAATTGAGGTAAACTTTTAATAACCAACCAAACCCATTACAATACTCATTGAGGGCTTGCAATTACACTTCCAATGAGTGTAATTTTTCCATTTTTCAGAATTACTTTGTTCATTCAGTTCTTGGAATGTTGGGTACAAATGTTGTAAGATTATCACCTAAGGTCTTGAGATTGCTAAGGCCATTACAATTTTAGGATAAGTGGATAGGGAATCACAATTGGGGTCATTTATACCTTGGGGATAGTCACACAATTATTAGGGTTTATGGTTACCCTCAACCCCCACATTTTTTACCTAGATATGTGCCTCCTAGAGTTTCCATGATGGAATTTATATGGCATTTGATGTGGACTAATAGAGAGCACCTTGCACCTCATAGAAAGGGGACTTTTACACCAAGGCAATTCAGAATGGGCAGTTTTTAATTGGCAAAAGGCCTTTGGATAAGGTCAGCATTTGGTTAAATCATTTCAAGATGTGTTTAGCCACTTGAAGGTATGTGGACTCTGAGGGTTTCATCAGGACAGCTAGGATGACTCTGACTCCAAACATTGGGTCAATTAAGGAGCATGAGGGACTAGATGAAGAAGATGTGATAAGAAATATCTTATATTTGATGAATCCAAGTAGAGATGGAACAAATATTTTGAGTTGCTTGATATTGAGAAAAGGCTAAAGGTGGTTGGTATTCCTTTAGGTGGTTATTTCCCTAAGCTCCCATTTTTGCAAAGAATGGAGAAGATGATAGAAATGTATAGCACTCTGTCTAATCAGCAAGAAGATTAGCTTGAAGAAAATTTGGAGGTCCCAAGGGATTATTCAGCCTCTGAACCTGAGGAGTACACTGATGAGTCATAAAAGGGTAGTAGTCCACCTCAAGGAGAGGATGTACCAATGATTGATTTGACTCAAGATTAATAGGAGGAAGGGGCTACTTTTGAGTGACCTTTGAAAAAAAAGAGACTTGAGGTTGGTGAGCCTTCAATGCAGAGATAGAAAAAGAGGGTAATTGATATTTCTTTAGCTCTTGTGCTTGGTGATAGGGCTTATCACCATCAAATAAGAAAGGCCATCAGGGATGGAAAGAAGATTGTAACAAAAGAAGAGGGTAATCTATCCTTTTTGTTAGGAAAGGATGAGAGAGAACTCTATCAGTTGGAAATTTCTTAATGATGAATAGTTCATAAAAAGTAAGGAATTTAGAGATTTCCTCATTTGGAGGAAACATGAGGAAGTGAAGAAATCCCTTTCTAAGGGTATGCAGCCAAGTGAAGAGACAATGAGGGTTTTAACATCATATGATCCCTGTCTTGAAAGAATCACTGTATAATAGGCTAGAGAAATGGTTAAGTCAAGTGGTATGCTTTTGAATCCTAGATGGGACTTGACATCTACCTTCATCATAGATCAAATCAGAAAGTAGCATAAGGGAGGCTTGTCATATGAGGTATAGATTGATGATGTGATCAAGGGAAGTGGCTATGACCCTAAGTCTCAGGCAGTTGCTTTATGGTCTCTAGCTCCAAGAACTCTAAAGCTATCTTTGGTGAGCATAGAAGAGAAGATGGAGGGAGATAGGATAGTCTAGATTGTGCAGAATACTATTGATCTTGAGGTGTCAAACATAGTTGTACACTTTTACCACCTTACTGAATCTAAAAATATCTAGCTTTTAGAAAGATATGATAAGTTGTTTGAAAATTCAATGAAAGTAGCAAAGGATAGGGATTTACAACTCATGATGGTTAAGAAATTGGAGGATGAGGTTGAGGATTTAAAGGTGAAGCTTGAAGAGGCCTCAAAGGTAGTTCCTTCCCCTTATTTCCAAATTGAGGCCCCTCCTTAGATAGATACAAAAATTATTGATAAGACTATTAAGGACTTAGAGAAAGTAAGGTTGGATGCATCCTTGGATACTATAACAATGATTTTGCATTATAGGCAAAGAAGAATAAAGGAGAAGATGTAAGTAGTCCATCAATCAATTTGTCAATTGCACAAGCCTAATGATAAGGTGAATGAGTCACTAATCACTTTAGAGCCACTATATAGTGTATGGTCAGGAAGAAGCTTGTTGTTTGACAAGTTGGATGCTTTGTAGGAAAGTAGGCCCGATATTCCTGAGGTAGTAACATAAGTATTTGAGAAGATTGGTTTGGTAAGTGCTATCTCAAAGTTTTTTAAAGGAAAATCTAACCAAATAAAGGCTAAGTTGGCTATGTTTGATAAGGACTATAGTAAGTACTTGCCTTCAGTGTATGGTGATAATGGAAATTTAGTCAGTATAGATGAGTGGAAGATATCAATGGATCAGTTGGTAACTAAACATGATTCTTTCCTTAATAGTGACAGTGCCTTAGACTTGGAAGGGTGAAATAGTATAATTGATTGTTTGGTTAAAGTTGAAGGTGACTACATACAGCTTGTGGCAGAAGCTAAATCTATAAATGATTCTATGTGGGACCAATAGATCAAGTCACTATAGGAAATATAGGCCTAAAATTGGCCATTTGATGATGATGTGGCAACATGGGACAAAATGACAAAGAGGAAAAAGAAGAAGCCATCTATCCTAGTGTTGGAAGAAGAAGAAGAATAAAGTACACATGGCACCTAATCCAAAATTTGAGGGAGAGCATGTTTTAAACAAAGGATGATGTAAGTTAGCTTGGAATGGTAGTCATCACTCATGTAACAAAGTAAGTAACTACTCTGAAATATCTTCAAACAAAGGTGCCACTTGTAAAGATGCTAGTAGTTGTGAACTACTTTCTGTTACTGTAATCACTATCTTTTGGTTTTTACTTTTTGTCTTTAGTGCAAGTCATTTTCGTAGCCATCTGAAGCTTGTTGCATCCTTTCAAGCATTCCAAGATGGTTTTAGGTATATATAGAAAAAAATTTCTCTTTTTGAGGGGTGGTTAAAGTTTTTGTAAAGAAAGACTAAATATAGAATCTGACTTCTTTGAAATTTTGTTGAAATTGTAATGGATATAGCTAAAAAATTATACAAATATATTGAATTTATGTTGCTATCTCTAGTTGTCTTTATGTATGGATTCTTTGAATTTCTTATGCATTAATTAGTAAGGATTTTTAATGTATTGTTCACAAGGTGAATAGAGGGGTTGAGCTCAAGTTTCTCTCAAGGAGAGAGTAAACCTTCAGGGGGGTCTCTGAGATTTGAAAATCTATGCATGAATTTGATGGGAGGGTTGGGAATTGGGAGAAAGAATTGTTAGGAAATTTATTTGAATTTCAGTATCTTTGTGTTAATAAGATTCTATAAATGTTTGGTTTTGACACTAGCCCAATGAATAAGGCACTGGTTTTGTTTGATTTACATTTTTTCACCATGATTTTATCAAGAATCTATCTCCATTTACTTTTACTTGGATGTTTATGAGTTGTATTGGCTATGTCAAGTACATAGATCAATTTTTTTATGCTTTGTAGAAGTAATTGAAAGGTAAACCTGCCTGAGTTTTACACTCAAAGTGAACAAGGCTCAAATCCTTAGTACCTTAGCATTTAAATTGTGCTGGATGAAGTTGTTGGGAATGCATGAGTCATAAGTTCAGTGAGTTTCTAAATATTTCAACCATCTATAGGTTTAAGTGCTAACAATATCAACTACATGTGCTGAATCCTATGGACCTGTAGATGGTACATTAATGGTTTGTAACTCTTTTGCAACCTTTGTGGGCCCTTGAGTTGTAGGCACCATACATGGGAACATGTGCTTGTTCATGAAAACCTTCTCAAAGGCTTTCTCTATTTCCTTTGCAAGTAACACATAGTTTTTGTCCATTATATGCAAAATCCTTGACTTGGTTCTAAGATGTGGCTTCACTAGTTCTAATAGAAAATTTTTCTCCTCTAGAGAACATATTGGTAGGGTTTCATATAAGGTCTTTTCCCTTATCCTTAGATCCTCTTCAATAGCTTGTCTCTTTAGGAATTCTAGGATGTTCCATACATTATTTGGAATCATAGTCTTAAGTTCTAAGACTATTTTCTTGAACTTCAGCATATGTTTGATAATCATCCCATGAATCTTTGATTTGTCAATTTCACTATACTTCTCATAGAACTTCCCTACTTGATCTATCTTACCTTCATCAACAATCCTTTTTCTTAACACATTGAGACTAGGTTTGAAACTTACTTCTAGAGGTGCTTGAGTGTTCTTCCTATTTCTTGTTACTCGTGAGAATGGATGACCAATGCTAATCTCTTTCTTCCTCTTAGGAATTGTATTATAATTAGGAGGAGTAGTAAGGTCAATGGTTTCTTTGGGTGCAGAAGGAGTAACATCAGTTTTACCCTTCTTATCATTTGATTTTTCTATTTTTACCTTCTTCAACTTTGGATCCTTAGATTATGTCTTTGCAGTAGCTATGCTCTCTAATTCCAAAGAAATCTCTCTTACCTTGCTTTGTCTAGGTCTACTTGAGATACTCCATGAATTCTCAAAATCTTGGAATTAACCTTGGCTACTTTCCTTTTTGTTGCTATGCTATTCAGAACTACATCAACTTCCCTTGTTTTCTCTTCATAGGTTCCCCATCTTGGATCATTACAGTCCTTAGGTTCTGATAACAAAACTTGAGTATAAGCTTCTAGAATGGGTTCCTCAACCTCATATTCCAGTGGATGAATCCACTTTTTTCTTGGTTCAATAGCCTTCATGCATGTTGTATTAGTCTCAACCATGAAACAAATACTATCTTTTTATTTTTCTACAATACCCTTTGGTATTCTATAGCTCATCTACATTTTGGCTCTAAATGTATTCATCTCCAATGTCATGTAATCCTTTGAAGTGTTATTAGTACATGCCTTGAGAGATATCTATGGCATAGTGGGAATAGATTTGTCTAGATACAAATCAGACACCTTTCCAAGAATATGGAAGTACATATAGATTATTAAGGACCCAAACTTGAATATCTTAGTCCTGTCATGTTTGATGGCTCTCATGTTGTCTATTAGTCATGCATGCAAGATTTCACATAGATTAAAATCTCCATTCTCTCTTACCAAAATTATTACTACTAGAATGGTGGCCATTGATACACTATTTACTCTACTGGTGTGCTGGAAAGTTCCCCTTCTAGGTCATCTAGAGTAGACTAGAATGGGTGCCTCTTAAATACATATCTTTTCTTCTCCACAACATCATACACAATAGGAGTAGCCATCACTTACTTGTATATCTCTTTCCAAATGATCTTGAAGAATTATGAATTAGAGTGACAAACTAGGGTTTTTGTAATGATCAAATGCACAAAAAATCACTTTGATGAGTCAATTTACAATCCTTCACAATCAAATTCTAGGGCTCTTCTTCTCTCTAATCACTCTGAATTCAAATGAAATGAGAGATTTACAAACTTCTGTGCACTTTAAAGTAGAAATTATGCCATTAATGCTTGTCATGTAAACCAGACTAACACTAAAAATTTCCAACTTTCATCCTGCAAACAATCAACTATTTCTCTCTTGCACATAGGTTCTGCTAGTCTCCAAAAGCTTAAGTCCAAAGGTGCATACTCTAAAAGTGAGTATACCAGCCACACAGGGGTCTAGAGAAAAATTATCTCCCCCTCTAACCCTAAGGGCCATTCATCTAGATGTAGAGGGTGTGTCCATTGTGGATGCATCCAATACATTCTCATCAACCTTATCCTTCTTTTCTTCTGACCAAATCAAGCTCACATCCTCTAAAGCTTTTACAAACTTGACTTCTCCTTGAGGATCCAATACTATTTCTTCAAGCTTTTTAGGGCTTTCTTGACCTTGCATTCTTGATCTAAAAAACTTTGAGATGTGTCCAGCCTTGTTACAAGAGTGACAAATGACTAGAGGCCTTATATTCCTTAGCGCATTGACATGGGTCATGATTTTACATTGTTTTGCAGAGTGACCATTATAGTCACATATATGACATGTAACATTCTGAGAGTTTCTTACATTTGACTAGTTCTAATTTCTCTGATTATATTGAGTCTTGTTCTTCTGACTTTTTTTACAATTCATAGCCCTATGACCAAATTTATTACATGAATAACAGTAACCATTAAAACTTCTTAACTCTGTATAGTTCCTAGCTA
Organism: Chamaecyparis obtusa; assembly: GCA_027943335.1. NCBI lineage: Eukaryota > Viridiplantae > Streptophyta > Pinopsida > Cupressales > Cupressaceae > Chamaecyparis > Chamaecyparis obtusa. Next base: position 483,914 of record BSBK01002925.1, on the reverse strand, counting down.
TATGTCCATGCTTGTTACATGCATAACAAGTATGGTCTACTAGCTTGTGCTCATCCTTGGATGGTTCAATATGATCTTTAGTCTGACTTCCAGTCTCCTTAGTATCAGTAGAGTCTTTTTGTTCTTTCATTCTTGCTCACATGTTGTCAATCTAATTTTGTACTTCACTGTAACCAATGCAACTAGTATCTCATTTAGCTCTTCTTGCATACAACTAAGATTCTATCAAATCAGAATTGGTGTGTAATTTATCAATGTGATTCTTTGCCTCTTTCAATTTATATTCCAAACTTTCTTTGTTGTTTCTTAGCTCCAAAATTTTCATATTTTCTTGTCTCAATTCTTCATTAAGTTGAAGGTTCTCTTTGATATGTTCTTCATAGACTTCCTGATTCTTAGTCAACTTATCATGAAATTCTTTAAGCTGTTCTTTTAGAGATGAATTTTCTTTACTGATCTTTTTTTATCATGATCCCTAAATCATTGGTAGAGCATTCTTTCAAATCTTTTCTTAGCCTTTCGATGACTACTTGAGCATCGCAGAATTTTTCTTTAAGTTCTTCAATTTCTTTTCTAGATCTATCCAGGTCTTCAAGAGAAGCTTCAAGATTTCTTTTCAGATGTTTCATTTCTACTTTTTCCATGATCTCCTCAAGTGGTTAAACTTCTTTTCTGAGGACTAGATCTCTGATACCAATTATTAGGAATGGGAACAATGAGAGGGGTGGTGAATTGATTTTCACTATGTTTAATCTTTTTCCTTAATCTCCCAGTGATTCTGAGTCCTTGTCATGCCTGCAGGAGGCATGCCTCCCCAACTAGAGCCATTGTTAGGCCATTTTTCTGTCATAGCAAAAATCTTGTGAAAATGGCCTCTCCCATACAAATGTGTGTCAAATATCATGCCCTATGTTTTTCATGTTGTCACCAAGCTCCAGTCCAATTTGCACGTGCTAATTCATAAAATCATGAAAGTTATTCGAATTTCAAGGTCTGCAGGAAATTGTCAAAATCTGCCACAGTGTCGAAAACCCATAGTGTTTTAGAAAATCCATGATGTTTTCAACCTTTTTGGCCTGCATGAAAACCCTTGTTGTTTTTGGCTTCCTTGTTTACCTTTGTGTCATGTTGAAAATTCTGTGTGTTTTTGATCTTTCACCGAAAACCCTGTGTGTTTTTGACCTTGCGTGTCTTCTTTTCTGCCGGTTCTACTTGTTCATCTGTCTTAACTACACAAGTGCGATGATGGGGGGATAGATGGCATATTCTTATTGGCCATCACATGGCCACATGTCAGAATTTTTTGACATGCGATCATGCGACTGCTTTCCATCTATCCATGTGGGTCCCAATTCCTAGCAGTCAGTGGTTATTGTTTGGTTGGTCCGATGGCAATGATGTGGCAGCCTGTGATTGGCTGTCGCATGATCACATAGCCCAATTTTTGGCTATGAGATCATGTGACCACTTGCCATGTGTCCTTGAGGCCCATTGGTAGAAAGGGGTGTGGTCCCGACAATAGGTGGTGATGAGGCTTGTCAGGTGGGCCAGTTGGCTTTTGTTGTGGAGGTATGCATTTTGTGCGGTGGGTCCAGGTGCCATGCTGTGCTGATGTGCATGATTTTTATTGGCTGGTGGGTGGTGACATGGTAGCTTTGGGCTGGCTGTCACATGATCGCATAGCCCAATTTTTAACTATACGATCATATGACCGGTTAACACATGTCCATGGTAGTTGTGGTGGCGGTTGCGATGGATGAGGTTGGTGGGTTGTTGCATGTTCACATAGACCATTTCTACACTATGCGATCATGTGATAGGGCTCCATGTGTCCCTGGGGCTGATCTATATTTTCTTGGTGGTCCTGTTGGTGGATGTGTCATGGTGATCTCTGGTTGGTCTAAGCTGGTAGGGTGGTGGGTTTGAATGTGGGCCCAGGTTGGGGTATCTTGGTGGTAACATGACAATCGACAGGTTGCATGTTTGTGGGTTGTCGCATGTTCATGTAAGCCAATTTCCCAGCTTGCGAACATGTGACAAACCCTATTGTGGCAGCGGTAGCATCGGTAGTTAAGAGAAGGTAATGCAAGTGGTGTGTCGCATGTTCGCATAGCCCATTTTTGGGCTATGTGATCTTGCAAAAACTATTTGGCATCACCATTGTGGAGTTATCCTGAGGTGCTTGGGTGGTTAAAAACTTGAAGCTCATGAGTGCATTGTGACCATTTGCCTTCATTTTTGAATCTCTATGAATGTTTCTAGTGACCAGGAAGGACCCAAATTGATGACAGGAAGGGCTAGAGTTGGTGAAACTGATTTTCTCCACTAGTCTAGTGTGGTCCAAGGTGCTTGATGGTTGATTGCAGAGGGATTTGTACCGTGAGGAATGATTACAATCTTGCCTCAAGAAGTGTTTGTAGCTGTTTGATTAGACTGTTTGAGCTTGTTTCTATGGCTTAACCCCCTATCATGTCTATGTTTATTCCTTGGTGGGGTTAGGTGATTTTGAATTTTTGAATTTGAAATGATCGTATGCTTGTATTGTAACCCTGGTATAAAGGGATTTTCATGATCATTTTGTGGCATGTTTGTGGCTTGTCGCATATTCACATAAGCCTATTTCCTAGCTTGTGAACATGTGACAAACCCTACTATGGCAGCAGCAGCGTCGACAGTTAAGAGAAGGTAATGCAAGTGGCATGTCACATGTTCGCATAGCCTATTTTCAGGCTATGCGATCATGCGACAACTATTTGGTATTTCCATTGCGGAGTTAGCCTAAGGTGCTTGGGTGGTTAAAAAATTGAAGCCTGCGAGTGCATTATGACCGTTTGCCTTCATTTTTGAATCTCTGTGAACATTTCCAGTGACCGGGAAGGACTGAAATTGATGACAGGAAGGGCCAGAGTTGGTGAAACTAATTTTCTCCACCACTCCAGTGTGGTCTAGGGTGCTTGACAGTTGATTGTAGAGGGATTTTTACAATGAGGAATGATTACAATCTTGGCTCAAGAAGTGTTTACAGCTAGTTGATTAGACTATTTGAGCTTGTTGTTGTGGCTTAACCCCCTGTCATGTCTATGTTTATTCCTCAGTGGGGTTAGGTGATTTTGAATTTTTGAATTTGAAATGATCGTATGCTTGTATTTTAACTCTAGTATAAAGGGATATTCATGATCATTTTGTGGCATTGGGAGTTTGGTATTCAAGCCTTTTTGGTTGTGAGTCCTCTACCTAGTTTGAATTGTAATGATCTGACTTAGTTTTTGTTGGAAATCGAATGAAAGTTGTAGGACTAAGCTAGAGTTTGCAAGCTTGTTTTTTTAGATGGATTGTATGCACTTAAGGATTCTTCAAACTTAATATAGATATATGGCTCTTATTTCTCCTATGTGTCATTGTAGATAGATTTTGAGTTTTCTAGCTCACTGCATGGTTATCCATGTATGTGTCTTCATTCTTCAGTTCTAATCAAGGATTAGATTAAATTATGATTTAGATGAGACATAGGTCTATCTCTTGTCTATGTGAGGATTTCATATAAGTAGTAAAGGAGATTATAGATGTGTTTATGGCTTTAAATCTCAGATATAATTATGGTGTGTGTATGTGATCTATTTAAGAAAAATTTCCCAATGGATGAGGCACTGGCCTAGAAGAGTATTTCCTTGTTGACATATCCTGACTTAGGTTTTTATGATTCAAACATATAAGATTAAGAACCATCCTTTATATTTTTAGTATTTGGTTGTATTAGGTTCCACCGCATAGCAATGGAGAGTTAGTGAGTGTGTGGTTAACATTTAGTACTTTCTTGCTATCCATTTATCTATTATTCAAACCTAGTTCTTGGTGTATGAAGTCTATTTTATACTAGGTTAGGTGCACCCACCTTGGTTTTGCAGAGCCAGAAGTAGAAGAGGGTAGTCTTGTCCCTAGAGTTGGTCTAGTTACCCTAAGACCTCATTACATTTTGGAGCTAACCACCCCTAAAATCGATCTGAGGGTATACTGGCAGCCTATTAGAGCATAAGAGTTTTTGAACACCAACAAGTAGATCTAAACTTGAGCTCACAAGCCTCCAAGAAATCTCCTTGTCTCCAAGTGTGAAAACCACTAGCTCTGCTACCAACAACTATTAGATATCAATCTGGTCTGCAAGATCATGCAAGATCTTTTCCACAGCTTTTCCAACTTCAACTTTTAGAACCTCATATCTGATTCACTAAGTCTTCCAAGTCATGAACCTCTATGATCTCCTAATGATCCTTTGATCTCTTGATCATATGCTTTCCTTTCTTTCCTCAACATCTACCTAAACATCTTATAAATACTAATCATCAACCACAAGTCAGCTAGATGAAACCCTTAAATCCCCAAACAAATAATTAAATTCCATATAAGTCAACTTACAAATGTATACAAACATTTAATTTAGCATGTCAGCCTATAAGAATAGCTACCAACAATAAATGCATGAATTTGGCCCAAAAAATCACATAGAACTCCAGTCAGTAAGCCAGAACTACCGAGCAATAGTGAATTAATCGAGCATGCCAAACATCGCTGAGCACCAGTGTTGACTGAGCACCTTAGGCATAATTGAGTAACACTTTCACCAAGTGCCAGAGACTACTAGGGTCCTTTAGTGACCGAGCTTCCTTCAATGACCAAGGTTGTCAGTCAAGGCTAGAACCAAGTAACACCAGCCAAAATACCAACACCCCATGCAGTTTCACCGAGGACAAAAAATGCCCTTGCCTTAACCTTGGATGCCCATGCATTATACACCCCAGGTTCCAAAAGATGTTCATATGTGAGAAGAACATCTTCTAGGATTCAACACATAAATCTTGAACTAGTTCTTCACATACAAGTCCTCCACCTTTTCTGCTTGCAAATTCTTCCACTTCAGTTTCCTCTGTCTCTTCAAGTCTTTCCTTGACAACACATAGGTTGGTTCTCCATACTGATCATTCATTTTCTCTGGATCCACAATCTCAACTTGGCTACCAATACTTAGGCTTCTCCTACTGAGCATGGTATCCATCAAAGGCATCAGTGAAAACTTCTCATCATTCTTCTCAATAGTGAACAAATTTCAGACACAGTCATACATAGCTCTGTAATCATATTGCCAAGGTTTGCTGAGAAATATATCACAACTATTCATCTTCACAATGTCAAATAACACAAGATCCTTGTATTGGCCAATCTGAACATTAATGAAACATTGTTCTCTTACTTCCAAAGCATGAACATCTTGTAACCAGCCAATCCTATAAGGATAAGGATGCTTCATTATATTCAAACCAAGCTTTTGAACCAAGTCCTTAGCAACAAGGTTATCAGTACTACCACTATCAACAATAACATCATAGATTTTACCTTCAGACTTGCATCAAGTTCTAAACAAGTTACTCCTCTGACAAGGTTCCTCCTTTGTACCAAGAAATGTTCACCAAAGTAGCAAGTTCTCTAACTTAGGTTCATTATGAATGTTCTCATTCATCATAGCAGTTCATCAGTTAACCTTCTTCTATGTACAATCAAAAGAACAATGTCCTTCCTCTCTATAGTTATAGCAATACCCTTAAAGATAACTCTACCTTTCTTCTTCTTCAGTTCCATAGGTTTTTATTCATCTTCCACATCAGTTGGTTTATCCTTCACTAAGTGATCAATCTTTTCCTTCCCTCAGGAGTTACTAGATTGTTTCCTCTTCAGCTTATCTTTTGCCTTCATAGCATACTGATAAGCATCTTCAACAAATTCAATCTTCATCATACCAAGCTCATCTTAAATATTGAATCTCAAACCATTCACATACCAAGCTACCTTTTCCTTACCAAGCTCTCAGTGTCTAGACCAAATAGTAAGTTTGTAGAACTCCTCGATATAATCTTCAACAGACAAATCCTTTTGTTTTAGATTCTAAAACTTCTTAAACAAGTCAAGCTCATAGTCAAAAGGTATGAACTTAGCTTTCAACTTAGTCACCATCAACCTCCACCGATTGATCTTTGTTTCACCTTCATCTTCTCTATCTCTTTGTAGTTCAATCCACCAAAGAGCAGCATGTCCTTTCAACTTTATCTATGCTAATCTCACCTAAAGAGGATCTTCAATTTCTTCTAGCTCAAAGAAATCTTCAAGTTCACCAATCCAATCAATTAGATTGTAAGGGCTTCAAAGTACTAAAGAAAGTAGAAAATTCCATTTGATAACCACTGTTAGACCAAGCTTTAGATCTATACAACTAAGTAGTTTTGTCTTCAACCAATCTATTCCTTTGGTCATCACTACTAGATCTAGCAGTTTCAAATTCTTTAGCAGCTTCCTCATAGCCATCTTCATTACCAACATTCCAAGGTACACCAACAACAGCTCTCATGATCTTGGTGACCATGTCATTCTTCATCAATTCTATCTCATATATGACATCCAATTTGACTTTATCAGAAATCTTTGATTCCACAACATCACAAAGATCTACAATAGCTCTAGGGTCTAATCTTCTTGGAGGCATCCTTAAAGATATGAAAAAATAACCCTCTACAAAAAACCCTCACTAACCACCTTGTGGCAATCTCTAAGTTGTGTACAAGTCATATCTGAACCTGCTACCTTGAACAAACAACTAGGGAAAGATCCACAAGTTTAGTTCTCTAGATCTGCAATCTAGATTGCACACAATCTCTTCTCATATAGGATCAACTTCACAAGATCAGCCTTGCTAGGTCAACCTTTAATTCACAAGATCAACTATCAGCTCCAAAAGGAACAAAACTTTCAGCTCTAATACCACCTAATGTAGTCAAGGATGGTGGATCCAATGAACGATAGTCCAAACCTTGTAGCCAATAGAATTACACAATAGAATAATCAACACAATAGATAACACAACAATTGTTTCAAGTAATTTTCATTAACATGCTCGGCTATAAGGCCTTCTGAGTTAGGGCCAATTACAATAGAAACAACTCTACAAGATCCACAAATAGATCCAATACAATCTCAGCTAGTTCAGCTCTGAAGACAATCAAAAGTTGATGGAAACCCTAAGAAAGATCCAAACTTGATCTTGGAAGCCTCCAAGAAATCTCCTTATCTCCAAGTGTGAAAGCCACTATCTCTGCTACCAACAACTATTAGATATCAGTCTGATCTACAAGATCATGCAAGATCTTTTCCACAACTTTGCAAACTTCAGCTTTCAGAACCTCAGATCTGATTCACTAAGTCTTCCAAGTCATAAAACTCTATGATCTCCTAATCATCCTCTAATCTCTTGATCATTTGCCTTCCTTTCTTTCATCAACATCTACCCAAACATCCTATAAATATTAGTCATCAGCCACAAGTCGACTGGATGAAACCCTTAACTCCCCAAACAAATAATTAAATGTCATACAAGTCAGCTTCCAAATGTATACAAACATTTAATTCAGCATGTCAGCCTATAAAAATAGCTAATAATAGTAAATGCACCAAGTTGGCCCAACAAATCACACAGAACTCCAGTTGGTAATCCAAAACTACTGAGCAACAGTGAATTAACTGAGCATGCTAGGCATCAACAACCACTAGGGTCGATCAAGCATCACAGGCATAACCGAATAACAATTTCATTGAGTTCCAGAGACTACTGAGTTCATTTAGTGACCGATCTTCCTTTAATGACCGAGGTTGTTGGTCAAGATTGCAACCGAGTAACACCGACCAAAATACCAATAGCCCATGTAGTTTCACCGAGGAAAAAGAATTCCCCTACCTTAACCTTGGATGCCCCTACATCAATAATATAGATGTGTCATAGATCAAGAGGATATAATTTTGGAACTTTTGGTGTGATGTTTTATTGTTTGAAAGACTTTGTTACCCAATAAACTAGGCACTAGTCCAAGCTAGGGTTTTCTTTATATTCCTCTCATTTCAAAATCAAATTATTTACTTTTGTGAAGAATTTTTGTCCTACCCTTTCTCATACTCCATACAGGTTGGCATTCAATGGGTGATTAGCCTTCATTTAGTATCTCCCCATTATGTTTGATGTTTCATATGAGATATATCTATTTATATAATGCCATATTGTGAAACTATGTTAAAGAGGGCATTGAGGCTTACCCACCTTGGTTTTGTAGAGCCTAAAATGAAGAAGGATTTCTATCCTTGTTATTTGGTCCATTCCTCTTAGGAATTTGTTACTTGGAGTTTGATACTCTATAGAATTTGTTAAAGAGTACTAGTAGCTACCTTGTAGTGTAAACCCTGTCAAACCATGAACCAAAAAAGTATTGTTGGTAGTATTTTGAAAGAATAGGTTTTCCTGGATGTAGCCTTAGTGTTTTTGTTTAAAAAAGAAATAGTCTGGCTATTCTTGGTTGGTTTTACATTTTTTCATAACTTTTTCAACTTAAGTGAAGTAGATGGGGGCCGATAATTAGGGTTTTCTAAGAGAAGATTAGAATAGTCGGTCCATACATTTTTTGTGTGTGTTGAGATTCAGAGTAATAGAAAAGAAAGCCATAATTTTTCTCGATCTCATGTCTTTTAAAGATTGTTGATATTGTACCAAAAGATAGATGCATCAATAAAATTTTAGAGTTTTTTGGTTCATTTCTCCTCCTATTGCAAAATTTATGTATTTTGATATAATATGATTCAAGATCTTATTATTTTGTTGTATTTTTATGATGTATGTGATAGGGTTCATGCTTTAATTCAAGGAATTAATTAAATGTATGGATTCTCAATTGCCAATGCATAAGGTTTGATTTTTAGGATTATGATAAGTAGGATTTACTAGAAAATCATAGATAAACATATTTTTAATGCAAATGTGTCATAGATCAAAATGCTATAATTATAGAAATTTTGGTATGATGTTCTATGTTTGAAAGACTATATTTCCCAATAAACTAGGCCTAGGCCAAGCTAGGGATTTATTTATATTCTACTCATTTAAAAATTAAATAATTTACTTTTGTGTAGAATTTGTGTCCTACCATGTCTCATACTCCATATAGGTTAGCAATCAAAGGTTGATTATCCTTCATCTAGTATCTCCATGTTATGTTTACTATTTCATATGAGATATATCTATTTTTACAATTCTATATTGTGAAATTGTGTATCAAAGAGGGTGTTGATGATGCAGGGGCATTCTGGGGTGATGCAGAGGCATTCTTGGTCCTTGGTGAAACTGCATGGGTGTTGTTTTTTTGGGCCAGTTTTACTCGGTTGTAGTCTTGACCGACGGTCTCAGTCATTGAAGGAACCTCGGTCGCTGAAGGAAATCGATAGTCTCTCACTCTTGGTGAAAGTGTCACTCAGTAATGCTTGTAGTGCTCGGTTGACACTGGTGCTCAATGAGGCTTGGCTTGACTTGCTCAGTTATTTCATAATTTCTCAATAGTTTTGGCTTACCAACTAGAGTTCTATGTGATTTTTTGGGCCAAATTGGTGCATTTAATGTTGGTAGTTGTTATTTCAAGCCGACATGTTGGATTTATTTGTTTTTTTGGAAATTTGGAGCCGACTTGTATTGCATTTAATATTTGTTAGAAATATTTAATGTTTTCATCCAACTGACTTGTGGTTGATGATTAGTATTTAAGGGGTGTTTGGGTAGTTGTTTAATAGGATGGGAGAAGATCAGTTGGATCTCTTGGATGACTTTGGGACTTGGCAGTTCTTAGTGACATCAATTCTAGGATGTGCTAAGCTAGAGTTGGTGAAGTTGTGGAAAAGATCTTGCATGGTCTTGTAGACCAGATTGTTATCTGATAGTTTGTAATAGCATAGCTAGTGGTTTCACACTTGGAGACAAGGAGATTTCTTGGAGGCTTGTGAGCTCAAGTTTAGATCTACCTTAGGGTTTCCATCAGCTTTTGATTGTCTTCAAAGATGAACTAGCTGAGGTTGTATTGGATCTGAGTGTGGATCTTACAAAATTGTAATCTTTGATTGTAATTGGCCCTAACCTGGAAGGCCTTATAGCTGGGCATGTTAATAGAAATTATGTTTTGGAGCATATCTTGGTTTGTGTTGTTGTGTATTTCCATTGTGTAATTCTAAAGCTGCAAGGTTGGCTATCCTTCATTGGATTCTCTCACCTTGGTTTGCATTAGGTAGTATCAAAGCTGGAGGTTTGGTCTTGTTGGAGAGAGAAATTTGTTCTGGTTCTTATCAGAGCTGGCTTGATCTTGTGAGGGCTGATCCTATGAATTGACCTTGTTGGTAAAGAGATCATATGATCTTGGTTGTAGATATGTGGCACTAAACTTGTGGAATCTTTCCCTAGTTGTTCATGCAAGGTGGCAAGTTGATTTGACTTGCATACAACTTAGAGATTGTCACAAGGTGATTGGTGTAGGGTTTGCTGCAAAGGTTTTCTTTCTTATCTTTAAGGATTCCTCTGAGAAGATTGGACCCTAGAGTTATTGTTGATGTCTATGATACTATGGAATCTAGGATTACAGAGAAGGTGAAATCAGATTTTAGATCTGAGATGGAATTGATGAAAAATGATATGGTCGCTGAGATCATGAGAGTTGTTACTGGTGTAACTTGAAATGTTGGTACTTAGGATGGTTATGAAGAAGTTGTTAAAGACTTTGTTGTTGTGTATTTCCATTGAAGACTTTGAAGCTCAGTTAAGCAACAGTTACCGAATGGAAGTTTCTACTTTCTCTAGTACCTTGAAACCTAAGAACTTGATTGATTTGATTGGTGAACTTGAATATTTCTTTGAGCTGGAATAAATTGAAGATCCTCTTCAAGTGAGATTGGCACAGACTAAGTTGAAAGCATAGGATGCTCTTTGGCAGAAATAACTACAAAGAGGTAGAGAAGATGAATGTGAAATGAAGATCAATCGATGGAGGTTGATGGTGACTAAATTGAAAGCTAAGTTCATACCAATTGAATATGAGCTTGACTCATTTATAAAGTTGCAAAATCTGAAGTAGAAGGATTTGTCTGCTAAAGATTATACTGAGGAGTTCTACAGACTTATTATTTGGTCTAGACACTGAGAGATTGGTAAGGAAAAGGTAGCTCAATATGTGAATGGTTTGAGATTCAATATTAAAGATGAGCTTGGTATGCTGAAGATTGATTCTATTGAAGATGCTTATTGGTATGCTCTAAAGGAAAAAGATAAGTTGAAAAGGAAACAACATGGTAACTCCTGAGGGAAAGAAAAGATTGATCACTCAGTGAAGAGTAACCAACTGATGCAGAAGATGAATAGAAACCTATAGAACCAAAGAAGAAGACATGTAAAGTTATCTTTAAGGATACTTTCTATAACTGTGGAGAGGAGGGACACCATTCTTTTGAGTGTACACAAAAGAAGGCTGACCAAAAAACTGCTATGATAAATGAGAACATTCGCAATGAACCTTAATCTAAGAACTTGCTGCTTTAGTGAACATTGCTTGGTACAAGGGTGGATCCTTGTCAGAGGAGTAACTTGTTTAGGGTTTGATGCAAGTCTAGAGGTAAAATCTATGATGTTATTGTTGATAGTGGTAGTACTGATAACATTGTTGATGAGGACATGGTTCAGAAACTTGGTTTGAGTAGAATGAAACATCCATGTCCTTATAGGATTGGTTGGTTGCAAGATGATCATGCTTTGGAAGTTAGAGAAAAATGCTTCATTCATGTTTAGATTGGCTAGTATAAGGATCTTGTGTAATGTGACATTGTGAAAATGAATAGTTGTGATATATTGCTTAGTAGACCTTGGCAATATGATTGTAGAGCTATGCATGATTGTGTTAGAAATGGTTTTACTATTGAAAAGGATGACATGAAGTTTTCACTGATGCATTTGATGGATACAATGCTTGGTAGGAGAAATCTAAGTATTGGTAGCCAAGTTGAATTGGTGGATCCATAGAAAATGAATGATGAGTTTGGAGAACTGACCTGTGCATTGTCTAGGAAGTACTTAAAGAGACAAAGGAAGCTAAAGTGGAAGAGTATGAAAGATGAAAAGGTGGAGGACTTGTATGTGAAGAACCAGTTTGGGATTTATGTGCTAAATCCTAGAAGATGTTCTTCTTAGATATGAACATCTTTTGGAACCTGAGGTGTTTGATGCAGGGGCATTCTTGGGTGATACAGGGGCATTCTTGGTCCTCAGTGAAACTACATGGGTGTTGTTGTTTTTGGCCAGTTTTACTCAGTTGCAGCCTTGACCAATGGTATTGGTCATTGAGGGAAGCTCAGTTGCTAAAGGAACTCAGTAGTCTCTAGCACTCAGTGAAAGTGTTACTTGGCAATGCCTTTGGTGCTTGGTCGACACTGCTGCTCAGTGAGGCTTGTCTTGCTTGATTATTTCACTGTTGCTCAGTAGTTCTAGCTTACCGATTGGATTTTTGTGTGATTTGTTGGGTTGACTTGGTGCATTTAATGTTGGTAGCTATTGTTTCAGGCTAGCATGTTGGATTTATTTTTTTTAAGGCAATTTGGAGCTAACTTGTATTGCATTTAATATTTGTTAGGTAGAGTTAATGTTGTCATCCAATTGACTTGTGGCTAATGATTAGTATTTAAGGGGTGTTTGAGTAGTTGTTTAGCAGGACAAGAGAAGATTAGTTGGATCTCTTGGATGACTTTGGGACTTGGTAGTTGTTAGTGACATCAGTTCTAGGATGTGCTAAGCTGGAGTTGGTGAAGTTGTGGAAAAGATCATGCATGATCTTGCAGATTAGATTGTTATTTGATAGTTTGTAATACCAGAGCTAGTGGTTTCACACTTGGAGACAAGGAGATTGCTTGGAGGCTTGCAAGCTCAAGTTTAGATCTACCTTAGGGTTTCCATCAGCTTCTGATTGTCTTTGGAGCTGAACTAGCTGAGGTTGTATTGGATCTGTATGTGGATCTTGCAGAACTGTAATCTTTGATTGTAATTAGCCCTAACCTGAAAGGCCTTATAGCCAAGCATGTTAATGGAAATTATGTTTTGAAACATATCTTAGTTTGTGTTGTTGTGTATTTCCACTGTGTAATTGTTAGAATTTAATCTTTCCTTGGTATATTTGTATTTATAGGATAAACCAAGGTATCCTAATGTATTCATCCTCTAGTCCAAGTGGGAGGACATGTAATATTTGTAATTTCTTTTTTTAAGAAAAATAGATATTCTTCCTTATGAGGAATCCTACACTTGTCTCACACACTAGTGAAATGTGGCATACATAGAATTGGGAGTTACAATGTAACTCCTTTCTCACATCTCTATTAAGAGATGGCTCTCCTCTCTCATTCTTATGAGATTTCTTCTTCCTCTCGAATATTGTATGAGCTAAGCTCTCTCTCTCTCTCTCTCTCTCTCTCTCTCTCTCTCTCTCTCTCTCTCTCATTCTTGGGCATATTTTTGCCACATTCATTAATATCACTAGAGATTTTTTATGCTTTTCCCCCTTCAAAATATTGTCTCCTTGTTTCATTGTGCTTGGTGAATGCTCCTAGTTTTTTGTGATTATTCATGGTAACACTTCTTTTCCTTGCTCATTGATTAAACAATTTCCTTACTCTATATTTTGTTATTATTATTTTAACATGGTATCAGAGCAGGTTGGTTTAATCCATTATTGAGTGTATAGGTGAAGGAGCTACCATATCTTGGAGCACTCCAATATTGAAGACTCTTGAGAGAGTTTATTGCTAGTATTTTTTTGTCTAATCTTTTAGAAGAGAAAAATTGAAAAAAAAAATTGGATTTAGTTGGTTTACCACCAAAACCAATTTTTCTATTGGTACTCTCTTATTTTGGGTTGTGCAAGTTTGGATTCATTGCTATAGAATTTAACTCAAATTTCTCAAAATCTTAATTTAATATTATAATATTTTTCATATTATAATATTATATTTTTCAAGTTTAAAATGTTTTCATTTATCCTAGTCTATTATTTCAGTTCATACAAATTCCTATTATTTATAACTCTAACTTAGTTTCTAATATTTTTATTTTATTTTATTTTAAAAAAATTAATATTTTTTTATTCTAATCTCATTTATTTCCATTGGCTTTATTTAAATTTTTTAATCATTGTTGCTTAATTTAGGTTACATGCATGTATAGAATATATTTTTAAATTTGTTATCATTGTTTCTAAAATTAGTTCATGCGTCTGTTTACAAATTTTTTCTTCATAATTGCTATTTTTTGAAAAAAAAATCTCCTTATTTCTAAAATTAGTTCATGCATCTGTTTACAAATTTTTTGTTCATAGTTGCTATCTTTGCATGCGTTTTAGTTGTATCCAAAATATCTCTTTTTTCCTCTACATGCGATTAGTGTCATAAAGAGAAAAGCACTATTTTTTATCCTCAAAAATCTTCATATCAGTTTGTTCTATCGTAATAGTAATTGCAATAGCATTTGCTAGTTTCAACATTGTAAATTTGGTTTCGCTATTAGTTTGTTGGGTTCATATTGTTTATTTCTTTTGCATGCTGGTTATGACCAGTATCTTGTTCCTTTCGCCTCTTCCCCTGGTTTAGCATTTTTGGCTCTTGATTTGCCTTGCTTTCTTTCTACTCTTCCTTCCCTCGTGCCCTTGGCTCTTCCTCTCAAGGGGCCGCAGTTCTTCTTTGTGTGCTCTGGGTCTATTTTTTTTCTTCAAGTGCAGGTTGCACGCTAATAACAAAACAATTGTTATTTTGAGATATTGTTTGTAATATCTCAAAGGGCATGTGCCTGATCTGGTATCAAACATATCAATTGCGATTCAAAACTTGTTAACTTTAATTCATTCTTTCCCATTGCATTTAGTCTTTTCATTTTTTTTCTTATCTTTATTGGCTTTTTGTTTTTGGTCTTTTGGTGCACAACGCAGATCTGTGTTGTGTGGGTGCTTGTTGTTCTTTTTTGGTTTTGTGAGGTTTCATGGTTGTCGTCTCTTTTTTCTGCCTATTTTTGCTATTCCTATTTCTTTGAGTTCTCATCACTTGTCAAGCCTTTCTCTTTACTATTTCCTCCTCCTCTTTTGTTTTCGGTGTAGGCTCCCTTTCCCTACTGCTCTTCACCTCAGTGCCGCTGCTATGCAAATCTTTCACTGCATTGATTTTGTTCTTAGTTTATAGTTTTTTTTTATTGTTTTTCCTTTGTTTTTCATTCTCAGCCCTTGCTTTATCCTTTCAAGCTCTCAGTGATTGACACCAATCACCATAGCACAACCCGCCAATTGCCACCATTGCTCTCCTCCATATCTCTATTCTTTCCTTTTCCTTTTCGCCTTGTATCTCTTTTTTTTTTTTTTCTCTTTTTGGCTTCATGTTGTTCATTGCATTGCTTTGCTTGTTCTTTTTCATGCTTTGTGTTCTTTCTTTTTTAGCTTTCCTTTTCATCTACCTTGCGGTTATTTTGTTGGTCGCCTTGCACTGTTGCAGTTAGGATGTATGATTTGGGTCATCGTCAGTCTTTTGGTTTCATTAGCTTCCACACCTTCTTTTCAGCTTATAGGCATTTCTTTCTTGCTTCTTCCTTGATCAATGCTTCTAACTGTTTCTTCATATCAAGGTCCATAGCACATGCAAAGGGTTAAGACTTTGCCAAGCTCATAGTTCTTATCTTTTATTCTGTATTACAAATAGCGTTATAGTATAGTTTTTTATTCTATAAATTGCCAGGATTAGCGACATACGACATTGCCAACCTCATAGATCATATATTTTCTTAAGATCTATAAGTTAATTTTTTTTTTACTCAAAGTTCTTTTTGAAAGATTTGGTTGATTTTTTATTAGAAATAAATCACTTAGCATTGTAAAGTTGTTACATGAGAAACACTAGTTTGGTTTATAATTAGATACTATATCTTTACCTAACTAGTTGGTTATTTCGTAGCTTTGCTCTATTTGATTATTGATATTTATATTAGCCTACTTTGTATATTTCTTTCACTTGATTAGGCTCTGCAAGTTTTTTTGTTTTAAATTAAGTTCTTTCTCTCTTTTAATTAATTAGTTCATTTTCTATTGGTCTTTTTTGAGTATCATTGCAAGTAAAGGAAAATTTTATCTAGTTGTTTTGCAATTTGAATTTACATAATTATAGACCTTTTAATTATCATCTAACACTAAAAGTTCTATAATTACTCATTAGTTGCTACTGATTTTGCTATTCTTTTTTTCCTATGATAGGAATTTAGTTTTTTATATATAAGTTTTATTAAAAAAAAATTTAACAAAAAAGGGGCGTTATTGTCTTTTTTATGAAGGGAATTTTTTTTCAGTACTCTTTTTTAAAATATATATTAGATTTTTTATCATTTCTGTTCTCATTGTCTAAAGAAAATACCACTTTATATTTATCCGGTTAATTTTTTGTGCTAACATTTCTTTGCAAGTCTAAAACTTTTTTAATATATCATTTTAACTAATGTTTGGTTTGCAGGATCATGTTGCCTCTTCAATTTTAACAACTTTATTTAGTGTAGTTTAGTGTCCTTGCTATTCTTGTTTTCCTTTACATGCAAGAGAATTTAGTTTGATATGTGTTCTTTGCTAGGTTCTGTCAAGTTTTTTTTTCTCCTTTGTTTAGGTGTTCTTTTATTTAAATCTCGTATTTAAGCATGACTACCCTAATGCCAGAAATTAAATTAACTAGTACCAACTACCATGCATGGAAAACAAACATGACTTTCATATTTAGATTTAGACACATTTTAGATATTGCCACTGATGCCAGTTCTAAACCAGTAGCCTCTGCTCCTCAAGTTGACCAAACTGCTTGGCAGACAAAAAATGAGGAAGCACTTGGCTTAATCAAAATTTCCCTAAGTCTTGAATTGTATGTCCTCATTTCCACTTGTACAGAAGCCCATCAGGCTTGGGACATCTTGAAAAATACCTATGACAGTGCAGATGAAACTCAAAAAATTCAACTTCAAGACCAACTTGAAGACCTCAGGTATATTGATTTCAACTTTGTTGATGACTTCTTGCTTAAGTTTGATTCCATTAAAATTTTAGTAACTGGTTTACAAGTTCCTCTTTCGGATTTAAGAATAATTCATATTATTATTCATAAATGTTTGCCTAGATAGTTCCAACAGTTCATTACTAACATTTATTCTCAATTAGCTATTCTTTCGTTAGCATCTCAATTAACTTATGGTATTTTTCAAAATATGTTGCGTTAAGAGGAAGCTAAATTAATTCAGTTTGGCATACTTAAAACTCACGAACATGCATATGTCTCTCACAATAGATCTTATAACACTAATCAAAATAACAATAGATCTTCTAACACTAATCAAAATAACCAAAACTATCAACGATCTAACAATTATAATAATTCAAATAATAACTCAGGCCAACAATTTACTGATCATTACAATTCCAGGCCTTCCAATAACTATCATAGTAATAATCAGTAAAATAGGCCTCATTGCACCTATTGTGGTAAAGATGGTCACTTAGTTCATAATTCTTTTATGAAACAAAAAGATGATCAACGTAATTCTCAAAATTACTCAAATGGAAAACCTAATGGAAATCAATCTCATTCTGCTTTTACTATTAGTTTTAATGCTTCTAAACCACTTGAATGGATTATTGATAGTGGTGCATCTCAACATGTTACATCCCATAAGGAATTTTTTGACTCTTTGCAACCTGATTCTCTGAATATTTCTATTTCCTTAGATGATAATTATTGCTGTCAAGTTGAAGGAACTGGTAATGTTTCTATTCCAAATGGTAAATTACATGATGTGCTTTATGTTCCTAATTTGAAAGCTAACCTTATTTTTGTTCCTCAATTATGTCAAGATTATAAGGTTGAGTTTCATAAAAAGAATTATCATATCATTGATCCTAACATTGATTAGATAGTTGCTAATGCTAAATTAGATGATGAAAATCTCTTTAAATTTTATCAATTTGTTTCTCCTAGATATTCATTACTCACTACTGTTGATTTTCACATTTGGCATGAAAGGCTAGGACATTTAAATTTTGATTATATCTCTTTAATGCAAAAAGAAAATATGGTAGATGGACTACCTAAGCTTACTACTTCTAAGTTTGATTGCAATGGATGTATGAGTGGTAAAATGCATAGAGAATCTTTTCCCCATAAATCATCTTGGAGAGATAATAACAAGTTAGTTCTAATTCATAGTGATCTTTTAGGTCCTATGGAAAATACTTCTATTTCAGGTTCTAAATATGCTTTAACTTTTGTTGATGATTATTCTTGTAGAACTTGGATTTATTTCCTTCATAGTAAAGATCAAGTCCTTGATACCTTTGTTGAATTTCATATTTTTGTAGAAAGACAAAGTGGTTGTAAAATTTAGATTCTTAGGACTGATAATGGTAAAGAATATGTTAATCATGCTTTCCATTCTTATTTAAGATCTTTTGGTATCAAACATGAGCTTACCACTCCTTATACACTAGAACAAAATGGTGTGGTATAACGGAAGCATAGAACTATAGTTGAAATGGGTAGATGTTTTTTACATGATAGAAATATGGATTATAAATTTTGGGCTGAAGCCATGGCATGTGCCACCTATATTCTTATTAGAACTCCTACTAAGGCCCTTCCAAATAAAACTCCTGAAGAGGTCTGGTCAGGTAGAAAACCCAATTTGTCTCATTTATAGATTTTTGGCTCAACTACTTATGTTCACACACCTAAATAGAAAAGGAAAAAGTTAGATCCTAAATCCTCACCTCATATATTTGTTGGTTATTCTGAGAACACTAAAGGTTATAGAGTTTATGATCCTCTTACTAATAAAGTTCACATAGCTAGAGATGTTTGCATTTCTAAAAATGGTGTCCATGATTGTTCTCAAATTTTAGATTATGATTTTAGTCACAGCAACATAGTTCTTGTGGAGGACCAACCTCTGTCTCTCAACCCTACTACTCAAATTTCTGCTCCTAAAGTTTTTGTTCCTTTTGTTTCTGCTCCTAAAATTTTTGTTCCTTTTGTTTCTACTCTTAACACTACTAATAATACTAATACATAGAATAATGATGAACAAATAGATAGTGATGATACTCCTAATGATTTTGTTCCTTCTACTAGTAGTAGTGATGATGATGATGATGATGCTAATAATCTATTTACTCCTCCTAGTAATATTTCTATTAATTCTAGGAAAAATTCTAAATGGTTTAAAGATTTACTTAATGAGGGCGATGATTACATTGCTAGAATGGGTGGACTTAAACCTAGAAGGATAAACTACTATAATTATGCTCTAATGACTTCTCTCTCTACTTCTACTGATCCTCAAATATGTGCTCAAGCTAAAAATCAACCTCACTAGAAAAATGCTATGCAAGAAGAATATGATAGTTTAATTTCTAATAATACTTGGGATCTTGTTCCTTTACCTCGTGGTAAAAATTTGGTTTCCTGCAAATGGTTATATAAAACTAAGTTAAATTCCAGCAATGAAATTAGTAAATTTAAGGCTAGATTAGTTGCACGTGGTTTTTCTCAAATTAAAGGAATAGACTATAATGAAACTTTTGCTCATATTGCTAAAATGTCTACCATTAAAGTTTTTCTTGCTTTAGCTACTAAAATGAATTGGCCTATTCACCAAATGGATGTTAAAAGTGCTTTCTTAAATGGTGATTTGCAAGAAGAAATTTATATGTCTCAACCTCCTAGTTTTATTCAACAAGGTCATGAACATTTAGTCTCCAAACTAAAGAAGTCTATTTATGGTTTAAAAAAATCTCCTAGAGAGTGGTATTCCAAAATTAATGCTTTCTTTATTTCTCAAGGTTTTCAAAGAAGTCAAAATGATCCTAACTTATATATCAAGAATAGTGAAGATGACATTATTATTATCATTCTGTATGTTGATGATTTGATTCTTACTTCCAGTTCTAACTAGTGAATTTTTTATATTAAGTTTCAACAAAATCAAAAATTTCAAATGACAGATTTAGGTTTCTTACATTATTTCTTAGGAATGCAAATTTGGCAAACCCCTAAGGGTATTTTTATCTCTCAAAGTAAATATGCTAAAGATATCCTCGATAGATTTCATATGAATGATGCTAATCCTATTTTGATTTCATGTGGTTTAGGAACTAAGTTAATGATAGATATGGAATCTCCTCTCATAGATGCTACTCCCTATAGAGAACTATTGGGTAGCTTAATTTATCTAACCCTCACTAGACCTGATTTATCTTTTAGTGTTGGTTTAGTTTCTAGATTTATGTCCAAACCTCAACAAACTCCTTTCAAAATTGCTAGAAGAATATTATGTTACATTAAAGGTACTATTAACTTAGGATTATTTTATGCTACAAATTCTAATTTTACTTTAAAAGGTTTTATTGATTCAGATCTAGGTGGAGACCCCAATGATGGGAAATCTATTTTTGGGTATTATTTTTCTCTTTGTTCAGGTTCTATATCTTGGAAAAGTAAAAAAGAACAATCTGCGTCTCTATGTTCTACTGAAGCTGAATATAAAAGTTGTACTCATGCCTCTAAAGAAGCTCTATGACTTAGAAGAATACTTGAAGATTTGGGTCTACCTCAACAAGAACCTACACCATTGTATTGTGACAATCAAAGTGCAATAGCCTTGGCAAAGAATCCAGTTTACCATGCAAAGTCAAAGCACATTTCTCTCCACCACCACTTCATTAGAGAGTAGATTGTAGAAAAGAAAGTTTCCCTCATCCATTGCAAAGGTGAAGATCAAGTTGCAGATATTTTGACAAAACCTCTTTCTAGAGAGAAATTTGAATTTCATTGTAACAATTTGGGTTTGATACCCCTTGATGTAATTACCCCAAGTAAAGATTAAAGAGGGGTGTTAGAATTTAATCATTCCTTGGTATATGTGTATTTATAGGATAAACCAAGGTATCCTAATGTATTCATCCTCTAGTCCAAGTGGGAGGAAATGTAATATTTATAATTTCCTTTTTTAAGGAAAATAGATATTCCTCCTTATGAGGAATCCTACACTTGTCTCACACACTAGTGAAATGTGGCATATAGAGAATTGAGAGTTACAATGTAACTCCTTTCTCACATCTCTATTAAGAGATGGCTCTCCTCTCTCATTCTTATGAGATTTCTTCTTCCTCTCGAATATTGTATGAGCTAAGCTCTCTCTCTCTCTCTATCACATTCTTAGGTATTTTTTTGCCACATTCATTAATATCACAGGGGTTTTTTTATGCTTTTCCCCCTTCAAAATATTGTCTCCTTGTTTCATTGTGCTTGGTGAATGCTCCTAGTTTTTTGTGATTATTCATGGTAACACTTCTTTTCCTTGCTCATTGATTAAACAATTTCTTTACTCTATATTTTGTTATTATTATTTTAATAGTAATTCTGAAGCTGCAAGGTTGGACTATCCTTCATTGGATTCTATCACCTTGGTCTGTGTCAATTGAGGTTTACCCACCTTGGTTTTGCAAGGCCTAAAGTGAAGAAGGATTTATATCCTTGTTAGTTGGTCTAGCTATATTATAATTTTATTACTTGGAGTTGGCTACTCTATAGAATCTTTTGAAGAGTACTTCTAGCTACCTTTTAGTGTAAACCCTATCAAACTAGGAACCAATAGAATCCATGGTTGTCAAAACACAAGTATTATCAAGAGAAATAGTAGAAGTGATCCCAAATAGAGAAGTTGTTAATATGATTTAGAACATTAGAGAGGGGGGGGGGTAAATTAGTTGTTCTCAGGTCTAGATGTATAAAACAAACTTTAAACTCTTCAACAAATCAAATCTAATAACCAACACCTACTCGGTCATTACTGATTGCATAACAAAAACATATAACAATGCAGTCCACTTATCCAATAGCATCTAACTTGTAAAACACATAAATGTTCAAACTAAAACATTCACATAAGTATCAACACTGGGAATTATAGTAGAAACCCAATTTGGGAAAAACCACTTTGTAACATGTTACTATTATGTTCACTCTTCTGAAGTGAGCTTGGTGAAAAGCCAACCCTATCAAAGGTTACAAACACACTATCTGGTGTGACCAGGTTAAAGGATTTAAACCACTCTATTAAAAGTGCACTTTGTTATAAGACTTACATGAACTCCATTAGAATGCAACCTTGTTCAAAGGATTTATACCTATGACTGTTAGGTCAACCTCTGTTAAAAGGATTTTGACTATTACAATGGTTAGAAAGTAGTAGTAATATTGATCTGAGAAACATACAACTCACTTTGTAAATATTAGATCCAAATACATACACATATGTTGGCTTACTAACTATGAACCTTTTCCATCTCCATCAATGATCTTCTTGGAACCCTTCAAGCAATTACAACACTTCTCCTTCAACCTTTTCTTCTTAGACAGTCAATAACATCAACAATACTTCCACCATCTACTTCTCTTCACAACCTCTCTCTCAGGTTTCCTTAATACTACCTCAATTAGGTCAATACATCTTTTGCCACGTAATCTCCTTCATAGATCTTAGGGTTATGTCAGATTCATTGAATCCATCCTACATTATGTTCTTTGGTTATCCTTTTAGAAATATCTCAAATCTATTAATGATTTACAATGAAATATTTTATAGTGCATTAAATACTTTCATACAATCAATAATTAAAGTCAACACATTTTACATAATCCAAGAATTCAATGATGTCAGCTGGAAATCTAAATTCTTCATCAAATGCAAAATACTGACACTCGGTCAACATTGTGTTCAACTTCTCGATCTTCACTAGAAAGCTTAGTCACCACAAAAACTATTTCCTTGAAAAACACTATCTTCCTTGGCAATTAACTAGTGTTTGGTCAACACTGATTTTACTCAGCATATACTAGCTCAGTCGACACAAACAACACTCAGCTTAAACTAGATTTTTTCACTTTTTCTCAGTTAAGCCTACCAGTTTAGTCTTCATTCTTACTTAGATAAATAATACATTGTCTTATCATTGTGCCATATAATCAAGTACTCATTGAAGTATCAAGATAACTCGACCTTTCCTTATGGGCTATTGTTACCAACCTTGCCTATCCCCTTAACAACACTCAAATAGATATAGTACTTTCTTAAATATCAATAGTCTTACCAATTAAGGTTCGACATCAATGACAATACAACAATTGCTTCAATTTCAATTTCCAATAATCTCCCTCTTTGGCATTGATGGCAACACCATATGAATATCACATGAATTACCAACCAATCCAAAAAACTTATTTGTCCATCAGAGAAATTTATAATATCCTTAGCTTCATTTTGATATAAAATCAATTAGCCATGCTTGACCATCCACTGAATTTCTCCCACTGTCTTGATCTTCTCATTCTGTGTATTCATTATTCATCTGTGATCATCTCCCTCTTTGAAAAAAAGGCCAAAGTAGCAACAAAAACATACATCTTGTAGATGTAGATATCATCCTTTTAGTTCAGTATAATATTTCCCCCTCTGTCATCTTGCTTATGACTTATTCTAACTTTTTTGTGCTCTTCACAACTCTAGGCTACTCCTAATGTGTGACCTTTCTCTGCATCAATTTGTTAGATGTTCTTTGCAGCACATTTGATGCAGTGCTCCTAGCTTGACTAGGAAGACTCAGTTAGGGGAAGGACCCCTAATTGACTTCTTAGGTATTCATGAGCTTCTTTAGGTAAAGCTTTAGTGAATATATTTGCTAATTGTTCCTTGGTATTCACATATTCCATGCAGACCTCTTTATCTTGTACCATTTCTCTCAAGTAATGATACTTGATGGCAATGTGTTTGGTCTTTGTGTGCATCATTAGATTTTAGAAATTTTGATAGCACTTGTGTTGTCACAGAAGATGACAACTGGTTTAGTGATTTCTTCTTTCATGCCTACCAACAATTGCTTCAATTACAGTTTCCAATAGAAGTATCTTAAGGTTCTAAAATATAAGTCCATTTTGATAGCATCCATAAGGAAGCATCATCATAGGGAATATTATTTTCATCATCAAGTGGGATGATGCAATCTACAACTAGATCTTTTTGGAATGAAGGGACATGTGGATCTCCAAAATCCTTCCTAATAATGTTCTTAATTGTGCATGGGCACTCAATACCTTTGATTTTGTGGTATATTATGTGGATTCGATAGAAGAGAGATGAACAAATGTTGTCCCAAATAAAAAACATCATATGATTATTCTTATTTTCCTAAATATCATGATTCCACCATATATTTGGTTTATGGGAGAATCCATAAAGATGAGATGAGGTTAAGCCATCTACAATGTGTGATGATGCCTTTTTCCCATGACTCATAATTATCCCCATTCAAAGTTATGACAACATGATGTGGTGTTATCTTCATAATTAGATTAATAATACACTTTCCATATCACAAAATGACATAAAAAAAAATAATTTCATCACCCCCTCTAAAAAAAAATGCAATCAATCAAAGAAACCCCTCCTTCGAAATGATGATTTTGGCACTTTATATATAGTGCATGTACAATTGCCACTTGTAAATCAAGGAAAAATGGATCTCTAATTTCAATGATTACAACTACCAAAATAAGACTATAGAAGAGTCAAACAAATAAGACATAAGATAACTCAAGAACCCAATCAATTACAAGTGCCAAGAATAGACCAAAATAGACCAAACACTGAAAGTACTATGTCCACTCACAATGGCTACAAAATAATAGAAATATGAGAAGTAGACAAAAAATCATGAATTTTCAAAAAAATAGCACCTGAAAATGTGACCATATGAACTTAAAAAGCCTTTGAAGTTGCAAAAATGATGATTGGACATGAACATTCACCAAAAACTAAGATTTCTACAAAATCCATCCACCAAAACTAGAAACCAACAACACCACTAAACAATTTAGGAGATTCTACCTAAAATTTAAAAAATGCACTAAAAAAAGAGTATGTATGACCAAGTTATGGCCTTTCAAAGTTAGACTACAAATTTGCAACTGTATATGTTGAGGGGTCCAAAATTTCAAACCTTGTTGACATCAGAAAAACCACTCAATTAAAATTGAGGTCTAGATGAGTGTCACGTCATAACAAAATCACCCAAAAATAATAGTTATATGATTGTCAAATTTTAGATCATGAAATAATGGCACAACTAGAGGGCTAAAATTGATAGTCAAGCAGTTGTCTCAGGAAAATAAAAAAGGCCCACATTTGACACTTAAATGGATTTTAAAATTAATGCATAGAAAAATAATATCACCTCAATTGTCCATTGTGGCATTGAGTTTGATTGTTGTGTCACCTATTGATGTGGTGATTATAGGGATACATAGCTTGCGTGTTAGGAAATGGTTGGTTGTGTCTGTACAAATGTCTATCTCCATAGTAGACTTGGCACTCAAGTATCATTTTGTGGCTTGTAGATGTGAATAAAGTGGCAAGGTCTACTTCTATCATGTTTGATCCACGTGGGTCATAGAAATGTCACTATGTGGCAACTATTGTAGGGAGACTGTGGGGTTTATGATCTGTTGGCAGAGAAGTCTCCAAGCAGTGCTAATGGATGTGGGGTTATCCCACATTCACCATGCTAGAAATTTTTGAAGTGTTTAAAATCTAATGCCTACAAGGCTAGAAATAAAGGGGTGACATCAAATGTATAGATGGGGCTACTAACTTTCACTGGAATATGATGTGGTGTATTTTTTAATTCCCCAATCCTAACCTTTTGTCACCTACAATTTAAGTCTAAAAAATAAAGGGGTCAAACCCCAAAATTTTGATAGAAAAATATATCTGTAACCAAAATTTGAAAAATGTAGATTTGGAAAGAAATTTTTATTTTTACTTTTAAAAAGATCTAAAATTGTACCATCACAACAAAATTGGACAGTACAACTTAGTTTGCTAAAAAAATTATTTTCCTTAGATTTGACTTTTTCTTAAAATAGGTGAATTTATAGTCAAAATTCATCAAAAGGGCCACCTAGATGTAATGGTAAGTTTAGATCTTTCTCTAGATGCTCCCACAAGATACTACTACCCCAGATCATAATCAAGCCCTCCAACAAATGAAGCAAGATCTCTCCAAATAGGCTAATAAAAAAAACTCCTATGGCTCTAATACCATGTAAGAATTTGCCTCAATATTTGATACCATGTAAGAATTTTCCTATGAAAATGAAAGAATATGCCAAGATCTAGAGGCCCAGTGAATAGTAAAAATAAGAGAGACAAAATAATATGATCGATTAATTGATTAGATTCAATAATGATCAATAATCAAATGATAATGGATTGATTATATTGTAGCTATGCTCAAGAATATATAGGCAATATATCTTAGGATTAGTAGACATATATCTAACAATTACATGTAGATTTAGCTAATAAATCAAAGGAATAAAACACATATAAATAGAACAAGGAGACAAATATTTAATGTGGTTCACCCAATCCTAGGCTATGTCCACAAAAACTAGTCATCCACTTATTTTTTTATTATCTAGTGAAGAGAAAATTACAATATGATACATTTCACATTACATTATCGCTTATATATAGGCCCTTTTGGTGGTTTACAGTGTCAATTAACAAGTTAACCTTAAAAATACTTGACTAGTCAACCTAGGGAAATGCTTGACAAGTCAACTCAAAAAATCTTGACAAGTTAGCCCCCCCCCCCGAAAAAAAAAAGAAAAAGAAATAAGGCTTTTCCCCAAACCCTAAAATACATGGCAAGTGTACAATACTTGTCAAACCAATCACCAAAAACCAACAATCTCCCACTTAGGGACTGATTAGGTTCCACTCTAAACAATCTCCTACTTGGAGAAAGATGTTGTAGCAACACCGCTACCCCTAAAGTTCCCACTAGATTGATGCAACTAGACTTGACTGTTTCTCATTTCCACTATGATAAATCTTTAAGACCAATAGAAATTGAGAAGGAAGTAAATTTCTCTCTAATTACTTCCTTTGTAAACATATCCACTAGATTCTCATCTCTATGTATCTTTTCTAGCTTTAATTGTCTATTATCCAACACCAATTGAATGAAGTGATAGCTTAGATGTATGTGTTTGGTCTTTGAATGCAACAAATAATTCTTTGCAAGATGGATGGCACTTTTTCTATCTATAAATGGATCATTTTTAGTTTTTTATTTTCACAACTCTTCCATAAATAATTGCAGTCATACCATCTCCTTAGCGGCCTCTATAGTAGAAACATACTCTTCTCCTATAGTTGATAAATAAACCACCTTTTTCAATTGAGAAATCTAACTCACTAATGTCCCACCAATAGTAAATACATAACCTATGGTACTCCTCCTGGTATCTAAATCCCCTGCCAATGCTGAGTCAACAATCCTTTTAAATCAATATTAGAGCCCTCAAACCATAAACATTTATTGGAAGTACTTCTCAAATATCTAAGAATCCATTTTACTGCATTCCAATTCTCAAATCTAGGATGACTCACATACCTAATAATAACTCCTAGAGCATGTGAAATATCTGGTCTAGTGCATACCATGGCATACATCAAACTACCTACGACTAAAGCATATGGTACCTTGGATATTTTTTCTTCCTCCTCTTATTTCTTTGGACGCATCACCCTAGTCAATTTCAAATGACTAGGAAAAGGTGTGTTGACATATTTTTCATTCTCTATATAGAATCTCTGCAACACCTTTTCAACATAATCAACCTGAGATAGAGTCAATTTTTTGTTCTTCTTATATTTGAAAATTTTCATACCAATACATTTTTTTGCTTCTCCCAAATCCTTCATAAAATAATAATGTACTAACTTTTGTTTCAAACAATTAATATGATACTTGTTGGACTCTTCTACAAGCATATCATCAACATATAAACATAAAATAATGTAGTTTTCATCATCCAACCTCTTAAAATAAACACAATGATCTGAATTACACCTAATGTAGCCATGCTTAGTCATAAATCTATCAATTTAATATACCATTACGGAGGTGCTTTCTTCAAGCTATATAAAATTTTCTTCAATCTGCACACTAAGTTCTTATATTTGACCTTGAAACCTTTTGGTTGTTGCATATATATTTCTTCTTCCAAATTACCATGGAGAAAGGTTGTTTTAACATCAATTTGTTCCAAATGAAAATCTTCAATAGTCGTAATACTTAAAATAATGCGTATAGAAGTCATTTTTACAACTGGATAAAATATCTCATCAAAATCAATGGCCTTTTTCTGTGCAAATCCATTTAAAACTAACTTGGATTTAAATATTTTCTTACCTCCATCCTCCTCTTTCAGCCTATAAACCCATTTATTTGGTAAATCCTTTTTATCTATAGGCAACTTACATAATTTCCAAGTTTTATTTTTTAGTAAGGAGTCCATTTTCTATTCCATTTAAAGCTCCCACTAAACCTTTATATCCGACCACATAGCTTCATTGTATCCTTCTGGTTCACCAACATCTATTAATGAAATAAACTGCAAAGAGGGAGAGAACCTTTTAGGAGGTCTACTTAGCCTTGTTGATCGTCAAACATTCACTAGGGTTTTTGTTATTTGTTGTTGTTGTTTATGAAGAGCATGGGGGACTGTTAGAACATCATCTTTTGGAGTATCATCTAGTACTACATAATCATTTTCTTTCTTCTCATGCTTTTGCAACTGATCTTTGTACAATACTTTCTCATTGAATATGACATCCATGCTTCTTACAATTTTATGATTTTAAACATCCCAAATTCTATAGCCAAATTCATTAATGTCATGTCCAAAATATATATATATATATATATATATATATATATATATATATATATATATATATATATATATATATATATATATATATATATATATATGTATGTATGTATATATACATAGATATGTATATATGTATATATATATGTATATATACATAGATATGTATATATGTATATATATATATATATATATATATATATATATATATATATATATATATATATATATATATATATATATATGTATATATATATATATGTATATATATGTGTGTGTATATATATACATATATATATATATATATATATATATCTTTGACTTAGCTTCTAGCTTGGTTCTATTTTAAAAATCTATATGTGAAAATGTTTCACAGTTGAACATTCTAAGAAAAGAATTGTTGTGGTTCCACAACTATGCTCCCCTTCCAAGCCACTTGGCCAAGGGGACCCTCTTCTTTTTGCTTGTTTTAGAGCTTTGTCAGTCGGTTAATCCCTTATTAGGGATTGTCCTTTTAAGTTTTCAACCAATTTTTGGCCTTTCACACTTTAAGACTTCCTTAGGTGTGGAAGGTCTGAAAAGCTAAAGTGCCTTATGCCTACCAAGCTTTAACCCTTTTTTGCACTTTTGAACTTGTCAGACTTTTGGAGTCGCAAAACACTGAAAGTACAATTTCCCTAGCTAGAAATCAGCCTTTCGACATTTCAGCTTTTCAGATGTCCAAAACCTTTGAAAGACCGAAAGGATGACAACCTCAGGGTGGATGACATCACCCTCCAAAAGCCTATATTAGGTGTGCACAGGGATTATTTGGTCACTTGTACATTTTATTTTCCTTCTTATTTTTAGAGCTTCTGTGTGCGTGCTTGTGTCCAGTAAGCTTCCCATCATTAGTTGTCTTTGTTTCTTGGCTTCTTTTGGGTCTTCATATTTTTTGTTGAGGTAGGGCTTTGTCCTCTTCTAGTTTTTCAATTTCTTGCAAGCTTTTAGGGTTTTTTAAATTTTTTTACGGTTTTGGTTAGGGTTTTTTAGTTTTTTGGTATTCTTAGTGTCACTTCGGGGTTGCACGATTGTCCCCTTGGACCCCTTAGCATTAGGCTTGTGGTCAAGCTTGATTCAGGCTCATTTTTTAGCTCATACCTTTCTTTTTCTCCTTTCCCTTATCGACCCTAAATTTATTTGCAGTTTCACACTATGAAGTGCTAAAAACTAAACTTCCCCCAAATTTTCCCAAGTCCATTTCGTTTGCACTTTCACAGTTTCAGCACCAAAAGGTTTCACACTCCAATGTGTTGAAAGACAATGATAGACACTGAACAAGTTTTTTTGGAATCCACCATTTTTGGCATTTCAAACTCTGACAACTTGATAGTTCTTCACCCTCTGAAACGTTGAAACCTTAGCTATTCATGCCTCTCTTTCACTATTTTGGTGTTTTAGAGGTATCAATTCTTTCAGACTCCAAAAGGCCAAATCACCAAAATTCCCTTTTGCACCTTTCAAGCTTGCATCCTTAGGGATTTTAATTTATTCATGTTTTTCTTTTCTTCATCAACACTTTTCCTTATCTCTGGCATTTGTCACTAACTTGTGTCCTTTTTTGTAGAATGTCAAAAAAGGTTAACTCTCTAGAAATTAAATACCAATTCAAGGGGTACAATGAACCCTCTAAGGTGGGAAATCTACATGCTAAAATCACTAAAACTGACATTGGGAATGTCAGTTGGAACAAATACCTTGTTAAGTGTGCTCATATGATGGGGAGATTCAAGGTCTACACTTCATTAGTCAAATGTTCACTACTGAATGTAGCAACACATCTAGTGTCCATCCTTTCATTGGACCTGATAGTTATAGTGGAAAACTATTATGTGCCTAATGAAAGACTAGTGAAGAATAACATGAGAGAGGTGGTATTAGACTTCAAGCCAGACAACATTGAAGATGTCTTCTACTTGCCCAAGGGGATAGACAAGTTGTATGGCTTCTCAATTGATAAAGGCATGAATTTATTCAACAAGGAAATCCAACTATCACATGAGATTGTTAATAATGATTACCTCATACAACCTATACCAAAGAACAAGATTGAAAAGATAGATATGAGGAGAGGGTACATTAAAGAGGATATCCAAGAAGCAATCAACATGATCAGCTAGGTGTATGGGCTGCAAAAGTCTATTTAATTAGAGCTATGGATGATCCTCCTAATCAAAAGGATAAAGGGGAGGCAATAAAGGTTTGATAGGGCCATAATCCTTATTGATACCTAAACCAAAAATTGATCACGGTCAAGAATGATTGACATTTCTACATGACCTCATATATGGTATATCTTCTAGATGAAAGAGCAGTATATCCAGGGCTAGTGAAGGTCGGTGATATGGATCAACTAAATTCTTGGCCATTCATAGTATATCCCCAATTGGTTAAGAAGGAGCACCTCATAGAAGATAGCTCTAAGTTTTAGATAGTAAATGATGCATTTGTATTCACAATCATTCACTCCATTGCAGGAGATTATGCTCAAAGGTTGTTGGAAGAGGCTGCAGCAAAAGTGAAGGTGCTAGGGGTATTCTATATTCAATTCAAGACCTTCACATACATCAAGGTGGTAGGGACTACTCTCAATCCCAAGAAATTACCAAGGTATCCTTCAAATGGGATCATTCTATTGGAGATGGAAAGGAAACTATCAGATGCCTATGAACACATCAAGCATAAGAAGAAACACTACTAGGATTTTCCTATTTTGATATGACCCCATTTCTTGCAAGACATGAGAGTGTGCAAGTCTTTTTCCTTTGAGTGGGATGAGTGACCCTACAAAACATTAACTTGATAAGAACCAGATTTGAACCAATTGGAACCTACAACCACATAATGGGGAGACATTACATGTATGAACCACACATTGAAGGTCACTAGATGAATTGTATAGATGATTATGAGGTCAGAATCCATGACTATTGTTAGATGAGCCTAGAGCTATCACAGAGTGCTCTACTTCTATGGGTTCCTCAAAAGGTGAAGGATGCATATTCAAAGGATATCCTGGATCCCATCTACAATCAAGATAAGATTTATACTAGGGCTATCCTCAACATTGAGGTGGATAGAGATGAAAATGATGACATTAACTTCAAGGCTTGTCATGTCATGAAAGTGAAAAAAACATGGATTGTCTGTCCATTCCAAATGGACCTAGTACCTATGAAACAAAAACCACTCCAACCTTCAAACAAGAAGAAGAAGAAAGGGGAAAAGTTACTAATGTGACAATTCAAGGAAGTTGTTCCATTGAGGCTAGAAACTTTATATAGACACAAACACCCAATTTCTTATGGGTCAAATCCTTGGTCCAAGCATCTAAAGACCAAGATGACTAGAAGCATAGCCTTGCTCAATGCTCCATCCTCTAGCAGTCAAGAACCACCAAGTTCACCCAAGAGGGAACCCAAGCTGAAACTGACTAGATCTAGGCCTTCCAAAGTTATTAAAGGACATGTTTATAAGAGAAAAAGATCTTCAACACCTTCTGATATGGAGAAAGTCCTAGAAGAAGATGAAGAAGGTGAAGAGGATGATGAGGATGAAGTACCACTCAGCCAGAGGACACAGTTTGTAGGGATTTTGAAAAGAAGGAAAATGTAGGAGGAGGGTGTACACATAGATCTAAAGGAAGGAGCCCAAGAAGAGCTAGTGAACCTAAGGGATGCTCTAGGTGATGATGAATTTAATATATCAAACTTTGAGGTTTTTATGGTTTTAAAAAAGCTAAAAAACAAATCCCATTGGGAGGCCCTTCTTTAGATCAACAATTTTCATTTTCATTCATGTCCCCTCCAACACAATTCACAACCACAAATCCTCTGGATGATGTAGGAATAGAAACCCAATAGGACCCTTAGGGATTAACAAAGAAAGTAGTGAATATAGGTTTGAGAGAATCGACTGAATCTAAGATGGAATCCTCCATAGGGATTACTTCAGAAGAGGACATAGGATCTCCAATCCCTCCAACATAGAAAGATATGGTTCCACCACCTCAAGCTCTAGTTCAACCACCTCAAACCACTTCACTTCCATTGCAAATCCCAACTAATCCACCTCTGAGCACTTTTCTTCCACTACATGTTCCAACTAGTCACCCTCCATCAAAAACCCCACCTACTCAAATCCCCATGCCTACTCCAACTCCCATTCATATACCGATGGATTTTCCTACTCCTTTGACAACCCCTACTCCTATTTCTCCCATGCCACCATCAATCCAAAATCCCATTCCTTCTTAGCCCATTCCACCAATTCCCACTGCTCCATCTTCTCACACTAAGATGGCTCAATAGGAAGCTCAAGGACTAGAAAAGTAGGTTGAAGTAGAAAAGGAGGTTCATTCGGAAGAGAAGAAAGGAGGGGAAGAGAAAAATGCAGGGGAAGAACAAGCAGTAGGAAAGGAAGATGAAAGAGAAGAGATAAGGAAGGAGGAAATAGAAGAGGAGCCAGAGAAAGAATGTGAAGCTTCTACTTCCAGCTTAGTCACACCATATGAGTCAATTAATTCCTTCTCAAAACCCACCTAGTTCACCAAATAAATACAACCAAGGGTGAGAGTCTACATGGATGAAGAGGATACATACATGGTGGTGCTAGGATGAGCATTCCATCAAGGATAATCTAGTTCCCAAGCAAGGACCCTATCCTATGTGACATAAGATCAAAGGGGAAGATGGAAGGCATAAGTACCTGTACCTACCTTGGATGCTAGTATGACATAGATCACTCTAGAGGATTATTCTTTTGAAGAGGTAGACCTAGGAGAGCCGACAAGGGAAGGAAGTAAGGCATTGGCTATGTTAGGATTGAAGCATGCATTAGGCTTCATAGATAAAGATGAGTAAAAAATAAAATCCTTGATGGAGAAAAATGAGGCTATGAAAAGATTCATTCTTAAGATGGAGGGTCCCATTGACCCTAGTAACCCTAAGGCCTCATTACAAGCTATTTTGAATAAAAGGGGTGCTTTTGAGTTGTCAATAGATGTTCCACTTTCTTTCATTCATGTCTGTTCTGACTAGAAGTGATGCAAGAGCATCTTGGGTGTAAGAGAAATCTTGCATCACCCAAAAATATTTTTGTTTTCTTTTCAATAAGGGCTATCTTGTGCAGAGATGCTATTTTTGGAAAGTTACTATTTTTAGTAAGTTTTCTGTTTGAGCTCAGAATGGTCTATTTTATTTCCTAGAGGTTCATTTTGGTCATATTAGCCTACCAATAAAGTTTCATTGCTAGATCAAGTCTACTTTTTAAGATATTGAAAATTTTTGGTATTGGTAGTAGGGTACAGAAACTTTGAACTCAGTTTTGAAGGCTTTAGAGGCCCCAGATGAGGTCAAATCTTTGATTGAATGAAGCTTTCTTGTTTAACACATTGTAGATCACTTCATGCCCTTTCTGAAATGGGGTCATAATAGTCAATCGGGTCGACGGGTGATGACTTATGGTCTCTGGAATTTGGGCCACCTGAAATGGTGAAAAATAAATTTCCTTTAAAATTTTTGTTTGGGTTTCAAAAGTTATTTTGAGCCAACTATGATGTAATAAAATTAAAAATAAAATAATGCTAAGTTTGGTCAGCCTTAATGGCTGAATTTCTAGAACCTTCCCAGACAATGGAAAATTGCCTATTTAAGGAAGGCTTGTAGTTTTGTCTAGGGCAGTTTGGAGCAGTTCAAAGTAGTTCTGGGTAAAAATTCAAGGCTTTGTCCTACATAATCTTGTAAGGGAAATGCCCATGCAGCTTTGTATATTGTAATTATAAAATTTGTAATTCCACATTTCTGGAGATAATAAGAAGCCCATTTTTTGTTCTTGCAAATTGTTGTTATTTCTAGGTTTTTGTTATGTGTTTGTGGTATTAAGGGGAGCACCCTTCATCAAGAAGGCCAATTTTGAAGAGTTTTCTAGAATTGCTCCTAGGGAAATTTTGAGACCCTTTAGGGGTATTCTGAAGGAGATCACCAAATTGGTGGATTTAATGTGTGAAGAGGATGGTGTCGAGGAGAAAATTCTTAAATGGAAAAAGGCCCTCAATAATCTCATAATAATAAGGAAGCAGTGCTTCCAAGTTCTGGTGAAGATATATGAGGGGCCAGAGCTTGAGAACTTTAAAGAATGGATCAAGGACATTATTGAAGCCCTAAAGGTATACTGGAAATGTTTGAGTAGAATTGATAAGAAAAGGGATGAAGGAATTATTTGGGTTGAAATAATGCATGAGTTTTTTGGAGGTTTGGACTTGGACCTCTACGATGATGAGAAAATGATGCACCCAATCAAAGACATTGTGCATCAGTACTTGGAAATTTTCAATGGTGTCAAAAAAAGGATGACCTCTAGCAAATATTTTATCAGAAGGAGGAGATGCAGAAAATGTTGGCTCGAGAAGAGGAAATAAGGGGTTTCACCAATGAACTAGTCACCTTCTGGGAGAAACAACAAGAACACCTAAAAGGCATCAAAATGGTAGATTTTGAACAAATACAAGAGATACTAGATAGGCTCTGAAAGGTGCATCCAAAGATCCTTTCAAGTTGCTAAGTGTCTAGTTTTGGACTTAGCCAATTTTTTGCATGGAGAGAAAGCTTTTTGAAATTTAGTCAATTTTGAGCTTTGAGATTTTTGGCCTTTCTAGTTTTTTGGCCTCCAAAAGTCTGAAACTTTTTAAAAAGCTTCTTCAAACACTTAGCCATTTTTTCAACTTCATTTTTTTAGAGTAAGGATCGGGGTCTAAAATTTCTAGGTTGTCACCGCCAACAACTTCTAGTCTTCTACAGTTGATTTTTAGTCATATTGATCACTTCTATGGTGTCATTTCTACATGATTTGGGGATATCTTTCAGTTGGATCTATGAAGGAGAGCTACAACAACAAATAAAGGGAAGAAATCCAAGTTTTCAAAGAAGAGGATGAATAGAAATGGAGAAGTTCCAGAATTGATTTTGAGTTTTTTAATGCATATTTTGCTCCAAAATTGTAATGCACAAGGTTTAATTTCATGCTAGGTAGCTTAGACTTGTGTTAGGGGTAGTTTTCTTTCATATAAAATTTAGTTTAGATTTATTTTCAAGTTTCATGGGCAACTGAAACCCTAGCTATGAAATTTCTTTTCCAAAAGAGCAAGGCTCTATAAATTGTAAGAAAATAATGTATTAAGGTCAGTTATTATTGCAATACAATACTTACAATTGTTGCTTCAATCGTGGTGTGATATTATCTACTATCTTTGCAAGATTTATGAATGTGTGTTTACTCATTCCTTTATTCCAAAGAGCCAATTGATTGAATGGTGATTTTGATTTGTGATTACATTATTCTAGTGTTTATCATTGCTACATTGATTTTTTGTGATGAATTATTGGGAAGATTGTTCTTTGGTGCTTCAAGATAAATTTGTCTCATGCATGCACACATTTGTGGTGGCTTCATGATCTAATGAATTTTGATATATCTTACATCTTCATTTATTTCTATTGACAATTACATCTACAAAATTGTGATTATGATTCATTCAGATATACATTTTGTGGGTTTCCTCCATCTTCTTGGTACTTTTATTCGTAAGGCAACACAACATTGCTTTATGTCTGTTAGTTTCCTTTCTACAAATTTATTTCAAATTCTTGTCACTTTATTCTTGTTACCTTGCTCCTTTGTTTACAAAATCAGTCATATGAGATTAAATCAGATTTACATTTCTTTCACTTTAAATATTTGGAAAATACAAACAAAAGAAAGAAATAAAGATTGTTTTGCAGTCCCTCAAAGATCAAACTAGCAAAGGCCTCCTCGTGAACAAATTCACATTTATGTTCAATTGAGATATCTAAGCGGTTGATACCCAACCTAGAAGGAACCTTGAGATTGATTTACATCATTCTTCAAAGAGGGGAATTTTCTCACATAAATTACTAGTCGTTGTCTTGTGTAAAAATGACGGTCAACAGAAGTGGTGCTAGAAGGAGGGCCCTCAAAAGGGAAACCTTGGAATATTGGATTATTCTCTCCTAAAAGGTTTGAACAAGTCCTCAAATCATCACCAAACAAAGGGGAATTCCTAGAACTTAGAGAAGCTCATAGACCTCACAATAGTAAAGCAAAGAAAAGGGAAGACATTTCTCATCAACCAGATCCACATAATCTTCCTCCATTTCTACATATTTTTGTTCCACTTTCTTTTATTCCACTACCACCTCCAATGGATTTTTTCACAAATGCATAAAGTTCCCCATTGGCTCTATAAGTAAAAATCCATGAGATGCCCAAAAATCCCAAAAAATTATGTCTAGACTTCATCTATGGTGAATCAAGGATAGCAAAAGAATACATCCATGATTCAATGAATTATGAAATCACAAAGAGATTGTACATCAGGATGTTGTGTTCCCTCTCTTCCCTTACACATTGGTATAATTTGCATATAAATGATACTTGAACTTTGTGTGAGGATCCATTCCAGTTTGGAATGAATTTGAAACTAAATTCCTCAATCAGTTAAAGCTATACGTAGATCCCGCTAATCTCTATCATCAGTTCATCTCAGTGAAGAAATGCCATAATGAACTATACATAATGTTTAATCACCATTTCCACAAGATGTATCAGATACTAGAGGCTCCTTACATTGTACCTATTAGGGCTTCCATAGAAGTATACTTACAACCTTGGATCCTTTGACATCCATATTCCTAAAAAGGCTACCCTGAGATGACATAGATACTTTGGGAAAGGTGTTTAATGGGGCCATCACTTTCACATAATAGATAGATCCATAAGCTAGTGGAAATTATGGTGTTTTACCTGCATTAGGGAATGCTTCCATGATTGGTCCATTCAAAACACATAACCATCCCATGGTTCATTGCACCCCAAAGATCAAGCCATTCCCAAATTCATACATTGCTGCCCCACCACTTTCCATCATGTATCTAGGATACGATGCACATAAGGTAGCTCTCTGTGAGAAAAAGGTTGTCCCAAATGAAGCCAATAATACTTTAGTGAATGAACTGGTTGCCATGAAGAAAAAAATGTCTCATTTGATAAGAAAAATCACTAGGATGAAGTTGAATCCATCTTAAAACTAGGGGAATTACCAATGACCTATCACTGCCCCAAACACTTATCCCTAAAATCAGAACCATAATTACGGTAATTACAACCACAATAACAAAAACTATTGGAATAATATGCAAGATAAAAATTTGGGCAGAAATGAACTAATATGCCATGGAATACATACCCCAATAATGTTAGTGTACCTACTAATAATGCCAACTTCATAGAAGCCACCAATGCACATCAATTGGACAACAAATAAATGAGGGAGTTTGATAATCATCAAGTTTAAAATTTTAAAGAACTCCCAAATGCATTTTAATGCCATGGTCTTTGGCTCCTATGAACCAATTACTACGGAGGGTCCTTTTGATAACATGACTGAAGAGGAGTTCATCTTTCTATTTAATTAGCAGAGTCAGCCTAAATATTCTAAGGTTCATGCTTTTAAAAACAACAACCGAAGCAATTATAATTTAAGGAGTAGAAAGGATCCTTTGACTGATGGTATTCCCCCTAGAATGCAACCCACTCCTCTAGACCCATGGGCTAACAACAACCCTTCACCTCCTAGAGGCCCAAGCACTACTATTTCCCCAATTGTGCAACATCCACCTACTATACTAAAGAATCCGGTCTAGTCCAATGAAAGGTATAGTGCATTAAAGGAATTGAAGTGATTTAAAGATAGTATGTCAATGTATGACATGTTAAAAATTTTCCCCTCACAAAGGGAGGCACTCTTGAAATATTTGGACCATACTAATTCGGCTCCATCAAGTAGTAATGCAAGGAATTCATCAAATGTAAATGCCATTGAAGCAACACTAACAATGTTTAAAGATTGGGTTGAAGTGCTGTAATTTTTACTTAGTCTAAAAATATCTGGAAAGAATCTACACAATTGTCTGATTGATTCAAAGGCTTCATGCAATGTCATACCATTATCCATATGTTAGAAGTTGGGAATAAATCCTAAACCAACCAATAGAGTCATGATACAACTTGACAAGACATAAGTCAAGGTCATTGGGGTCCTGAAAGATGCCCATATATAGTTGACCACAGACCCCAAGATCTAGGATTATATTAATATACACATTATAGATATCCCAGAGACATACAATATGCTACTTAGTAGGGAATGGACTATGTCCTTGAGAGGCTGGTTCTCCATAGATTTTACCCATCTTTTTTTTCCTTAGAAAGGATTCAATAACCAAATTAAAATTGACACCGAACCAAAGCTCAAGAAAATGATAACTAAATACAACACCCCAATCAAAGTCTTGTTCTCACAATATGATCTAGGAGTATATTGGTTTGATAGAATCCTGATGTTCCATGTCAAGGAAGAAGAAGATTCTAGTGAAATCCCTATAGGAGGACTGATACATGCTCAAGTCCTAAATGAAATCCTCACATAATTCATCAATAATATGATGAAGAATATGAAATATATCAAATAGGAGGTTGATCTAAACATATTGATGTTGCCTGGGTATTGTCATTTGCACCAAGTTATCCATTCAAAGTTTGAATTCCATGATTATTAAAATGTCATAGACCAAGAAGGTAGTTGCGTGACAAGGTGATGAAGGCCCTTCTCATCATGAAAAACCTCTAGTATTCTCAGAAGAAAACCCTATACATGAGGAGTGGAGTTCCTGAGATGATGGTTTCTTATCACCATGTTAGGAGGTATGGTGTGAGATAAGGGTGAAACACAAAATGAAGTGGGTACCCCTCTCTACAAGGGAAGATCTAGAGGTGAAAGATACCAGAATTCCTACTTGTGAAGACCCACCATCCCTAGGGAGTCCTAAACCCTAGATTAACCCACATTTCCCCAAGACCTTGTCAAAAGAAAAAAACCAAACCTCATTCTACCAACAGTCATCCCATATGGAAACTCATATTTGATGGCTCCAAGTGAAAACAAGGAGAAGGAGCTAGAATTGAGTTAATTAACCCCGGAGATAGTTACTACTATAATGCCTATAGGCTATAGTTTTCTATACTAACAACATTGTTGAATATGAGGCATTAGTATGAGGTCTCCTCATGGCACATGAAAAGAAGATAAACTCCTTGATTGTAGAAGGTGATTTCCAACTAGTGGTCTGATAGATCTGTAGCCAATATTCATGTAGTGACAAGTGGTTGGCCTCATATCAAAATTGTGTGGAGGATTTGGTTGAAGACTTTGAAGCATTTAATACCCAAAGCATCACAAGAAGAAAGAATATGGTCACTCATGCCTTAGTAGTGTCATCGAGTTCCCTACACCCATTGGAGAAATCAAAGTTGAAGAAATTATTCATTGAGCTCATAGAAATACCAACTATTCTAGATAACATCACAAACTTTTAGGTGTTCCAAGATGACTGGAAAATAATTGAATTCATTATGAGTGCTGGGGTCTTTGAGAAAAAAACCATAGATGAAGAGATTAATGAAATCAAAGAATCAGATAATTTGGGAATCCTAAACCTGAAAACCAACTCTATCCTAAAAGGAATGGTAGCTTTAGAAAGAATCTTTTATAAAGATGACTATGCTCATGAAAAAATGAAGACACCCACTATAGTAGGCAATGATTGTGAAATCTACAATCTGGGTACGCAACTTGAACCCAGGGAGGTACATATTGGTAAAATTGGTATAGATGAAGAGAAGAGGCAAATGGTGGAATCACTCATAGAATATAAAGATTATATAGCTTGGAGCTACAAAGATCTAAAAACCTATGACCCCATTGTCGTTGTACACAATATACCACTTAACCCAGATGCCAAACCTTTCCATCAAAGTAAGAGGCCTGTCAACCTCATGATTGAGCCAGTGATTCAAAAGGAAGTGAAGAATTTTCTTGATGCTAAGATTATCTTTCCTATCTGACATTAAACCTGGGTTTCAAACCT
Source organism: Chamaecyparis obtusa (assembly GCA_027943335.1). Lineage (NCBI taxonomy): Eukaryota > Viridiplantae > Streptophyta > Pinopsida > Cupressales > Cupressaceae > Chamaecyparis > Chamaecyparis obtusa. Next base: position 443,136 of record BSBK01002925.1, on the reverse strand, counting down.
CATTCCTGTGAGGAAGAAGAGTGGAGAAGTCTAACTCTATGTATATTTTTGGAACCTCAATAGATCTTCCCAAAAGAACAATTAACCATTGCCCTCTCTTGAAAAAGTGTTGCAAATTGTAAATGGGTCTCAAGTGATGTCTTTCCTCAATGGTTATTCTAGGTGCAATCAAGTCATGGTAAAAGAAGACCAGTTGAAGACAACATTCACTACTAAGTGGGGAATGTTTTCTTAGCACTACATGCCTTTCAATTTGATCAATATCACCAGTGAGCCCCATGGATGAATCATTTAGGGGCCTCATCAATAAGTGCATCATCATATATATGGATGACCTTACTATATTCTCTCGAAACCATGCAGATCATATTGAAGATTTGCGTAAAGTGTTGAAAAGATGTAGGAGTTATGGGATTTCACAGAATCCTAAAAAATGTATTTTGGGGGTAACCTAGGGAAAGCTATTGGGACATATCATCTTAGAGATAGGTATTTTAATAGAACCTAAAAGGGTGGAGGCTATCCTTAAACAGGTTCCCCCTAACAATTGGAAGGAACTAAATTTTTTCTTTGGAAAGATCGACTTTGTCAGGAAGTTCATCAGTGGGTTTGATGAGATAGTGCATCCCCTGAATGACATGCTAAAAAAGGATGTGAAGATAGAATGGAATGCCCCAAATAAAGAACCATTTGAAGAGATCAAGACTTCCATCACTACCACTATAGTTTTGGTTAGTCTAGATTATACTTTAACATTTAAAGTCTACTCTTTTTCATCATAGCACGCATGTGCAAGGATCCTTACTCAAAATAAAGAAGGAGAAGACAAAAACCAATAGCCTTTATGAGATTTCCTTTGAAAAATGATGTACTCAAGTACCCCAACCTTGACAAGTAGTCCTTCACACTGGTTAAAGTTGTCCAAAAGTTCAAATACTACATCCTTGGGAGCAAGGTGGTGGCTATTGTCCCTGATCCCACCTTTAAGTCCTTATTAATGCAAAATGAGTTGGGAGAATGAAGGGGAAAATGGATAGCCATATTGTAATAATTTAATATCAAGATCCAACCGATGAATCTAGTAAGAGACCAAGGCTTCACCAAAATGATAGCTGAAAAAGAGCAAGGTTTAGTGTGCCAAGTGCATACCAATGAAGGAATCATGACAGATGTCTAGTATCGAGATATAGTTTACTACTTTATCCAAAACTAGTGCCCTGAAGGGTTAAATGGCTCCCAAAGAAGATCCTTGAAGAATAAAAGGGACTCTTACATGCTCAAAAATGGAAAACTTTACAAACAAAATTATGACAACCTTTACTTACTGTGTTTGGATATGACAAAAGTTGAACAAGTTCTCACAAAGTTTCATGAAAAATATGGCACTAGCCATGGATTAGTTGAGACTAATACACATTAGATATTTAGATTTGGTTATTATTGGCCTACTCTATTCAAGGATATAGATGAGCATGTACATTCATGCCACACTTGACAAACTAGTTCCATCTATGAGAGACATCCCATAATGCCCCTACAATGCATCTATGAGGTACGTCCATTTTCCCAAAGGGGGCTATATTTTGTAGGAATGATTAACCCTCCTTCCTTAGTAGGACATAGGTATATCTTGATAGCAAAATACTACTTCATATAGTGGACAAAGGCCCAAGTTTTGAGAAATTACACCACAGAAGTAGTAACCAAATTCCTGGAGGAGTATATTATCACATTGTTTGGTAAGAATTTCTTTCTAGTATGTGATAATGCACCCTCTTTCTCATCTACATATCCTATCCAATGGACATTCAAGAACTAGATAATCCTCAAATTATCATCCAATTATTATCCACAAGGGAATGGGGTTGTAGAGTCAACAAACAAAAACTTGACAATTATAATCATTTGTCTCTTAGATGAAAATCCTTAGGATTGGAACACCCAATTGAAATACACCTTGTGGACTGACTGGGTGAGGATTAAAAATTCTTTGGGGACTTCCCCTTACCAATTGGTCTATGTCCTGCAACCCATTTTTCCTATGGACCTGAAAAATACCAATCTTGAGATTTATGGATCAATATGTCAAGGGTGAGGATAGGGTGTAGGTTCACCTCATGAACCTTTTAGACCTAGAATAAAATAGGATCATGGCCTTAGAACATGTAGCTAGACATCAAACTATTATCAAGTGTTGGTTTGACAAGAGAGAAACAATAAAGGCTTTTAGGATTTCTGATTTGGTCTTGATGTGGGATAAAGTGAAAGTTAACTCGGGAAACCACACTAAATTTTAACGATTATGGATAGACCCTTTCCAAAGAGAAGAGATCTTGTTACAAGTTTTCCTTGTAATTGCACCAAAAGATTGATCTGTTAATGCCTGATACAACCACTAGACTTATAGAAGACACATGAGGCAGTTAAGCCATGTCATGAATCCTAAGGGGAGCACTAATTATTTTTCCAACAATCTCCCCCTCACCATTACATGAGGGGATTCAAACCTATGACCAAGCTCTGATACCACTTGTTACAAGTAGTGGTTGTCATTGCACAAAAAGATCAATCTGTTAATGTCTGATACAACCACTAGACTTATAGAAGACACAGGAGGTGGTTAAGCCATGTCACAAATCCTGAGGGGAGCGCTGACCATTTTTCCAATAAATCTTAGGAGAGAACACTTTTAGGATTAGGTCTCTTGATGGGGAATTGGTCTCATTGCCTAAAAATGGCCAATATCTCAAATATCACTTCGGGTCTTGAGGGACTCTAATCTTTCCTTGTACATTCTTTTTAGTTTATCATTTTTTTTATTTGTGTTTCTTTTCTTTGGGTTAGTTAGTTTGTGTCTGTCAGGGGATAGTTTTCTTTAAATAAGTGCTCTATACCAGGTAGTTTTGGAAAAAGGGATGAAGGTATTTCTTTGTCAAACACTTTGACTAGATTTTATCTTACAAAGAGCTAGATATAAAGATTGAAAGTGAAGTCTTTTCCTTTCAAAGTCATCTAGTAGATTATCAAGGCTGATCATCCTTGACACCAACACACATCTTAAAAGGTTCCGAGTTGGAAGTTTTTTAGATAGGATTTTAGACAAAATCAAGTAAAGCCCACAATCACAGAGGAAGTCAGAATTCAAAACCCTTTCCCACCTAAAATATGGACTAAAAGAAAAGAGACAAAAGAAAAAGAAGGAATGCATAAAGAAAAACTCAACACAAGAAGAAAAATTCAAATGCTTGGGTAGCACTCTCTAATTGGTGCCCGGGTTTTTGAAGAAAAAATCAATCAAAAATGCAAATGAAGAGGTGGAACAACCTAAGTGTTGCCTTAGTTCACTAAAAGAACTAAATCTGAAATAGATGAAGAACCAAAATATCCAAAACACAATAATTCAAGAAAATTACTTTCCATGTGATGAATGTTGAATCTAAAGATCCCTCCAAAGAAATTTAAAACTTCAAAACAAGCTCATTTGGAGGAGAGGAAGGGTGACTTTAGCAACCTCTACTATGGCTATAAATGTTTGGCTGGTAGTAGAGCAAGGTTAAAATGACTTTTGGCCAATCTGATTTAGTGGGTGAAGATTTCATTATGACTAGTTAAGAATCCAAGGAACCTTTGATGAGGAATTTGGAGAATATGAACATATACTAGCACATACGGGGTGTGAAAGAAAATATTTTTTAATCTTGATGTCTTGATAGGATAATTACTACCATTGAGACCTTGTGTCCATCTCATTGCAGGATAGGATCTTTTGATGGTGGGTTGGCTAAGAAATGTCTGGGTCATTCTGTTTCTTTTGTCAGGGCTATTTGTTGTGGTTCCACAACCATGCTCCTCTTTTGTGTCACCCTTCTTTTTTCTTGTTTTAGAGCTTTTTTAGTCATTTAATCCCTTGTTAGGGATTGTCCTTTTAAGTTTTTGGTCATTTTTTGGCCTTTCGCACTTCCAGACTTCCTTAGGTGCAAAAGGTCAAAAAAGCCAAAGTGTTGTATGCACACTAAGCTTTAACCCTTTTTCACACTTTCAAACTTGTCGGACTTTCAGAGGTCTGAAACAATGAAAGTCTAATTTCCCTAATAGGAAATTGGCCTTTCCATGTTTCAGCTTTTTGAAGGTTTGAAACCTCCAAAAGATTGAAAGGCTGACAACCTGTGAGTGGCTGACGTCACCCTACAGAAGCCTATATTAGGCATGTGTGAGGCTTATTTGGTCACTTGTGCATTTTATTTTCCTTCTTATTTTCAGAGCTTTTGTGTGTGCACTTGTGTCTAGTAAGCTTCCCATCATCAGTTTGCTATGTTTATTAGCTTCTTTGAGGTCTTTAGCTTCTTTGTCAAGGTAGGGATTTGTGCTCTTTTGTTTTTTGATTTCTTGCAAGTTTTTATGGATTTTTTAGATTTTTAAGGTTTTGGTTAGGGTTTGTTAGTTTTCTGGTCTTCTTATCAATGCTTCAGGGTCATAGGGCCATATCCTTGGAACCCTTAGCATTGGGCTCATGGTCAAGCTTGATATAGGCTCATTTTTGAGCTTGTACCTTAATTTTTCTCCTTTCCCTTGTTAGCCCTAATTTTTTTTGCACTTTCATACTCTAAAGTGCCAATAACCAAACTTCCCCCAAATTTCACTAAGTCCATTTCTTTTGCACTTTCAGAGTTTCACCACCCAAAAGCTTTCACACTCTAAATTACCAAAAGCTAATGATAGATATTGAATAAGTTTTTTTGGACTCCACCATTTTTGACATTTTGCACTCTGACAACTTGACAGTTCTTCACCCTCCAAAAGGCCAAAACCTCATCCATTCATGTCTCCCTTTCTCTATTTTGGTGTTTCAAAGGTATCACATTATTTCAAACTCTGAAAGGCTAAATTATTAAAATTGCCTTCTAAGCCTTTCAAGCTTGCATCCTTGGGTATTTTAATTTCTTCATGATTTTCTTGTCTTCATCAACACTTTTCCTTATCTCTAGTATTTTTCACTGACTCAAGTCCCTTTTTGTAGAATATAAAAAAAGGTTAATTCTCAAACAATGAAATGCCAATTCAAGGGGTACCATGCACCCTCCAAGGTGGGAAATCTACACGCTGAAACCACTGACACTATAATTGGGAATGTCAATTTGAATGACTACCTAGTTAAGTGTTCCTAGTTATTGGGGAGATCTGAGCACTGCACTTCATTATTCTAGTATTCATGAGTGAATGCAGTAGCACATCTAGTGTCCATCCTTTCATCAGACCTGATAGTTACATTGACAAACCATTATGTGCCAAATGAAAGACTTAGTGAAGAAAAATATGGGAGAGGTGGTACTGGACCTAATCCCAAATAACATTGAATATGTCTTCCACTTGCCCAAGGGGGTAGATAGGTTCTATGACTTCTCAATTGATAAAGGCATGAAGTTCTTCAATAAGGATATCTAGCTATCACATGAGACTGTGAATAATGAGTACCTCATATAACCTCTACCAAAGAACAAGCTTGACAAGATAGATATAAGGAGAGGGTACATCAAAGAGGACATCCAAACATAAATCATCATGACTAGCTGGGTGTATGGGGTGAAAAAGTCTATTTAGTTGGAGCCATAGATGATCCTTCTAATCAAATGGATAAAGGGGAGGTAGTCAAGGTTTGACTGGGCCAAAATCCTCAGTGATAACCTAGACTAGAAATTGATCATGGTCAAGAATGATCCAGATTTATAAATGACCTCATATGTGGTATATCTACTACCTAGAAGAGTAGTATATCCAAGGCTAGTGAAGGTCAATGATATGGCTCAATGAAATGCTTGGCCATTCACAGTATATCCCCAATTGGTTAAGAAGGAGCACCTCATAGAAGATAGATTAGAGTTTTGGATAATAAATGATGCCTTTGTATTCATGATCATCTACTCCATAGAATGAGATTATGCTAAAAGGTCATTGGAAGAGGCTACAACAAAAGTGAAGACCCTAGGGGCATTCTATATTCAATTAAAGATCGTAACATACATCAGGGTGGTAGGGAGAACTCTCACTCCGAAGAAATTTCCAAGGTATCCTTCAGACAAGATTATTCTATTGGAGATTTCTAGGCAACTATTAGATGCCTACGAACACATCAGGCATAAGAAGAAATACTGCTAGGATTTCCCTATTTCGATATGACCCCATTTCTTGCAAGACATGAGAGTGTGAAAGTCTCTGGCCTTCAAGTGAAATGATTGCCCCCTTCTAAACTTAAACTTTATAAGAACTAGGTTTGACCCAATTGGAACCTAAAACCACATAATGGGGAGACATTACATGCACAAACAACACATTGAAGATCACTATATGAAGTGTATAGATTATTATGAGGTTGGAATCCATGACTACTACCAAAAAATCCTAGAGATTGTACATAGCTCTCTACTTCTATGGGTTCCTCAAAAGGTGATGGATGCAGATTTAGAGGAAATCTTGGATCCCATCTACAATCAGGATAAGATTTATACTAGGGCTATCCTCAATGTTGAGATGGATAGAGATGAAAATGATGACATTAACTTCAAGGCTCATCATGTCATCAAAGTGACAAAAGTATACATTTTCAGTCCATTCCAAATGGACCCAGTACTTATGAAACAACAACCATCCCAACCTTCAAAAGACAAGAAGAAGAAAGGAGAAAAGGTAATAATGTTGTAATTCAAGGAAGATGCACCATTGAGGCTAGAAAATATATATAGACACCAATGCCAAATTTCTTATGGATCAAATCCTTGGTCCAAGTATCCAAAGACTAGGATGATTGGAGGCATAGCTTTTCTCAATGCTCTATCCTCTAGCAGTCTAGAATACCAAGTGCAACCAAGAGGGCACCCAACATGAAAGTGACTAAACCTAGGTCTATCAGATTTATTAAAGGACATGTTTATAAGAGGAAAATATCCTCAAAACCTTCTTATATGGATACTATCCTTGAAGAAGATGAGGAAGGTGAAGAGGATGATGAGGATGAAGTAGCACTTAGTTGGATGATGCAGTCTGTAGGGTTTTTGAAAAGAAGGATAACATAGGAGGAGGGAATACACATAGAGCTAGAGAAAGGAACCCAAGAAGAGGCAATGATCCTAAGGGATACTCTAGGCAATGATGAATTTGATATATCAAACTTTGAGGGTTTTCATAGATTTAAAGAAGCTCAAAAACAAATCCTAGTGGGAGGCCCTTCTTCAGATCAATATTTTTCATTTTCATTCATGTCCTCTTGAAGACATTTTACAGACACAAATCCTCTAGACAATGTAGGAGTGGAAGCCTTATATAAAGCTCAGGGATTAATAGAGGAAGCATTGAATATAGGTCTAGGAGACTCCACTAAATTTGAGGACTCCTCCATAGGGATTACTTTAGAAGAGGACATAGGAGCTCTAGTCCCTCCAACATAGAAAGCTCTAGTTCCACCACCTCAAGCTCCCATTCAACTACCACCAACCACTTCACTTCCACCATAAATACCAACTAATCCACCTCTAACCACTTTTCTTCCACTACAGGTTCCAACTAGTCATCCTCCATCACAACCCCCACCTACTCAAATCCCCATGCCTACTCCACCTCCTGTTCATATATCGATGCCTTTGCCTACTCCTCATATTACTCCCATGCCAACATCAGTCCAAAATCCCATTCTTTCTCAGCCCATTCCACCAATGCCCACTCCTCCATCTTCTCACATTGAGATAGCTTAATAGGGAGCTCAGGGACCAAAAAAGTAGGTTGAAGTAGAAAAGGAGGTTTAGTCAAAAGAGCAGTGAGGAGGGGAAGAGCATACTGGAGGGGAATAAAAAGTAGTAGTAGAGGAAGAGGTAAGTGAAAAGGCAAGGAATGAGGAAACATAAGAAGAGTTAGAGCCAAAATGTGAAGCTTCTACTTCTAGCTTAGTCACACCATATGAGCCAATTAATTCCTTCTCCAAACCCACCTATTTCATCAATGAAATACAACCAAGGGTGAGGGTCTACATGGATAAAGAGGATACAGACATAGTGGTGCTAGAACGTGCATTCCATCTATTAGTAATATAAAATTATTGGTCTTCATGCTTCAAAAAATTTGTAAAACCCCTATTATTTGACCTAGCAAGGAGAAAAGTACTGTAAACCCTAATTACCTTAAGCCTTCTTATATTTGAGTGTTACTTTTTAGTTCATTAAAGTGCCAATAATGCATGTGCTCATTTAAAACCTTTAAAAGTTTCCCCCTTCATGTGTTTTGTGGTTAGGTTTTAAGTAGGTCACTTTTTAGTGAACCTTTTAATGAAATTTTATCTTTTCCTATTTTATGTCCTAACCATTCGCTTCATTCTAAACTAGTGGTTATCGCTTTATCTTAATACCCTTCATTGTTAGATTTTATGACTTGCAAAATAGTGACTAGTTGACACTTGTTTAGGGGAGGGGGCATTTTCAAGGTTGTGCCATCATTAACAAGTGGATTGCATCAACGACTTTCATGATACCACTGGGCTATGTTGGCCGCTCATTAATCCATGCACTTTAACAATAGGTGTCCGATCGAGTTGAATACTAATGATGATATAGATTAGACTTTTTAGGTTTCATGGAAACTTTGTGAGTTGACATTTATCTATGGTGATGTAATGCAGTGGGGTCATGTCTTTTTGAAGGTTAAAATTCAAAAAGATCTTGTGGTTGTCATTATACCACTGAAGGAAGTTTCTCGGTACTTAAAGCTTGTGCTTTAGTGACACCCATTCAATTTTCCACATACTTTAGACTATGAGGTGGGTCCTTAGTTTCCAAATCATGATGAGGTGTTTCCCTTTTATTGGTTAAGTTGGCATGTGATGTGGTAGTTGTCAGTATGATAGATACTCAATAAGAAAATAAGATATGTCCTCTTGCTAGATTTCGTGATGTGGTCATTTTTTATTGGATAAAGGGTCAGAAAGGTAGGGGTGAGCCAAACTTCATAGAAAATTGATAATCATCTGATGGAGCTTCATCAATAGTTGTCACATTCCCTAAACCTAACATACTTGATAGTTTTCTAACTTGTGAAAACATGACTAAGGGACATGTGTCTTTTGTGATGTTAGTCGCTAGTGGGTCTAAAGTTTTCAAACATTTCCACATATTCACTTGCGAAGTGGGGTCACTAATTTTCATGGATAATGATCAATTAGTTCTTAAAAGGATCTACAGTGATTGCATTACTGGAGTTGAAAGGTGCTTAGATTTAAGGCTTGTGAAATAGCGACAGGTTGACACCTATTGATCCTGATTAAAATTAAAGTAAGGTGTGGGTTTCTGCACATGGGTAAATTGAAATGTTCTCATTGGTCAAGAACTAAGCTTGGAAAAGTGTTAAATGGTTATGATTTGGTCATTATCACCCATCCGATGAGCTAGAAGGAATTTTGATCAATAGTTCACATTCAAATTTCATTTTTTGACATTGTTTCACTTCCTATGAACGTTGTAGCTGCCAGTTTCAATAATTGTGAACTTAATGAGTTTCGTGTGAGTTGGATATGATGGGTTGGAAACAATTACATATTCTGATCTAATCATTAGAGGAAACACTTCTCCTCCAAGTTTCTCTGCAAGAGAATTGGTTTTCTCTACGAGTGTCAGCAGTGACTTTTCTTAAGCATCTAGTAGGCTGATTTGATATTGAAAGTGCACAATTTTTTTTTTAATTTGAGAAAGGTTTCAATGATTAAATTTTCTCTATTATTTCTATCTTGTGATAGCTATGTAGTTTTTATTTTGGTATTCATACATTTCTTAAAACCCTAGTTAAAATGCCACCCAAAAGAGAACTCTCGAGAAAAATAGAGTATAAGGATAGGGGGGTTTTTGAAGATCTAATGCAGTTACTCCCACACTCAGAAAATGGGGCATCTAGAATGAAAGAATTAGTTCCAAAAAACCCTAGGGGTTTTTTCAATGAGGGATTATATGACAAAGGGTTATGGATGAGGGATGCTAAAGTGGGAAAGGATTACAATGGTTTGATATTGTTTAAAGTTACATACTCCCAAAGAATTGCATGTGCACCTCTTAGTAATATTTGGCAGCTTGACATAGGGAGACTCACTGTGCCCATAGTTTTCATGGATGCCAACCTTCTCGTATAGATTGCTAGGTGTTATGATCCTATGACAAGGTGTGTTAAAGATATTAATGGAATGAACTTGATAAGCATCACAAATCATGAAATTAGAGATGTTTTTTAATTAAATGACCCCCCTGTTGGATTAGAGAAGATTGATTTTGAATAGTTTAACAAGATCTTTGAGGCACATAGAGACTACCTAAGGTTTGGCCCTTTAAGGGATTTCTTTGGCCAAATTGGTTCCATGTGTATGGTTAGTAAGAGCACATATACGCCTTTTAGACTAGACCTTTTTAGTTTAAGGGAACAGGGTGTAGATATGTCCTTAAATCTAATTTTTGGAGAAGATAAGGACAATCACATGCCTATCCCTTACATGTTTATGATGGTCCAATCCTTGCATCCCCACTTGGCATTGATCTTTGATTATGCCCCTTACTTTGCAGACCTAATCCACAAAGGATTAATGGGAATAAAGAATATGAAGATAAGGAGGCCTTTTGTATAGTATTTTATGATAATGCATATCTTCTTATATAAAGGTGTGGATTTCTTTAGCAAGATGATGGATATTGTGAGAGAAAATAGTGGAGAGGCATTGTCAGTCTAGTTATGGACTACATATCTATCATGGGATAGAGAAAATACCAGTTACTTGGTTTTTGATAGAAATTTTTCTTCAAGGCTCAAGTCCTTGTTATGGTTTGAGAATCCCAAGATTCCTGAGGACTTTTTAAGGTTAATTAGGCCGAAAGAATATTGCAAAGGCATCACCATAGTACATAATTTTGGTGATATAATCTTATATCTGGTTTCCATAGTATTTAGGGTGTCTAGTTTCAAAAAGGAACCTTATGTATTACCTTACAAGGTCCCTTTGAAGATAGGGTATGCTAAAATTCTGAAGCAGATTGGTGATCTATAGGAGACAACCCTGATTGGCAAAGGAAGGGGAACCTTGTTCCCAATTATTACAATAGCCCACTGATATATCATTGTCAAGAAGGGATGGGTGCACTTAAATCAAGTTTTGTAGGCCTATAGAATGGCTTCAATAGTGGTGAGATGTGCTAACAATGAAGGTTTCATTTCCAAGATGTTCAGAGAAAAGATAAGGTGTACTCTTATGGAGCATCAATTTAAATTTTTAGAAGATATAATTAGGAATGATTTTGACCTTAAAGCTCAAGAAATCAAGAAAGAGAAGTGGGTGATTTACAAGAAAAATGTAGATTTTATCAAAAATTTTGATAAATGATATGACCCATTGAAAGCTTTTTAGCCATGGGTAAGAAAGATAAAGGCCCTTATGGAGCATTTTGAAGTAATCATCAAGAAAAAAATGAAAAGAGGGTTGTGGTAAGTAAGGTAGATCTAGATAAGGAAAGGAGGATTTTGAGCCAACCAGGATACACCAAGTTGACCCCTAGGGGAACATATACAATTTAGAAGAGGAAAGAGTATAGTGTCCTTCACCCAACTCAACAAAAAGATGAAAGTCTCCCATCTACCTCTAAAGGGAAGAGACCTATGAGTGACCCAATGGTAGAAGAGCCCTCTCCAAAGAGGAAAAAGAAAGAGAAGTCTCAACCAGAGCAGGATATATACTCTCCTTCTCAATCCCCCTTGCAGTTGGATGAACATGGAATTTCTCAACAACTAGTGTAGTTAAGTAATGAGGGGAATATTTTTGTTTCAAATGATGAGATATAGGAGGGGATGCTAGAGGCACCCTGTTGGGTATCCTAAATTTTTTTGAGGTTTGAAGTCAAATTCATGGTTTAGGTCTCCATGCCAGTGTTTTTCCTGGACTAGGGTTTGTAAAGTGTCGTGAAAATGGTCTTGACATGTTCAGGAAAACCCTTACCCTAGGTTTTGTCTTGCAAAATGTTTCCATTCGTTTCCAAACTTCATGTGGCCTTCTTGTTTCTTTTTCTTGGTTACCTTTTAATCACTTAAGTTGCTATTTGTGCACATGCGTATTTGCCCCTAGTGTTCGCTGAATCGGGAAATGTATTATCAAAGGTCAAAACCACTTAGCGATTCAGCGAATGAGTCATGTTCATGTTCATTATTAATATCAGTCGCCAGTTCTCTAGATCCTCCAGTGGTTATCCCAAACATCCAGCAAATTGGCGAATGCATTAAAGCCAAGCATCTAACCCTTTGTTCGCTAAGTCTCCAAGTGTTTCGGCGGTTTCATTTTCTTTTCCGAGAACTAGCGAATGGCGGTTATCTCCAGTTCTCGCAATATCTGGTGGTCTTTTGAAATAATCCAGCGACTCAGTGAACACTGTGTTCGCTTGTTCTCAGAATCTAGCGGTCAAGGGTTGTTTCAACTAGAGAATTAGCGAATACCATCGATTTCTTTCAAGATCAACGGCCCTGTTTTAATCTCAAGATATCTGTGGGTCCTGCATATTTGATCTGGCGAATGAGCGACTAAATGAAAATAATGCTATCCTCTAAATTTGGTGGTTCTGATGGTTTGCCTAAAAGGATTTCAGCGGAGATAAGTTTTCTTTGTTCGCTGATTCTCAGAATAAGTTGGTGATATGCTAAACCATTCAGCGATTCAGCGAAGCCTTTGGTCACTAGTTCTCTTAATAAAAAGGTAAAGGTTAAAGAAATCTGGCGAATAAGCGAATCAATGGATGATAAGTTGTAAGGCTTCAGTCGCTTATTCTCGAAATGAAATTGTCACTGATATAGAGTATTTGGAGAACTAGCGAATGGCTTTGTTCGGTGATTCTCGGAATGAAATGGTCAAGGGTTTTGTTATTCAGAGAACTAGCGATAGCCATCGATTGATGAAGATCAACGGTCAATCTGGAATCCTGGTATAAAGTGATGATTAAGTTAAATGATTTAGTGACTCAGCGAAGCCAGTGTTCGCCAGTTCTCCAGACAGTCAAGCGGTTAAGTATATCTTTCAGCGAATGCGCGAACCCTTTGTTCGCTAGATCTCCAGGAAAATTGACTGTCAGTCATAACATTAAGAGAATGGGAGATGGTTTCGTTTGCTAGTTCACCAAATGGTAATTGCAGGTTAACTGTGTAAGTGGGAACCCTTTGTTCACTGATTCACGAAATGCTTGGATGGTTAAGGTGAGGATTCTAAGAACCCGCGAAGCTAATAGTCGCTAGTTCTCCAGATGTGAACCAGGGTCAAACAAAGATTCAGAGAACTAGTGAAGCCAATGGTCGCCAGTTCTCCGGTTGATAGCTAGGGTTAGCATTCTATTCAGTGATTAAGAGAAGCCATCAGTCGCTGGTTCGCTAAATGAGCTCAGATGAAAAAGGTCATAAAGGAAAAGGAAAAAGGACCGTTGCCACATAGATAAAGTACTTTGTTGATATGGACATAAAACCAGTAAGCCATCAAATCAGCTTCAAGAAGAAAGATTGCATGATGCAAATAGTTTAAAAGTACAGAATCCTGATCATTCCCTCTTCACCTTGTTTTCAAGTAGTTTAATCTATCTGTCAACATCCGGATATGGCGAGCTTGAAATTTGAAATCTGGGGGTACATGAAATTGAATATGGGATCCATTAAGGAGATTTGCATTAACTGTGGTAGTTGCACACCTTGGATTCATATCGATAAATAAGTTGAAGCTCGTTGTTATTTGTTCAAGTTTCAGTCATTAAGAGTTTCTGTCTGTCCAGAGCATTTCTGAGCATAAAAGCATTTGAGATACAGAGAATTGAAGGTGTTCCTGTAGCAAAGATGAGTCAACCAGAGAAGAGTGCAGCGTCTTCCAGTGGTGAGCCAAGTCCAAAGCGGGTGAGGACAAGAATAAGCCTAATTTTTCAGATGAATTCCTGAAACTGTTGCAGGGCTCCAGTCAGAACAAGAGGGCTGCTAATGACATGTTCCAAGATCTTTTGGAATGGTGTAGAGATCCAATTACTCCGTAATTCACAGGTTACACCATTTTCAATTTCTTTTACGGTAATAGAAATAAGCATGTTCCTGTATGTAATGGTTGGGTGCTAGGACTAGGAAAAATGGTTGTCCCTGACGTTTTCCTAGATATTGATTTAATTGTTGCCCTAGCCAGAAGATATGACCCTATCTCAAGGACAATCAGAAAAGAAGACCAATCACCCTTAGTTACTCTTGATAGGGGATCCTTTATGAAAGCTTTTGGTCTTTACATGTCCTTTTCCACTGAGATTGATTTGAACAAAGAAAAGGCAAGATACAGAAGCAATGTAGGGTCAGTAAAAGACCAATTGGTTAAGCATATGCCAAAATAGGACAAATATATAGCCCCCCTTCCTGCTAACATGAATGCCCCATACCAGTTCAAATCCCTCCATCATTATATGAGATATACTTGTTATGCATTATGTAGAGTTTTGGGAATGGATGGGAGTGCAGAATTTTTACCAGCTGACTTGCTGATGATCATCCTGGATATTCAAAATCCTTTGGTAAACACTGACTATGATTACATCCAATATGTGATCAATAGGATGCATCAGGGGCTAATGTCTATCCAAGAAAGAAAAAGCCCTATTGAGTTCATGCATTATTCTCTATTAATGCATTTGATTATGTTTTTCAACATCAACAGTTTTGATGCAAACATGCTAAAACCAAGATTCAATTTCAAGGATCAGCACAACCCAGTGTAGTTGTGGGTGAGAATATGGAATTCTACATCTAATGAGGTAGATTTTTGTGTTTTTCAGAATTTCATTGTTTATCCAATTATCAGGATGTTAGGTATCAATGTCACTAGGTTATCTCCTTGAGTCCTCAGGCTTTTAAGACCACTGCAGTATGTGGATAAGTGGGATGGAAATCACAATTGGGGTGATTTCTACTTGGGAGATAATTCCATAATTATCAGAGTTTATGGCTGTCCCCAACCCCCACATTTATTACCAAAGTATGTGCCTCCGAGGTTGGCTTGTTTGGAATTTGTTTGGCAGCTTATGTGTACAGATAAAGAGCTCCTGGCCCCTCACAGAAAGGGTACATTCACACCTAGGCAATTCAAGGTAGGTGATTTCCTGATAGGAAAGAGGGCTTTTCCTCAAATCAGTGCATGGCTACAACAATTCAAAATGGTTACTGGTGCTTGTAGGCACATAGATCCTGAGGATTTCATCAAGACCGCTAGGATGACTTACATCCCAAACATTGGTGTGATCAAAGAGCATGAAGGTTTGGATGAAGAAGATGTGATCAGAAACATCTTAGATGAAGATGAAGTTAAAAGGAGATGGTACAGATTCTTTGATTTAGTCGATTTGTCCAACCAGTTGAAAGCATCTCGGATTCCTTTTGAGGGTTTTTTCCCCGATCTTCCTTATTTGAAGAGGATTCATGGAATGATTGAAAAGTATGACACCTTGGCAAATCAATTGGAAGGTTTGATTGATCAGAATGAGCCAAAGAAGAAGAAGAAGAAAGATTATTCATCTTCTGATGAGGAAGAATTCACTGATGAGTCACAAGAAGAAGATAGTCCTCCACAGGTTGAGAGACCACCAGTTGTTGATCTTACTCAAGATCAACCAGAAATGCAGGATATCTCAGAGCCACCATTGAAGAGACAGAGGCTTGAGGAAGGTGAACCTTCAAGGCATGTGAGGCAAAGAAGGGAAATTGACAGAGCATCTGCTCTTGTACCAGGTGATAGGCCATATCATCATCAATTGAGGAAAGCAATAAGAGCAGGCAAGAAGATAGCCATTGAGCAAGAAGACAGAGAAAAATCCTTATGGTTAGAGAAGGATATCAGAGAGGTCTATCAAGAGGAATTCTTGAGTGATGATCAGTTCATTAAGACTGATGAGTTCAAGAGTTTTCTCATTTGGAACAAGCATCAAGAAGTGAAGAAAGCTCTGCCTGAAGGTATGGAGCCAAGTGAAGAAACTTTGAGAGCTCTTGCTTCATATGATCCTAGCCTTGATCCCATCACAGTGGACGAAGCCAGAGATTTGGTTAAATCAAGTGGAATGTTGTTAACCCCAGGATGGGATCTAACTTCTGCATTCCTCATTGATCAACTGAGAAAGCAACCAGAGGGTAGCCTCTCATATGAAGTTCACATTGGTGACATGATTAGAGGAAGTGGCTATGACCCTAAGTCCCAGGCTGTTGCAATGTGGTCCATGGCTCCCAAAACTTAGAAGCCATCTCTATTGAGTATAGAGGATAAGATGGAGGGGAATAAGATTATATGGACTGTACAAAATACAACAGACCTTGAGGTCTCCAAGGTAGTAACTCATTGGGCTAATCTGAATGAAGCCAAGACAGCTCAGCTGTCAAAAAGATATGCCAAATTGTTTGAGAGTTCAAGCATGGTAGCCAAGGACAGAGATCTGAAAATGATGAGGATCAAACAGTTGGAAGATGAGCTGGCAGAAATAAATGTCAAACTTGAGGAAGCCTCAAAAATAATTCCTCCTCCTCCTTTGCAAGTTGAGGTACCTGTTTAGGTAAATTTGGAGGCAATTGAGGGACCTGCTGAAGACTTGGAAAAGGTGAAATTGGATGCATCCCTGGACACTATAGCCAAAATAGTGCAGTACAGGCAGGACAAAATAAAGGACAGGATGGATGCAGTTCATAAATTAGTCAGCTTGTTACATCAGACCAATCAAAAGGTGAATGACTATTTGGCCACCTTGGAACCACTCTATAGTATTTGGTTTGGGAGGAATTTATTGTTTGATAAGCTTGACAGTTTACAAGAACACAGGCCTGATATCCCAAACGTAGTAACTGAAGTGTTTGAAAGGGTTGGCTTAATAAGTGCAGCATCAAAGTTTTTTAAAGGAAAATCAAACCAAATAAAGGCTAAGTTAGCCATGTTTGATAAAGATTACAGCAAGTATCTGCCCCCGGTATATGATGACAATGGAAATGTCGTTAAACTGGAAGATTGGAAGCTGTCAATGGGTCAGTTGGTCATCAATCAAGACGCCTTCCTAAAAGACAATAAGGCTTTGGACGTAGAAGGAACTAACAATATAATTGATAGTTTATTCAAAGTTGAAAGTGATTGTATCAAGTTTATATCAGAAGTTAAAAATGTAACTGATTCCACATGGGAACGGCAAGTCAACTTGTTATAGGAGCTGCAGAGCTACAATTGGCCATCTGATGATGATGTGGCAGCTTGGGAAAAGCTAATCACAAAGAAGAAGAAGAAACTGGTCATCCAGCTGACGGAGGAGGAAAAAGAATAGATCGCACTTGGCACCTGATCCAGAATTTGAGGGAGAGCGTGTTCAAACAGAGAATGATGTAAGTTAGCCTGTAATGGCGGTCATCATTAATATGACAAACTTGGTAACTGCTCTGAAAATATCTACAAACAAAGGTGCCAGCTGTGGAAGTCGTTCAGAATTGAAAATACGCCTTGCTGTCTTTGATTAAATATCTTTCTATTTGTATTTTCTTTTGTTTTCTAGCGCAATTTTCTATCAGCCATCCAAAGCTTGTTGCATCCTTTCGAGGATTCCAGGATGGTTGATTAGTATAAATAGTCTGTTCTTATTGTTGATCGAGGTTGGAAAATATTTGGTAAAAGGAGAGGTCTGAAATATAGAACCTGGATTTTCTGTGAAATCAAGGAAAATTGTACGAATGCATTTTATCAATTAATACAAATACACTGGATTTATGTTACTACAATTTGATCGTCTTTACATGTGGAATGTTTTAGTTTCTTTATGCATTTAAATTGTAAGACAGTTTAAATACATCTTTCATAAGGTGAATGTAGGGGTTGAGCTTAAGTATCTTTCAAGGAAAGAGTAAAATCTTAGGGGAGGTCTCTGGGAATTGAATATCTATATGTGGATTTGATGACAGGTTTAGGAATGGAAACAATGATATGTTAGGCATGTTATTGGAGTTTCATTGTATTCTCTTTAATAGATATATGTGAAGGTAGAGTTCGACTCTGATGCCCAGCGGATAAGGGACTGGTTTTAGATCCACTTACATTTGTTTACCATCCAAATATATAATTGATTGACATTTTACTTTATATGCATAATTTCCAGACTTGAGTCATATTATGACAAGTTCATAAATATGTATTTCAGTGCTTTGTAGAAGTAATAAACGAGGTTAACCCTTCCCTGAGTTTAACTCTAAAAGGAAGAAGGATGAATATCCTTAAGCCATTGTATCGTGTTGCTATTTTTATAGTCTATATCATGATGTTGTGTATCAGGATGATTTGGGCTATACTCAGAGTTTTAGCCACTTATTGATTTGGATTTTGAAGGCAGTAACAGAGCAGTGAAAGAGCTAGTTCTCAATTCAGAGCTCAGCTGAATGTTGAATTGATAGAGGTACACCCGCCTGAGTATGTATTACTCGAAGTGAAGAAGGTTTTAACCTTAATACCTTAGTAGTTTGTAACTTGCTAGGTTATAGCCATTGGGATTATTTGAGTATTTGATTAATCTGCAGGTTCAAACACTAACACACCCAAAGGAATAGAGATGGACCTTTTGGTGGTAGATTTTGAGGGAAAAGAGATAGACCCAATTTTGAAATAGGCTAGTGACTCTTTTATTTGAGATGACAATTTTGTAAGGACTAGGGAATTCCTTCAGTTCTTGTGAAGGATGAAAAGAAACCAATATAAAGAACTTTGTGGGAAAAAGAAAGAAGAATTCCTTGATAGGGATATAACTAAAATTGAAAATGAGACAAAAGGGGAAATGATGAAGAAGTTTGCGAAGATAACCTCGGAGGAAGGAAGAGCCATGATTCATACTGCAAGAGTATTAATTCTCCCTAAATGGTATATTGCTGATGCAACTATTTTTGTTTCAGTTAGAAAGAGTAAAGTTACCATTCTATATATGGAAGAATAGGCTAAACAAGCTACTAGGGGTGTGGCTTTTTCTGATGACCATGCAGCTTTGGTCATGTGGTCCCTAAAGAGGGAAGAAAATAAAGGGAAAAGAGAGGTTCTCTCTTTAGAATATGTTGGGAACTTATTGGTGCAAAGATTCGGTGAAAATTTAGGTCTAGAAGCCTCAAATATCATTTTGGAGATGGCTAAATTCAATGTGAGGGTAGCAGAGAGAGATGCATAGGAGAAAGAGGAATTAAGGATTAAGTTTGAAACTATCCTTAAATCTTACCATGAGTTGAAAATAGACTTGATCTAGAAGGACAAATTGATTGCATAGTTGTCAGGGCCATAGGATCATAGGTCACCTCAATTGATGATTGCTGATAGGCAAGTAGTAGCATCTTCTTCTAGCCCTATTGTTGAATTTCCACCATCACCTCTCCTAGAAACAAGCATAGATGCAAGAATCAGTTGGGAAAAGCAACAATCAGTTGAGGAAACAAACAAACTAAGAGAGATTAGGGTGGAGCTTGAGAAAGAGAGGGATGAGCATGTGAAGGCTAGATCCCTTGCAAATTAGAAATATGAAGAGAAAATCATAGAGGCAATAATGCAGTTTGCTCATGATCTAAAGCCTTCAATTTTGTTTGATCATGCTAGAAGATTACAATTTTTTCTTACATCTTTAGAAAAAGATAGGGATGAGTTTGGACCAATTTTGAATAATTTGATTGAGAGATCCCTAAACAAAAGGTTATTTCATTGGTTATCTAAGGGCCCAGTTGATCGCGATCCATTGATCAAGCCAATGCATCAGTCTGTAAAGAAACTTGTGGAGTATAGTATAATTTTGGATGATTTTCAAAGGAAGTCCAATGTGTTAAAGAAAGAACTAACACATCCAAATTGTGAATTAGTACCAAGTGTTTTCAAGGATACTAGTGAATTGAAGGAGTTGTACAAATGGAGAGAGGAGATGGATGAAATTTTCGTAGAAAGAATGACAAGTGTTTTGGAAAACACTTCCTCCTTTATCCACACCATCAAGTTATTAATGACTGCCAAATCAAAGTTTGAATATATTCAGTAGGAGCTCAAGAAAATCGAAGGAAAATGGGAACAATTGTCCGGCAAGAGGGCTGAATTTGTCAATTTTGTGTTCCCAAGTGAGGAGGTGTTCAATAAGTGGAGGTATCAGTACATCCCCCATGCTGAAAAGAAAGATGTGCCATCTACTTCTTGAGCCAAATGAAGATTGCGAATCATTGATATGGATGTGGTTGAGATGTAAAGTATATTTATTGTGAAAACAACTATGAAGAAATGGTGATCAAATTTATTTGAAGAGATCGAGGAAAAGATTGAAGACATAAATTAAGGTGGCCTGCTTACAAAATATTAGTCCAAGATTAGATTGAGGCATTTATTGTAAACCTAGTGGGGTGGTTGTAAAGTTTTAGGGTAAATTTTTGTAAACCCTAATATTATCGATAGCTTGTTACATTTCCTTGTATATAAAAGGATTTTCCATGATCAAATTAGGCATTGACAATCTTAGGTGTTGAGAAGATAGAAATTTTGAAACCCTAACCCTTAATTGAGGATATATTGATATTGTTATCCATAGGATTGTTTCTCAGCATATATTGTATACAAATGATCAAAGGTTATACTTAATATAAGTTGCAGGTCTTTACCTCTCCTCTATGTCAAATATATGAATTTCTAAGTCTATTAGAGGCTTATATGTATGTATTTTTACTTTGAGTTCTGATCTAGAGTTAGATTAAATATTTCTCAAAATGGGATACATGTTCATTTGATTTGCATAAGGATTGTTTGCAAGTAGGAAAGAGTTGGAGTATTTGTATTTATGTTCATGAACTAAGTTCTTCAAGGATCTTTGTATTT
Source organism: Chamaecyparis obtusa (assembly GCA_027943335.1). NCBI lineage: Eukaryota > Viridiplantae > Streptophyta > Pinopsida > Cupressales > Cupressaceae > Chamaecyparis > Chamaecyparis obtusa. Next base: position 422,243 of record BSBK01002925.1, on the reverse strand, counting down.
GCTCTATTTTCTAGTGTTATTTTCCCAATGGATAAGGCACTAGCTTGTGTAAATGCATCTTTATTTTATGAGGAATGATTGAAATCATTATAGTCAGAAACACAATAATCAGAACCAATCATTTAATTTCATTTACTTTAAAAATAGTTGTCCTACCTAGTGATGGAGAGTCAATGAATATGATGAAGGGTGCTCCCCTTAATACCACAAACACATAACAAAAATAGAGAAATGAAAACAATATGCAAGAACATAAAATAGACTTCTTATTATCTCCACAAATGTGGAATTACAAACTTTCAAAATTACAATATGCAAAGCCACATGGGTATTCCCTTACAATATTATGTAGGACAAAGCCTTGAATCAATACCCAGATCTACTACCTAGAACTGTCCCCCAAAACTACCTCAGACAACACTATAGACCTTTCTTATATAGGTAATTTCCACCGCCCAAGAAGATTCCTAAAATTTAGCCTTTTAGGCAAACTAGACATAGAATTATTTATTTTTCAGAATTATTACAATAGGGTTGGCTCAAAAGAAATACAAAATATGATTTTAGGTAACCCAACTTTCAGAGGCCATAAATTTTTAATCGTAGCTCCATTTTTCTATTGTAACCACTTTGGAAATGCCATGACAAGATCTACAGTGCCTGACATGCACTAGTGCCAGTTAGCTAGGGGTCAATCACGATCCGGAGCCTCTAAGATGTTCAAAATTGACTTGAAAGATTTTGTACCCAAAAACCTCAATAACTTCACCAATACTGATGATGTAGTAATGAAACTCAACTGGTAGGCTGAAATGACTGAGATGAACCTCCAACTATGAAATCCAAACATTTTGAGATCATATTAACAACTTAGTAAAAGTAGTAAGTTTCCATAAATAGCAGCTCTACACAAGATAGCCCTTATTGAAAACAAAACTAGAATTATTTTTGGGTGATGCAAGATTGCTCTTACACCCAAGATGCTCTTGCATCAGATACTCGAGATAATTTGAGAAGTGACCCTATCACGACTCAGGTGTATAGAGGAAAACCAAGATGGTTAACCTCCTCCTTTGCTAGCCATGATGAATCTTCAATAGGTCATCCTTTTCATTTGACCAAATACTCTTCATATGTCTTGTTCCTTGTGCTTCTACCAACGTGACTATCCAATATGTCTTCAATCTCCTGGATATCTGAATTGGTTGTTGGAATACTCCACTATGCTGCTGTAACCTCATCTTCAACACCTCCTTCATGATACTCTGTCAGATCTAAAACATTAAATATTGGTGAAATATTCATCTCAGTAGGCAACTTCACCTCATATGCATTTCTTGAATCATGCTTCTTCAATATCTTACATGGTCAAAACTTCTTCATTTTCAACTTTTTATATGTACCAACTGAAAATCTTTCCTTCCACAAATGAACCATGACTTCATCTCCAACCTAAAATTCTTTATGCCTCCTTTTTGCATCTGCCTTAGCCTTATATTGCACATTCATCTTGGTAATGTGCTTCCTCACCTCCTCATGGATGTTCTTCAAATGTTTTGCAAAATCCTCAACTTTAGCACTACTTATTTCTCCTTTATCTATCTTTCTCAACCCAAATAAATTTCTTGGACTACTCCCATATATAATCTAGAATGGTGATTTATCAGTGCTCCTATTGATAGAATTATTGTATGAAAATTCTTCCTATGGTAAAATCAAATCCCATCCCATTGGCTTATCTCCAACCAAACATCTCAGCAAATTTTCCAAACTCCTATTCACCACCTCTGTCTGTCCATCAGTCTATGGATGATGTGATGAATTGAACTTCAAATCTATCTTCAACTTCTTCCACAATATATGGCAGAAATATCCAATGAACTTAGTGTCCCTATCTAAAACTATACTCTTTGGAAAACCATGTAATCTCACCACTTCTCTGAAAAATAATTCTACTACATGAACAACATCACCGGTCTTCTTCCAGGGTACAAAATGTGCCATCTTTGAAAATCTATCAACTACCACAACAATTGAATCATGTCTCCACTGTGTCCTTGGTAAACCAAGAACAAAGTCCATACTGATATCCTCCTAAGGCTTCTCTGGTATAGGTAATGGCTGATACAACCCTGTATTCTACTTCACTCCTTTCACCATCTGACATAGTCTGCAACTCTGTACAAACTTCTTGACATCTTGCTGCAACTGTGGCTAATAATAATTCTCACTAACCAAAGCAAGGGTTTTATCATGACCAAAATGTCCAGCCAATCCTCCGCTATGATTCTTCTTCATGAGATTCTCCCTCATAGAACTTCTTGGAATGCACAACTGACTCCCTCTGAATAGCTTATCATCCTGAATGATGAAATCCAACCACTTCATTCTGTCTAGAGTAATAGGTTCTTTACAAGCTTTCCAAGCTTCACCAAAATTAGGATCCTCTAGATACAAATTCTTGAGTTCCTTGAACCCAACCACCTCAATCTACATCTCTATCAGCAATAGTTTCCTTCTGGTAAGCGCATCTACAACCTTGTTAGACTTTCCACTTCTATGTTTCAAAATAAATGTATAACTCTGCAAAAACTCAACTCATTTCAAATATCTTTGATTCAACTTTCCTTGACTATTCAAATATTACAAAGCTTGATGATCAGTATACAAAACAAACTCCTTAGGAAGTAGATAATGTCTCTACTTCTTCAATTCCTGAACTATAGTATAAAATTATTGATCATAAATAGAATATTTTCTATTGGCATCATTTAACTTCTCACTGAAATAAGCAATAGGTTTACCTTTTTGGCTCAAAATAGCTCCTATTGTAGTACCAATACCATCACAATCTACTTGGAACACCTTATTAAAATCAAGAAAAATAGGTTGTTATGTAACCTTTTGTTTCAATAGTTTAAAACTCTTATCTGCCCCATTAGTCCACTTGAAATATTTTTTATTCCCTCTCATTGTTTTAGTCAATGGTCCACAAATACTGCTAAAATTTTTGATAAACTTTTTATAAAAGCTAGCCAAACCATGAAAAGATCTTACCTTAGTAGCAATCCTTGGATTAGGCCATTCAAGAATAGCTTGTACCTTCTTTGGGTCCATTTTTAGACCTTTTGTTGAAACTACAAACCCCAAATACACTAACTCTTTCTTCACAAAACTGAACTTCTTCAAATTAATAAACAATTTCTCTTCTCTTAGCTTCTCAAACAGCATATGAATATGCATCATATGCTCTTCCAATCTCTTACTAAAGATCAAAATATCATCTACATAAATAATGACAAACTTACTCAGAAACTCTTTCAGAACCTCATTCATGAGCCGCATGAAAGTGCTCGGTGCATTGGTTAGCCCAAAAGGCATGACTAACCAATCATACAGTCCTTCCTTTGTCTTGAAGGTAGTCTTCCATTCATCTCCTTCTCTGATCCAAATCTGGTGATATCCACTCTTCATATCTATCTTTGAGAAATACACAGCCCCACTCAAACAATCCATAATATCATCCATTCATGGAAATGGAAATCGGTACTTGATTGTGATCTTGTTTATTGCTCTAGAATTTTTACACATCCTCCATTCTCCATTCTTCTCCAGTGCTAATACTGCTGGTATAGCATACAGACTTAAACTCTCTCAAATAAACCCCTTCTACAATAACTCATGTACTTGTCTATTCAAATCTTCACTTTCTATTGGTGTCATTCTATGTGCTGCCTTGTTTGGAAAACTAGCTCCTAGAATCAAATCCATCTGATGACTAATCTTCCTTACTAGTGGTAATCCATCAGGTACATTATCAAATACAATATCCTAAAACTCATTCAACAAATCTGCAACCTCTATAGGCACATCCTCTACTTCATCCTTACCAGCTTTTGGAATTAAAGTAAAACACACATCCTCATGCCTCATACCATCTAGAAATTTTCTTCCATCAACAAATGTTATTCTTGCATTACCACATACCTTTTCTTCAATCTCCTTTAATTGCTTTAGCTTATGTCACACTCCATACTTTGTCAAGGAATAGGTATTCACACAACCATCATGTATAGCACATCTGTCAAACTACCATGGTCTACCCAAAAACATATGACATGCATTCATAGATATGATATCATATAGTACCTCATCTTGGTACCCACCGATCTTGAACTTTACTAGGCACTGTTCACTGACCATGACCTTGTGGTTGTCCTGCACCCAAGCAATCTGATATGGATGTAGGTGTTTCTATCTCTTCAGCTTCAATTTTGTCACCATCTCTTCTGACACCAAATTGCTAGTGCTTCCACTATCAATAATCACATCACAACATTTACCCTCACACTTGCATCTAGTGTGAAATAGGCTCCTCCTTTGTTCAAGTTCATTCTCACCACTTAGCAGGAGTCTTCTGTTAATCAATATTTCTCTTTTAGCATCTTCAAAATTTGAGGATCTAGCATCTTCATCTACATGTGCCACTCTAGCTTGGCCTTCATTCCTCCTATTTGTCCTTCCTTAGCATTGAGGACATTCAAATGCCCTATGGCCTTCTTCTCCATAGTGAAAACATGTTCCATGGAAGCCTCCTCTTCCTGAACCTTGTCCTCTTCCTCTTCCTCTTTGATCTCTATTGTCTTGATCTTGGAAATGATTGGAATTGTTTCCTCCCTAATTTTGACTACTACTGGCCTCATCCTTCTTTTTCATATCTTCATTTCGGCTTCCATATGATCGTCCACCAAATCGTCCACCGCAACCTCTTCCATGTTGTCTTCTTTCGAACTTCTTGTTCAATTTTTCCTCTACTTTTAAGACAAATTGGTATGCCTCTTCAATACTATTCATTTGAACCAAATTCAACTCCTCTTGAATGCTCAACCTCAACCCATTAAGGTAATGGCAACTTTCTCCTTATTAGCTTCTGCATGGCTTGTTCTGATGAGGATTTGATAGAACTCCTTTGTATACTCCTGAATAGATCTTCCTACTTGCTTCAAACTTTGCATCTTCTTTAGAAGGTCAAGCTCATAATCAATAAGAATGAACTATCACTTCAATTTATCCACCATCTGGCCCCATCTTGTGATTTTATCTTTCCCTCTTCTATTTCACTCCAATTGAATCTCTTGCCACCAGATCTTCGCATGACCTTTCAGTCTGGCCTTCGCAAACTTGACCCGATCAGGATCCTCAATATCTTCATACTCAAAATATTCTTCACATTCATTGATCCAGTCGATCAATTCCTCTGGGTTAAGATTCCCTAAAAATGTAGGAACCTTGATCTTAGGTCTTTTCCTGATCTTTGAAATAGCCCAGAAAAGTCTTTCTTCCTCTTGATTCAAAACTTTGACTTCTCCTTCTTGATCTTCTTCTTCGACTTCATCCTCACTTTCATCTTTGACATTAAGATTCATTCCTCTATGAATCTCCTCTTGTAATGCTCATACTTGTCTCTGCAGTTTCCTAACCTCAGGTGTTACAACACTAGCTCTTCCACCACATTCCTTTCGTGGAGACATTTTTTCGCTTCTCGCTAAAACCCTAACCATGGTCCTGGTGCAAACTGTCTCACAGTCAGTGATCTATTTACATAAAAACCCTAACCCATGGTTCTAGTGCAAACTACCTCACAATCAACAATCTATTTACACACTCAAGAACTCCTGCTCTGATACCACTTGATGAAGGGTGCTCCCCTTAATACCACAAACACATAACAAAAATAGAGAAATGAAAACAATATGCAAGAACATAAAATAGACTTCTTATTATCTCCACAAATGTGGAATTACAAACTTTTAGAATTACAATATGCAAAGCCACATGGGCATTCCCTTACAATATTCTATAGGACAAAGCCTCGAATCAATACCCAGATCTACTACCCAGAACTGTCCCCCAAAACTGCCTTAGACAACACTATAGACCTTTCTTATATAGGCAATTTCCATCGCTTGAGAAGGTTCTAGAAATTTAGCCCTTTAGGCCGACTAGACATAGAATTATTTATTTTTCACAATTATTAAAATAGGGTCGGCTCAAAAGAAATACAAAATATGATTTTAGGTAACCCAACTTTCGGAGGCCATAACTTTTTAACCGTATCTCCATTTTTCTATTGTAACCACTTTTCAGAAATGCCATGCCAAGATCTACAACACCTAACACATGCTAGTGCCAGTCAGCTAGGGGTCGATAGTGATCTAGAGCCTCTAAGAACTTCAAAATTGACCTAAAAAATTTCATACCCAAAAATCTCAATAACTTCACCAATACTAATGATGTGGCTATTGGTCCATTTTCCTGTGAATGCAAAATCTTTTGAAAATGGCCTATTTCCTTGCAAGTTTTCTTGAAGTGCCCTTGGCCCTATGTTCTTCATTGTGTCACCTTGCTCTAGTCCAAATTGCACGTGCTGAATTGCAAAATCCAGAAAGCTATTCAAGTTCTGAGGTCTACAGGAAAAAAAATTCAAAATCTGCCTAAATGTCGAAAACCCACAGTGTTTTTGAAAATCCATGATGTTTTCAGTCTGTGTGAAAACCTTCATTATTTTTGACCTTGTGCCTTCCAACTTTTGTGCGCTTATCTTTTGGCATCAGAAACCTAGTGTGTTTTCAACCTCATAGTTTCCTATTTGACCAGCGTTTCCTATCTGCACAAGTGCGATGGATGGTGGGGCCCAGTCCTTGCTAGGTTTTGTGTCGCTGGTTCTCCAAGTCTTCTGGCAGTTACATCTTTTATTCGGTGACCTGGCAACTGTGTTGTCATGTAATCTCTTCATGCCTGATGGTTATCGGCTAACATCTCATGACCTGGTGGGTGGTTAGTTGTGTAGTTGCTAAATGCTTGGCTATCATATGGCCTTGTCGCATGATCACAAGGGCCAGTTCCGTGGCATACGATCATGCGACTAGTTGACACATGTTTGCAGTGGTGAGGTGGCAGATTGGTTGGTGGGCCCAGTTCTTTTCATTGCCCGGTGTGGTTAAGGTTCAGAAAAAATCAGTGGTTGTTATATGTTTGCATGGAAAAGATGCACGATGTTTAGCCTTTGTGCTTTTGCGATGACCATTGGATTTTCCTATATAGGCGTGATGTGGGTCCAGGTCTGCAGGCTCTTCACTGATTGGTTGTCGCATGGCCGCATGTCAGAATTTTCTGACATATGATCATGTGATTGCTTGCCACTTGTCCGCATGGGTCCCAATTCTTAGTGTTGTTCAGCTACCTGATAGTTATGTTCTCATTCCGTGACTTGGCGACTTGTGGTTATCTCTTGGTCGCTGGTTTCTAGTGGTTAAGCCCTTAACATCTAGCGACCTGGCTGGCGGTTTACTTTGCTTCAGTCATGAAGTCACATAATGGTGGGCCCAATTTTTCAAGAGGCTTTTGATCTACGATGGGTGTGTGATCGTAAAGAATATTCTCATGTCATGTGATCATGCGCTTGTCGTTAATCTTGTTTTCTACAAGCGGTGGTCCTGGTGTCAGAAAGGAAGTGAAGGTGTGTGTTTTATTGGTTGCCGCATGATCGCATGTCAGAGTTTTCTGACATGCGACCATGCGACCAGTTGACATCTGTTGCTTGGGGCTCGTTGGCAGATAAGTGCAGTGGGACCTATCTGCTTAGTGGCACTGATGTGTAAATTTTTGGTTGGTTGAGCCGAATGGTGATGTGGAATTGCGGTGGGACCTGACATCCATATAAAATCAATAGTTGGCGTAAAAGCTTATAAAGTGTGTCAGATCTATAGTTGGTCTAATTACCTATAGATTTCCCATATTTGGAACTAACCTCTCCTTAAAATCAATCCTAGGTATATTGGTATCTCATGCAGTGTAAAATCTTTTCAATAACCAAAAAAATGGTGACTCTTCTAGGGAAAGTATAGAATTTATGTCAATAACGTAGGTACAAGTTGAGTTGGACTCTTGGCCTACTTATCTTGAAAGCCAGATAGTTACCATTGAACACACAGAGTTATTTCTTTTTCTCTAAAATTTGCCTACTCTTTCTTACTGGTTGCTTTGATCACAAGAGGAATATCTTATAAATAATCCTAGTATACTTGGGTGGCGACTCTAAGAAATCTTTTTATTAGTGTTGATTAAAAAATCATTTTGTTACAATGAGTTTCAAGAATACAAGGTCCTGGAGAAAACAACATCCAAAGGAAATTTTGGAAGGTGAACTTCCAACCACATCTAGACATGGTCAAATCAGAAGAGGGAAGAGTACTAATGATATGTCCTTCACATGGAAGTAGAAGGGAAATTCAAGATAGGAAAGTTTTTCTCATCCTATCCAGGAATGAAATGCCTCAAGTATGAAGAGGTTGTTGACTTAGGTTTGAACCAATATGAGGATTGTTATTCTCCTTCAGAGAGAGAGGGTGAGAAATTACAATATCATAAGAAAATAATCCCTAATAAATATCATGGAGTAGAGAGGATGTCTAGAAGCAAAAGTAGAAATAGACAAGATTTTGTCCCTCCTTTTACCCTTGGTTCTTCATTACCCCAAGGTCTCCATGAATCCCAAGATCGACAAGAAGAACTCTAGACACACCAGGCTAAATCTAAAATGACTTTTCTAGATTCTAAGGAAATTTTTGAAGAAGTATATGAATTAGAAAGAAATATTCCTAAGAAATAATCCATTAGGCAAAGAAGAGAAAAGGAAAAGGAAGAAAAAATATGATATGATATGATAAGAGCCGAGCAGTTGAAAAGACAATTGTTCGACCTGGAAGCAATAAATCATGTTCTTATGCCTAAACAAACAAGAGAGCAACCCATTATCCATGAAGTCTTTGAGATAAGAAACCCTAGGAATAGAGGTAAACAAAAGGCTATAGGAGTTTCAATTAATGAGCCCCTAGGCCCTAAAGATCCCATAGAGTAGGCTTTAAGGTTGGAGGCTAACCTTGAAAAGGCTAAGAGAGAAAAAGAATTGCTGGCTAGGGAATTGGAAAAGGTAGAATTGGAAGCTATGGCTCTAGAAATGAGAAAGAAGATAGATTTTATCAAACAATCTATAGGACCTACTAATGTTTCTACCTCTTCTTTGACACAAGGAGGGAATGCTAATAATATGGCAAACCAGGTAACAAGTATGTTGGAAACTACAATTAAAACAATTGTTTTATTGTCATTGATGTCAAACCTTAACTGGTAAGACTGTTGCTACTTAGGAAAGTAATATATCTATTTGAGTATTGCTAAGGGGCTAGGAAAGGTTGGTAACAATAGCACCTAAGGAAAGGTTGAGTTATCTTGATACTACAAAGTGTACTTGACTATTTTGCATAGTGATGAGACAATGTATTGTTTATCTTAGTAAGACTGAAGACTAAACTAGTAGGCTTGACCAAGAAAAGAATGGAAAAATCATGTTTAAGCTGAGTAATGTTAGTGTTGACTGAGTCAATGTATGCCGAGAAAATTCTAGTGTCAACTGAACAATAGTTAATTTTTGAGGAAGACAATGTAAGCTGAGGAAACATTTTTAGTAATGACCGAGCTTTCTACATGAAGACCGAGTAGCTGATCACAGTATTGACCGAGCATCAGCAATTTTATGTTTGAAGAGAATTTAATTTTGGAGCTGACATTGTTGAATTCTTGGATTATGTAAAATGTGTTGACTTTATTTATTGATTGTTTGAAAGCATTAAATGCATTGTAAAATGTTTTATTGTAAATCTTTAAGAGATTTGAGATGATTCTAGAAAAGGAGCTGAAGAACATGAATTGGGTAGATTCAATGAATCTAACCTAACCCTAAGATCTATGAATGACATTGAGTGGCATAAGATGAGTTAACCTAATTGAGGAAAATATAAGGTGTTGGATATGAAAATGCATGGGAGAATAAAGAATGTCGGAAGAGTAAATTTTTATTGACTATTTAAGAAGAAAAGGCTAAAGGAGAATTGTGGTGGTTTCTTGAAGAAAAGTTTCAGAGTTAGTAAACTAGCATTAGTGTATGGAATCTGATCTGATATTTACAAAGTGAGTTGTATATTTTTTAGATAAATATTGCTGCCACTTTCTAACCATTGTAATAGTCAAAATCCTTTTAACAGAGGTTGACCTAATAGTCATATGTTAAATCCTTTAAACAAGGTTGCATTCTAATGGAGTGTATGTAAATCCTATGACTAGGCTCACTTTTAACAGGGTGATTAAAATCCTTTAGCCGGGTCACACCTAACAGTGTGTATTGTAACCTTTGATTGGGTTGGCTTTTTACTAAGCTCACTTCAGAAGAGTGAAAATAATAGTAGCATGTTACAAAGTGGTTTCTCCCAAATTGGGTTTCCACTATAAATCATTGTGTTAATACTTGCGTGAATGTTTTGGTTTGAACATTACTATGTTTTACAAGTTAAGTTACAACTAGGTAGTGGATTGCATTGTTGTATGTTGCTATTATTGAATCAGTGATGATTGAGTTTGTTTTGGTTATTGAATTTGATTTAAGGAAAAGTTTTTGAGATTGTTTTATACATCAGGACCTGAGAACAACTGATTCACCCCCCCTCTTTTTTGTTCTAAATCATATTAACAAAGTATTCCTCCACTAGGTGGACTCAAGATTTTTTCTATTTGAAACACTAATGCATCAACATCCCAGGGTGCTGGTTTATCTAATGTAGGACCCATTCATGAAAGATGTAAACAGTTGGTTTTTAATGGCATCCCTAGATACCCCAACCCTATCCATGAAGAGATTAGAAAGAAGCTCCCAAATTTCATTGGTAATAATGTTATCACCTATGAAGAACACTTTAAGAAGTTCATTGATGTGATAGATGATTACAACATTGTGCCAGATGATGTCATAATGAAGTTGCTTGTACAATCCTTAACTAAAGATTCAAGGGATTGGTTTAGGGCTTTACCACATGGTAGCATAGGTTCATGGGATCAGCTCAAACATTGTTTCAAAGAACAATATGGTGATAAGACAAATGAGGTCTTTATGTTAAATGAATTTAATAACATTAAGAAAAATTTCAATGAGGATTTTATTGAATTTAATATCAGGTTCCAGAAGGCCATGCATAAGCTCTTGCAAGTTATTAGGTTGGATGATAGGGTTTGTCTTGTCACTTATTTAAATGCCTTTGATTCTAAGATGGGATACCTTTTAAGAGATAAGAATCCAAGGAATCTTGCAGAAGCTTATAAGTTACCTATAAATATAGAGAGTAATCACAGAATCTTAGGGAAATTGGGAAGAAGAGATGATAACAAGTCACATATGTTGAACAGAAAGGAACTAGGAAAGCCTACAAGTGCAAAACCAAAGGATGATGATAGTTTAAAGAATATTTTGAAAGCTATAAAGGATTTGAAGCCTAGTGAAAACAAAAGCAATAGGGTTGTAGGTAATGACAAGCCTACCTTTAACAATTTTAGCAAGTTGCCAAGGATGCAGAATTATCCTTATAATACTCAATGGAAAGATGGGAAACCTATACTCCCAGAAAGAAAGGATCAACCAAATGACAAGACCCCTAATCCATTGCAAATAAATTCAATGAATATGGTTGAAGAGGTCCCATGGTGTATTGTGTGTCAATCACCACATGATCCTAACTATTGTGTCATATCTCAGAGTGTCTCTACATAAGAAGAACAAGAGTGTAATGAGGAAGAGCCCTATGATGACTAGGGATGTGGTATGACTTGTTCCCACCTTTGGGATGAAGTTGATTCTACTAAGGAAGATGAGAATCAAGATGTTTCAAATTCTCAAGTTAGAAATGAATCATATCATCAGCAAGTTTTTTTAGATGAGGAAGATGATAAATTAGATAATGTCTAGTGCAATGCTTTAAAAAATGAAGAGATGGTTGTTTTAAGGAGGCCATCTAATGAGGAAATTTCTTTGATAATAGAAAATATGGTTACCTAGGCTAAAAAAAATTACAACTTAAGAAATAGAGTAGTTGGTGACCCAAATCAGAAGCCTACTAGTATTTTTATTTAAAAAATAGAAAAAGATGCTAAGGTACCCTAAAGAAAGAAAAGGGAGGTCGATACTATTAGCAAGGTCAAAGTGAAGAAAAATATTAACCCTAACATTTTTTATAAAGTAAAGACTAAACCCTCATAAGAGGTCATTCCCCCTTTATAGAAGGAGGTTAAAATCTAGACTAAGCAACCCCCAAATACATTCACAAAGAATGATGATAAAGAGACTGCAAATGTGAAATAGGATGTGTTTGATTCAAAGTATGTTCCCATTGGCATGAGAAAGTTACTATCATAGATTACTATTAAGGTCACTTTTCTGGAGATGATGAGGATAGAGGAACATAAAGAAAAGGCTCTTAATTGGGTGAATGGTTTAGTATCCACAGATATGCAAAAGATAGAAAGGATTGATAAGAAGGTGGAAACTTTGAATGATGAGAATGAAATTCACAATGAAGAGATTGTCTATAAAATTCCCCAAATTTATTTGGACACAAATGTTGCTAGTACCTCGGCAGGGATAGTTGATCCTTTCTTTTCAACCTTGCTAATAAATGGAAAGCTGTTAAAAAATTGTATGATTGAATCAGGAGGATCAAAAATTGTTATGCCCATGGAAGTTATGAAGTCACTAGGGCTGAAGGTGGATACTCCACATGGGAGATGTCAGGCTATGGATTCAACAGAAGTACCAGTTGTGGGTACTATCAAGGCTTTACCTTATAAACTGGTAGCATACCTTGGTAAATAATTGACCATCAGTGTTTTGGTAGTTGATATCCCTCCTCAATATGGGATGTTATTGTCAAGAAAGTGGAGTGCTTCTATGGGAGGCAGCTTACAATGTGATTTTTCATTTGCTACATTTAACTTTGAAGGAAAAATATTAAGGTTTCTAGGGAACCTAGAACTCCACACATGATTGAGGAAGAATAAGACACCATGAACTACTTTTTAGATACTCACATTAATGCTTTTAGAGTCCAAGATAAGGAAATAGAGGAAGGCATTGAATCTTCCCTTGTATCAAGTGGCCAGGAGGAATGGATTGACCTTGATAGTCTATGGACTATGTACTTTGATGGAGAAATCTCAAAAGAGGGGTCTGGAGCTGTAATATTTCTCATATATCCAAATGGTAAAACTTTCAAATTCTCATCCACTTTACTATTCTCATGTAAAAATAATGTTGTAGAATATGAGGCTTTTTTAATTGGCCTAAGGTTAGCATCAAGCCATGGCATAAAGTTCTTAAAAATGGTGGGTGATTTTGAGTTAATACTTTCCCAAGTTAGATCAAAGTATGCATCAAAGAATCAAAAATGAAAATAGTATAGAAATGCAGTGTGGGATGAAATTGAAAGCTTCAATGATTTTAAAATTTTTTGGGTGGAAAGAAGACAAAATAGAATGGCTGACTTGTTAGCTAATGTGGCTTTGAGGCCAGAAGATATTACATTTGCAGATATGTCTAACATAGAGGTTCAATCTAAACCTTCTATCCCTGATAATATTGAGAATTGGCAAGTTTTTTCTCATGACTAGGATATTTAAGATTTTTCTAGTGTGAATCTCATTTTGGTGACAAAGAGATGGATTTCAGCGCTTATGTTGATACAATAAATGCTAAAGAAGTTGTTTTTGGGAAGGAAGTGCTACAATTGAAATCAAATAGAGTCCCTAAGGGATTAGTTTCTCTTGAGAGGGAATTTGACAACAAAGACAAATTTTTCTCAACTAATACTGATAAATCAAATGATCATGAGGAAATCAATTTGGGAACAAGAATGGTTCCTAAGAAGGTTTACATTGGTAAGTGTTTGTCCCCAAGAATTAGGAAATAACTGATTGATCTTCTCAAGAGGTTTAGACATGTTTTTGCATGGTCTAATGAAGACCTCAAGGCTAACAAAGAGGACCTTTTTGAACATGAAATCCCATTAAAAGAAGGTACTAAACCTTTTAGACAAAAGTTGAGACCTATTAATCCTACTTTGGCATCCAAGATGCAAGGAGAGCTTAAGAAAATGATAGATGCTAGAATAATCAAGCCTATTAGGCATTCCACTTGGGTTTCAAACTTGGTCCCTATTAGGAAAAAGAATGGTGATATCAAACTTTGTGTTGATTTCAAGAACTTGAACATAAATTCCTTAAAAGACAATTATGGTTTACCTAATATGGAAAATATGTTGTAAAGGGTGACTAGATCAGTGTTGATGTCCATGATGGATGGCTTCTCTAGATATAATTAGGTCATGGTTAAGAAATCAGAACAGTTCAAGACTACATTTACCACCTCTTGGGGGACATATGTGTATGTAAGAATGCCTTTTGGATTAACTAATGTTGGTGCCACTTTCCAAAGAGCTATGGATGTAGCTTTTTTAGATTTCACTGATAGATTTATGGTGGTGTATCAGGATGACCTTACAACATTTTCAACCAAAGAGGAACAACATTGCAAACATTTGGAAAAGATTTTTATTAGAGCTTTAGAGTATGGGGTTTCTTTAAACCCAAAGAAATTTTTCATTGGTGTTGTGGAAGGAAAGCTTCTAGGGCATATTATTTCAAAAGATGGGGTGAGAATAGACCCTAAGAGGGTTGAAGCTATTGAAAAACTATCCCAGCCTAGGAACATCAAAGGAGTGCAATCCTTTTTAGGACAAGTGAATTTTTTGAGGAGATTAATTAAAAACTTTGCAGAAATTAGTATCCCAATATCAAGGATGTTAAAGAAGGGTGCAAAGGTTGAGCAGAATGTTGAGGCAGTAGAAGCTTTCAATAATATCAAATAGGCTATTAAAAATTCCCTAGTTTTGAAGACACCAGATTATAGTAAACCCCTACAATTTTTTTCTTTTGCATCCACCCACACTGTTGCAGCAATATTATTGCAAAAGAATGCAGAAGGATTTGAGCAACCTATTTCATTTTTTAGTAAAACCTTACAAGAAGCTGAATTAAATTATGACATTGTTGAAAATCAAGCCTATGCTTTGGTTAAGGCTATCGAAGCATTTAGATGCTACTTGGTGGGAGCTATAGTAATTTCTTATGTCCCAAGTGCTACAGTCAAAGATATTTTGGTCCAACAGGAAGTTTCAGGTAGGAGGTGCAGATGGATCAACAAGATCCAAGAATTTAATATTAATATCCATATCAAAAAGCTGGTGAGAGGGTTGGGCCTTGCAAAGATGATGGCCCAAAGCAATTTGGCTGCAAATCAAATAAATATATTAGAAGAAGAATAAAGACCTTTTGTTTGCAATATGGATTGTTGTGAATGGTATAAGGACATTTTTGGGTACTTGCAATGAATAATCCTACCTCATAAGATGGATGACAACAAAAAGAGGACTATTAGGCTCCATTCCATGAAATATGCAATCATAGGTGATGAGTTGTGGTGGAGAAGTAATGAGGGGGTCTTGCTCAGATGTGTAGATCAAGAAAAATCCAAAATCTTGCTAAATGAAATGCACAATGGAGTTTGTGGGGGGAATTATATGGAAAAGACCATAGATCACAAGATTATTAGGTCAGGTTTCTGGTGGCCAACACTTTTTAAAGACGCCCACCAATTTGTAAAAAGTGTTAGAAAGTAAAGTCCACCAAGATAACTGAGAGGGGGGGGTGAATTAGTTATCAGATAATTATAACCTTTATCAAATTTAATATATTTTAACCATATAAGAAATTTAACCAATAACCATAGAAAGATATTCATGCATAATAACACAATGACACAAGATATGTTGACTAGAGAACCTCTTGATCAAAGAGTAAACCCTAGTGGGAATGATGCCCACAAAAAATGCACTAATATGAATATTCCTTGTGAAAGGATGGACTCTTTTAGGAGTCTTATGAAATACATTCAGTACATATGAATCCTTGTTAAGAGATTTTGAATCCCTGCTAAAAGATTCTAACTTTGTTAGGAGTTATGGAAGATAGAAGGACCCACTGCCCAAAGAACTTCAATGGCAAGATCACTAAACACACTATCCATATAATCTCTAGATTATTCAATAGAATAATATCAAAATATTACTAATCTCAACAATATGTTACCTCTCCTCTGATTGTGCTAAACCACACTCACTGCTATACCAAATCTCAATTTCAGATCTATGTACCTTGCGTATCCTCTTTCCACAAATTCACTTTTACACTTTCATTCACTCTTACATTACTACATATTTCATCATATTAAAATAAGGAAAATATTCCTTCCTTTATACCACACTCAATTAATTACAAATGAGTCAGCATACAAATTACAAAATAAAAGTTTCCACACATTACATCAAAATTACACAAAATTGCCAGCTTCCAATTAGAATAACTCTTCACTCATGTAACCTCAGAGTTTGTGCTATCATCCAAGTCACTATCAACATGTCTTCAACTTCTATCCAACTATGCATAACTAGATTCCATTCCTATTAGGAGATATCATCTGATTACCACAAACCGCTACTCAGGAACATTGCTTGAATACTACTTCCGCTAAAATGCTCATAAATTCCATGAATAAATGAATTATTGTCTGCAATCTTAACCATCAAAATATAACACATCATAGAACATGTCCCTAATTTCACATAGTTTTATCTTCAATATGCTATCTTCAATATGCCAAGTGCAATAACCCAAACACTTTATGCTCCTCTGCTAATCTTTAGTAGATCATTGTGTTGACATCAATGACAATCACAGTCATGAATGCAATAATAACTACTATAGAATGGCTTCTAATACTCCCATAGGATATATTCAACATTCATTCCTAACAATATCTCCCATTGACATTGATGGAAACATAGATGAAAAACATCCAATGTTCAATAAATCCAACACTACAACACCGCTGCTCTAAAAAATACTTCAAGTCCTCTTCATCAATCAAATCTTGCTTCATTTTCCTATTCAGTTCACTCCAATAGATGGTACAAATGGTTTTTCATGGACACTTCTCCCCCATTGACATAAATGACAAAAAATTCATCATTATGTCAACAACAACTCTAATGTCAAAAGACACTATTCAGAAAATACATTCACTAGAATCCTCATGACTCAACTTAGATACACATACTCCCCCATAGAGGAAGTACCAACATCTAGTCCAGAAGAAAGATAGGGCTCATATACCACTGGACGGATGCAACAATCTACATCACTTCTCAAAAGTACACTGGGGCATAACCCCAAGCATACCTCTTAGATACTCAAATGTATCCTTAGGAAAAGGTTTTATAAATATATCTGCAATCTAGTCCTTTGTGCTTATGTATTCACATATGACTTCTTTCTCAGCAACTTTCTCTCTTACTACATGATAATTTATCTCCATATGCTTTGTCTTAGAATGTAATACAAGGTTCTTAGACATACTAACTGTGCTAGTGTTGTCACAATGTATAACAACAGGCTCAACAAATTTTATTCCAATATCCTTTAGCATCTACTTCATGCAAATTATCTAGTTACAATTGCTTGCTACTGTTATATACTCTGGTTCTGTTGTGCTTTGTGGAATACAATTTCACTTCTTGCTTAGCCAAGAAACCAATCTTCCTCCAAGGAAAAATTCTCCACCACTGGTGCTCTTTTTATCATCAACACTACCTCTCCAATCAGAATCTGTATATGCACATAGGGTAAAATCATCAAATTTTTCATATCGAAATCCATACTCAATTGTGCCTCTTAAATATCTTAGTATCCTCTTCACTATTTCATAATGTGATTCTCTAGGTTCAGCTTGAAATCTTTCTATAGTTCCAACTGAACATGCTATATGAGGTCTTGTATGTGTCAAGTACTGCAATCCTCCAATCATAGATATGTACTTCTTTTGTTCCACTATAGGAGTCTCATTTGTGCTAGATAACTTATGTCCAATTACCATAGGTGTTGCAACTAGTTTACAGTTCTCCATTCCAAATCTCTTTAACAAATCATTCAAGTACTTTGTCTAGCTTACAAAGATACCATCATTGTTCTATGTTATTTGCAATCCCAAAAAAATATTTCATTTCACCAATCACACTCATTTCAAATTCAGTCTTCATTTCATCTACAAATTTATCATTGGCTTCATCTTCTCCTCCAAAAATGATATCAGTAACAAAAATAACTACAACCAACAAACTATTTTCAATTTCTTTGTGTATAGGTTGCTATCAACTGTTTATTTTATAAATCCTAATTTTATCAAATACTTGTCCAATCTTGCATACCAAGTTCTAGGTGCTTGCTTTAGTCCATATAAAGCTTTCTTCAATTTACATACCATGTCTCCTTCTTGAGTTAAAGGAAAACCTTCAAGTTGCTCAATGTAGACTTCTTCTTCCAACTCTCCATTCAGAAACGTTGACTTCACATCCTTCTAATATACTTTGAACTTCTAAAAAGCTGCATAAGCCAAAAACATTCTTACTACTTCAATTCTTGCTACTGGTGCAAAAATTTCTTCATAGTCAATTCCTTCTTGCTGTGAGTATCCTTTACATACTAATCTTTCTTTTTTCCTTACTACTTCTCCTTGTTCATTCATCTTGTTTTTGAATACCCATTTTGTTCCAATAACATTCTTATCTTTAGGTCTAGGGAGCAATTCTTGTGTCTTGTTCTTTTCAATCTGATCTAGTTCTTCTTTCATAGTTTAAATCCAATGTTCATCTTCACAAGCTTCACT
The DNA here is from genome assembly GCA_027943335.1 of Chamaecyparis obtusa. Classification (NCBI taxonomy): domain Eukaryota; kingdom Viridiplantae; phylum Streptophyta; class Pinopsida; order Cupressales; family Cupressaceae; genus Chamaecyparis; species Chamaecyparis obtusa. The sequence goes on along the minus strand of BSBK01002925.1, from coordinate 403,528 downwards.
AGTAGATTTAGGTTCAATTTGAGGAATCAAACATAACTATTCTTGTACCTTATTTTGAGTCTAAACTCCTTTGTCTATGCTTCCAATAATCTACTCATCATGATGAATCCTTGATAGATTCCTATTAGGTGCCACTGTCTCAGATCTTACTTTAAGTGTCAGTTCTTCAATTACCTAACTATGGATTTCATTCAACAAATCACTATCTATTTCATAGAATAATTCAGTAGTCTCAATGTTAGATCTAGGATGAGTTCCTTCATCTGATTCACAATCAAGCATTCTTTCCTAAATTTTGAACTTTTCATCAAATTTAACATTTGTGCTCTCAACAATAGTCTTAGTTCTCTTATTGTAACATCTATAAGCTTTTCTTTTCAAAGAATATCTAAGAAATATACCTTCATCACTTCTAGGATCAAACTTTCCAATGTCATCATCTCTCTTTATGTAACATTTTCTTTGAAAAATTCTAAAATACTTAACTGAGGGTGCATGTCCAAACCATAGTTCATAGAGTGTCTTGTCTATGTCTGCTATGATTTGTACTTTGTTCATTGTATACACTGTTGTGTTTACTACTTCTCTCTAGAATATCTTCGCTAAGTCATTCTCAAATAACATAGCTCTTGCTGCTTCAGTCATTGATCTATTTCTTCTTTTTGCAATACCATTTTGTTCAGGTGTCCTAGGGGCTGAAAATTGTCTCTTAATACCATTTACTTCACAAAAGGTGTTAAATTCTCTTGAAGTAAATTCTCCACCTCTGTCTGATCTCAAACATTTAATCTTCATTCTAGATTCATTCTTAGCTTTATTCTTAATGACCTTAAACTTATCAAATGCTTCATATTTTTCTTTAAGAAATGCAATCCACATCATTCTTGTAAAACATCAACAAGAATCATAAAATACCTTTCTCCATAGAATCCTCTAGTCCTTGTAGGACTGCTCAAGTCTATATGAACAATCTCCAACTTTTTTGCTGATGTAAACTTCTTACTAGGAAATGAGCTTCTCTTCTATTTAGCCATCACATATTCCTTGCACATCATGCTAGTAGGCTTCATAATTCTAGGAAAATCTCTTACTACAAGTGTAGTACTCACTTTCACAATGTTATCAAAATTTATATGACAAAATCTTCTATGCCATAGCCAACTATCATCAATCTTAGTAATCAAGCATGTTATCTCAATAGGATTCAACTGAAATACATTACATCTGGTTCTAGATCTAGTACCAATCAAATTTCCATCTTTTTCTTTTATCACACAAGTTTTCTCAGTAAACCAAACTTGATATCCCTTATCAACTAATTTTTGAACACTCAAAAGATTATGTTTCAAACCATCCACAAAGTAAACATCATTAGTATGTCTTTCCATCAAGAGTAATAGATCCTATACCTTTAATCAAAAAAGGTGCATTGTTTCCAACTCTAACAAGTCCTCCATCATAATTGTTAAACTTTATGAACTTTTGCATGTTTCCAATCATATGATGTGAATAACCACTATCTATAATCCAATCAACTTTCTTTTCAACTTGAGAAACTATAGATTTTTCTTCCTTAACCTTTGTTTTAGGATTTTCTTCTTTAATTTATACAAATCCTATATCATCATTATTATCAGTATCACTTTCAGTTAAGGTTCTCTCTATACTAGCTTCAAGTTCTTCATCATTAGCATAATAACATTCCTTAGATCTTCTAGGCTTAAAATTATTTCTGTACTTCTTAACTCTCTTAGGACATTTAGATGCAAAATGACCATATTCTTGACATGTCTAGCATTTAAAAAATTTCTTACCATCTTGTTCTCTTTTCATAAGAAAGGAAATACCTTCTTCAATCTTCATGTCATCTTCATTTCTAAATCTGTTGCTACTAGCATAATCTCTGCTCACACTGATGCTTCTTGACAAAGTAGGGTGAACACTAAGATCACTCAATGCTATCTCCATTCTAGGTAAGTCTCCTGATAACCTTAGGCTCATTTCTGTTGCTTCCAAACTTCCAAGAAGAGTCTTTCTTGTAAAGTTTGTAGTACAAGGTATAACTTGTTCAATCATCTATGTTGTCTTCTTAAATGTAGGAGTCAATGTCCTTAGAATTTTCCATATCACTTCATTCTTTGTCTTTGTTCCTCCACAAGATTTTATACCTGCAACCATCTCTGACATTATACCAATATAGCTTCTAAAAAATTCATCTTCCATCATTCTTATATCTTCAAATGCACATATCCCATTATGTAATCTAACTTTCTTTGCATCTTCATCATCTTCAAAAGTAGACTTTAAAGCTAACCAAATTTCATGAGATGTTTTCAAATATTTTACCTGACTGTACTCATTCTTCAGAAGGGCTGATAGAAGTGCTTCTCTGGCAAGTATGTTACACATGAATAGATCTCTTTCATCATTAGTACATGTTTCAATATTATCCTTATAAATGACAGTCTTCTCATTCTTATTAATCAACCAATAACCTAGTCCTAAACACAGTAGATGTGTCTTCATGTTTTCTTTCCAGCAATCAAAATTCACTCCATCAAACTTAGGGCTTTCTTTCCTGAAATTCACCATGGATCTCCTTAATTTGTTAAACTTTTCTTTCAAGTACCTTCCGCTCTGATACTAATTGTTAGAAAGTAAATTCCACCAAGATAATTGAGAGGGGGGGGTGAATCAGTTATTAGATAATTATAACCTTTATCAACTTTAATAGATTTTAACCATATATGTAGTACCTCGCCCCTAGTCTGATTTATAAATGTTGTAATTAATCTAGGATGATAGATTAATGTTAGGAATTTGTTGATACTTGTGGTTTCTACTGACCCCATACTTGCATGTGTATGGTTGATGTGTTTGTTTTAATTTTTCTGTTTGATGTGCTTGATGTGGTTGAGGGACGGAGTCATAGTTACTTGCTTGTGAGATCCACATGATCGGCCGATCCCCGCCATTGTCTGTTATATCTCTATATATGTACATGCTTGTCTTTTATGTAGGTTCGTAGGTACCGGGCATCGACTTCCCTGAATTGTTAGGATGAGCGTGCCCTATCGCTAATCTCAATGTTAAAAGAGGGGAGATAATATTCAGTTCCAAATCCTAACCTAAGCCAAATATTGTCCTACTGTAGGGGACAAGATTCTGTGTTTCCACCCTACTAAACTCGTCCAATTGGCAAGAGTTTACACCTAAGTCCTGAGTTTGAATGTGGGTCCTTGGGTCTTTTTGATTCTTTGATTGGTGGTGTTTTGTGTGATTTCTATTTTTAGATTATTCTATTTTTAGCTATGGCATAGTATTTAAATGGTAATTAAATAAATGTATTTATTTTAATTTAATTATTATTTTTTATTTTATAGTTGATGCATTAATTAATTGGGAATTAATTATATGCTAATTTGAGTGTGGTTGAAATATTTAATTAATGTGAATTAATTAAATATCTTCACTTTTGATTTATTTAAATCATGAAATGTAGCTTTTGTTTAATTAGAATGTAATTATTAAATTAATGGTTTTTTTTGGCACGTGTGTATTATGTTAACTAAATGTTTTTATTATTGATTATTTAAATGCATTATGTTGCACATTCATAATTAAAGGAAATTGAATTGTTAATTCAAGTTAAAGTTTGGTTAAAGTACTTTTTGACTAAAGTCAAAGTGGAGAGTTGACTTTAGTTCAACTGGAACAGAACGGTAAACTAAAGTTTGATTTCATGCAATGCTCCCTGGGAGTTGAGTTCGAATTTCATGCATGGAGAAGGAAATTCCTTTATGTATTGGGGGTTTTTGGCCATTAAGCACACACAGGTTTTGGAGGAGGAATTTTGGAGACAGATTGTGACAGATTTGGGAGAGTTTTTCGAAAGGCTTGGATTCTATTTTCTTCGCTCTAGTCATCATCAATTCTGTTTAATTTTGATTTGAGGTAGGTTTTGAAATTTATTCTTGTTAATACTTTTTAGATCTCCTATAGGAAGTTGTAAAGCGTGTCTTCCTTGTGCCTGTCGGAGTTGAATGTTTTGGAAAGTTTTGTATGTTTATTGCAATTTAATTGGAATAATCTTTCTTATTTGTTTTCTAAATTGATGGTTTTTGAGGAATCTGTTAAAAGAGTCTTAGAAAACCCAATTAGAGTAGGGTTTTGAGATTGTTGTGAAATTATTAGAATTTTCTTTCATTCATATTATGGTATAGTCATTATAGAGGTATATATATATTGAAAATATTTGTTCTTGTAAATTTAAAAAAAAATATGTGTATTGGATGAATCTTTAAAAAAAAAAAAAATATATATATATATATATATATAATGTTAAATATTTGATAATATATATATATATATATATATATATATATATATATATATATAGTAAAAGCAATTTATCAAAATTTAATAAATGAGATTGATGTTTCAAAGTTATATTAAAAAAAAATTTAAATCTGAGAAAGTTTATTATAAAAAAAAAAAGACCCCTTACCTTTATCGGACGGCGCACCCATTGAAGGCTGTCATGTGCTAGTACAGCAGGGTACTGACGCACGTCAGACCCTGTGGAGGATGGGATGACGTACCATAGCGAGGGTGTGGGGGCACGTGCGCTCCCCACTCTACATTGTTTAAATTATTTTATTTACTTTGCTTTATGTTTTAAGATGTTAATTTTTTTATAAATTTTATTATTTGAAATTGTCTTGTTTATTAAAGTAGTTTAATTTGGTATTTGTTAGTAATATTTTGTTTTATTATTAAATAAATTTTATTAGACTAGTACTCTTATTTGATTTATTCATTTATTGTTGGTATGAATTAATCTTTAGTTAGGTTGAATGATTAAGTCATGTTATTTTTAATTTATGATAAATTGATTTTAATTTAGAGAATTATTTGGGGATAATGTTTTAAATTAAGGGGAATGTAGAAGTATAGATGTATTTTATTGTTGTATATTTCTATACTTAGATGTTTGTTTCTAAGATAAAATTAATTCTTTTATGGTATAACTAGGCAAGTGTCATATAGATATTTTGTTATAGAGATTGTATGTTTAATCAACTGGTTGTTTCTTTTAAAGGTTGGTTAATTTTGCATGTTTATTCTTTAACTAGCATGAATTGTCATTTGGGATATTTAAATTGCCAGTTGTATTTGAAAGTTAGATGAATTTCATTATGCTTAATATTGTATTTGATTAAAGTATAAGGTTGAAATAGGATCTTTTGCCAAATAGAATTGTATATATTCCTATGTGAATTTTGAGTGATGCAATCCTTAATATTTTTGCAATTGGTTTGTAGAGTATTATCTCAATCTATTTTTGGATTGATTTTTAGGGGTTTTAGTCATCTTTTGGGGTTATAAGCCAGAGGCAGGTTTTGGATATCTTTTTGTTATGTTTGTTTGCCTTGCATACTCTGTTAGATTGCATGAGTTGTTCTAACCCTAGGTGGGTTTGTACTTGATGTTTTTAGGTCTTGCATGTTGGATCTTGATGTTGTGATTCATGAGTTGTGATTAACTTAGAGTTCATTTTATTCATGTGAAATCCTAGGGTAGGTTATCTAAGTGTATATCAAGAAGTGGCTTGGGAATCGGTGTCGGGGCCCGAAAGTGGCTGCTAGGAGATCTGATTACAAGTTGTTTTAATAAGTGATAACTAAATAAACACTGGGAATCTAAAATGAACCTAATAAGATTTTTTGTGCCTCACCCATGCCTGAGTTCCTGATTGAGTTTGACTAGGATGGGAGTTGAGATGATGCTTGCCGCCTTCATGGACTGGATATGGCATAGGTAGTACCTTGTCTACATGAGAGGTTACTATCACCACATAGAGTCACTAGGGCGTCGGGGTCCGAAGGGACTACTAGGATAACCTTAGAGTTGACTTATGTGATGACACTTCTTGTTTGCATCTTAGGTTTCCTATGTTTTCTATTTGCCTCTAGTAACATTTTGTTAGACCTTGTTGTACTTTTGGTATCCTTTGTTTTAGAAGCTTTCAGGACCTCTTCCTTGGATTGTTGTTGTTTGTTATCTGAGTGGGTTCTGATGTTATCTCCTCAGCATGGTGGGAGTGGACCATTTAGGTTCACAAGGTCAGGTGGTAGTGGTTCTTTTACCATTTGAGATTCTAACACTTGTGCACCAAGGCTGGATGATCCATGTTGCAGATGTTCTTCTTGTTCTTCTTTCTCTTGTGATCTTGTATTAGATATTCAGAGTTTCATGTTGTATTTCTTTTCAGTTATTGTATTCACATACCCTGCGACATGTGTAGTGGATGTTGATTGTTATGGTCACCTTATGGTGCCAATTGTATTTTATCTTTCAGTTGTAATCTTGGGATTCATATCTTATCTTATACTAATTAATTAACTCTTTAGTAATCTTCATCAAGGAAACCTTGAGAGTTGTAACCTTTGTTGGTTGTTTCTTTTTCTTTGCTTCCGCATTGAAAACTTTGATGTTATTGATTGTTAACTTTTAAAAAAAAATTTATTCTCCAAACTTAGTCGCATGTTTAGGTTAAGTTCTTCCAAGTTCCCTGGTGGGGCATTACAATATAAGCAATGTAACCAACAACCATAGAAAGATATTCATGTTGTTGATCAAAGAGTAAACCCCAGTGGGAATGATGCCCACAAAAGATAAACTAATATGAATATTCCTTGTTAAAGGATGGACTTTGTTAGGAGTCTTATGAAATACATTCAATACATATGAATCCTTGTTAGGAGATTTTGAATCCCTCCTAAAAGATTCTAACTCTGTTAGGAGTTATGGAAGATAGAAGGACCCACTGCCCAAATAGCTTCAATGGCAAGATCACTGAACACACTATCCAACTAATCTCTAGATTATTCAATAGAATAATGTCAAAATATTACTAATCTCAAAAAAATTTACCTCTCCTCTGACTGTACCAAACCCCACTCACTGCTACACCAAATCTCAATTTCAGATCTGTGTACCTTGCGTATCCTCTTTCCACAAATTCACTTTCACACTTTCATTCACTCTTACATTACTACATATTTCATCATATTACAACAAGGAAAACATTCCTTCCTTTATACCACACTCAAGTAATTACAAATGAGTTGACATACAAATTACAAAATAAAAGCTTCCACACGTTACATCAAAATTGCACAAAACTATCGACTTCCAATTAGTATAACTCTTCACTAGTGTCACCTCAGAGTTTATGTTGTCATGCATGTCACTATCAACATGTCTTCAACTTCTCTCTAACTACACATAACTAGATTCCATCCCGATTAGGAGATATCATCTGATTACCACAAACTGCTACTCAGGAACATTGCCTGAATACTGATTCCACTAAAATGCTCATAACTTCGATGAATAAATGAATTATTGTCTATGCTCTTAACCATAAACATATAAAACATCATAGAATAATTCCTTAACATCACATATCTTGTTCTTTAATATCCCAATTGCGCTAACCCAAACATTGTCTGCTCCTCTACTAATCTTCAGTAGATCACTGTGTTGACATCAATGACAATCACAGTAATGAATGCAAAAACAACTACTATAGAATGGTTTCTAATACTCCCATAGGATATATTCAGCATTCATTCCTAACAATAATATGTGACCCCTATCAAAGGTTTGCTAGAAAACTCAAATTCAATGGGAATTTACTTCTCAGACCTATTGCAGTGCAAGCCCCTTTCCAAAAGTGGGGTATGGATTTTAATGGAGAGATTCCCAATATATCTATTGGTGGACATTCTTATATTTTGGTAGCAACAAATTACTTCACTAAGTGGGTTGAAGCAATCCCTTCCAGAAAAGAAACTAGTACAGTTGTAATGGACATTATGATGCAAAATATTCTTACTAGGTTTGGTTGCCTAGAAACGATGGTGGTTGATAATGCAATGCATTTCAAATCATAGGATTTTGTTCATTTTTGTCAAAAAAATGGTATCAAGATTTCATACTCATCTCCCTATCATCCACAAGGCAATGGCTAAGTTGAATCCAGTAAAAAAATCTTCATTAAGATACTGAAGAGAGTACTAGATAAGAATAAAAGGGCTTGGGATTCAAAGTTGTTGCAAGCATTATGGGCTGATAGGGTTATTGTAAAAAAGGCAATAGGATGTGCCCCTTTTGACTTAGTCTATGGAATCAATGCAAGATTTCCCCAAAATAATTTTCTACAAATGTATCAATTCATCCAAACATATGATAGTGATTTGGAAGATGAAATGACAATCTGAATTAATGATTTGATCTAGCTGAATGAAGTAAGAGGTGATGCACATACAAGAAATGAAAAGATCCAGGTCCAACGTAAGGTTTTATATGATAAAAGGACTACTCAGAGAGGTTTTGTAAATGGTGATCTTGTGCTAATGTGGAATGCAAGATTGGAAAGCAATGGAAAACATGGAAAATTTGATACCATTTGGCTGGGCCCTTACATCATTAAAGAAAATTAGGGAACAAATTCATACATGTTGAAAAATTTGATAGGAGAACTCATGGAGTTGCTAGTTCATGGGAAATTTTTAAAGCTTTATTTCTCCTAGGATCTCTTAAGTTCTCAAGCATTTTTAGTTTAGGGTTTTGTGTATAGTCATTGGTTTTCTCAATTGAAGTTTTATTTTGGTCTTCTCCTCCACAAGATTCTAGTTTTCTCATTGTATCTGCAAGAGATACATGTTCCCAAGTATAAGCCACTATTAGTACTATAAACGTTTTGGTCCTCATGCTTCAGAAAATTGGTAAAACCCCTATTATTTGACCCAGTAAGGAGAAAAGTGTTGTAAACCCTAATTACCTTAAGCCTTTTTATATTTGAGCATTAATTTTTTGTTCATTAAAGTGCCAATAATTCATGTGCTCATTTAAAACCTTTAAAAGTTGCCCCCTTCATGTGTTTTACAGTTAGCTTTTAAGTGGGTCACTTTTTAGTGAACATTTTAATGAAATTTTATCTTTTGCTATTTTATGTCCTAACCATTTGCTTCATTATAGACTTGTGGTTGTTGCTTTACCTTAAGACCCTCCATTGTTAGATTTTCTAACTTGCAAAATAGCGACCAGTTGACACCTGTTCAGGTAGGCCTATTTTCAAAGTTGTGTTGTCATTAACAAGTGGATTGCATCGATGACTATCATGATACTACTGAGCTAAGTTGGCCACTCATTAATCCATGTGCTTTAGCAACAAGCATCCAATTGAGTTGAATACTGATGATGATAGAGCTCTGACTTCTCAGGTTTTGTGAAAAACTTTATGTGTTGACATCTGCCCATGGTGATGTAATGTAGTGGGGTCATGTCTTTTCAAAGGTTAAGATTTAGAAAAATCTTGTGGTTGTCATTATACCACTGAAGGAAGTTTCTCAGTACTTAAAGCTTGCACTTTAGTGACAATTGTTCAATTTTCCACATACTTTAGACTATGAGGTAGGTCCTTAGTTACCAATTCATGATGAGGTGTTTTCCTTTTATTGGTTAAGTTGGCATGTGATGTGGCAGCTATTAGTATGATAGATACTCAATAAGAAAAGAAGATATGTCTACTTGCTAGATTTCGTGACGTGGTCATTTTTTATTGGATAAAGGGTCGGAAGGGTAGGGGTGGGCCAAACTTCATAGAAAATTGATAATTGTCTAATGGAACTTCATCAACCATTGTCACATTCCCTAAACCTGACATACTTGATAGTTTTCTGACTTGCAACAATGCAACTAAGTGACATGTGTCTTTTGTGATGTCATTTGCCAGTGGGTTCAAATTTTTCAAACATTTCCATGTATTCACTTGCGAAGTGGGGTCACTGATTTTCATGGATAGTAAAGATCTGTTAGTTCTTAAAAGGATCTATGGTGGTCACATTATCAGAGTTGAAAGGTGCTCAAATTTTATGCTTGTGAAATAGCGACAGGTTGACACCTGTCCTGCCTGATTAAAATTAAAGTAAGGTGTGGATTTCTGCACATGGGTAAATTAAAATGTTCTCATTGGTTGAGAACTAAGCTTGGAAAAGTGTTAAATTGTTATGATGTGGTCATTATCAGCCATCCAATGTGCCAAAAGGAATTTTGATCAATGATTCACATTCAAATTTTATATTTTGATGTTGTTTCACATCTTGTGAATGTTGTAGCCACCAGTTTTAGTAATGGTGAACTTAATGAGTTTCATGCAAGTTGGCTATGATGGGTTTGCAATGATTACATATTCTAATTTGATCGTTAGAGACAACACTTCTCCAATTTTTTCTCTAAGAGAATTGGTTTTCTCTACAAGCATTAGCAAAAAAATTTCTCAAGCGTCTAGTAGGCCAATTTGATCTTGAAAGTGCACAATTCTTTTTTTTATAAGAGAAAGGTTTCAGTCATTAAATTTTCTCTATTATTTCCATCTTGTGATATCTAGGTAGTTTTTATTCTAGTATTCATATGTTTCTTCAAACCCTAGTTAAAATTTCACCCAAAAGAGAACTCTCAGGAAAAATAGAGTATAAGGATAAGGGGTTTTTGAAGATCTAATGCAGTTACTCCCACACTTAGAAAATGGGGCATCTAGAATGAAACAATTAGTTCCAAAAAACTCTAGCGATTTTTTCAATGAGGCATTATATGACAAAGGGTTATGGATGAGGGATACTAAAGTGGGGAAGGATTACAATCATTTGGTCTTGTTTAAAGTTTCATACTCCCAAAGAAATGCATGTGCACCTCTCAGTAATATTTGGTAGTTTGACATAGGGAGACTCATTGTGCCTGGAGTTTTCATGGATGTTGACCGTCTCATACAAATTTATATGTTTTATGATCTTGTGACAAGGTGTGTTAAAGATCTTAATGGAATGAACTTGATAAGCATCATAGAGGATGAAATCAAAGATGTTTTTTCATTAAATGTCCCCTCTGTTGGATTATAGAAGATTGATTTTGAAGAGTTTAACAAGATCTATGAGGCATAGAGAGACTACCTAACATTTGGCCCTTTAAGGGATTTATTTGGCTAAATTGGTGCCATGTGTATGGTTAGTAAGAGCACACCTGAGCCTTTCATACTAGACCTTTTCAGTTTAAGGGCACAGGGTGTATATAAGTCCTTAGCTCTAATTTTTGAAGAAGATGAGGCCAATCACATGCCTATCCCTTACATGTTTATGATGGTATAGTCCTTGCATCCCCACCTAGCATTGATCTTTGATTATGCCCCTTACTTTTCAGACCTAATCCATGAAGGATTAATGGGAAGAAAGAATATGAAGATAAGGAGGCCTTTTGGAGGGTATTCTATGATAATGCATATCTTCTTATACAAAGGTGTGGATTTCTTTAGCAAGATAATAGATATTGTGAGAGAAAAGAATGGAAAGGCATTACTAGTCCAGTTATGGACTACAAAGCTATCATGGGATAGAGTATATGCTATTTACTTGGTTTTTGATTGAAATTTTGCTTCAAGGGTCAGGTCCTTGTTATGTTTTGAGAATCCCAGGATTCCGAGGGAGTTGTTAAGGTTAATTAGGCCCAAAGAATATTCCAAAGACATCACCATAGTACATAATTTTGGTGATATAATCTTATATCCAATTTCCATAGCATTTAGGGTGTATGGTTGCAAAAAGGCACCTTATGTATTTCCTTACTAGGTCCCTTTGAAGATAGGGTATGCAAAAATTTTGAGGTAGATTGGTGATCTGCAGGAAACAACCCTGACTAAAAAAGGAAGGGGAACCTTGTTCCCAGATGTTACAATATATATCATTTTCAAGAAGGGATGAGTGTACTTAAGTCAAGTTTTTCAGCCCTATAGAATGGCTATAGCAGTGGTGAGATGTGCTGATAATGAAGGTTTCATTTCTGAGATGTTTAGAGAAAAGATAAGGTGTGCTCTTATGGAGCATCAATTTAACTTTCCAGAAAGATATAATTAGGAATGAGTATGATCTTCAAGCTCAAGAAATCAAAAAGAGAAGTGGATGATTTACAAAAAAATTGTAGATTTTATTAGAAATTTTAATAAAGGATATGACCCACTGAAAAATTTTCAGCCATGGGCAAGAAAGATAGAGGCCCTTATGGAGAATTTTGAAGGAATCATGTAAGAAGAAAATGAAAAGAGGGCTATGATAAGTAAGGTAGATCTAAATAGAGAAAGGAGAATTTTGAGCCAACTAGGATGCACCAAGCTGGCCCCTGGGGGAACATATCAGCAAAGGAAAGGGTATAGTGTCCTTCTCCCAACTCAACAAAAAGATGAAAGTCTCCCATCTACCTCTAAAGGGAAGAGACCTATGAGTGACCCAATGGTAGAAGAGCCCTCTCCAAAGAGGAAAAAATAGGATAAATCTCAACCAGAGTAGGATATATACTCTCCTTCTCAATCCCCCTTGCAAATGGATGAACATTGAGTTTCTTAGCAACTAGTGCAATTAAGTAATGAGGGGAATATTTTTGTTTCAAATGATGAGATATAGGAGGGGATGCTAGAGTCACCCAAAGGAATAGAGATGAATCTCATGATGGTAGAGTTTTAGGGAAGCTAGATAGACCCAATTTTGAAATAGGCCAGTGCCTCTTTTATTTTAGATGACAATTTTGTAAGGACTAGGGCATTCCTTCAAATCTTGTAGAGGATGAAAATAAATCAATATAAAGAAGTTTTTGAGAAAAAGAAAGAAGAATTCCCTTATAGGGATATAACTAAAATTGAAAATGAGACAAAAGGGAAAATGATGAAGAAGTTTGAGAAGATAACCCCGGAGGAAGGAAGACCCATGATTCATACTGCGGGAGTATTAATTCTCCCTAAATGGGATATTGTTGATGCAAATGTTTTTTATTCAATTAGAAAGAGTAAAATTACCATTCTCTCTACTACATAATAGGCTAAACAAGCTACTAGGGGTGTGGCTTTTTCTGATGACCATGTAGCTTTAATCATGTGGTCCCTAAAGAGGGAAGAAAATAAAGGGAAAAGAGAGGTTCTCTCTTCAGAATATGCTGGGAACTTGTTAGTGCAAATATTTAGTGAAACTTCAGGTCTAGAAGCCTCAAATATCATTAAGGAGATGGCTAAACTCAATGTGAGGGTAGTGGAGAGAGATGCACAAGAGAAAGAGGAATTAAGGATTAAGTTTGAAACTATCCTTAAATCTTACAATGAGTTGAAAATAGACTTGATCCAGAAGGAAAAATTGATTGCACAACTGTCAGGACCAAGGGATCATAGGTCACCTCAATTGATGATTTTTGACAAGCCAGTAGTAGCCTCTTCTTCTAGCCCTATTGTTGAATTTCCACCATCACCTTTCCAAGAAACAAGCATAGATGCAAGAATTAGTTGGGAGAAGAAACAATTAGTTGAGGAAACAAATAAACTAAGAGAGATTAGGGTGGAGCTTGAGAAAGAGAAGGATGAGCATGTGAAGGCTAGATCCCTTGCAAATCAAAAATATGAAGAGAAAATAATAGAGGCAATAATGCAGTTTGCTCATGATCTAAAGCCTTCAATTTTGTTTGATCATGCTAGAAGATTACAAGTTTTTCTTACATCTTTAGAAAAAGATAGGGATGAGTTTGGACCAATTTTGAATAAGTGGATTGAGAGATCCCCAAACACAAGGTTATTTCATTTGTTATCTAAGGGCCAAGTTGATACTGATCCATTGATCAAGCCAGTGCATCAATCTGTAAAGAAACTTGTGGAGTATAGTATAATTTTGGATGATTTTCAAAGGAAGTCCAATGTGTTAAAGAAAGAACTAACACATCCAAATTGTGAATTGGTACCAAGTGTTTTCAAGGATACTGGTGAATTAAAGGAGTTGTACAAATGAAGAGAGGAGATGGATGAACTTTTCTCAAAAAGAATGACAAGTGTTTTGGAAAACACTTCCTCCTTTATCTACACCATCAAGTTATTAATGACTGCCAAATCAAAGTTTGAATATATTCAGTAGGAGGTCAAGAAAATGGAAGGAAAATGGGAATAGTTGTCTGGCAAGAGGGCTAAATTTGTCAATTTTATGTTTCGAAGTGAGGAGGTGTTCAATAAGTGGAGGTATTAGTACATCCCCCATGTTGAATGGAAGATGCACCATCTACTTCTTGAGCCAAATGAAGATTGTGACTCATTGATTTGGAGGTGGTTGAGATGTAAAGTCTATTTATTGTAGGAACAACTATGAAGAAATGGTGATCAGATTTGTTTGAAGAGATCAAGGAAAATATTGAAGACATAAAGTAAGTTGTCTCACTTACAAAATATCAGACCTAGATCTAATCGAGGCATTTATTGTAAACCCAGTGGCGTTGTTGTAAAGTTTTATGGTAAAGTTTTGTAAACCCTAATATGATCAATAGCTTGTTACATTTCCTTGTATATAAAAGGATTTTTCATGATCATATTATGCATTTAGAGTCTTAGGTGTTGAGAAGATAGAAATTTTAAAACCCTAACCCTCAATCAAGGATTGTAATATTTTGTATCATTTTCTTGTCCAGTAATAGAGAAAAAGCATAGGTTGATACTATTATCCATAGGATTGTTTCTTAGCATATATTGTATACAAATGATCAAAGGTTATACTTAATATAAATCTCACATCTTTACCTCTCCTCTGTGTCAAATCTATGAATTTATAAGTCTATTAGAGACTTATGTGTATGTATTTTTACTTTGATTTCTGATCTAGGGTTAGATTAAATATTGCTCAAAGTGGGATACATGTTCATTTGATTTGCATAAGGATTGTTTGCAAGTAAGAAAGAGTTGGAGTATTTGTATTTATGTTCATGAACTAAGTTCTTCAAGGATCTTTGTATTTTCTCTATTTTTTGGTGTTATTTGCCCAATGGATAAGGCATTGGCTTGTGTAAATGCATATTTATTTTATGAGGAATGATTGAAATCATTATAGTAAAAAACACAATAATCAAAACCAATCATTTAATTTCATTTACTTTAAAAATAGTTGTCCTACCTAGTGATGGAGAGTCAATGAATAATAGGTTGTTATTTAGTACTTTCTCATTGATATCTGTTGTTAGATCTAGTATCAAGTCAGGAGTAGAATTATACCTATTGGATCAAGTGTACCCACCTTAATTTTATAGAGCTAGAAGTGAAGAGGGTAGTCTTGTCCCTATAGTTGGTCCAGTTACCTATAGATTTCCCATATTTGGAAATAACCTCTCATTAAAATTAGTTTGAGGTATATTCGTATCTCATGCAGTGTACAATCTTTTAAAGAACCAGCACCATCAAGGAAAATATAGTGCTTGGGAAAGGACCCTATCCTATGGGACACAAGATTAAAGGGGAAGATGGAAGACACAAGTAGTCATACCTACCTTGGATTCTAGTATGGATGAGATCACTCCGGATGATTTGTTTTTTTAAGAGGTAGACCTAGGAGAGTTGAAAAGGGAAGGAAGTAAGACATTGGCTATGTTATGATTGAAGCATGCATTAGGCTTCATGGATAAAGCTAAGGCAAAATAAAATCCTCGATGGAGTAAAAAGAGGCTATGAAAAGATTCATTCTTAAGACAAAGGGTCCCATTGACCCTAGTAACCCTCATGCCTCATTACAGGCTATTTTGGAGAAAAGGGGTGCTTCTTAATTGCTAGGAGATGTTCCACATTATTTCATTCATTCTTGTCCCAACTAGAAGGCCAATTTTGAAGGGTTTTCTATAACTTATCTTAGGGAAATTTTGAGACCCTTTAGAGGTATTATTAAGGAGATCACCAAATTGGTGGATTTAATGTGTGAAGAGGATGGTCTCGAGGAGAAAATTCTTAAATGAAAGAAGGCCCTTGATGATCTCATAATAATAAGGAAGAAACTCTTCCAAGTTTTGGTGAAGATATATAAGGGGTAAGAGCTTGAAAACTTTGAAGAATGGATCAAGGACATTATTGAAGCCCTAAAGGTATACCATAAGTGTTTGAATAGAATTGATAAGAAAAGGGATGAAGGAATTCTTTGGAATAAAAGAATGTATGAGTTTTTTGGAGGTTTGGACTTGGACCTCTAGGATGATGATGATGAGAAAATGATGCACCCAATCAAAGACATCGTGCAATAGTACCTGGACATTTTCAATGGTGTAAAAAAAAAGAATGGCCTCTAGCAAATATTTTATCGGAAGGAGGAGATGCAGAAAATTTTGGCTCGAGAAGAGAAAATTAGGGGTTTCACCAAGGAATTGGTTGTTCGATATTACTAATGCATTGGGGAAATGGTTGATACATTAAATATGTTTAATCACTACATTGAGTGATGCTAGAGCTACTATTTTTTTCATTAGTGTTTTGTCATTGATGTCAACATATATTTCTGTGAAGAGTACAGGATGATTACTATAGTTTATGAACAATGTATAGATGTTTTAGGATGTGCAAAGATAGATGAGAGTACACGATGATATTTTGATCTTATATCCAAGATCACATCATGTAATGTTGTGTATTGGCTGAGTTACAAATGTTTTGGTGAAGACTGTTACAGGACAGTGACAATGGAAGTTGACAGAGTGGGTCTTTCTGTTTCTGGTATATCTTACAAAAGGTATGGATTTAGTAAATATGATCTTAAGAGATGAAAGAAAAAGAAATGAAAAATGTTCTATGGTCATCCTAAGGTATAGAAAGTAGGATGATGTCAACTATGGCATGTGATCTGGAGAAGACTTATTTGGGAGTCAACTTCAGAGATGTAGCATGCATTTTGGTTGGGAAATGTAAATTAAGGATGTCGGTCCTTAATTTCTATCATGTAATCATTGTATACTTGTTTTAGATACCATGTGTATCCTAGCAAGGGTTTATGTAATTATTTTTGTATATTAGGAAAGCCTAATCGATTGACCTGATCATGTAAAATGTAATAGGGTATATATGTAAGATCTTTTCTTTGGAAAAGACATGGACAAGATGTATGTGATGTAAAGAACATTGGGAAATCTATGAGCTTGTTTCTATTGGATGTAGAGAAGAGAATTGTGTTTACTTCATTGGAACTGATCAAGCAAAGATAGTTGTTGTTAGACAGTTCACAAGGATTGTGTATTTGATCATATACACTCGTGTTGAGAATAGTGAGTTTTGAAGGTGGATTTAACCTTCTTTGGGAAATGATCATGGGCACTAAGTCCACTCTTCTTTCTTAAATCTGAATAGGGTCTATCCTCTAACAAGGACTATGTACTATAATGTTTCAATAAGCTCCTAACAGGGCTAGATATTCTAACATGGATACTATACTCTCAATACATCATTTTTGGGTGCTAATTCCCACTGGGGTTTTTACCTTTAACAGGGTTTCCCTGACACCAAAATATTATGTTATTCTATTGGAATTCATTATGTTCAATAGATTTTTTTGGGAGTTCCCTTTGATCTTCACTTGTAGATTTATACTTTGATGTATAACTTAAATAAAACCTTGACTCTATCACCACTCCAAAGTCTATAAGAAAGAGGGCCAATTAAAAGGGATCAAAAGAGATCCTCCTACACTTTAAGCCTTAATGCTCAGACTAGTGTACCCTTGATTTACTTCTTGAAAGGAATCACTAAATGATATACAACTATATACCCTTTACTAACTTCTTTAATATTTTATCATTTGAATGTGTGTGTGTGTGTGGTTGATGACAATGAAATGCCTCTAGAGGATGGACCGGTGCCTTAACCTAGGGTAAAGAGTCACCCAATTACATACATTAGCTGAAGACCTTAACTCAAACACAATTAAATCTAGGATAAGTACTTTTCCTATTACCCCTCTCCCTCAAACACAAGGACATCAGATTCTTAGTTGGTTGCAAACTCACTAAACCCACCTAAAAGACTTTAATCCTAACTTTGTTAGGAACTCAGAGATGACTTCACAATACATTTTGTGACACTAACATATATGAGCTTAGAACTGAAACAAGAAGACATACATAGATGCAAGATTAGAACTCAATAGTATTTTCATTAACATATTCAGGATCAATATACAATCAAAGTAATACAAAGATAGGAAAAAGACTCACAATCCAACTCCTCTTTCAGTATAAAACCATCAACAACTAGGGACCAAAAGAAAAATGTTTTGGAACCCTTACAAAATAAAAAATGCTACAACTTATACTCCCTAGTCACCTTGGAATCCTCAAAGAGAATGCAACAAGCTATGGATGACTTAGGGCTAGGGTTTCAACCACCAAACCCACTGGAAATGGTCACAAATTAATTACAGGGGAAGAAACCAAGGCAACCAGGAGAAAACAAATATTGAATTGATCCTCAATCATGATAAATTCTTTGTGAAGGTACTGAGAACCACAAAAATGCTCAAAATGTCAACCCTGGAACACACCTCAAGCATAAAACCATACAGTACAGACCCTACAAACGAACACGACACATCCTAGACCACACTGCAATGGCAAACAAATCATTTCTTACCAACTCTAGTCACTTTTGCATTCAATTTCAGTCCTTCTAGTCATAGGAAACCCCTTCAAAAATTTGAATTTGAATGACAATGGACACATTCATGGCACCTAGAGTGAATCAGTGATCTACGTTTGAATCTGAGCCAACTTTATATCACAACCATTAGATCTTTATGTTTCATGATCTTTTAAGATTTAACCATCATAGGAATCCTAGTTTACATTTAGCGACTGCACGAAAATGCTTTTCTTATTTGCAAAGTGAAAACCTAACCCACCATTTAACTCTGCGAACTGGCGACAAGAAGAAAACATCTAAACCCTGGTCTTTTCTAGTGAATAGGTGACTGAAGGCCTTTCCGCCTATTCACAAAAATTTTTATGCTACCACCAGATAGTTTTAGCAATTGCACGAATACATACTCACTGAATTACAAGCCAATTTAGAATATCACCACTTCATTGTGTGAATGAGTGAGGCCTATTGAAAACTTGTCGATCGCTAAAACTTATCAAGACCGCCAAACCCCACTTGGGCCCACTTGCAAACTACCATGTCATTATATCATTTTCTATCTCCGCCCAGTCACCACTAACACAGGACCCACTGACACATCCAATTAAGATGCAAGATCAATAGATGGCACATGATCTCATAGGGTAGGAATATTCCTTAAGATCATGTGCCAACCATTGATTGAAAAACCTTCTCTGCAGGTCCCATTGACAAGATCCTTATCACCCTCAAGTGCATCGAATAAGAACATGACACCTCAGCACTGAATTATCAGATGGTCCTACTATCCCAACAAACCTTTTAACCCCCTTTCCATTTGGTGAATACATGACCAAAGGGACCCTCTCCCATTCACGAGAACTTTGAGGGCACCGCTAGAAAAGTTAGCGATTCCACAAACACTATACACAAAATCACTAAATCTTAAGAGCCTCCACCAAATCATCATGCAAATTAGCAAACCAAGAACATTTGTCAAAACTGTTAAAAGAATGAGAAATTTAGCTAGGCCCACATCAGGAAGATCGACAGCCATCTGAAGTTTGCATAGACCTCCAAGATTCTATCAGATTACATGCCCACCATCAGATGGAGAATCTTCTCCCTACCCTGACAACCCTCTGACACTAGATGAAATCAATGGCCATTGCAAGATCTTAAGCCTCTGACACACTCGATGAGATCATATGCCATTCATCGATTCACTAACAAGACCAAGATCCTCTGATGCACTTAGAAACCATGTCCCACTGACAACATTCTAAGTCATTAATAGGTGGACCAATGAGAGATAGCCAAATCTACACACCTGGCAAGTGGACCCACGTGGAAAGAAAAGTTGTGTCACTAGGAAAGATCAACAATCGGCATAAGATCTCAAGCTTTTGACAAAGTCTATGAGAACTTATGTTGACCGTTGGATGGAGATGTTGTCAAAAGATCGGGCCCAAAAAAATATTAAGCTGAAACATAGGAAAATTAAACATTGAGACTTAGGCTTTCAGGAAAATTTAGGCACTAAGGAGTATAGGAAAATATTAAAAGCCACCAGGGTAAAACTTAGGAAAAATTAAAAGGGGCCTCTCTAGACATGAAAATGTAACCACCGAATAGCTTAAAGGATTTTAATTAGCACATGTAGATTAGGATCTTAAGTGGCCCAAAAAAGTAACATAAAATTATAACAAGGCCAGGGTTAAAACAAAGGGTTTTGTATGTAACGGCTACATTTTTTAATTTTTGAACCAGGGCCTAAGGCAAAGACCTAAAAGCAATTGCAGAGACCAGGGGAAAAGGGCTAGAGCCATGAATTTTTTTATATGTGCTAATAGTGGCTCTATCTGGGGATGTGTGCCTCCTACAGGCATAGCAAGGACTTAGAATCACTAGTTTGAAGCAGACCATCCCACAGGCAATTTGACAACAAAGAGCAATAGGACCAAAACTTGACAGACCAAGACAAAATAGGGCAGGGGCAAACAACTTATTTATAGAATTTACAAAATGTACAAACCTACCTACTATTCATGGAAAATAGAATACTTCAATTGAAGTATTTCTTCAAGAATTGTCCATGAATCAGCAATTCCTGAACATCACCATTTAATTCCTTGACAATGTATGAATCTTGGCCCCATTTTTCATGAATTAAATATGGCCCTAGCCAAATTGGATCAAATTTACCATGTTTTCCTTTATCCTCCAACCTGGCATTCCAAATTAGTAGCAAATCACTAGGCTCAAACTTCCTTTCAATAGTTTTCTTGTCATACAAATTCTTAACCTGCAACTACAATCTGGCAGTCCTTGCAACTGACTCTCTTCTAGTCTCATCTAACCTAATGAGGTCCTCAATTCTTAACTGCATCTCATCATCTATGTCATCATCATACAGCTGAACAAATTTATACATTTCCAACAAATTATTTTGAGGCATTCTTGCATGTATTCCATATACTAGTTCAAATGGTGCACAACCAATTTCCCTCTTCATAGTTACCCTATCAACCCATAGAGCTAATGGTAGCTTTGAATTCCATGCCCTCTTATTCTTCTCAAGAATTCTCTTTATGATTTTAATCAAACTCTTATTAGTAGATTTTGCCTATCCATTTCCTTGTGGATTATAAGGTGAGGAATTAGAAATTTAAATTCCTAAACCTTTGCAAAAGTCCTTATATTCAGTAGACCTAAAGCACATGTCATTATCACTTACTATTCTCTCAGGGAAACCAAACCTTGTAACAATATTATTCATCAAAAAATCAATTACCACCCTACTAGTTTCATTTCTTGTAGGTATAGCCTCTACCCACTTTGTAAAGTAATCAGTGGCAACTAAAATCCATGAGTATCCTCCCCTAGACTTGTTTGGTATCTCCCCTATGAAATCAATCCCCCATTGTTGGAAAGGAGCCTAAAATTCTATTGGTTTTAATGGCACATTACCTAAAAATTTGAGCTTACTAGAGAACCTTTGACAAGCATCACACCTCCTTACCAACTGTTCTACAACTTCGAAGATTATGGGCCACCAGAATCCTACTCTCAAGATCTTATGAGCAGTTGTTTTACCCATATAATGCCCACCAAAAACTCCCTCATACATTTCTTTCAACAACTTGTTAGCCTGATCTTCATCCACACATTTCAAAAGTATGCAATCTAAATATTTTCCATACAATTTTCATTTCACAATTACATACTTGATGGCCTATAATTTTAATGTCCTTTTTTTATTATCATTCATTCCTGCTAGACATCTCATATTTCTCAAGTAATAAATAATATCTTGATACCAAAAACAATCATCCATATCACATGTATAATCAATTTCAAAATGATTTACCTGATTCGCATCAAGATTGGATTGAGCCATCAGTTTTGCCAATCCTTGTCCTCTAACCAACTTGGTAATCTAGACATCAACATTGAATTCTTGGATCCTATTGATCCATCTGCATCTTCTTCTAGATACCTCTTGCTGTGAGAAATATCCTTCATTGCTGCACTTGGCACAAAACCAATCACAACTGCTCCCATCAAGTAACACCTAAAAGCCTTGATTGCCTTCACAAGTGCATATGCCTATTTCTCATTTATGTCATACTTCAATTCAGCAGCCTGCAAAGATTTACTAAAAAATGCAATAGGCTGCTCAAAAGCATCTGTATTCTTTTGTAAGAAAACTATAGCAATAGTGTGAAAAGATGCAAAGAAAAAGATATGCATTGGGACATTATAATTAGGTGCCTTAAGCACTGGTACATCTTTGATAGCCTACTTGATATTTTTGAAAGCCTCATCAGGCTCACCCTCGTAATTGATTGTAGATCCTTTCTTCAACATCTTAGAAATAGTTCTAATAACCTCTACAAAAAATTTCACAAACCTCCTCAAGAAATTGACCTGACCAAAGAAGGACTGAATCTATTTAACATTCTTTGGTCTCTAAATTTTATCAATGGCTACTACCCTCTCAGGGTCAATTCTCACTCCTTACTTCCCAACTAAGTGGCCAAGCAACTTACTCTCAATGACACCAAATGCACATTTCCTTGGATTTAAAGAAATGCCAAATTCCAAGGCCCTCACAAATATTTTCTCTAAATGAGCACAATGGTCTTCTTCCTTCTTGGAATAGGCAGTTAGATCATCTTGATATACAATAAGGAAATCATTTATAAAATTTGAAAAGGCAACATCCATTGCCCTCTAAAAAGTAGCACCAGCATTTGTGAGACCAAAAGGCATTCTCACATAAACATATGTCCCCCAAGGTGCAGTGAAATTTGTCTTGAATTGTTTTGATTCCTTAACAATGACTTGATTGTAACCAGAGAAACCATACATCATAGACATTAATTCTAATCCAGTTACTCTCTGCAACATAGCTTCCATATTGGGCAGACAATAATTATCCTTTAATGAGTTGATGTTCAAATTCCTGAAGTCCACACAAAGCCTTATGTCACCATTCTTCTTTCTCATAGGAACAAGGTTTGAAACCCAAGAAGAGTGCCTTATAGGCTTGATAATTCCAGCATCTCTCAGCTTCATCAATTCTTCTTGCATCTTGGGTGCCAAAGTAGGATTAATAGGCCTTTGTTTTTGCTAGAAAGGTTTGGCATCATCCTTAAATGGAATAATATGTTGAAACAAATCTTCTCTATAAACCTTTAGGTCATCATATGACCATGCAAAAACATGCCTGAATTTTCTCAATAACTCAATCAAAGATTTCTTTACCTTTTGAGATATATCTCTACCAATGTATACCTTCCTAGGTGCCTTATGTGTTCCAAGATTTATCTCCTCTAGATTAGCATGATCTTCTCTTTTGATATTCTTTTGAACTCTAACCTGGTTATCAAAGATAGTCTCCAAAACAACAAGCCCCTCGGGCACCTTGTTAGTTCTAAGCTAAATGACCTCATTGCCAAAGAAAACCTCTCTTCCTTCTACTGACTCAACCAAGGCAGAACAATCAAATTCTTGACCATGATACTAATCTTCACAATTCATAAATTTCAAAATATCATTATCATCATCAAAAACTTTCCAGTTCTCAATATTATCTGGTATGCTAGGCCTAACCTGAATTTCAACTTTAGAGATACCAAAAAAAGTAATATCATTGGGATTGATTGCAATATTGGCTAACAAGTTAGCCATCTTATTGTTACTCCTATCCTTCCATTCAATGTTGAAGGCATCAAAATGTTCAATCAAATCCCAAACTACATTCCTATATTGTTTTATCCTTTTGTTCTTGGAAGCATATACTGACCTAACTTGGGACACCACCAATTCAGAATCACCAACAACACTTAAACACTTAATACCATACTTTTGTGCCAACCTCAGTCCTAACAACAAAGCCTCATATTTTGCTATGTTGTTTGTACAAAAGAAATTCAATGTGAAAGAAAATTTGTAGGTGTTTCCATCAGGAGAAATAAGTAAAATACCTACTCCTGCTCCATCTTTGTAATTTGAACCATCAACGTACATTACCCACAAATCACCTTTCATAGAATTAACACCTATCTCAATAGAGATAGGTGATGAAATAGGTTCATTTTCAAGTACATGGCTCTCTACCCTAAAAGCATTAATATCAGTATCCAAAAAACATGTAGTTTCATTATCAATATTTCTATCAATCATGTGGCATACTCTTGGCTCTCATTCAATCTTGACAAACTGGTCATCAATCTTGAAAGTGGCATAGGATAGATCACACTATAAACTTCCACCCATGGCAGCACTCCATCTTCTAGATAGTAGCATCCTATAATGAGGAGGGATATCCACCATCAAAACACTCATTGTTGACTCTTTCTCTAGATATGCTGCCAACCTATATGGTATTGCATTGATAGTCCCAATAAATGGTACCTCCCTTTGATCCATGGCACAACATCTACCTTGCACTATATCAAATTTAAGGCCCAAATTCTCCATGATTTTGAAAGGCATGATAGTATTAGAGGGACCACTATCAATCATACAATTCCTTAGTTTCATTCCATTCACAAGAACACTTAAAAAGAATGGATCAATATTTTCAAGGCTGGCATTGACAGAACTGTCCAAATATATTGGAGAAATTTGAGACACAATTCCCTAAGCAACAACACATTTCAAAGCTTTATCATGAGATCCATTGCATGCAACATCATTGTTATGAACATTATCTACCCATGCAATACCTCTGTCTTTGTGTTCAGGGATCCTCAACAATTCTGACAGTGGAACCTTAACTATAATTTGGGACAATACAACTAACATATCAACAGGAGCAGAAGAAGGAATCTCAATCTACACTATCTTAATATTCTTTTTCTTATCTAATACATTAGGTGTATTGACCATCCTCATTTTTTCAACCTTAGCCATTGTGTTAACTAGCTTCTCAATCTCATTAGAAAATTTTTCAACTCCAACTCCCTTAGGCTTACAATTTTTACCTTTTACATTCTTGAATTTCACCATGTGATCACCTTTTGATTTGTTCTCATTAGGCTCTCTAGAGTTGGTACTCTTTATAAACATTCCTATAGCTTTCTCATTTTTATTCCTTTCCACCATGCCTCTAGTTTGCACTTGAGAAATCATTTTTGTAGTAATCCTCTCCATCTCTTCCCTAGAAGGTCTTCTCAAATTTACTGGCTTAGAAGAAGAGTTCATGTTGCATGTTTTCTTATCAATGTCTTCACTATCAGAAAAAACCTCTTGATGAAAAAGGCCCTAATTGTGTCTCTTCACATTTACATCTACCACTTCATCAAAATTAGAATCATCTTCATATCCTAGATATGAATTAGCCATGTTGCATCCAACATCATCTTGATCTTCTTCTTGATCTATCTCCTCATTGCCACAATCTTGATTTGCAGCCATAGAATGTGCAACCACATAATGCTCTATAGAATGAGGGGACTAGCATGCAACACACCAAGGTATGTCCTCCATGACATTTATTGAAGCTTTTTGTAGAGGGTCAGGGACACCTCTATCCTTGTTTCCTCTTGCAGTAGGGACAATAGGCTTGCCATCCTTCCATTGGGTGTTGTACGGGTAGTTTTGCAATCTATTTTGCTTATTGAAATTGTTGTTGAACTGAGACCTTTCATTGGTGGGAGCACTAATGTTCCTATTTGCAGGTGCCTTCAAATATTTCAATGCATTGAGCACCTTATCCAATTTATTTTCTTCTTGCCTCCTAGTTCCAACATTCTTATCATTTTCTTTTTTGTATCTCTTGTCCCCAAACAACTTAGGGTCATCTCTCTTCCCACCCAACTTCCCTGATATTTTCATATTTTTTTGAATGTTGATAGCAATCCTAAAAGCATCCCTAAGAGTTCTTGGTTCTTTTTCCCTCAAAAAATATCCCATCTTTCCATCAAATGCATTGAAATATGTAGTTAGACAAACATTGTCATCTAACCGCATAACTTGGAACAACTTATGCATACCCTTCTGAAATTTCATGTTGAATTCAGTTGTAGACTCATTCTTATTTTTCCTTATGGTATTGAATTCATTCAACATGAAACTAGCATTAGGCCTATCACCATACTGCTCTTTAAAACATCTCTCAAAATAATCCCAAGTATCAATACATTTGTCAGGAAGTCTCTTAAACCAATCTCTAGCATCCTCCATTAGAGATTAAACAAATAATTTCATGACTACATCCTCATGCTCTACCTCATAATCATTAAGCATATCAACAAATAACCTAAGATGCTCCTCACAACTAATAGCATTATTACCAACAAACTTAGGTACCTTATCTCTAATATCATTTGGAAAAGCATTCGGATAGCTAGGAATTCCATCAAAACTAATTTTCCTATAGCCTTCTAGTTGCATAGGTCTTCTTTGAAAACTTGAACTAGTGTTAACCCTAGGATCAATATTAGCATTAACATTTCCATCTACTTGTGCATTTGACTACTGCCTAGGATCAGTACCTATCCTAGCAGATGAAGAAGGAATTGAACTAGTAGCATTACTAAGCAGAATAGTAGTAGTCATAGATGGCATACCTAGTTCAGTAGTAGATGGACCAAGAGCATTAGCTGATGAATCCTTCAAGAACTAGATCTTTCTTCTCCTTTCTACAATGGAAGCTTCAATTTCAGCCTTCTCAAGTTCTCTTGCAAGGTCCTCATCTTCTTTTCTTCTTCTTTCTATTTCTGTGTCCTTACTTGAATTGGGTGGTCAAACCCTGAGTATTGTCAATGATCTACTTGTTTGATGTCCCACCATATTTTTCTTTCCTTTCTCACCAGTGGGAATAACAGGCCTAGTGATCTCACACCCATCTTTACCCTTAGGAAAAGGAGCATAACTTTGAACCTATCTAACCAGAGGGCCCTCCTTATCAAATTCCTAATCTTGTAGTAAGCACTCTTGCTCACTCCTCAAGGCCTCACTCCTCAAGGCCTCAAGATCACTGAAGACATCATGCTACAAATTCTTAGGAGCAGAAAAAAGCATCTTGTTTCTCTCCTTCATTTCATTAATCTTTCTAAGAAGAGACTATCTTTCTATTAGAGCATTCACCTTCTCAGCCTCTCTCTCCTTTTGTAACCTCTTATGTATGGCATCCTGCTCTACCAACTACAACCTTAGTGAGTTCAAATCATCTAGGTCTACCATAATGTCATCAGAACCTGATGACACATCCATATCAGAAAGATTTTGATATGGGAAATGGAAGTGTCTTGGTCTCATGGGCTCTCTTCTAAGATTATCTTCATCAAGTTCTAGATCAATCTCCAAACCCATCTCTCTAGCTTGTTCATCCTGACCTGTAGGCAATGAACCCTTGTCTTGAAATATAGCTTCTAGGGTATCATAAAATCTATCTTCAGAGTGACCACCATTTGATCTAGAAACTCTATCCTGTGAACCATCCTCACTTAAGGAAACATGTGGTACTCTACCTCTAGTATTTCTTTGTTCTCTTATGGGAGCACTAGTAGACTCACCATTCCTTCTAATCCAACTCTTCTTCTCCTATCTAGGCAATTGTTCCAGAGTAACCTCCAGATTCTTTGTGACAAAGGACCTAGTATTCCTCCTCTTGTCCATGATATACAATATATAGCACTGGTTCTAACCTTTTGAGTTTCCACCCACCTAGATGGGAAATCTTTTACTTGAAATACAATAGGAAAACAAGAGTGCACTTTGAAAATATTTATCTCTAGACTCTCCCTAGTAGAGTTGCCATTTTATTGAGAGTTCCCTTTGATCTTCACTTGTAGATTTATACTTTCATGGATAACTTAAATAACACTTTGACTCTATCACCACTCCAAAGTCTACAAGAAAGAGGGCCAATTAACAAGGATCAAAAGAGATCCTCCTACACTTTGAGCCTCAATGCTCGGGTGGGTGTACCCTTTATTCACTTGTTGAAAGGAATCACTAAATGATATACAACTATATACCCTTTACTAACTGCTTTAAGATTTTCTCATTTGAATGTGTGTGTGTGTGGTTGATGACAATGAAATTCCTCTAGAGGATGGACTAGTGCCTTAACTTAGGGCAAAGATTCACCCAATTACATACATTAACTGAAGACCTTAACTCAAACACAATTGAATCTAGGATAAGTGTTTTGCCTATCACCCCTCTCCCTCAAACACAAGGACATTAGATTATTACTTGGTTGAAAACTCACTAAACCCACCTAAAAGACTTTAATCCTAACTTTTTTAGGAACTTAGAGATGACTTCACAATACTCTTTGTTTACCATATGTTAATACACTTTGTGACACTAACATATATGAGCTCAGAATTGAAACAAGAAGACATACATAGATGCAAGATTGGAAATCAATAGTATTTTCATTAACATATTCAGGATCAATATACAATCAAAATAATACAAAGATAGGAAAAAGACCCAAAATCCAACTCCTCTTTCAGTATAAAACCATCAACAACCAGGGACCAAAAGAAAAATGTTTTGGAACCCTTACAAAATAAAAAATGCTACAACTTATACTCCCTAGTCACCTTGGAATCCTCAAAGAGAATGCAACAAGCTAAAAATGACTTAGGGCTAGGGTTTCAACCACCAAACCCACTGGAAATGGTCACAAATTAATTGCAGGGGAAGAAACCCAAGCAACCAGGAGAAAACAAATCTCAGATTGATCCTCAATCATGATAAATTCTATATGAAGGTACTGAGAACCATGAAAATGCTTAAAATGTCAACCTTGCAACACACCTCAAGCACAAAACCATATAGTATAGACTTTTCAGACAAACAAAGTACACCCTGGACCACACTGCAATGGAAAATAGATCATTTCTTACTAGCTCCAGTCACTTCTACATTCAATTTCAGTCCTTTTGGTCATAGGAAACCCCTTCAAAAATTTGAATTTGAATGACAATGGTCACATTCATGGCACCTGTAGTGAATTAGTGGTTTATGTTTGAATCTAAGCCAACTTTATATCGCAATCGTTAGATCTTTATGTTTCACAATCTTTTAAGATTTAACCATCATAGCAATCTTGGTTACATTTAGCGATTGCATGACAATGCTTTTCTTATTTGCATAGTGAAAATCTAACCCACCATTTCACTCTGTGAACTGGTGATAAGAAGAAAACATCTAAACCCCGGTCTTTTCTAGTGAATAGGTGACTGAAGGCCTTTTTGCCTATTCATGAAAAAATTTATGCTACCACCAGATACTTTTAGCAATTGCGTGAATACATACTTGCTAAATCACTAGCCAATTTAGAATATCACAACTTCATTGTGTCAATTAGCGAGGCCTATTGAAAACTTGTCGGCCGCTCAAACTTATCAAGACCACCAAACCCCACTTGGGCCTGCCTGCAAACTACCACATGTCATTATATCATTTTCTATCTCTGCCCAGTCACCACTGACATAGGACCCACTTACACATCCAAGTAAGATGTTAGATAAATGGATGGCGCATGATCTCATAGGGTAGGAATATTCCTTAAGATCATGCATCGACCGTTGATCAAAAAACCTTCTTTGTAGGTCCCACTAACAAGATCCTTATCACCCTCAAGTGCATCCAATAAGAACATGACACCTCAACACTAAATCATCAGATGGTCCTACTATCCTGGAAAACCATTTAACCCTCTTTCCATTTGGTGAATACGCAACCAAACGGACCCTCACCCATTCATGAGAACTTTGAGGGCACCGCTAGAAAAGTTATTGATTCCACAAACACTATACGCAAAATCACTAAATCTTAAGAGCCTCCACCAAATCATCACATGAATCAGTCAACCAAGAAGATTTGTCAAAACTGCTAAAAGACTTTGAAATTTAGCTAGGCCCACATCAAGAAGATCAACAGCTATCTAAAGTTCGCATAGACCTCAAAGATTCTATCAAATTACATGCCCACCATTAGATGGAGAATCTTCTCTCTACCTTGACAACCCTCTGACACAGGATGAAATCAATGGCCATCACAAGATCTTAAGCCTCTGACACACTTGATGAGATCATATGCCATTCATCGATTCACTGACAAGACTAGGACCCTCTGACACACCCAAAAACTAGGTCCCACTGAAAACATTCTGAGTCATTAATAGGTGGACCAATGAGAGACAACCAAATCTACACACCTGGCAAGTGGACCCACATGGAAAGAAAAGGTACATCACCAGGAAAGATCAACGATCAGTGTAAGATCTCAAGCTTCTGACAAAGTCTATGAGAACTTACATTGACCATCAGATGGAGATGTTGTCAAAAGACTGGGCCCAGAAAAATATTAAGTTGAAACATAGGAAAATTAAATGCTGAGACTTAGGCTTTTGGGAAAATTTAGGCACTGAGGACTATAGGAAAATATTAAAAGCTGCTGGGGTAAAACTTAGGAAAAATTAAAAGGGGCCCCACTGGACATGAAAACCTAACCGCTGAACAACTTAAAGGATTTTAATTAGCACATGTAGATTAGGATCTTAAGTGGCTCGGAAAAGTAACATAAAATTATAACAAGGCTAGGGTTAAAACAAAGGGTTTTTATGCAATGGCTACATTTTTGAATTTTTGAACCAAGGCCTAAGGCAGAGACCTAAAAACAACTGCAGAGACCAGGGAAAAAGGGCTAGAGCCATGAAATTTTTTGCACGTGCTAACATATTTGATATTGCTACTATTCAAAGTTTAAAGTTTAATATTCTTTCATACAAATGATTCATCCCCCCCCCTCCGCCCTCTTAGTTGT
The DNA here is from genome assembly GCA_027943335.1 of Chamaecyparis obtusa. NCBI lineage: Eukaryota > Viridiplantae > Streptophyta > Pinopsida > Cupressales > Cupressaceae > Chamaecyparis > Chamaecyparis obtusa. The sequence goes on along the minus strand of BSBK01002925.1, from coordinate 372,735 downwards.
ATTGTAGACTGTTATTCCTAATAATTGGTATCAGAGTTATTGGTCCTTAGAGAGAAATATTAATAGCTTGAGGTGATCTTGGAGATGGCATTCTAAAGGAATGATAGTTTGAAATTTCATCCTGAAAACTTTGACTGTTGGAAGAAGAAGATGTGAACTCATTTTCTATGTTTAGGCATTGACTATTGGTTAATTACAAAGAACAAGGTAACTATGAATACTAAGAATGACTTGCCATCAGCTACTGATGATGAAAAGAAGGTATTCTAATACAAAATGGTTGCAAGGAAGCACTAATCAGTGCACTCTTTGAAGGATAATTTACTGAGGATAAAGACTTGGATTTAGCACACCAGATTTGGAAAAGATTACAAGCACTATATGAAGGAGATAAGTATACCAAGCAGGAAAAGTTACAAAAATGGAAAACAAAAATGGAGAAGCTACAAATGAATGATGATGAAATAATTAGGGGTTACAAAAGTTGTGGTTGGAATCAAAAATTGTGGAGGCACTTATGATGAAGAAGAAGTCATTGAAAAGATCCTTAGATCATTAAAACCTCCTTACAATATTAAGGCCATATCTATACAAGAAACTATACATTTGACTCTGAACTTTAGCACAAAGATGTTGATTGCAAAGCTAACTACCTTTGAAGTTGCTGAAATGGGAGATTCTCTACCTAAATTTGAATCTACATTTAAAGCATCTGCACACAAGAGGATAATGTATGTACTTCCAATCACTAGCAGTGAGAACCTTGTTGGAAAGTTTTCTATACTAAAGTATATGAATATATAGTGTTGTCATTATGGAAAAAAATTCATATAGTAGTTTGGAGTCAACGCACTAGATGTAAAGATCAGAATTCAGCTAAGTGTTGAAGACTGGATAGTATACAAAGTTTTGACAGCTTAGAGCATCAGCACACATGTGTATAGAATAATTATGGTATGCACCCTAGAATTTAAGTTTGTTAGACTATACTCATGCTTATTGTATGAGTGCATAAGTAGATATGCAAAGATGTGAAAGTTACAATCAGTTGAAGATGCACAGCCAGTGTGTGCCAACAGAGAACAGAGCATGGAGCCTACAGTTAGCATTTTGGTCTGTGATTATAATGTAATGTTGTAAAGGCTATGTGCCTATTGTATTTAGGTTTTTGACATGTTTATATGTATAATTTTAAGCATGCTTATGCCAATTCATTTGGAGGCATTGTTTGTAATTAGTTATAGGGCCGACCTAATTATGTATTTTGTATGAGTGCATAAATATAAGGTGTGCCCATTGTATTCAATATGGAAATGGAAATAGAGTTGTGATAAGAAGAGAAGAAGTGTGTGAAGACACTAAAAGATGTATTAGAGATTTGCAAGAGGTCAAAGTATCAGTGCATTAAAGGAACTGATTTGACAAGCAGTGTCACAGTGATAGTTCATCCTATAAATATAGTGTGTATCTAAGATTAGAACGTTGTAGCCTTCACCACTCGAGGAGTGTGCTCTTGGATAGTGTGTCCTCTACCCAAATAGGGATGATTGTAAAAGACTCCTAATAGGGTTCAACCCGTAACAAGGTCTACTATACTTAAAGCATCGTAAAGCTACTCCTAACAGGGTGAAGGATCTTCTAGCAAGGATCACAAAACACTAGTGTAGAATATTAGTGGGTATCAAGTCCCACCAGGGTTTTTACCTATTTGGGTTTCCCCATATCCATATTGGTGTCATGTGTTGATTTCATATTTCATGTTTATATGAATGTTTAATTTAGTTCTTTTTGGTGTAATTAAATATTTCTAATTACACTTTACTTAATCTTACTTAGGTTAATGCTTTGCATAGTAGTTTGTAATTGAGACACCTAGGAGTGTACACATCTAATAAGCACATGGTGTAGGAGAAATTCCACTTTAGGTGTGATAGTTGTCATCACATACCTCTTTGTGTGTGAGATCCACCTTTCGTGCTCTTATCACATTATCATCCTAATCCAATGCACATACTTTATTGCATAATGGAGGATGATCCACATTTGGTGGACATGTGATTACACCTAGCATAGGTGATAGCTTATCATCTCCTTATCATTGTCTCTTATCTCCTTTCCTATATAAGGAGGCCTATTATGCACATTTTAATCATGTCCATGATCAATAATATCATTCTTGCATCTTGATGCAATTATCTTGCCAATCTCTTGTGGAAGTTATCTTGGTCTTGCATTCAATCCTGGGGGTGTTGTAGAGTCACCTAAAACTCTAACATGGTATCAAAGCTCTCAAGGTGTGAAGACCTCTTCTCAAGAAGTGCAATCTTGGCTTGATTCAATTGTGGGTGTAGAATAAAGTTATTTGGACATCATCATTGCATAGTCTATTTGGAGAAAATTTAGGGTTTTGTATTTTGTGGCTTTCTATTGTAGGTCAATATTGACACTTTCTGGTGCAAATCAGAGGTTGTCATCATATTAAGGAGGTCCAAAAACCCCTAAATCAAATTTTATTTCATCCAAATCAAACACCCGAGGCCAAATCTAGAGCTATTTGAATTTTGAAAGTGCGGCGGCGACGATTCAAAAAAAATAATTTCAGAGGCAATTTTCAAACAATGATATCTCAGTCATCTGGACTCCTTTATTCGAGCAATTTTTTTTGTTTTGGGATAGAATTTCATGATCTACACAATGGTTTAGGTGGTTTCTAATCTCTATTCATGAATGTTTCTAAAAATCACAAGTCTCAGTTTTTGCAACTTCCAAGGCCTCATTTGAGCTCATATGAACTCCTTTTTAGGTGCAATTTTTTTTGAAAGTGCATAATTTTTTTTGTATTTTCCAAATCGGGAATCAGATTTTAGTGACCATGACCAGAAACTATACTTTCAAAAATTGGCTTAGTTTTTTCATTTGTAATGCATAAGCCTTAGCTTGGTCTTTTGCATAATGATCTAAGTCTATTATAGCCTGATTTTGGAGTGTAATAATTTGTTGATATCAATTTGTAATAAGAGAAGTGTATCATTAATGTAATCATGGGTTATGAAACACATCCTACAGTAGTACTTTTGACTAAGGATAATTATGAGTCATGGGCAAAAGGAATCATCACACATTGTAGATGGCTTAATCTCTTGCCTCATCTTTATGGACTCATTCGTGAGCCAAAGTCATAGGGAAGCAATATGTTTAAGGAGAAAAAAATGCTCATATTATAAATTTGATTATTAAAAGCATCAGTTTGTGTCTCTTCTATGACATCAACCCCAAATTTAGAGGTGTTCAATGTCCACACATAATTTGGACAATCATTTGGGAGATTTTTTGTGATCCACATGTTCCTCCATTCCCAGATGATCTTGCTTCAGATTGCCTCATTCCTCTTGATGATGCAGATAATATTTCCTATGATGATTATACTTTAGATGCAATTGAAGAATTTGCAGCAATTGAGAGTGAGGATGATCTAGTAGCTCCTCCCACAGCTCCTGCTTCTCTAGCTGAGATCACACAATCATCTCTTGTTGGTGATTCTAGTGATTCATTACAAGAGATATCCATTTGTCTTCCTGATTGGGATTCTTACTTGCTAGATATTGGTTCATTATTTATGGAGTCTCATATTTCAGATTTGGGAGACATACTTGAGGGGGTTTCTCTTCTCTTTGATGAAAATTTCATCACAGTTGGAGATACTTCTTCACATTCTTTGGAGATTGACATTCTTGATTCTTCTTCTTCACTTGGTTTGTCACATGAAGTGATTGATACTTTGAGATTGGAGAGGCCTATTCAGATGCATATTTGGAGACCTTCTTCCTTCTTTCATTTGGATATGGATTGGTTCATGGCATCATCATCATACTTTATTTGGATTCCACTTCCTATTTCCTATCTAGAATGGGAACCACACCTACATTTGTACTTGGTATATCTTCTTCCTAAGGGAAGAAATGTTGTTTGTAGTCATTGGAATATACTTTGTCTTCAAGCACTCACCATTTTTGTAGGATATTCTTCATTATGGGGGGGGATATAATGTCTCCAACTATCCTTCTTATGTGGGGATAATTATTTGTATATACATGATGTATGTAGTTCTTTGGGGGTCTTGAGTACTCCATCCATCCATGCATCTTGTTTTCTTCTCTCTTTTTGGGGGAGGGTTTTTCCCATGAGGTTTTCCCTCTTTCTCCACTTTATGAGATTTATGCATTTCATGTATTGCATTTTGTACATGGGTACCTAACATGGCCTAGTAGCCGGGACTCATCTTGCATTGTGAGTTTAAGTGCATTTCCCTAAGTTGCACTTAAGGGGGGGTGTTGGTGTAATTAAATATTCCTAATTACACTTTACTTAATCTTACTTAGGTTAATGCATTGTATAGTAGTTTGTGATTGAGACACCTAGGAGTGTGCACATCTATTAAGAAATTATACTTTAGGTGTGATAGTTGTCATCACATACCTCTTTGTGTGTGAGATCCACCTTTCATGCTCTTATCACATTATCATCCTAATCTAATGCACATACTTTATTGCATAATATAGGATGATCCACATTTGGTGGACATGTGATTACACCTAGCATAGGTGATAGCTTATCATCTCCTTATCATTGTCTCTTATCTCCTTTCTTATATAAGGAGGCCTATTATGTACATTTTAATCATGTCCATGATCAATAATATCATTCTTGCATCTTAATGCAATTGTCTTGCCAATCTCTTGTGGAAGTTATATTGGTCTTGCATTCAATCCTGGGGTTGTTGTAGAGTCACCTAAAACTCTAAAAGTTCTTAAGAATTTATGTTCAGCATAAATATTAAAGTAAAAAATTAAAATACAATGAACACTAATTCACCCCCCCTGTCAATGTTCCCATTCCTAAAAATTGGTATCAGAGCTCTAGTCCTCAGCATAGAAGTTTAACCACTTGAGGAGATCATGGAAAAAGCTAAAATGAAACATTTGAAAAGAAATCTTGAAGCTGCTCTTAAAGATTGGGATAATTCATAAAGAGAATCTAAAGAACTCAAGGACAAACTTAGTGATGCTCAATTAGTTATCAAAAAACTAAGGAAAGATTTGAAAGAATGCTCTACCAGTGATCTAGGGACAATGGTCAAGAAGCTCAATGAAGAAAACAAATCCTTATAAGAAAAACTTAAATAGGTTGATGATAAACTAACTAATAATTAGGCAGTCTATGATTAACAGATCAAAGAGAACCTTCAACTAAATGAAGAACTAAGGAAAGAAAACATAGATATATTGGAGCTAAGGAATAGCAAAGAAAGCTTAGAGTTTGATTGAAAGAAGAAAAGAATCATATTGAAAAATTATACACCAGTTCTGATTTGATAGAATCTCAATTATATGCAAGAAGAGCCAAAGGAGACACTAGTTGTATTAGATACAATGAAGCACAAAATCAGATTGATAATATGCGAGAAAGAAAGGATTCACAAAAGGACTCCACTGATGCTGAAAAGACTGAAGATCAAACCATAGATAATGGTGGACCACCTAAGAATGAGTGCAAGCAAGTAGAACACACTTGTTTTGCTTGTAAAAAGCATGGACACATTGCGAGGAACTACATAGAGGTAAAACCTTTTAATGGCTACTCTTATTCATGCAATAAATTTGGTCATAGAGCTATGAATTGCAAGCCTAATAAGAATAATAGAATTTGGCAAGATCAAAGAAATCAGAACTAGAAAAATGTAAGAAGTGCTCAGAATGTTACATGCCAGATATGCAACTATAATGGTCACACAACAAAGTAATGCAGAATGGTGACTCATGTCAATGCATCGAGGAATATAAGACCTCCAGTCATTTGTCACTCTTGTAACAAGGATGGACATATCTCAAGGTTCTGTAGATCAAGTGCGCAAGGTTGGGGAAGCCCTAAAAAGGTTGAAGAACTAGTTTGGGATCCCATAGGAGTAGTTAACTTTGTCAAAGCCTCAGATGATGTGAGCATGATTTGGTCAAAGAAAAAGAAGGAAAAAACTAATGAGAAAGTATTGGATGCATCCCCAGTGGATGCACCCTCTACATCTACATGAATGGCCCTCAGGGTCATAGGGGGAGCTAATTTAGCTCTAGACCCCTGCTGGTATACTCATCCTTAGAGTAAGCACCTTTGGACTTAAGCTTTTGGAGTGTATAGGAACCTTCATGCAAGAGCACACATACTGAATGTTAGTAGAGCTCAAGTTTCAAATTTTGAAGTGATGGCTTGGTTTACGCAATGTGCATTAATGGTGGATATTTCACTTTATAATACACAAAAGTTATTTGTTTTCTCATTGCATTCAAATTTAGAGTGATAGAGAGTAGAAAGAGCCTTGGAAGTTGTTGTGAAGTCTTGGAGATTGATCTATTAGAGATTTGTTGTAGTTATCAATGCATTTGATCAATTGAAAAAACCCTAGCTTGTTGTGCTGATTTAGAAGTCATCAAATTATCTTAGAGATTAGTTGGAAAGCATTTATCAAGTAAGTCATGGTCACTCTCATTATTTATGAACTCATTGAGAAGAAAAGATATGTTTTCAAGAGGCACCCTTTCAAATCAACCCTAGATGATTTAGAGGGATCTTTCTCCCATGCGCCTATGAGCATCATGCATGTGGAAGACATTAGGGCTTACATCTATTGTAAGAAGGAACTAGTTGGATTGGATAGGCTTAGAGCGCACATGGATACCATGATGAAACTAGACAATAAATTCTTGGATGAATATCCTAAATGGAATGATCACCTAATCATTGAGTATGCTATGGAATATGAATTATATGAGATAGAATAGATAAAAATCTTGTTGAGCATAATTCATGATGATTTGTTTTGGATTGGTGATGTACTAGTTAGAATCACAAATGAATTAATTCATGAAATGAAAGTCCTTTCTAGTATAGGTGCTATCCTTCCTATGGGAAAGGATGTTAGAAAGATGGTTGAACAAACATATAAGTCAAGGAGCATTAGGTGTAGTATGACCATCAAGCCTATTGAGCAAGCTGACATCAAATTGATGTTAATAATATTGGGGTACAGATTTCATCACACTAGCAGGGTGAATAGTGTGTCCATGGGCACTATTCTAGCAGCCATCAGGCTAGTTAAGGAAGATGGGGAATTCAAATTGTGAGATCTTGTGTGCATAGTTGATAGATAACATCAAGGCTATAAAACATGAAAAGACAAATATATTTAGGTTTGGGTCCCTAATCATCTATATGTACCTTCATACTATTGGGAAGATATTAGATTTGTACTTGGACAAGTCCATTCCTACCATGCCTCAAATATCCAACAAAGCATCCATTGAAAGTACACTAAGGGATTATATAACTTTGGAATTGAAGACCTTTAAAGCTAAGATGCAAATGGGGTACAAGATTCTAGAAAGTATTGTGGAAAATTATAAGGACTCAATTTGTTTTATGGTGGAAACTAATACTACCTGTATGGAAGTTGTTGAGCCTAGAACTAAGTAGATTCATCCACTTGGTTATGAAGTAGAGTAACAAGTCCTAGAAGCTTATGCATAGGTACTTCTATCAGCCCCCAAAGACCCCAATGAACCTAGATGGGGAACTTATGAGGAAAAGACAAGGGAAGTTGATGCTAAACTGAACAACGTAGCAACTAAAAGGAAAGCTTCTAAAATCACATCAAAAATATTGAGAATACATGGTGTGTCTCAAGCAAACCTTGACAAGGAAAGGGAAGAGAAGATTTCTTTGGAATTGAAGAGTGCAACAGTAGAAAAAGAACAAGAAGATTCTAAGATAAAGAAAATAAGAATTGAAAAAGATGACAGTTAGAAGGATATGAGTGATGCAACTCCTTTTGCACCCATAGAAATTAATGACCCTATTGCTCCTCTGAAGTATGAACCAATAATCAAGAGAAAGAAAGAAGTCATCACTAGTCATCCATCCTCACAAGCATTAAGGAGCAAGAAAACTAGTCAAACACCTACTAAGGAAGGATTTAGACCCAGTCTCAAAACTTTGAGTGTTAGAATTGTTGATGAGGGCAGAATTGATCAGGTGGGAAAGTTTTATGAAACATATAGTGAAATTGACAAATTAGAAATTCATGGTATGATTAGCAAACACATGATAAAGTTTAAGAAGATAGTTCTTGAATTGAAAATAGAAATTCCAGATAAGGTATGGGAAATAATGGATACCTTAAAAAGACAAGCCACTAAAGAAGATCTCAGAATAAGGGAAAAAATTATTGATTCCACTCTTCTAGTATGCTCTATTGGAGAAAGGTCATTGTTGCTAAATCTGGTAAAGCCACACTTAAGAACAAAGATGAGGACACTTCACCTCATGAACAAAGACTATGAGCTGATTATTGAAGAAACAAAGAAGGCTTTTGAGAAGGTACTCTTAGAGAAACACATGAAACCTAAGCTTGCGCCCATCTCTCTAACACCTAGTAAGCAAGACAAACTAGTAGAGACTATCATGGAATGGTCTATAGGTCCTCATGGTTCAGTGCTTTCAGTGGAAGCTCAAACAAAGGTAGATAAATCTATGCCCATGTTAGAGTCACTTAAGGACATCACCATTATCATTGATAATGTGGAGATAGCCATGGTGGCTACTGATACAAAATTAGATAAGTTTGAGGAAGCTTTTGTGCGCACACAAGAAGCTAAGATGTTATGCAACAACACACCTCCCACTCATCAAGAAGAAGTATTGATTGAAAACATATCAGAAAAGAAAGAAGAACAAGTATAAAAAGAACAAGAGAAAAATGAAACCTCTATGGATCTACCCAAGGTAAAGCTAGAAGTGATGGATAGCACTCCCATCACTCCCTCAACATTGTTGTCAAGTTGGACACTCGACACATCCAGTTTGGACTCTTGGAAAGAGGAAGACCTAATTAAGTTCAATGTCTTAGCTATGGAGAAGGCAAAGGAGAAGCAAGCCATGAGAAATCCTCTCCATGTGGAATGAATGAACATACTGAACAGTTTGTTACCTATGGACATGAAAGTGGATAAGGTATACTCAGTTGATGATGTGAGTAAAGTTATCTCATAGTTCAAAAACAATTTTTCAAGCCTTGAAGAATCTACATCCAAGATTGCAAAAAAGAAGTATCTGGAGAAGAGATTGAATGAGTTGATGAGAAACTTTTCTCTAGATCTGAGTTCACTCAAGACAGGACAAGAATCATTAAAATAATTTTCTCATCAAGGAAGGAAATTCATTACAGTTTGCATGGATCAGGATAAGCTTGTGTGTGTGAATTTTGTACCCGTCTGTAGACAAAACACTTTAGTAAAACATTAGAGGTTAGCTAAAATCAAAATCGTGCAAGTAATTGAAAACTAAACTAACCAGGTGATTTACTACCTTCTAATAGATGTGAGCATGTATTCTCAGATTGGACCGAGATCGGTGACCTTGACGACACCTAAACGAAGGATTTGAATGCAAAATCTAGATAGGAATTGGATGCAAATTAATCTATTATTTTTGGATTTTAGATGCAATAATGATAAATTTTTTTGATATGAATCTAATCTATATGAAAAACTGATATGCAATACAATTAATCTAACAATGATATGCTAAAATATGAATGATCTCACAAAGTTGTTGATTCACAAAGAGGCTTCAATTCTTCAGATACCAATTTGCCAACATAAGTTTGCAAAATTATGAGATATGAGATTGAAGAGATGAGCCTTGATTTTATAGAAATCCAGGGCTTTGGAGATGCATGGAAAAAGCCATAAATCACTCAGATAAACTCGGGTTGATTTTTGAGTTTATCAAAGAATAAAAGATAATTAATTCACAAAATCATGCAAAAGCATGCAAAAACAACTTTTTAACTCAAATCAGAGTTGAGTTTATTTTTAAAACAACTTGAATGGATTTTTTGATTTCAAGTTTAACTGCTTTTTGAACATGCATAATAATTATGAATTAAATAAATAAATAAAGTGATTTATTTCCAACTTAACTGATTTTAAAAATAAAACAATTGATTTATATGTTAATCAATTATTAAATCAAACTTTTATTCCAAAATAATATCATTAAATATGACAACTTTCTTTAATTAATTAAATAATAATTTAATCAATTAATGATAGGAATTTTGATTTATTGTCAAATTTAAATAATAATAATTAGGAATAAATATAATTCAATTCAATTAAATTGATTAGGTGGTAGTATTGAATCTAATTAATTAAATATTGAGAATATTCAATTAATTAAACTTTAGGATAAATAGGATTTATCATCAAATAACTATTCAATTAAAGATAATTATGATGATTAGGAATATTACTAGGAATATTCCTCGATGCAAAATTTAGGATAATCAATTAGGATTTAATGATTTTCAGATGTGCCTTAGGTTAGGACTTTGATGTTGATTTTGTTCGATGTGTTGATATAGGAGGTTAATGAACCTATAGCCCATTTTTGGGGTATTAGATTTTGCCCCTCTTTGAATTGTTGTGCGAAGCGCAGTGGTTCAAAGATAGTCTGTGTATGATGTTTAAACTGATGTTTGAAATTGAAATTGATATGAAACAGAAACTGATTGAAATTGATATGAAGATAATAGGTCCTGAATGACCAAAGATAGTGTTAACTATAACAGAAAATTGACTGATGATTGTGAAAAAGTGTCAAAACACCTGATTCCAAACCATATAATTGTGAAGAAGTGAGTGACCGATTCTAGACCTGATTATCGATAAGAATCACATTGGTATCACAACTGAACCCTTCAGTTTCTGAAGAACCAAGGAAATAACACAATTGAACCAATAGTTGCAAAAACTGATACAATTTACAAGATTAAGAGAATACCAGATTGATATGGATCTCGATGAATATGATATGCCCCAAGTGATGATTGATTTGCCCCGATCTATGAGGTTTTTTTGATGAATCATTAACTAGACGTGGTTGTTGTCTTGATTACTGAGGAAAGATATGATTTCAAATTTAGATTACAGACTTTGAATGATGTGCAATACCATGCCCCCTTCAAGATAAAAATTGAAATCTGACAAGAAAAGTTAGCGTTTGATAGTTTAGAAGCATGTTAATTCATTTGAGAAGTGGTTAAACATGTTTGAGAATGCATTCTGCATTGTTGGAGGGTCCAAAAGACCAAGTTTGACTAGGTTTGACCATGAGTTGACTATAGTTGACCAAGTTGAAATTTTGATAGTTTGATGTAAGATAATTAGTTAATTTGAATGCTAGATTTCTTTGATGGTTGAAGGTCTATTATGCAAGTAGTTAATAATATGAATGAGCTTAGATTTTGATTTTGATCCCGAAAAAGATTCTACTTGCTATTTCCTTGGAGGAACCTTCATGTGAGATTTAGCTCTTGTTAGATTTGAAGATGTGATTTGAAGAATCATTTAAGCATTGAAGTTTAGCCAGTCATTGTGAGATCATGCAAACATGCAAAATGCAAAGAAACAAGCAAAGTAAAAATGCAACCTAGGACCTAGTCATTGATCATGTGTCTGTCATTCTCATCATTGAATTTTTAGGTAACTAGATAAATCAATACAATTCCCACTAGTTATGAAACCATAAACATATGAATATTTATTTGTATGCACAAGAATTAATACAACACCCACTAATTAGAAAATCATGGATATATGAATATTGATTTTGTTTTTGGAATGTCAGATTAGATATAAGCATCAAAGCATAAATGCCAAGATGACCTGAATATCATGTCCATTTTGATATAGCAATTTGTATAAGCATCAAAACATAAACATTGTGATGACCTGAATACACCTTGCATTACAAACACATCAAGTAGTCAAGAGATCAGTCTAAATCCAATGTGAATTACCCGTAGTGACCCTTTATCGTTCACATCCTTAGGTAAGATCATGTTTCACAATAGGAGAAATAACTCACTCAAAAAGATAATAGTTAGATCAAACTTCCTTGAATTTGTTGGGTATCAATGGTCAAGGTACGCATGGCCATCTAATTTGAGATAGAGACTCTTATAGTCAGACACCATTTCAATCTAGAATTTCCAAAGTTGTTAGATTTTCACATACAAGCAGAAGACAAAGAAAAGATTATGCGCCCAGTCATCACTCTCTAAATCTTGTAAAGGACATCATTAAAGAGCTTGAAAGGACATAATATGAAAAAATCTCAATGTGAATTAGTAAGCATAGAAGGAGATAAAAGCATGTAAAAGGCATAGATTGTTTTCAGTTTGTGTTTGATGTTTGATTGCGTTGTTGTAGATGCAAAATCCTTTTTGGAGACAAGACCGACCGACTGACTCAAATGAAGCTTCAAAGGACTCTGACTAGATATGACACATCTAAGATACATTGGAGGCCATAGGAGATGACATTGATTGCCCCCAAGTTTGAACATTGATAGGATATAGAGACTTGAGCCGATTGGTGTATAGACCGACTCATTGAAAATAGGAATGCAAAAACAAACTGGGAGATATGTACAAACTAAAGCAAGACTGAAAGCTAGGAAAGACCAAGATTGTGCTGATAGATGGAGTGTTTTGAAACAAGTGGTGCCTATTTTTTGGGCTTTCACCATCTTCGCAGAGATTCTATTTTTCTACCAAGGTGCCTATTTCCAAGTTTTCACCAAGGCACTTTTTTCTTTTTCTCATTTTTTTGTATTTTTTATTTTTCCAATTTTTTTGTACTTGTGATATTTTTTTATTTTTTTGCACTTTTGATATTTTTTTGATTTTTTTTTGTGAATCATCAAGGCGCCTATTACTTGGTTTTTCACCAAGATGTTCATTTTTTCAGGACTTTTTCCAATTTTTAAGATTTTTTCAGGACATTTTACCATACACTGAATGCCTTAGGCATAGAATTTCTTAAGATGTAGAATGTTGATTGGTTCTTAGAGTTGTTCTCCTTTAGTCATTGAGAGTTGATAGGCACTAGAGCCAAAAGTAGTAATGATTACAAAGGAACCCAGCCAATTGGGTTCAAACTTCCCCTTGTGTTCTCGATGTGATTGATTTTAAGGATTATCTCTCAAGACTAGATCACCAACCTGAAATTATTTGTGTTTGACTTTCTTGTTGTAGCCTCTAGAAATTCTCTTCTGATATAATTTGAGATGATCATATGCTGCTTCTTTGCGCTCATCTAGTAGTTCAAGTTCTTGCAACCTAGACACTTTGTAGTCATCATTAGTTACTAGACCATGCATTTTGATTCTTAGTGATGGGATTTCAACCTCAATAGGTAGTACAACTTCAAACCCATAAACTAAAGTGAATGGTGTGCCCTAGTGGGCATTCTGATACTTTTTCTGTAGGCCTAGAGAGTTGGATTGATCATGAGATGCCAGTCTCTTCTTGTTTTGTTAACTGTATGGTGCAAGATTTTCAATAGATTCTTGTTAGAAGCCTCTGCTTGTCCATTCCCTTGAGGATAGTAGATAGATGACCAATGTTGTGTAATCTTGAATTTAGCACATAAATCATCTAGATCTTTGTTCTTGAATTGTCCACAATTATCTATGATTATGGAATGAGGTATCCCATATCTACATATGATATAGTTCAATATGAACATAGATATTTGCTTTCCAGTTGCTTGTGTCAAAGGGACTACTTCTACCCATTTTGTAAAATAATCTATAGCTATGATTATATGGGTATGTCCATTAGAAGAATGAAGATGTATAGCTCCTATAAGAACAAATTCCCATTGGTGAAAAGGCCATTATGTAGGAAAGGGAATTAGATCTCTCCCTAGAGCATGAATTAAATTGCCATACACTTGGCACTTTTGACAGTTCTTAGCAAATTTGATAGACTCTTTCTCCATTTCAGGCCAATAGTACCCAACCCTAATAATTTTTCAAGCTAGTGTTAAACCATTTGAGTGTGACCCACAAATACCATCATGGACTTCCTCTAACACATGTTGAGACTCTTCTCATTCTAAACATCTAAGTAGCATACCATCTAGACCTGATTTGCACAGATCGTGACCAATGATGACATATCGAGAGGCATTATGGATAAGGTATCTCTTTTCATGGTGATTGAAGGTATCAAGAATGATTTGGTCTTGGAGATAGGAAAAGAGGTTTTTGTATCTGGATGAATCATGACCAACAACAGTGCAGATCATGTGGGTTTTGGGGGAGTCATATGCAGGATAAGATAGTCCTTCCATGGCATTGACAGCCTTGTTCTCTATTACAGGAATTTTCTCAAATGTGATAGATAGGAAATACTTCTTTAGATCATCTACCATTCTCTTGTAAGGAATGATCTTATCATCTTTAGTTTGGTATACATCATTGACTTGATGGATAACAAGTTGAGAGTCTCCATGAATGTGTAGCTCTGTCACTCTCCATTCAATTTCTATTTTCATACCATTCAAAAGGGCTTTGTATTCTGCAATATTTTTTGTGCAAGGGAACTTTAATCTGAATGCTTTTGGGATTGAGTATCCTTGAGGAGTTATGAAAAATATGCCTACTCCCGATCCATTCTATGTATAGGAGCCATCAAAGAATAACTGTCATTCTCTAGAAGAAAGAGTCATGATAGAGGAATCTAGAAATTCCATTTGCATTGGTGTATCATCAATCATAGGTGCATCCGCTAATTGATCAGAAATAACCTATCCTTTTATAGCTTTTCTCTCAACATACTCAATGTCAAATTCACTTAAGAGCATGACCCATTTAGTTAATCTACCTATGAGGGAAGCTTTTCTTAGTAGGTAATTGAGTGGATCAATTTTAGCTACCAAATGTGTGGTATGGGCTAACATATAATGTCTTAGTTTCTATGATGCAAAGATCATAGCTAGACAAGATTTCTCAATCAATGAATAGTTATTCTCATATGAAACAAATGTTCTAATGATATAGTATATATCTCTTTCCTTTTTGTTCTCATCATGTTGTGCTAGCAATGCCCCCAGTGATGTATCTATTGCAGAGACATATAAGATTAAAGGCTTCCCTGGAATGGGAGGCATCAAGATAGGAGGATTTGATAGATACTTCTTGATATGATTTAAGTTATTCTCACATTCTTCATTCCATGCAAAGGTCACACCTTTATGTAATGTTTTTGTAAAAGGTTGTGATATATCTGCTAGCTGTGATATGAATCTTTTGATAGATTGAACTCTACCTTGCAATGTCCTCATTTGACTAATATTCTTTGGAGGTTGCATTTCCATGATAGCCTTTACTTTAGCTGGATCAACTTCAATGCCCTTCTTTGAAACTATGTACCCTAAGAGCTTTCCAAAAGTGACACCAAAAGCACACTTCTTAGGATTTAGTTTGAGACTAAATTTTTCCATTCTATCTAGTATTTTTCTCAAGTCATTTAGATTTTTAGCTCTAATCATAGATTTTTCTAGAGTATTGTCAACATAATCCTCCATAGTCCTATGCATCATGTCATTAAAAATAGAAGTCATAGCTCTATGATATGTAGCACCAGCATTATTAATCCCAAATGGCATGACATTCCAAGAGAAGGTGCTCCATGCACATGTGAAAGAATTTTTCTCTTTATCCTCTAGAGCAATTTTTATTTGATTATACCTAGTAAAACCATCCATTAAAGAATAAATCTCAAAGCCCACAGTCATGTCCACTATCATATCAATGTTAGGTAATGGAAAGGGCATGCTTTGTTTACATCTCTAAAATCTATGCACACTCTGATTGATTTATTTGGTTTTGAAATAGGTACAATATTAGAGATCCACTCTACATAATCAATATCTTGGATGAATTCAGCTTTTACCAAGAGTGCAACATGAGGATGCATCTTTCTCAATTTTTTCTTGATAGGTTTGACATTTGGAGCTATAGATAAATGATGCTTAATAAGATTAGGATCCAACCCTAGCATATCTAAATATTTCCATCCAAAGTTGATCTTCTTCTTTGTTAGGAATTTTGTAAATTTTTTCTTCTCTTCTTCTAATAAAGATTGTGCTACATGAATCAACTATGGTTCTTATGTACAAAAAGTTTAAAAAAATTGATGGATTGAGTGGGCTCAATTAGAAATGGAGATCTATCCTATAAATGACTCAGAAGGACATCGAATATCTCATCCTTAGGCACCTCATAGAGGTTTTCACCTTCAGATACATCTTTTATTTTTACTTTTGTAGGTTCTCAGACTGCCACAAAGTGGTTTTCACCCTTAGAACTCCTTTTTTTTTAATTTTTATTCTTATTTTTCTGACTAAGATACTTGATGTCTGACTCCATCATGCTAATGCTCAGTTCACTAATGGAAGTCCTCATAGGTTCAACTACATTTAGGTAGCAAGCAAGGGCATAGTCATTTGGGAAGGTATAAATACCATGGCTCATATTTGTGGAGGTTTGATCAAGAAGTTCAGGATGTTGGATAATCAAAATGGGGAAAGATTGGGAGATAGTATTTATGGATATGGATCTATCATCATTGGTCCTAACCTGATCCTCAAGTTCAAAGGTGATATTACAACTTAAGACATTCAACTCATGAATAGGCTCAATGTCATTGTGGGAGTCCAATTCAGCCATAGGTGGATCAGACTCGTTAGGTTCATCATTTCACTCTAGACTTACATTGGGTTTAGGTGCATATTAGTGAATAACATCAACATGTTTCTCTATAATAAGCTCATCTTCTTCTGGAATGGCTCCCCATTCATAGTCATTAGATTCTTCATCTATGCCTCTAGGAAATCTAAGAACATGAGTAAGGTCAAGATGAATACCCCAAGAAGGGTTACCCTCAAATTTTGATTTGAATTCATACTCATGAGAATCTATCTCAGAATAACTACCACCTTCCTCTTTGTCTATTTGATTGTCTTTAGGATTAGCTAGTTCTTGTGTGGAAACTATCTCTTGATTGATAGTATGTTCTTGTGTTTCTACTACATTAATTCTTTTGATTGGATCATTTTTAGTTTCAAGGAAGTCTTTGATTCCCTTAGGTAAAAGCTCATAAGGGATAAGTTCAGAGCTGTCTAAATCACTATCTAATGGTTCAGTTTCTTCCTTCTTAAGAAGAGGTTCTTCTGGTGAGATATACTCTATGACATGAGAATAATTACCTTTGAGGTGGAAGGGTTTCTTTTTAAAGCCTAGGCCAACAATATCTTTGTTTTCCCTACTAGTATGTGAAATAGGTGTTATAAGACCTTGTCCTCTGACTCCTAAAGGTCCTTTACCTGAATATCCCATCTTAGCTATTAATTTATCTCCTAGACCATATGCCTTAGAAGGGATTTTGGATATTGTAGAGTCACTAGTTTGAACCACCTGAGATTCAAGTTCATCTTTGTATAGCCATGCAAGCACAACTTCATCCTCTTCAAATTCCTTTTTGGAGACTTTTTCTGCTATCAAATTCTTTTTATATGCCTCAAGAGGTTCTTTAGAGTCTAGTTTGGACTATTTTAAAGATTTTCCATAAGAATTAGGTGAGATAGGTAGAGATGTCAAAGATAAGACTGGCTCCATAGTGTATTCTTCCATACCATTTTCTTTGATATTGACCTCTTTTGCAAGATCTTCCATTTTAGATGTGGATGCTTCTTTAGTTGGCTCAATGGAAGATTCTCTATTATTAGGCACAAGCTTGTCTGCATTTTCTTTCAATGTATTGCAAGTGGTGGATATGTCAGCTAGAATAGTGACCTCTACTCCTTCATAAGTAAATTTCAAGCATTGGTGGAATGTAGAAGGAATAGCCTTCATCTCATGCATCCATGGTCTCCCTAGAAGAATGTTGTAAGCCAAAGGTAGATCAAGAACCTGACATATAGTATCTTTGATAACTAGACCTGCTCTGATAGGTAAGACAATGGTGCCTTTAGAAGATTTTTCTTGTTCATCATAGGCCTTTATAGTTATTTTCTTTCTAGGATCAATAGCTAGTTTTGAAAATCCCAATTGTGTAACCAAGCTATAAGAACCAATGTTTAGGCTAGTGCCTCCATCTATCAACACATGTTTAACTCTATGGTTCTGGATCAAGACTTCTATGTGCAAGGGCTGGTTATGTGGGTGACTCAAGGAGTTGTCATCTTCCTCTGAAAAGGAGATATATTGGGGAGATGTAAGATGTCCAACCATAGTCTAGAACCTATCTAAATCAAGGTCATTAGGAACATTGGATCCGAGCAAGGCTTTGTCTAGAATAGCTCTATGAGCTAGAGATATCCGAAGTAACTCAAACATGGAGATTTTTGCATTAGTGTGTTGGAGTTGTTGAACAATGCTATAAGATGTTGGCCTCATATCTTTAGGATTGGAAGATTTAGAAACAACCTTCTGTTTGGAAATGGAAGAAAGATTGAAGGGCATCTTAGGGACATTTGATGAATTTGGGATTTGTCCATTCAGATGTGCCTGAGATTGTGATCGAGTCACTACATTAGCTAAAGTATGATCTCTATCTCTTCACATAATTGTGATGACATTGCAATGCTTAGAGAGACAAGGTTCAACCATATTGATAAAAACATTATTTCCAGGGTAAGCATAATTGACCTTTGCCCCCATATTAGGCTAAGAAATGAAACTTCTTGACCATGTTTCAAAAATGGTTTTGTGAATGTTGTGTGATCATTATTGCTCTTATGATTGCCAATGGTGATATCTCCCTTATCAATCAGATCTTGAATAGTATGTTTCAAGCGTAAGTAGTTATTAGTTTTGTGACCTTTACCCTGATGGAAATCATAGAATTCATTCTCTCTCCACCATTTTGGTTTAGGATCAGGATCTGATTATCGGATCTCAGGAAAAGAGATGATGTTATTAGCCAACAGAGTTCTTAGAGCTGATTCTAAATATTCTCCAAGAGGAGTGAACTTTCATTTATTATCAAAGGACCAAGATTTTTATTCTAGCTTCTTTTGAGATGGTTCAGATGCCTTTTTCTCTAAAGCTTTGATGGCCTGGGTGCCAATAGTTAGATTGAAAGCTAGGGCCTTTGATGGGGCACAGATAGTATCAACAACACCATCTATGACAATGCCTTTATTCTTGTTCTAGTTTTTGTTCTTATCTTTACAATTGGATCCTAATTCATACTTGTCCTTTTGAAGTGTGATTTCTCCTTTTTTCACAAGTACTTTTTCAATTTTGATTGCATTGTCTACCATCTTATCAAAAGATGTATGATCTTGCATTTGTAAAGGGTAGTTGATCTCTGGGATAAGATTATTGATGAAGATTTCCAATTTCTTAGTTTTCTGAATAGGCCTAGCATATAGAGAGAATTTCTTCCTCCATCTTTTGAGAAATGTCAAGAATGGTTCACCTGGATATTGCTTGAGATTACATATATCAATCATGGTGACTACATGTTGAATGTTGTAGGAGTATTGCTGATAGAACAATTTGATCAACTCCTCAAAAATTTTGATAGTAGAAGGCAATCTAGAGAACCAATGAATGGCTACTCCTCCTAGAGATTGAGGAAAGAGATGCATAAGATAGGTTGGTTCATACATGAACTCCATAGATTGTGTACAAAATTCTCTAACATGATCTTGAGGATCTAAATGTCCATCATACTTATCATATTTAGGCATCTCCACTCTTTTTGGGAATGGTGGCATGTACAGGTCTTTGTCAAATGGAAAAGGACATAGGGCCTCCATGGAGAACTCCTTGGGTTCCTTTTCTTTCTCAAGGTTATTAAGTTTGACTTGCATGGCATGCATCTATTTCATCATAGTTGTGAGTGGAGTTTCTTCCTCATGTGTAATGATATCTACAACATTAAAGTTGGGAGGAAGTTTAGCTCCTTGATGAGCTAATTGTAAAAAGTATGCTTCTCTATCCTCTTTCAAGAAATGCTTCATCATTCATTTGAAGTTATGATCATTTTGATATTGAGCAATTTCTTCAAGTGTGGGTTCTTGACCTACACCATGTTGAGATTGACCTCTTTGAGAGCCAAAGTTTGTCCCTACTCAAGACATGGTGGGAGTTCTACCTGGGATAGATTGATGAGGAGTTTGTTGATTACCTCCATGAGTTGATGAAGGAGGAATGTAACTAGTTTTTAATCGAAGATTGCCAAGACCGTCATCTTCGTAAAGACTAGAATTATAGAGTTTCTCAAGAGTTGGACTTTGGATATGAGTCAAAGGTAAAGTATGAGATACTTCCCTTGATTTCTTGTGAGAAAAAGCTCTAGTTTCCACCATTAACCTTGGGTGCAAAAAAAGAATATGATGAAGACAATTGAAGAAAGATTTGATTCAAGAAGATCAAATGACACAACCTTGTCAAGGTTTGATTGATTGAAGCTTGGATTAGATGTAAATAAAGGATACTGTGCCTTGGATGTATGGGTAGATTCCCAAAAGATAGAGGACATGAGTTTACAACACTTAGTCATTTTGATGATTGATTCAAGATTGATAGTTATGAAAAGAGTTCGACACAAGATGATAAAGACTCAAATAAATTAAATAGAAAGATAAATCGGATTCAAAAGGCCACTTTAGGAAAATGATTGGATTCTCAGTATTTGTTGATATGTTCTTGACATAGTGATTTGTTTGACAGATTCTGGAAATAGGCTGGAAAAACTGGGTCTCTGAAAGTTCTAACAACTTTCTAACAATTTTTCAAAATTTCCCAAATGAATTTCTACAAGCTCGTATGACAGTGGGTATAGCATGAAACACAATTGAAAAAATTATATGACTATTGCAAAACTTGCACGATAGTTGATTGCAGGAATTTTTTTTTTTTTGAATTAACTAGCAACAAAACTCATACGATAATGTACCATATACCATACGATAATCTGAGAGTTCTGAAATGACAATAGTTGAAATTCAGATGACTTTCTGACTTTACAAAATGACTGTTGACTCCAAAAAGGTGTTTGAAATCAAATTTTACAATTTTTTAGATTTTTAGTTTCAAATTGTTCACAAAATTGTCTGTCCAGATTTGAAGATTGTAGCGGATTGATTCATTCTTAGTAACTAGATAGATAAACAAGCATGCAAAACATCAAGCAAGTGATTCCAAGCATGTCTGAAAATAATGAATAGGGGACAAAGAAACCATGCACATGAACAATCAAGTGACTTAATTATGCTAATCCCTAGGAGTGCTAATAGTGTATGTTCCAAAATGTTTTGTAATAAAGCACATATTCTTAGAAAAATGAAGACTTGGCCTCACTAGGGTTTTAAATAATGGTCTAACTCTACAACTTTTATGATCTCAAGAGGGAAAACTCCAATCCAGATGCACTGGGGTTTTGACATAGTCTGAGAACTTAATCTTTAGGATCTACTAAGGAGATTTTACAGCCCAACAAGAGACCACACCTATGGAGATTTCTTCCACAAGGACATTTATATAGAGGTTGTCACTACTATGGTGAAAATGACTATTATTGCTTGAGGTTCTATCAATGTGGTTGACCCAATTAAGGGAATGTCCACTATGGTTAACCCTCTCTAAAGGTGACTCACAAAATATACCACATGGAGACTAGTTCCAGATTCAAGGATCTAAGTTTCTGGTACTACCCAAAAAGGGAGTAGAGCATAATCCTCTAGCCTTTTCACTTTTAACCCAAACAAAGAAGACAGATTAATTTGACATGCTAAGACCAAGATTATCTCACAAAGATCTATGATGTCAACCACTCATGATCTATGAACCTCTCTAGAGAGAGAATGTATCAATCAGAAGCTGAAGATGCACAAATCTAGTAGAACATAAGACTCTCTCAGTATCCTCCCTACCTATAAGGGTTCCTTCATTAAGAAGAGTTTCACTGGAAACCCACTCTCTCAAGAGCCATGAATAGTGTTCATAGGGCCTATTTACTATGTGTAATAAAGATGCTGAAAAGAAAATCTATGTTCATTTTTATAGCCCAAAATGAAATATGTGATATGAAAGAAATAAAGGTCACACAAGCCTGACATGCAAGAGTTCTTTTTAATCCAAATTGAAATGTTATCATTGAAAATATTACCTGAATTCCTCACAACGTGCTTAGTAGATTCTTACCTAATTTTTAGCAATTCTTGTTCTTTTTCCCAATCAAAATCAACAAAAATCAATTAGCAATAGCAAATTTCAATCATCAATGTTAGCTGTTAGTCCAAATCAGAAAAAAAAATCTAGAAAACTACCTAAAAAAGTGAAATGACAATTGAAACCAAGCACTAAAACTCGTATGACAGTGGGTCACCCACCAGATGATAGTCTAGAAACTCGTACGACACTTGGTACCAGATCATACAATAATATATATTCCAAATGACACTATGATCCTGGCGATATGATCCTTGATCAAATAAACTATTGTACGATAGTGGGTATCTCCTGGTATGAGTTTCTAACAAAACTCATACGACAACTATACAGATAGAAATTAAAAAATCATAGCTTGGAATATAAAATGACAAGAAGATGATATAAATTGAATGGAAACCCATTTTAGGGCCCCGTAGTGGGCGCCAAAAATGTGTGTGAATTTTGTACCTATCTGTAGACACAACACTTCAGTAAAACATTAGAGGTTAGCTAAAATCAAAATTGTGCAAGTAATTGAAAACTAAACTAACGAGGTGATTTACTGCCTTCTAATAGATGCAAGTATGTATTCTCAGATTGGACCAAGATCAGTGACCTTGACAACACCTAAACAAAGGATTTGAATGCAAAATCTAGATAGGAATTGGATGCAAATTAATCTATTATTTTTGGATTTTAGATGCAATAATGATGAAAAATTCTGATATGAATCTAATCTATATGAAAAATTGATATGCAATACAATTAATCTAACAATGATATGCTAAAATATGAATGATCTCACAAAGTTGTTGATTCGCAAAGAGGCTTCAATTCTTCAAATACCAATTCGCCAGCATAAGTTTGCAAAATTATGAGATATGAGATTGAAGAGCTGAGCCTTGATTTTATAGAAATCCAGGGCTTTGGGGATGCATGGAAAAAAGCCATAAATCACTCAAATAAACTCAGTTTGATTTTTGAGTTTATCAAAGAATAAAAGATAATTAATTCACAAAATCATGTAAAAGCATGCAAAAATAGCTTTTTAACTTAAATCGGAGTTGAGTTTATTTTTAAAACAACTTCAATTGATTTTTTGATTTCAAGTTTAACTGCTTTTTGAATGTGCATAATAATTATGAATTAAATAAATAAATAAAGTGATTTATTTCCAACTTAACTGATTTTAAAAATAAAACAATTGATTTATGGGTTAATCAATTATTAAATCAAACTTTTATTCCAAAATAATATCTTTAAATTGTTAGAAATAGGAAATACTAAGAGGGGGGGTGAATCATTATTTCACAAACTTTTACTTTTACCCACTTATGGATATAACAGATTACTTTAGTGCATACAAAAATTATCAAGTTGATTAACAAACATAGTAGTAAATAGAAAGAACTCATAACACATGATATGTTCTCGAGGAAACCCTGGCCAAGGGAAAACCTCGGTGGCAATGGTACCCACAAAGATCACTAATCAAAAGTATCTTGTTAGGGATATTGGACCCTATTAAGAGTCGATTTACAATATATAGTAGATCTGTCCTGGTTAAAGGACTTTAGGCCTTGTTAGAAGCCTTAAACCTATTAGGAGTTAGATTACAAAACCTGATCACCAACTGAGCTCACTGTCTAAATAGGTAATACAAAATGTTTCTGACTATAATATGGTACTGCTTACAACTTTGCATCAATAGCCTTTGCTGCTATCACAATATACAACTTTCACAAGTTATCCTTTTCTTTCTTTTTACAAAAAACATCATTATCATTACATTTAAAGTATGCCTAATATATGAGTTATTAGAGGTAATAAATTTATATGGTTAGCTTCCAAAATCTTTATCCAAGGGTAAAAATCTTGGATGTCATCCCTTCATAATGTTAAGTCATTATTTTGACAAGCAAAAATAATCCCTTAACTCTTTCGCTAATACTGTCTCCAAAACTATTTTGTCTGCAAAACTGTCTTCAGTAAACTTTGAATAACTTCATCTGTACTGCTCCAAACTTTATGCACACTAAGATGGGGTATCCTCATACTCTATAGAAGCTTCAGTTAACTACACAAAAAAATATATTTCTCCAGTGGACATCGCCAACTAAATCTTCATCGAGTGCTCTGTCAGGATCACTGTATCCATACTTAGACAATTTCTTCCTTCAACTTGCCATACTTGCATTCTAGATTATGCACTCTTAATAGAGATCATATGTTTCCATAATGACAACATCTATGCATCCACATTAGCCAAATTGCCAACAATCTCCCCCTTTGTCATTGGTGGCAACATATGGGAAAATTGGCTAAGTGTGCAAACAAAACTTCAAAACATTTACACAAAATTGTGGCCAAATGTTATACAACACATATACAATATTGTACTCCATAGAATAGCTCCCCCTATGAGTATCCTTCCTCAACATATTATCAATTTTCTGCTATCTCTCCCCCTTTGACAATAATGACAAAGATAGGGTGTACAAAAATTTCAATAAAAACTTGATACCTTGTTATCAGCTATTGCAAAGATGTTAGGCTTGCAACAGAGTCACCAAACTCTGACTTCCATGATTCAAAATATTTCTCCCATATCTTCCTGATGGATTTAGCAACATTGAGTAGAGTACTCAATCTATATGTTGCTATCTGACAAGCTTGCAGGGAATTAAAGCTAAACTTCTGAAAAGATGTCTTTGCTGAAAGACACTGCTCAATTTGGTCTTCAAAAATTAAGGTCTTGATTGAGACATGCTCTCTCAAGATGTTAATCATGATCATCTTCCTATTCTTCTCCTCTGCTAACATTCCAATTTCATCATTTAACTTCCTTATGATCTTCTCCACGGAGCTTATCTTTACATTTGGGCTTGTCAAGGTGTTTATTTCGGCTGTAATTGCATCTATCTTCTCTTTGATCTTCTTATCTTCTTCAGCTATTAGGATTTCTAATTTTGTGCATTGTATATAAAAACTCTTTCCAGTCTCAAAATGTTTCCTCAAATTCTTTATGCATACATCCAAATTACCAATATCATTTCAAATATTTACACTTAAATTTTGTTGCATTTCTGCTTCATAGGCTTCCTAAACTTTTATTCTAGCAATATCCTTTAAGCTAGAAAATTTAGAGTCAAAAGAGTTTATTACCATTTTAGCTTTCTCAAGTGGATCTGATTTAATTACCTTAGTGCTGATCACACTCTCAAGTTTCTCTGTCATAACTCTAACTTTGCCTTCAAGGTCCTTCACCTTCTTATTCTTTCCAATAATTTTATTAAGAGATGTAATGAACTCAAGCTGATCATCATCTTCAACCTCTTTTCCAAGGTCTTCAAAAATTGAACCAATTTGTCTCTTCTTACTATCAGGTACACTAGGGGTAGTGACCTCTATGAAAATTTGTTTACCTTTAACTATCTTCTCTGCTGGAACTGATTCTGATATAGCTGGTGCTTCCACTGCCTCTGTATCCTTTTCTGATTCTATAACCTTCTCTTGCTCTTCTAAAGCCAAATTTTTAATAATGTTTCCTACATCATGAAATACTACATCATCTGACTCTAGTGTCACTTTGGTTCCTTCAATGTCCATTGATTCTTTTCCAATATTGATATGTGAAGAAGATGGGACTTCTTCAATACCAACTTCCTCTGCATGTTGTTCCTTTGATTTCTTCTATTGAGGATCTGATTGAACATGCTTTCTTGCAACTATATCTGCAAGAACTTGCATTACTGCTTTCTTAGTCTCTTTTTGTACTTCCTCCTTTTTGCCTCCCATTATAAGAATTGTTCTTCTCTTAGTTCTCAATAAATTTCCAAGAGGCTTCAAGATTCTCTTCAAATGATCTTCATCCTCAACTTCATAGAACTGTCTGATTACATTTTCTCTCATCTTTATGTCCTCTTATTGTGCTCTCTTTTTTCTATTCACAAGTTTTTTATACAAATCTTCTGGGATCTTACCATGAATAGTGCTAAGTTTCTTATCTATCAAAATCATATGTGTAATCATTGCATTTTCAAAATTCAATCTGTCAAATGATCCATATAGATCATAGAATTTATTTATCTTAGTGAAGTCTCCATGCTGCAATATATCTTCATTAACTCTTTCAATTCTTAGTTTCCAAGTTTTCTTCTTGATTGAAACTTCATCATCATCTTTAATTACTATTACTTTTCTAGGTACAGGTGGTGCAATCACTTTCTATCTCTTGCTGGGTCCTGTTGCACTCACTTTTACACTTTTTCTAGGAATAGGAGAAAAGGATTTTTCTCCTTCATCTTTTTTAGGTACTTCAACTTTTACCTTTACTATAATAGGATTAGTAGGGTCTGCACTAGATGCCACAGGTGGAACTACAAGATTTTCACTTTGCTTCAAGGCTTCTGCAGTCTTCTTAACTATGTCAAACTCATGACTTGACATACTTGATTCTTTCAGTATTTTCTTCATAGCAGATTCAACTCTCCTACTAGATTTCTTCTTTTCTTTCAAACTTATTACAGAGTTGAAATTCTCTTCATAGGTTCCAAACCTATTTGCATGACCATCCAACTCAAACTTTAACAGTCTATTCACATATCTTACTATTTCTTCTTCAGATACTTCATAGCCAAGAGGGTTTATGAATTTCATTCTAGGCTCAACTACTTCAATGTAGGTGAAATCAGTGTCTACCATAAAACAAATGTCATCTTTATGCTTTTCAACTAAGGATTGAGGAATCCTTGATCTGTTCTTAACAATATTCTGAAAAGTCTTCAATACAAGCTTCACACTGTCATTGACTTTATCAATTAGGTGCTTCATGTAGACTGAGTTTATTATTTCCATTGTGTTCACATTGTCACTCTAGTCAACTATGTAAGGAAATCTTCACAAAATATGGAAAAACATATAGGTTATCAAAGATGAAAACCTAAAATGTGTGTACTTAGCCTTCTTAATCTTTTCTAAATTCTCAAATAACTAAATTTTTAGAATTTCACATAGGTCTACTTGTTTCTTCTCAATACACATAAGAGAAGCTACATGAACCATTCCTACATCCATGTCATCTTCCCTTGAACTACCATAGAATTTAGTTGTTAGGATCTTGCAAAGGTACCTAACATCATCTTGCTTAATCTTACTTATTGTAATTCCTCTACCATTATAACTAGATCCAGTGTTGTCTAAGACAATCTTTCTCATGTTCTTTTCATTCAGTGGAATCTCTCCAACTTCTGATAATCTAGTAACATCATGAATTAGGTCAGCAGTTATATCAATAACTCTATCCTCCATCTAGAATTTCCCATTGTGGATTCTACTTAAAATGATCTTGGTACATTCCTCATCATTAAATTCATACTTCATGGAATAATTGATAATTTCATTGTTCTCTAGGTGCCCATAAGCTGGTTTAAGTAACATGTCTTGATTATACAATTTCTTGTAATCATCACTAAAATTTGCATCTCCCAAGGTTTCAAACTTGCAACCTAAATATCCTTTAACATTCTCAATGTGTAATACTCCGTCTGGTACAAATGATAGTGCTAGTCTATCATCAATTTCAGCTAGTTATACTAGTTCTTTCTTAATATTAGGTCTATTCTTATCCTTAACATTATGAACCATAGAAATATCCATCTTATCAACTGATTAAAGATAAAAAAAATTACCTCAACTTTGCAAATCTAGGGTTTCAGTATGATCGGCGCTGCAAACTGCTTCCAAACTTCTTCAAACCATCCTCAACTCACTTTTTCTTCTTTCAAATCTCTTTTCAATCACTTTGTAATCATGATAATTTTGATTTCAACCTTATAACACTTCACATTAACTTGACCTGACATCGCATTCATTCATTTTGCCGCTAAAATCTCAAAAAGTTGATTCTGCAAACTTGCAACCGTAAAACTTTTTTCCGACCTCGAAAAACACAATATTTTATTTTGCACACTTAACCATAGCATTAGTACAACATAAAAAACCTATATCTAACTGCACAAAACTTAACTCATTCAAATTCCTAATCTACACTAATCCTAAGTCTTAAACTACAAAAACTTACATAATTTAAGTACTTAAAGAAGGGTCGGGTAAAGAGTCATCCTTACCATCAGTTACATTACCTTCCTAACTACTTTTAGTGCTGAATATACCTCCTTGATTTGTGCCTTTATCAAATTTTACGTCATCTTTATTGCTACAACAACCTTTCTCTTTGTTTCCTGCATTTTCATTCCTTCTTGCATTGTTCCTAGGGTTAGGGTTATGATGATAACCTCCATTGTTCATTCTGAAAACTCTTGCTAAGTGTCCAAACTTGTTGCATATTTGACAAATGATTCCATTGTTTCCAAATCTCTATCCTTCTTGGTTAATCTATGACCTGTAATTTCTAGCAATATGTCCTACTTTGTTGCATCTAAAACATACTACCACTTTTCTTTTATTCATTTCTTCAATAGATCTCTTATCTGCATTGTTAGTATTCCCAATCATTCTATTATCATAATTATTCAAAATTACTTTAGGTCTTCTACATTCATTAGCTCTATGTCCAAAACCATGACAATTATAACAATGTCCATTAAGAGGTTTAAATTGCTTACCTGTGCAATCTTTCTTCATGTGTCCAATATTATTTCAAGCAAAACATCTACCTTTGAATTCTCTTTGCATACCTTTAGATGATTCTTCCTATTTTGATTCTTCTTGCTTTGATTCTTCTTTCTCTCTAGGTGGTTCTTCTTTAGGTGGATCTTCCAATGTGTTCTCATCTAGCTTCATTTCCTCCATACTTTCAGATGTCTTAAGATCTGGCTTCTTACTTTCATGATTTGTTGTAAACATACTAAATCCAAATCCAGTCTTACCAAAGAATGGTTCTCCAAAAGAAATTTTTTTTTAAGTCCTATCACTATTAGAATATAGCCTTTCAAGTTGTTGTTTAGATTGAGTTAATTCACCTTTCACAATTTTATTATACTTCTCAAGTTCCACATACTACACTTTTACTTTTTCAGATTCAGATGTTACCTTTTCAAGTCTTGATCTTAGATCTTCATTCTCAATTTTCAATTTTTCATTATCAGATCTCAAATTTCCATCTTTCATACTAAGCTTTATATTTACTATCTTCAGCTCATGCTTAAGGATCTCATTTTCTTTTTCTAATTCATCACAATCTTCAACAAGAATATCAGATTTCTTTTTAGATTTTAGATCTTCAATCTTACCTTTTAATTTGTGTATAGCATTCTTTGCATCTTCATACTTTCTTCTTAAAGAGTTTCTTTCATTAGTAAGCATATCAATCTTTTCAAGAGCTTCTCCAAGATTCTTCTGAAGTTGATCCATATCCATAGAGATCTTACTCAAGCTACTAAACTTTCCTTGAATGTTCCTTCTCTGAGTAACTGTGCTCTGATACCAATTGTTAGAAATAGGAAATACTGAGAGGGGGGTGAATCATTATTTCAAAAACTTTTACTTTTTCCCACTTATGGATATAACAGATTACTTTAGTGCATACAAAGATTATCAAGCTAATTAACAAACATAGTAGTAAATAGAAAGAACTCATAACACATGATATGTTCTCGAGGAAACCTTGGCCAAGGGAAAACCCTGCTGGGGATGGTACCCACAAAGATCACTAATCAAAAGTATCTTGTTAGGGATATTGGACCCTATTAAGAGTCAGTTTGCAATATATAGTAGATCTATCCTAGTTAAAGGACTTTAGGCCTTGTTAGAATCCTTAACTCTATTAGGAGTTAGATTACAAAACCTGATCACCAGCTGAGCTCACTGCCCAAACAAGTAATACAAAATGTTTCTGACTATAATATGGTACTGCTTACAACTTCACATCAATAGTCTTTGCTGCTATCACAATATACAACTTTCACAAGTTATCCTTTTCTTTCTTTTTACAAAAAACATCATTATCATTACATTTCAAGTATGCCTAATATATGAGTTATTAAAGCTAATAACTTTATATGGTCAGCTTCCAAAATCTTTATCCAAGGGTAAACATCTAGGATGTCATCCCTTCATAATGTTAAGTCATTATTTTGACAAGCAAAAATAATCCCTTAACTCTTTCGCTAATACTGTCTCCAAAACTATTCTATCTGCAAAACTATCTTTGGTAAACTTCAAATAACTTCCCCTGTACTACTCCAAAATTTATGCACACTAAGATGGGGTATCCTCATACTCTGTAGAAGCTTTAGTTAACTGCACAAAAAAAAATATTTCTCCAGTGGACGTCGCCAACTAAATCTTCATCAGGTGCTCTGTTAGGATCACTGTATCCATACTTAGACAATTTCTTCCTTCAACTTGCCATACTTGCATTCCAGATTTTGCGCTCTTAGTAGAGATCATATGTTGCCATAATGACAACATCTATACATCCACATTAGCCAAATTGCCAACATAAATATGACAACTTTCTTTAATTAATTAAATAATAATTTAATCAATTAATGATAGGAATTTTTATTTATTGTCAAATTTAAATAATAATAATTAGGAATAAATATAATTAAATTCAATTAAATTGATTAAGTGGCAGTATTAAATCTAAT
Organism: Chamaecyparis obtusa; assembly: GCA_027943335.1. Classification (NCBI taxonomy): domain Eukaryota; kingdom Viridiplantae; phylum Streptophyta; class Pinopsida; order Cupressales; family Cupressaceae; genus Chamaecyparis; species Chamaecyparis obtusa. Next base: position 341,995 of record BSBK01002925.1, on the reverse strand, counting down.
TAATTAAATATTGATTATATTCAATTAATTAAACTTTAGGATAAATAGGATTTATCGCCAAATAACTATTAAATTAAAGATAATTATGATGATTAGGAATATTACTAGGAATATTTCCCAATGCAGAATTTAGGATAATCAATTAGGATTCGATGATGTTCAGATGTGCCTTAGGTTAGGACTTCGATGTTGATTTTGTTTGATGTGTTGATATAGGAGGTTAATGAACCTATAGCCTATTTTTGGGGTATTACAAAGCTTACAGATGCCCATTTCAAAGAAATAAAAGAAGAAGAAGCTATGATTGAGTAGGTGAAGAGTTCAATGATTGACACATCCATTGATGTAAACATGTGCAAGAATATCTACCAAGGTCAGTCAGACAAATTTGAGAAGGAAAAGAAAGAGATGGAAAAGATAAGGTTTAGATAGACCCAGTTGAAGAATGCTCTTGTGCCCTCACTAGACATTCTCAATCAGAGCATAAAGGAGATAGATGCCACAATTATAACCTATGATCAAGGTCCCAGCATAGATTTGAAGAAGATGGAAAAACTTGAATATGCATTATGTGCCCATCTCCAGATAGTTAACTCCTTGATAACATTTTGGAAGAAGGAGATCTAGAACCTCAAGATAGCATATCCGAATGTTTTCCCTAAGTAAGTATGTGTAGATACAATTTTTTGATACACCTTTGTATAAAAAATGTATAGAAGACCAAAAAAAATTGTGCTAAGGGACAGTTAGCAACTTGGCCATATTCCTTTGTTGCCATCAATGACAAAAGGGGAGATTATTGGCAAGTTGTCTATACTGAAGTATATGACTAGATATAGTGTTGTCATTATGACAAAAAAATCATATACTAGTTTGGAGTTAGTGCACTAGATGTAAATATCAGAATTCAGTTAAGTGTTGAAGACTGGATAGTATACAAAGTTTCGGTAGCTCTGAGCATCAACGCATGAGTGTATGGAAGAATTATGGTATGTGCCCTGGAAGTTAAGTTTGTTAGACTATACTCATGCTTAGTGTATGAGTGCATAAGTAGATATGCAAAGATGTCAAAATTATAATTAGCTAAAGATGCACAGCCAGTGTGTGCTAGTAGAGAACAAAGCATGGAACTGATAGTTAGCATTTTGGTTTGCGATTATAATGTAATGTTGTAAAGGCTATGCACCTATTGTATTTAGGTTGCTGACATGTTTATATGTATACTTGTAAGCATGCTTAAGACAATTCATTTGGAAGTGTTGTTTGTAATTAGTTATAGGGCTGGCCTAATTATGTATTTTGTATGAGCACATAAATATAAGGTGCACCCATCGTATTCGGTATCGAAGTAGAGATAGAGTTGTGATAAGTAGAGAAGAAGTTTGTGAAGACACTAGAAGATGTGTTAGAGCTTTGCAAGAGGTCAAAGCATTAGTGCATCAAAGGAACTGATCTGACAAGTAGTTTCATAGTGATAGTTCATCCTATAGATATAGTGTGTATCTAAGATTAGAAGGTTGTAGCCTTCACCACTTGAGTAGTGTTCTCTTGGATAGTGAATCTTGTCCCCTAATAGGGATGATTGTAAAAGACTCCTAACATGGTCTAACCCTTAACAAGTTCTACTATACTTAAAGCATTGTAAAGCTACTCCTAACATAGTAAAGGATCTTTTAGCAAGGATCACAAAACACTAGTGTATAATATTAGTGGGTATCAAGTCCCACTGGGGTTTTTACCTATTTGGGTTTCCCTGTAACCATATTGATGTCATGTGTTGATTTCATGTTTTATGTTTATGTGAATATTTAATTTAGTTCTTAAGCATTTATGTTCAACATAAAGATTAAAGTAAAAAGTTAAAATATAGTGAACACTAATTCACTCCCCCCCCCCATCTCAGTGTTCCCATTCCTAACAAACCTAAAGGAAGAGCTTGGTGGATATGCAGAGGAATGGAAACCGATACAAGTAGAGGAAATAAAGATGGATGAACTTGTTGCATTGATTGATAGAAGACAAAAGAGAGGTAAGGGTAAATTGAAAAGAAAAATTACATTTGAAATGTTTTTCATTCAATAAGGTAGGTCATTTTGCATCTAGATGTCGTACAAGAGTTCCTAAGTACAAGCCTAAGCTTTTCAAGTATAAGTATTCAAAGGATAAGGAATGTTATTATGCTAGTGAAGGTATTTCTGATGATGGTGATTTATATTATGAGGAGATTGGATTTTTTTTTATTAAAGATGCACCAGTACATGAGGAAAATTCTTTAGTATCACATGTTGATAAGAAATCTAAATGGATTATAGATAGTGGTTGTTCACATCATATGACTGGAGATAAAAACAAGTTTTTTAAATTAGTGAAGCATGATGGTGGTGTTGTAAGGGTTGGAAAGTTGTCTATATTGAGGTATATGACTAGATATAGTGTTTTCATTATGGAAACAAAGTCATATAGTAGTTTGGAGTTAGCACACTTGATGTAAAGATTAGAATTTAGTTAAGTGTTGCAGACTAATCAGTGTACAAAGTTCCTACAGTTCAAAGCATTAGGGCATGTGTGTATAGATGAATTATGGTATGTACCCTAGAAGTTATGGTTTTTAGACTATATTCATGCTTATTCTATGAGTACATAAGTAGATGTGCAAGGATGAGAAAGTTAAAGTCAGTTGAAGTTGCACAGCCAGTGTGTGCTAGTAGAGAACAAAGCATGGAGCTGACAATTAGTATTTTAGTTTGTGATGATAATGTAATGTTGTAAAGGCTATGCATCCATTATAATTAGGTCTCTAAAATTTTAATATGTATAATTATAATCATGCTTAAGCCAATTCATTGGGAAGCATTGTTTCTAATTAGTTATAGGGCCGACCTAGTTGTGAATTTTGTATGAGTGTATAAATAGAAGGTGTGCCCATTGTATTTGGTATGGGAGTGAAGAGAGATTTGTAATAAGTAGAGCAGAAGTGTGCAAAGACAATAGAAGATGTATTAGAGCTTTTCTAGAGATCAAAGCATCAGTGCATCAAAGGAACTGATCTGACAAGCAGTGTCACAATGATAGTTCATCCTGTAGATATAGTGTGTATCTGAGATCAGAAGGTTGTAGCCTTCACCACTTGAGAAGTGAGCTCTTGGATAGTGCATCCTCTCCCCTAATAGGGATGATTGTAAAAGACTCCTAATAGGGTTTGACCTTTAACAAGGTTTACTATACTTAAATCATTGTAAAGCAACTCCTAACAAGGTTAAGGATCTTCTAACAAGGATCACAAAACACTAGTGCAAAATATTAGTGGGTGTCAATTCCCACCTAGGTTTTTACCTATTTGGATTTCCCCATAACCATATTGGTGTCATGTGTTGATTTCATGTTTCATGTTTTTATGAATGTTTATTTTAGTACTTAAGCATTTAATTTGAGTATAAAGAGTAAAGTGAAAAGTTAAAATATAGTGAACACTGATTCACCCCCCCCCCCCGCCTCTCAGTGTTCCTATTCCTAATAATTGGTATCAGAGCTCTGGTCCTTAGCAAAGAAGTTTAACCACTTAAGAAGATCATGGACAAAGCAGAAATGAAACATCTAAAAAGAAATCTTGAAGCTGCTCTTGAAGACCTGGACAAGTCAGAAAGAGAATCTAAAGAACTAAAGGATAAACTTAGTGATGCTCAATTAGTCATCAAAAAGCTAAGGAAAGATTTGAAAGAATGCTCTACTAGTGATCTAGGGACAATGGTCAAGAAGTTGAATGAATAAAACAAATCCTTAAAAGAACAACTTGAAGAGTTTGATGATAAGCTAACTAATAATCAGGAAGTTTATGATGAACAGATCAAAGAGAACCTTTAACTAAATGAAGAACTAAGGCAAGAAAACATGGAAATCTTGGAACTAAGGAATAGCAAAGAAAGCTTGGAGTCTAAATTGAAAGAAGTAAAGAATCACATTGACAAATTACACACTAGTTCTAATTTGATAGAATCTTAGTTGTATGCAAGGAGAGCCAAAGGAGACACTAGTTGTATTGGATACAATGAAGCCAAAAATTAGATTGACAACATGTGAGCAAGAAAGGATTCACAAAAGGACTCTACTGATGCTCAAAAGATTGAAGATCAAACCAAAGATAATGGTGGACCATGTAAGAATGAGTGCAAGCAAGTAGAATGCACTTGTTTTGCATGTAACAAGCATGGACACATTGCAAGGAACTGTACAGAGGTAAGACCTTTTAATGGTTACTGTTATTCATGCAACAAGTTTGGTCATAGAGCTATGAATTGCAAGACTAGTAAGAAGAATAGGATTTAGCAAGATCAGAGAAATCATAATCAGATAAATGTAAGAAGTTCTTAGAATGTTACATGCCAGATATGTAACTATAATGGTCACACAACAAAACAATGTAGAATGGTGACTCATGTCAATGTGCTGAGGAATATAAGACCTCCAGTCATTTTTCACTCTTGTAACAAGGCTAGACATATCTCAAGGTTCTGTAGTTCAAGGATGCAAGGTTAGAGAAGCCCTAAAAAGACCGAAGAACTAGTTTTGGATCCCATAGGAGAAGTTAATTTTGTCAAAGCCTCAGATGATGTGAGCATGATTTGGTAAGAGAAAAAGAAGGACAAGACTGATGAGAATGTATTGGATGCATTCATAGAGGACACACCCTCTACATTTGGATGAATGGCCCTCAAGGTCATAGGGGGAGCTAATTTAGCTCTAGACCCCTGCGTGGCTGGTATACTTATCCTTAGATTATGCACCTTTGGACTTAAGATTTTGGAGTATAAAAGTACCTATGTGCAAGAGCGCATATGCTGATTGTCAATAGAACTCAAGTTGGAAATATTGAAGTGACAACCTGGGTTATGCGACTTGCATTAATGGTAGAATTTTCACTTTAAAGTACATAGAAGTTATTTGATTACTCATTGCATTCAAATTTAAAGTGACAAGAGAGTAGAAAGAGCCTTTGAAGTTGTTGTGAAGACTTGGAGATTGATCTATAAGTGATTTTCAGTAATTATCAGTGCATTTGGTTAGTTTTAGAAACCCTAGATTGACACGTCAATTCAGAAGTCTTTAGATCATCTTATATTACAGTTGGAAATTGACTAATCAAGTAAGTCATGGCCACTCCCATTTTTTATGATGTCACTGAGAAGAAGAGATATGTATTCAAGAAACATCCATTTAAATCAACCCTAGATGATTTAGAGGGAGCTTTCTCCCACATGCCTATGGGTGTCATGCATGTGGAAGACATTAGGGCATACATCTACTACAAGAAAGAACCAGTTAGGTTGGATAGGTTAAGGGCACACATGGATACCATGTTAAAACTAGACAAAACATTCATGGATGAATATGCTAAATGGAATGATCACCCTATTGTTGAGTATGCTATGGCATGTGAATTCTATGAGATAGAATGGATAAATATTTTATTGAGTAGAATTCATGATGATTTGTTTTGGATTGGTGATGTACTAGTTAGAATCACTAGTGAATTAATACATGAGATGACAAGCCTTTCTAGAGCAAGTGTCATCCTTCTTGTGGGAAAGGATGTCAGAAAGATGGTTGATCAAACATGTAAGTCAAGGAGTGATAGGTGTGGCATGACAATCGATCCTATTAAGCAAGAAAACATCAAACTAATGTCTATAATACTGGGATACCAGTTTCATCACACCAGCAAGGTGAATAGTGTGTCTGCGAGCACTATTCTAGAATCCATCAAACTAGTAAAGGAAGATGGTGAGTTCAATTTGTGTGAGATCTTGCACACATAGTTGATTGATAACATCAAATCTATCAAACATGACAAGATAAAGATATTCAAGTTTGGGTCATTAATCATCTACATGTACCTTCATATTGTTGGAAGAATATCAGATTTGTATTTGGACAAGTCCATTCCAACCATGTGTTAGATATCCAACAAAGAATCCATTGAAAGTGCATTAAGAGATTATGTGACATTGGAATTGAAGACCTTCAGGGTCAAGAGGCAAATGAGGTATAGGATTCCAGAGAGCATTGTGGAAAAGTATAAGGATTCAATTTTTTTTATGGTAGAGATAGACACAACTTGTATGGAAGCTATTAAACCAAGAACTAAGTGGATTCATCCACTTTTCTATGAGGTAGAGGAATAGGTCCTTGAAGCATATGCATAGGTATTACTATCAACCCCCAAAGATCCTAATGAACCTAGATGGGGAACATATGAGGAGAAAACCAGAGAAGTAGATGCTAAACTTAATAGTGAAACAACAAAAAGAAAGGTTGCTAAAGTCACATTAGAGATCTGAAGGATTCATGGTGTATCTCAAGTAGACCTTGATAAAGCAAGGGATGAAAATATTTCTTTGGAACTAAAGAGAGTAGATGCAACTAAGGAAAAATCACATGACCCCAAGATGAAGAAGATAAAAATTGAAAAAGATGATAGTCAGAAGGGTAAAGAAGATGATACTCCTTCTATGTCCAAGAAAACCATTGAGCTTATAGATCCTCCCAAGTATAAGGAAATGCCAAAGAGGAAGAAATAGGTTGGCACCAGTCATCCATCCTTGAGAGTCACAAGAAATGGAAGAAACACCCAAGCACCTCTTGAAGTAAGCTTCAAACCCAGTCTTAGTGTGCTAAGTGCCAAAATAGTTGATGAGGGAAGAATTGACCAAGTAGGGAAATTCTATGACAAGTATAATGAAATAGACAAATCTAAGATTCATGGTATGTTGGTCAAGCACATGTTAAAGTTCAAGAAAATAGTCTTCGAACTAAAAACCATGATTCCTGACAAGGTATGGAATATCCTTGAATTCCAAAAGAGACAGACTATTGAGGAAGATCTATGGATAAGGGAGAAGATTATTGATGATACCCTTCCTATGTGTGAACTAGAAGAAAAGAAATTGCTGTTAGATTTGGTGAAGCCTCACCTTAGAACAAAGATAAGAACTTTGAACATAATGGATAATAATTATGAGCTAATTGCAAAAGAAATAGAAAAATACTTTGAGAAGGTATTTATGAATAGAAACATGTATCCACCTATTGTGCCCACAACTAATGTACCCATAAAGGTCACCAAATGGTTAGAGACCATCAAGGAAAAATCTACAAGTCCTCAGGATTCAACACCTATAGTGGAACTAAAAATAGAGTTAGCCAAGTCTGCACCCATGTCATAATCACTCAAGGGAAACACTATTATCATTGATAATGTGGAGATAGCCATGGCAGCCACTGATATAGAATTGGACAAGTTTGAGGAAGCTTTTGTGAGCACACAAGAAGCTGAGATTTTATGTAGCAACACACCTCACACTCATCAAGAAGAGGTATTGATTGAAAATATATAAGATGAGAAAGAAGAAGAGAAAATGGAAGAGGAAGAAAATAAAGAATAAGAAGAAGAAAAAGAACAAGAGAAAGATGAAACTTATGTTGAACTAGCCAAGATAAAACTAGAAGTGATGGATAGCACTCACATCACTCCATCCTCAGCATTTTTGTCAAGCTTGACACCTAACACATCTAGTTTGGACTCATGGAGAGAAGAATACCTGATTATGTTCAACATCCTAGCTATGGGGAAGGAAAAGGAGGAACAAGTAATGAGAAATCCTCTCCTTGTGGAATCTCTGAACATACTAAATAGTCTATTTCTAGAAGACAAGAAAGTGTATAAGGTACACTTGGTTGATGATTTGAGTACAGTTATCTCATAGTTCAAAAGTAATTTTTCAAGCCTTGAAGAATCTACATCCATAGTTGCAGGAGAGAAGTACCTAAAGAAGAGATTGAATGAGTTAATGAGCAACTTTGCACTAGATCTGAATTCACTCAAGACAGGACAAGCATCTGTTGGTGTTTCAAAATGGCTTATGCTCTTAGGCTTCCAATATACTTTCAGATAGATTTTAGGAGTGGTTAGTTCCAAAATGTAAAAGGATCCTAGGATAATTGGAGCAACTATAGGGACAAGACTGCCCTCTTCACTTCTAGCTCTGCAAAACCAAGGTGGGTGCACCTATCCTAGTGAAAACTATACCTTACACACCAAAGTCTATGTTTATATAATAAATGATAGCAAGAAAGTGCTAAATGCCAACCTTACATTCATTGACTCTCCATTACTATGGGGTAACAAAAATACACAACCAAAGATTTAAAATTTAAAAAGGTTCTTGATTTTAAGATTTGGATTGCAATAACTTCAATCAATGTATGTTAACAAAAGATTCATTCATCTAGGCTAGTGCGTCATCCATTGGGAAAGATTTCTTAGACACAAAAGATACATAGATCAGAGAATATCTGAGATTCATGGCCATAAATACATTTACCACAATCCTTACTACTTACAAAGAATCCTTATGTAGGCAAGTGTAAACTCATACCCCATCTAGAGAATTCTTTAATCCAATCCTAGATTAGAACTCAAGAATGAAGATACATACATAAAACAATATGTAATGAACTAGAAAGCTCAAAGCACACCTGACTTGACACAGAGGAGAGAGAAGAATTGTATATTTGTATTAAGTATGATGAATCCTTTCTATGCATGCAATCAGTCATAAAAAACCATGCTTGCAAACTATAGCTTAGACCTACAACTTTTCATCTCTCACTAACAAGCATTGAAACAAAATTCTTACAACCTTGACTAAGAATAGGGCTCACCCAGTAAGAGGTTTTGAACACCTAACTCCCAATTCCTTTGAATGATCTTGAAAAATCCTTTTATCTCAAGGATTGCAACAAGAAACTGATGATCATTCAAAGAAAAAATTCAAAATCACCTAACTCAAACAAACAATGAATGCAAACAAGAAAGGTTCCAAGCGCATGGGTGGTGAAATAAAAAAATTATCAAAATTTGCAACTAATCTGACCATATACCAGCCTCAAGGACAAAATCACCACAAAAGCCTCATTAATTATGGCTACAGCAAAGAATGCATGACCCACCTATCAATCTTTCCTTTGTAGAGGCTCCCAAGGATGTAATATCATGCTGGAACAACTACTAGGATCATCTTCATAAATTCTCACCCGCAACCAAGCTGGAAATGACCAAAAATGGTCCTGCATTATGGCTCTTTTGATGCACTGTCTCCTAACCCTGCAGAAATATTTGAATTTGAAATAAAATGGCTACAGGCTCCAATTTAAAATGTGACCATCAATCCAATTATTTCCCAGCAAATTAGGTAGTTCACATTAATCTCCATAACAGTCACAAACCCTTTGAAAATTCCTCAACCACGCTAGTAGTCAATAACCAATGAAAAGTGAGTACATCAACGTCATGTAGCACACTGGACCCACTAAATATAAACTTTTAATTAGACAGCCAATGTAAGATCACATGAGCTAAGAACATTCCATGCATTCTTATGCTAGCCGTAGATCTTGAATATGTCATCCTCTTGAATTTTTCAGGCCCACTGACATGTCCATGTCATCAGTCAGTCAACCAATTAAAATAATAGAAATCAACACACCTGGCAACATGGTCCCACACATCATTACAGTTCCACCAATGAAAATCACACATGTTGACTCCAACTATTAGAGGACCCACCTGTTGTCACCTGAGAAAAGGTAAGATCGATGGCTGGTGTAAGGTCACATGGCTCTGACAAAACCCATGAGAACTTACACCAATTATAGATCTTCTATGAATGTCAGGACCCTCAAGGACATGCCAGCAACCAGGTCCCATTGACACTTGCCAAATCATTAGCACCTCGACCAATGAAAAACTACCAAGTCAGGATGACTAGGAAAACAAGGACACACCATGCACAGGCCACAACATGTTGGAAGATCAGGCAGTTGTCACATGAGTGCATGGAATATTCCTACCCCATGTGATCATGCACCCACCATTAGATTTAAGGTAACTATGATGTCAGGCCTTGCTGACCATGTGAACATGTGACCAAAGGGAATGAAACCACCAGCGGAGTCACAAAAAGTTAAGGGCTAAACCATTGAGAATAAGAGACTTTGCGACCACTGCAGTTGCTGAATCACTGAATAAAAGTGCTAACCATTGGAGGACTTGGAGAACTAGTGAAAAACATGTAATCACTAGTTTTCTGAGTAATAAAGAGACATGAAACATTGCTAAGCGATTCAGCAAACACCAAGAGGGAAATAGTCACGTGCTCATAGGGGAACTTAAGTGATTGGAAAAAGTAACATAGAAATAGAACAAGGCTGGGGAAAATTGGGGTTTTTGGATTTTGAAGGCATACAAAGGGATTTTACCCTAGCACTTAGGGTTTCTACAATTTTGACTAAACTTGAACCCTAAAGATATGAAAATTATGCAAAGGGATTCAACACAAAAACCAGGAAGACACAAAAAACTTCAAAAAAAATTTTTTGGGGGGGGACAGGAAAAATAGAGAATACTACCAACAGTGGCTCATACTCAAGGACATGTATCTCCTATAGATACAACAAGTAAGCTAGAATCTGTTGGAAGAGAAAACCAAATCAAAACTTTGACCCAAAAACAACACAACTATACAGAGGAAAACCTAAACTACTACTCATAGAAAAGATACTTCAGGAGAAGTAAAACTTTAAGAATTGTCCATGAATAGGCAATTCCAAAGTACCACCAATTAAATCCTTCAGGACTTAAGAATATATTCCCCATTTACTTTCAATAAGATAAGGGCCCAACCAGATAGGATCAAACTTCCCATGCTTTCCTTTATCTTCCAATCTTGCATTCAACATTAGAACAAGATCATCTACTTCAAAACTTCTCTGGGTAGCCCTTTTATCAAATAGATTCTTACACTACCTCTACAATCTTTCATTTCTTTCATGTGCATCTCTCCTTACCTCATCCAACTAGATCAACTCATCCATTCTTACCCTCATCTCATCATCTAAATCTTCATCATATGCCTAGATAAACTTATACATATGCAATAGATTATTTTGAGGCAATCTAGCATTTATCCCATACACTAAATCAAAGGGAGCACAACCTATGGCCTTCTTTATAGTTACCCTATCAGCCCACAATGCCAACCATAACTTTGAGTACCAATCTTTCTTATTTTTATCCAATACTCTCTTGAGAATCTTAATTAGACTTTTGTTACTAGACTTAGCCTAGCCATTTCCTTGTGGATGATATGGGGAAGAGAATGAAATGTGTATCCCATACTAGTGACAAAAATTACTAAATTCTTGTGATCTAAAACACATTGCTTTATCAACCACAATTACCTCTGGGAAACCAAATTTGGTAAGAATATTTTGCATTACAAAATCTATCACAAATTTTCTAGTAGCCCTCCTAGTAGGGATAGCTTCAACCCACTTGGTAAAATAGTCTATTGCCACTAGTATATAAGAATGTCCACTACTAGACTTGTTTGGAATCTCTCCAATAAAATCTATACCCCACTTCTGGAAAGGAGCCCGAACTACAACAGGTTTGAGTGGCGAATTACCATTAAATTTTAACTTACTAGCAAATCTTTGACATGCATCACATTTTCTTACAAACTGATATGCATCCTTAAAAATTGTAGGCCACCAAAATCTAGACCTAAGAATTTTGTGAGCTATGGTCTTTGCCATATTTATGAAGGGTGCTCCCCTTAATACCACTAACACATAACAGAAATAGAGAAACAACAACAATAATATGCAAGAACAAAAAATTGGCTTCTTATTATCTCCACAAATGTGGAATTACAGAATTTCAGAATTACAATATGCAAAGCCACATGGGCATTCCCTTACAATATTCTATAGGAAAAAGCCTCAAATCAATACCCAGATATACTACCCAGAACTTCCCTAGACAACACTATGGGCCTTCTTTATATAGGCAATTTCCACCACCCGAGAATGTTCCAGAAATTTAGCCCTAAGGGCCGACCAAACTTAGAATTATTTTATTTTACAATTTATTACATCAAATTCAGCTCAAAATGAGTTTTGAAACCCGAACAAAAATTTTGAAGGAAAATTATTTTCTGCCATTTTAGGTGGCCTGACTTTCGGAGACCATAAGTCATCACCAGTTGACCCGATTGACTATTATAACCCCATTTCAAAAATGCCATGAAGTGCTCTATAGGCTTGACCCATACAAAGTGCCCATCACCCAATTTTTCAACCTCATCCAGGGCTTCTAAAGCCTTCAAAACTGAGTTCAAAGTTTCTGTATCCTACTGCCAATACTGAAAATCTTCAATATCTTCAAAACTAGACCTGATCTAGCCATGAAACTTTGCTGGTGGGCTGATATGACTGAGATGAACCTCCACATGTAAAATTAGAACATTCCAAGATCATAAGACCAACTTACTAAAAATAGCAAGTTTCCATAAATAGCAGCTCTGCACAACATAGCCCTTATTGAATACAAAAATAGAAATATTTTTTTTTTTGGTGATGCAAGATTGCTCTTACACCCAGGATGCTCTTGCATCAGACACCCGAGGTAATTTGAGAAGTGACCCTATCACGACTCAGGTGTGCAGAGGAAAACCAAGATGGTTAACCTCCTCCTTTGTTAGCCATGATGAATCTTCAATAGGTCATCCTTTCCATTTGACCAAATACTCTTGATATGTCATGTTCCTTGTGCTTCTACCAACACAACTGTCCAGTATGTCTTCAATCTCTTTGATATCTGAATTGGTTGCTGGAATACTCCACTGTGATACTGCAACCTCATCTTCAACACCTCCTTCATGATACTCTATCAAATCTGAAATGTTAAACACTGGTGAAATATTCAGTTCACTAGGCAAGTCTACCTCATATGCATTTCTTGAATCATGCTTCTTTAGTATCTTACATGGCCCAAACTTCTTCATTTTCAACTTGTTATATGTACCAACCAGAAATCGCTCTTTTCGAAAATGAACCATGACTTCATCTCCAACCTAAAATTCCTTATGCCTCCTTTTCTCATCTGCCTTAGCCTTAGACTACACATTCATCTTGGTAATATGCTTCCTAACCTCCTCATGGATGTTCTTCAAGTGCTCTACAAAATCCTTAACTTCAGCACTACTTATTTCTCCTTTATCAATCTTTCTCAATTCAGATGCATTTCTTGGACTACTTCCATATACAATCTGTAATGGTCATTTACCAGTGCTCCTATTGATAGAATTATTGTATGTAAATTCTACCTGTGGTAAAATCAAATCCCATCTTGTTAGCTTATCTCCAACCAAACATCTCAGCAGATTTTCCAAACTTCTATTCACCACCTCTATCTGTCCATCAGTCTGTGGATGATGTGATGAACTGAACTTCAAATCTATCTTCAACTTCTTCCACAATGTATGCCAGAAATATCCAACAAACTTAGTGTCTCTATCTGAAACTATGGTCTTTGGCAAACCATGTAGTCTCACTACTTCTCTGAAAAAAAATTCTTCTACATGAACAACATCATTAGTATTTTTGCAGAGAATGAAATGTGCCATCTTCAAAAATCTATCAACTAGTACAAAAATTGAATCATGTCCCCGCTATGTCCTCGATAAACCAAGAACAAAGTCCATACTGATGTCCTCCCAAGGCTTCTCTAGTATAGGTAATGGCTGATATAACCTTGTATTCTGCTTCACTCCCTTCCCCATCTGACATACTCTGCAACTCTGTACAAACTTCTTCACATCTTGCTGTAACTATGGCCAATAATAATTTTCACTAACCAAAGCAAGGGTTTTATCACGACCAAAATGTCCAGCCAATCCTTCACTATGCTTCTCTTTGATGATATTCTCCCTCATAGAACTTCTTGGAATGCACAACTAACTCCCTCTGAATAGCATATCATCCTGGATGATAAAATCTAGCCACTTTGTCCTATCTAGAGTAATAGGTTCTTTACAAGTTTTCCAAGCTCCACCAAAATTAGGATCCTCTGGATACAAATTCTTGAGTTCCTTGAACCCAACCACCTCAAACTACATCTCTGTCAGCAATAGTTGCCTTCTGCTAAGAGCATCTTCAACCCTGTTAGACTTTCCACTTCTATGTTTCAAAATAAATGTATAACTCTGCAAAAACTCAACCCATTTCAAATGCCTCTAATTCAACTTTCCTTGACTATTCAAATATTGCAAAGCTTGATGATCAGTATACAAGACAAACTCTTTAGGAAGAAGATAATGTCTCCACTTCTTTAATGCCTGAACTATAGCATAAAATTCCTGATCATAAACATAATACTTCCTCTTGGCATCATTTAACTTCTCACTGAAATAAGCAATAGGTTTACCTTCTTGGCTCATAACAACTCCTATTGCAGTACCACTAGCATCACAATCTACTTGAAACACCTTATTAAAATATAGAAGTGCTAAAACAAGTTTTTCTGTAACTTTTTGTTTCAACAATTGAAAACTCTTTTCTGCCCCATTAGTCCACTTAAACTCTTTTCTATTCCCTCTCATTGTTTCAGTCAAGGGACCACAAATACTGCTAAAATTTTTGATAAACTTTCTATAAAAACTAGCCAAACTATGAAAAGATCTTACCTCAGTAGCACTCCTTCGAGTAGGCCATTCAAGGATAGTCTGTACCTTCTCTAGGTCCATTTTTAGACCTTCTGCTGAAACTACAAATCCCAAATACACTAACTCTTTCTTCACAAAACTGCACTTCTTCAAGTTAATCAATAATTTCTCATCTCTTAGTTTCTCAAACACCATACGAATATGCATCATATGTTCCTCCAATGTCTTGCTAAAGATCAAAATATCATCTAAGTAAACAATGACAACATTTCTCAGAAATTCTTTCAGAACCTCATTCATGAGCCGCATGAAAGTGCTTGGTGCATTGGTTAGCCCAAAAGGCATGACTAACCACTCATATAGTCCTTCCTTTTTCTTGAAGGTAGTCTTCCATTCATCTCCTTCTCTGATCTGAATCTAGTGATATCCACTCTTCAGATCTATCTTTGAGAAATACACAGCTCCACTCAAACAGTCCATAATATCATCGATTCGTGGCAATGGAACCCTATACTTGATTGTGATCTTATTTATTGCTCTGGAATCTGTACACATCCTCCATTTTCCATTCTTCTTTGGTTCTAATACTATTGGTACAACACATGGACTCAGGCTCTCCCGAATCAATCCCTTCTATAACAACTCATGTACTTATCTGTTCAACTCTTCACTTTCTGCTGGTGTCATTCTGTGTGCTACCTTGTGTAGACTAGGATTTGTGAGTGCACCTAAACCTGTTTTGAAAGCCAAAGACAAACAAATGTCATAGCATATTATCAAATCAAAATTTAAAGGTAAACAAACTAAAATCAAAGCCACCTCAGTTTAAGCTTAAAACGGATGCGCCCATGCACCGTTTGATATGCTTAGATATAGAGGGATGTGGGTGTGCAAACTCAAGCACTTGGAGCATGCAAGATGGATGATTTGAGGATCAAGAAGACCCAAAATGACACAAAATAGGTATGAGGAACCTATTTTGCCTCAAAGGCCTCAAGAACACATAAATATGCAAAGCTAAATGAATGAACTAAGATTAAAACAAGAAATGAATCTATGTTAATCCATTTAAGCTAATGTAGATGTGATTTAAACTTGAAAATGATCTAAAATGATGAACTTATGCTTATGCTAAAATGAAAATGGCATTATGACTTTGCTATTTGAGTTTGAAAGTTGAGAGATGATTTGCCTTAGGAAGTGAGGGTATTTATAGGATTTCTAAAGCTTGGGGTAGGAGGAATGAATGGCCAGGATTGAAATCCTTAAGAGAGGCCAAGATTCACTCAAAGGGAAGCACATGGATTGTGCTAGTTCTCAGCCAATCAGGAGGTGACACATGTCACAAGGTGAGTGGATGAAGGGAAGGGCAAAGAGGAGTCAACAAAGGGGGCTCCAAGCTCATAACTCTTCAAATAAATGCTTGTAAGAGCAATGAATGGGCTTTAAGAGGCTTTGAAGACTTTGGGGAAGCAATAAATACTTTGTGGTTGAGATATTTGGAAGGGAAGACTTTGCTTTGGTTTAGGAAAGTCTTAAGCTTGGTTAGGATTGCACAAAGGTTTAATGGTAGGATTAGGATTAGATTAGGACAAAGAAAAGGATTAGGATGGGTGAAGAGGGTGGATTTGAGAAGATTCTAGAAGAGTCTAGATTTGTCCTTAGTTTCATGGAATAAAAGTTATTCATTCCAAAAGCTTAAGTTTTAGGAATATTTATTAAAATATTTTTAATAAATATGCAAATTAAATATTTAACCTTAATTAAATATTTAACCTCGGGATTAGGGTTAGAAAAGATGGGATTATCCTTTTAATCGAAATTAAGAAGGGATTAGAAGATTTTGGAAGAGGTTAGTGGTCTTAAGGAAAATGGCCAAGTTTGGGATAAAAAATAAATTAAAAATAAATTAATTTATTTTTGAAGTTTTTTGGTCAATTTATTAATTAAATAATTAATAAATTAGGGATAATGTCCAAATGACATTTTTAGGCTAGATTCCTTAATTAAAGATTTTTAATTAAGAGAGAGGGATTTAATGCCATAAAAATAAATTAATTAATTAAATAATTAATTAATTAATAAATGATGATGTCATCAAAGATTTTCAGAAAACAAAAATAATTTATTTTCTGAAGGATTTTTCGGTGTCTACATTTTGCCCCTCTTTGATGCGATGCCGCAAGTGGCATGGCGTCAAAGATAAGAAAACAAGATGCCGAGGCTAGAATCAGAAGAAGAGGGTATGACACCTAGGTGGACTAGAAGAAAGAGGAACATGCCCCGGTGGGACAAAATCATGGAAGATGTGCCCAGTGGGACAAGGAGAAAGAGGGATTACGCCCTGGGACAGAGTGTGCCCTGCGGGACGAGGAAGGAAGGGTCTAGGAAGAAAGGGGAGATAAATAACCTCACTTCTAAGAACAAATATGGATGATATGCAAGATGAGACGGAAATGCAAGATGCAAGATGCAGCTATATGAAAAGATGAAAGATTAATCTATATGATAAATGCAAGGGACCAGATAGCTCCAAGTGCAAACGGGAGTGCACAACCTAAATTTAATATAGCAATGCTAGAGACCTGCCAAGGATACTGGGATCACGAGGCCTTGTCACCAGTGTTGCATAGGACTGACGCTGAACAAACACACAGGGTTGCCCCAACATCACACATGAAGCGCAGAGGTGACATGGCGGAACCGATGCTGAAGGAACCACAAACACACAACTGACTCACAGGTAGAAGTGAAAGATCAAAAGACCTTGCCCCAAATTATCCGCACACGCAGCACACCGTGATATAATGAATCGTGGTGACCCTGGTGGGATAATGAGAAGCCAAAAAGAGATTAACAAGACCCAAAGGACAAAAATCCAAGATCAAAATGATAACTCCAAAAAGACATCCTTTGCCAAGGAGAGAGATTAGGTTTGATTGATGGTGGGAAGATTGGTCAGACAGGAGGAACGATATATCCTCAAGGACCAGGATGGAAGATTAGGTCAGACAAGAGGAATGATATATCCTCAAGGACCCATGGGTTGGTGAGAGAATAAGTGTAGTTGTTCACTGGCAAAAGCTGAAGTTCAAGGAATAATCAGGATGAGCAAGGATAAGTCGATAATTGATGTTGCTGAAGCACAAGGCCTGAGTGGGACTACAAATTTTTTGAGGCTGGGGGTGGGACAAGATATCTGATCAGATGCTACTGCAGGACGGACAAAGGCTATGTACAACAAGAAGGAACGATATGCACAAGGGATATGTACAGAAGCTCAGGATTGGGGATAGGAAGATCACACTCGGTGAGACTCTCACTCGGACGGAGACAAGAAGGATATATACAAGGAGGAAAGTGTTGTACATGAAAGGGAAAGGGATATGGTACAAGATATGGTACAAAGCTTTGGAATAGGATATGGATTGCAGATGGGTTGGAGGAAGATGGAAGCTGAATGCATGGAGGATAGGGGAGATGGAACTGCTGGGAGATCTGTTATGGATGGAGGAAGAGGACGGTAGCTGAAAGGACAACTGAATAGATAAATAGCCCAGTTTACTATGTTGGCACCTGTTTACCAGGTTTTCACCAACATACTTGTCCAAGGTGCTTGAATTGCCAAGTTTTCACCGTTTGGACGATTATTTTCTCTTTCTCTTTTCTCTTTTTTTTTTTTTTTTTTTTTTTTGCTTTTTTGCTTTTTTGAATGTTTTTGGATTTTCTGATATATGCAGGATCAGGTTCAGGCATAGAACCTCTTCAGATGGATGATGTTGATAGGATCATTCAAGGGCTCACCTTCTGGTGTTGATAGCTGATAGGCACCAGAGCCAAAGGATGCGGTGACAACATAGGGGCCCAACCAAGTAGGCTCAAACTTGCCTTTCTTTTCTCTATTTGCTAGGACCTTCTGATTTTCTTTAAGAACCATGTCACCGACTTGGAATTGTCTAGGATGAACCTTTTTGTTATAACTCCTTTTGAGTCGATTTTGGTATGCCACCAGGTGATCGTAAGCTTGCTGTCTCTTTTCATCTAGCAAATCTAGCTGTGTGAGCCGGGCCACACGATAGTCTTCATCAGTTGTATAGTTCTTCATGGAGACGCGCAAGGATGGGAGCTCAACCTCGATCGGTAGAACGGCTTCAGCACCATATATAAGAGAGTATGGGGTGGTGCCTGTGGGAGTGCGATAAGAAGTGCGGTAGGCCCAAAGGGTAGGATTAATTTGGAGGTGCCAGTCACGACCAGAATCATTGACAACCTTCTTGAGGATTTTCAAGATAGTTTTGTTAGTTGCCTCAGCTTGGCCATTTCCTTGAGGGAAATATGGACTGGAGAAATGGTGATGGATGTGGAGTCTGGCACATAGATCATCCACATGCTGGTTTTCAAAAGGTGTGCCATGGTCTGTGAAAATGGTAGATGGTATGCCGAAGCGGCAAATGATATGGTAAAGGATGAACTTGGATATTTGGATGCCAGTAGTTAGCGTGAGCGGAATCGCTTCAACCCATTTGGTAAAGTACTCTGTGGCTGTTATGATATACTTGTGTCCATCCGAAGAGAGGGGGGTGATCAAGCCAACGAGGTCGAGGCCCCAACATGAAAAAGGCCACGGTGGTGCAATAGGCTGTAGATCCTGTGCTGGTGCATGTATCAAATTGGCATGCTGTTGACATGGGAGACATTTCTTGACAAATTCACATGCATCATGTTCCATTGTTGGCCAATAATATCCAACTCTAAGCAGCTACTTTGCTAGAACCATGCCACTCGTGTGGGCACCGCAAATTCCAGCGTGAACTTCTTGTAAGGCCAGGACGGCCTCGTTTGAGTCTAAACATCTAGATAGGACATTGTGATACCCACGACGATATAGGGTGTTGGCTACAAGAGTGTAGCGGGAAGCTCTGCGAATAAGGTTTTGGCGTTGGTTATTGGTGAGATGGGGAGATATGATACCATTTTTTAGATATGCATGGATGTCATGGTACCATGGGGATTGGGGACCAACCAAGACACACACCATGTCTGCATCGGCATTCTCATAAGCTGGTGAATGTAGCTGCTCGACTAGAAATTCATACTGTGATGCATCTCGTGGTATTTTCAATAAGGATCCGATGGTTGCCATTGCATCTGCTGCTTTGTTCTGAAGCCTTGGAATCTGATTGAATTGTAGATGTAGGAAATGCTCTTTCAGTTTATCAACCAGTTGCTTGTAGGGTAGCAATTTGTCATCCTTTGTCTGATACTCATCAAGGACTTGCTTGATAATGAGCTGTGAATCTCCAAAGACTTGTAGTTCTGTGATGTTCCATTGGATAGCTATTTTGAGACCTAAGATGAGTGCCTCATATTCTGCAATATTGTTGGTACAAGGGAATCCCAACTTGAATGATTTTGGAATATAGTCACCTTGAGGTGTGACGAATAGGATTCCTGCCCCAGAGCTATGGGATGTGTTGGAACCATCAAAGTATAGTTTCCACATGGGCTGCTCTTCAATCATGCACAGATGTTCATCGGGGAATTCCATGATTAGTGGATAGGCATCCATCAGTGGTGCTTCTGCTAGTTGATCAGCAATGACTTGCCCTTTGATTGCTTTGCGATCTACATACTGAATGTCAAATTCACTAAGTAACATGACCCATTTTGCCATACGGCCTGTGAGGGTTGTCCTTGATAACAGATACTTAAGAGGGTCCACCTTTGATATGAGCTTGATTGTGTGGCTAAGCATGTAATGTCTAAGTTTTTGAGTGGAAAAGACCACTGCTAGGCATGCTTTCTCCATGGGTGAATAGTTAAGCTCATAGCCCACAAGAGTGCGACTGATGTAGTAGATAGCTCATTCTCTGTTTTCATCATCATGCTGTGCTAGGAGTGCCCCTAGTGCTGTAGCTGTCATTGAGATGTAAAGGATGAGTGGGCATCCTGAAACTGGTGGTACTAGGATTGGAGCATTAGCTAGATACTCCTTGAGCTTATCAAAGCTTCTTTGACATATGGGATCCCACTTGAAGTTGGTGTCTTTGCATAAGAGATGTGAGAAGGGTTGACACTTATCTGCTAGTTGTGAGATGAACCGCCGAACTGATTGAAGCTTGCCCTGTAGGCTTCTGAGCTGTTTGAGATTTCTTGGTGGAGGCATCTCTGTTATTGCTTTTACCTTTTTAGGATCAATCTCTATGCCTCGTCTAGAGATGATGAAGCCTAGAAGCTTGCCAGATGTAACACCAAAGACACATTTCTTAGGATTAAGCTTTAAGCCATAATGATTCAGATGATCAAATACACACTCTAGGATGTCGAGGTGCTCATCTCTTGTTTTGGATTTTGCAAGGATATCATCTACATAGTCTTCAAGGATCTTGTGGATCATGTCATGGAAGATCGCTGTCATTGCTCTCTGATATGTTGCTCCTGCATTCTTTAGCCCAAATGGCATCATGTTGTAGCAGAAGGTACCCCATGGGGTTTTGAATGCTATTTTATGTTGATCTACTTCCGCTATATGAATTTGGTTGTAGCCGGAAAAGCCATCCATGAGTGATAGCATTTCGTGACCCGCTGTGAGGTCTACAAGCATGTCTATGTTTGGCAATGGGAAGTCATCTTTAGGACATGCCTTGTTCAAGTCTCTGAAATTAGTACAGATTCTGATGTCGCCAGAAGGCTTTGTGACAGGTACCATGTTGGAGATCCAATCTGAGTAATCTATAGCTCTGATAATCTTAGCTTGGAGGAGCTTCTCAAGCTCTACTTTGACAAGCAATGCTACCTTAGGATGCATTTTCCTTAGCTTCTGCTTCACTAGCTCGACGTTTGGATCTACTGATAGATGATGAACAACAAGGTTTGGATCAAGCCCAGGCATGTGGGCGTATGACCATGCAAAGTTGATGATGGATTCCTTGAACAAGGCACTGAGAGCGATTTCTTCTTCTTCTGTTAGGTTGACTGCAATGTAGGTGATCCTTGGACATTCTTCTATTCCCAAGTTGATTGGCTTGGTCTCCTCTATGATGATCGGCGACTGCTCTGGTCTATAATCTTGGATAGGGGGAAGAGGCAAGGCTTCATCTTCTAGCGCCTGAATTGCTAGGTTTTCACTAGAAGATACGCCCTTTATTTTTACTATTTTGGAATCAGAATGTGCCCCAAGGGGGTTTTCACATAAAGACTCATGATGTTCTTTTGCTATTTCATTTTTGCAACTAAAGCTTGCCTCTTCCCCAAAATATCCTTCTGGGTGAAGCTGATAGACAGAGGTTGATGTTGGATCTTGATTGCTTGCTGGACCTGATGCCCCCATGAATTCTAGGAGTGCTTGTGCACTTTGGAACTCATCGATGTGTGCGATGCTTGGTTGGTCCCAATCTATGAGGTCGGGGTTTGTGAGGGGAAGATATATGAGGTTGATGGATAGTTGTTGGAGAACAGAAGTCCCCAGGAGGGTGTCGTCGGCAAAGATATCATCGTAGGATCGGATGCCTTTCTCTTCGGGGATGTCTTCGATTTCCACGAGGTCATCCTGGCTATTCGAAAAGTTCACGTTGGTCATGTTAGTGTCCACAGTTGTGGTATTGGGCTCTTGTTCGAGCAGGCGAGGGGTATTAAAGCCAAGTCCTTGCTGTTCTGGATTCTGGGATGGTATGACAGGAAACAAATTTCCATCCTCTTGTGGTCCTAGACCACCACCTTGATAGTTATATTATTCTGTGACATTCTTGTAGGGGATTGGATATTTCTCTTTGAAGTACTCAAGAAGTTGTGTGTCACATGATGGGGGATCTTTGTATAACCATTTGTTAATATCTGGATCCATTTCTTTGTTGTTGATGGTACCATGAGACTCAAAAGTCATGTTTCCAATTTGCTTCAGCTTATAATATTCTTCAACAGGCTTGTTTTGACAACTTGGGCGCCCTTGAGTATGTGGATCACGTGGAAGAGCTCCTACAGCAAATGCATCACTGAGGCTATATTTGCCACAACCCTAGTTGTTGATCTTGATGGATGATAAGGTGGAAGAGAGGATGGTCTCTGGATTGCGATGGGATCGGGATGAGCTAGCAATAGAAGTACCAATATCGGTTCCAGGACAATGAGTAGAATGAGGGAAAGATGCTTCCTTCGCAAGGTAGTATGCGAAGGGGTTAGGGTCAGCGTGGATGGTAACCTCAGTGCCTTGATGTGGAAACTTGATGCACTGATGGTAAGTAGATGGTACAGCCTTAATGGAATGGATCCATAGATGACCGAGGAGGATATTGAACGGTAGGTCAAGATCAACAACGTGGCAAACAGTATCTTGCATTGCTGGGCCTAGCTGGATAGGCAAAGTCATAGTACCTTCAGAGGTACGCTCCAAGTTATCATATGCTTTGATAGTGATTTGCTCATGTTGTATGTCGGCCTCCGTGAACCCGATCTTCTTGATGAATTTTAATGTGCACAAGTTGAGGGCTGAGCCATTATCCACCAAAACTCGTTTGATGGCGAAATCTCTGACCATGATGGCAATGCGGAGAGGAAGAATATGGTCAGGAGCGACATCTGGTATATAAGATTCTTTGAAGGACAAGGCACATGCTGCTGATAGGTGTCCCACAAGAGTTTCAAACTGAGTTGTGTTAATGTCCGTGGGGACATGGCCTTCTTTTAGAGCTTTGTCCAGGATCTCCTGATGGATGGGTGATGTGCGGAGCAAATCCAAAATAGATATTTGGGCTGGCATGTTCCCAAGATGCTCTATGATATTGTATTGTGCTCTTGGTGCATTATGCTGTGTTGCGTGTGCATTTGATGCTGGCCTGGTGTTAGACTGTGCTGTGGATGCAGTAGATGTTGGCCTTGGAGGAGCAGCTGATCTCGGAGGAGCACCGACAATAGTTATCCTACCACTGTAGGTAGTTGCAGCACATTGTCGATCCGGCCCTCTGACGTGGATGGTATTGATGGTGGGCTCATCTTGGATGGGCTCAACTTGAGTTATGCATCCGACATACTTGTCATAGTTGATGTAGGCCGCTGTGTGATCTTCTTGCTTGCCTTTGCCATGATTTTGGGGCTGATTGGCATTGGCTTGATTCTTCCCGGTATTGTGTTGAGGGAACACATTTTGATATATTTGCAAACCGGCATTGGGTGAAGCTTGAGTTGGTGCATCGACCTGGATTTCCTTGCGATCGATGAGATCCTGGATGTAGTGCTTAAGCCGCATGCACTTCAATGTTGTGTGCCCCTTCACACGATGGTAATCACAGTATTCATTTTCTTTATACCAATCAGATTTTGGTGCATTGTCATCCTTCTGTGGGATGGGCGGATATGTGATCATATTTGCCTTGGCTAGCCGATAAAAGATCTGATCCAGAGGCTCACCCAAAGGTGTGAAAGTCCTCTTTGGATTGTTCTGATTGTTGGGTTTGTTCTGCCTTGGGGCAATGTTAACTGCATTAATAGGATTGCCCTGACGTGCTAGCTATTGCTGTTGGTATTGCTGCTAATACTGTTGCACAGGTGGTTGATGAGCTTGAGGAGGCTGCTGATAAATAGGTGCTTGATATGCAGGAGCTGGGGGTTGCTGATAGATGGGCGCTTGTGGCAGTTGGTATGTTTGAGCTGGTGTAGGACTAGCCACAACAAATTGTACATTCTTAGTGTCAGTGGCTCCATCTGTAACAACATTCTTGTTACGATTCCAGTAACGGGATTTATCATTGTTGGGTTTGTTCTTGGAATCATCCTTGAAGTGACGAATAGTGCCTTCGTCTAGGAGAGCTTTCTCGATGCCTATGCCTTTACTCTTGATGTCTTGGTATGTCTGGAGACAGTTCATTCGCATGTGATGGGATAGCTTTGGATGCAGGTTATCAATGAAGATCTTTGTTAGATGCTTCTCTAGTGGCTGATATGATAACCTGGTTGTAAGATTCTGCCATCTTTGCAAGTATTCTGCAAGGCTTTCTCCATCTTTCTATTTTGAGTTGCATAGGTCTAGCAAGGACAACTCATTCTCCACATTATGGGCATAGTGTGTGATGAACTTCTCAGAGAGTTCAGCAAAGGTTTTTATTGTCCCATGTGGTATTTTGTAAAACCACTCAACAGCAGTTCCTCCCAAGCTCTTGGAAAACAGGTGCAGGAGATAGTTATCACTGTAAGCCACTTCTTGGCACGCCATGTAGAACTCTTTGATATGATTTACTGGATCTCCTTTCCCCCGATACTTGTCGAACTTGGGCATCTCAAAATACTTAGGGAAAGGGATAGTTGCTATGGACCGATCGAAGGGATATGAGCACACCTCTTCGAATTTGTACGTTTTATTCTCTGTTCTACTTTGTAGCTCCTTTAGGGCATTTTTCATTGCTTCCCACTCAGCATTGAGTGGCGAGGGAACTGAGACTTCTACTTGTGATGGAAGCTGTGGAACTAGATATGGCGTTTGCTGTGGATAAATAGGTTGGAACTGATTTTGGGGAAATGGTTGTTGGGGATATTGCTAGTGTGGCATAGGGGGATATTGTGGTAAATGATATGGAACCTCTTGATGTTGTTGGGCTGCTTGCTGTTGTTGAACTGGTGGTTATTGTGGGACTGCTTGCTGATATTGGACATTTGGAACTTGTTGTTGTAACTGATGGGTGAAAACTTGTTGTTGCTGGGGGATGATAGGGATTTGTTGTTGGGGCTGATAGCAAGGGACTTGCTGTTGTGGAGGAATGATGGGTGTTTGCTGAAAGGGGACATGTGGTTGCTGTGGGGGAGGCTGTTGGAACGATGCTGCTTGCGGGTATGATGGTGGTAGTTGTTGAGGTTGGCTTTGGGTTTGACCGATATAAGCTGGGTGCATGCCTGCATTACTTAAAGGTGGAACAGATGTGGGAAAGCTAGAAGCAAAGGGTGATGGGGTAAGATAGCTGGGGAAAGTTGGCTGTTGAGGTGGTGGAACTTGCTGGAAGGTATTTGAGATTTGGGATGAATAGGTTGAAGCCGGCGGTGTTTGGGGTAGTTGCTGCTGTGTTACTTGGGTGAAGGTGGTTTGTTGACTTACAACCATAGATGTAGGGGACTGAGATGGAATCCCCCATGCCTTCATTTCTTCTTGTGTAAGGCCCCACTGAGAGCTTGTGTTAGGGTGCACTGCAGCGGATGATGGAATGGTAGGAGCAACAGGAGCTTGGGACACGAATGATGGTTGAGATAAAGGAGCTTGTTGAGGTTGTGGTTGAGCAGATGCTTGTGAGGAGGAAAATGAAGGAAACACCCAAGAGAAAGATGAGGTTGGAATGGGGAGCGATTGCGCTAACCCCAAAGAAGAAGGTATGGGTGCTTGGGGGGTGAAGGGTGATGGTGCTCCTTTGATGGTGAAAGGCGTTGCTTGACTTGCGGATGGTGGCGAAGCTTTTGGTGTAAAAGCTTGTGTGAGAGGTGGAAGCTGAGTTTGGGTTAAGTGTTGGATTTGAGCTTGGGCAGCCATAGCAGATGATGAAGCAAAAGGGGTATGAGATGGAGCGGATGGTACTGTAGCTTGTGTTACGGGACTGGTGAGGCTTCCTTGCAAGAAAAGGGGAGTGGTGGAAAGCTCTTGGGATGTTTGCATGATAGGATTGGGGAATGATTGGACAAACAGAGAATACACTTGTGCTGGAACTTGGATAGTTTTGATGGGGATGTGTGGATAGAGAGATGGTGGGATGGAGGTACTTTCTGGCAGGTAGTGAACAAACATGCTTTGCTGATGTTGTGGTACAAGGGCATTGGTTGCTGGTGGGCTTTCTGGAGGATTTACAAATGCTTGGTTTGCCAAGGGGGATGAAGGGATGTTTGGATCTTCACATGGGTTACTGGCTTGGATCTGGGGATTGTAGGTCATCATGGCATTGGTAAAAAGTTTGGGATCAGATGAGGTTGTTGGTGGATAAAGATTCATGCTTCTTCTTTTCTGAGATCTGGTCTCAACAGGCATGGAGATGCAAGTGCTAAATGGATGCAAGATGTTTGACTAAAAGATGTTGATGGATACAAAGTTGATGAACTTCTAAAGATGATGACTTCTAAGATGCAAATGCAAAGATAGGGATCAAGCTGGCGATGATGGAAGCTGGATGGAATGGATATGGATCAAGATGGTGGAGGAAAGATAGGTTGCTGGTGGAAAGCTGGTGAAAGATTACTGAGAGGTCAACAAATAAGCTGCCATTTTTCCCAAATGGAGGATCAGAGATATGATGGGGTCAACCTAAGATAGACTGATGATCTTTGGTCAACAAGTTTCTTATCAATACACTCCAATCTCTTTCTCGAGATGATGGCTATGCAAGGACAAGGTTTGATTTCTTTATGACAACACGTTGTGTCAAAAAGAGGATGATGGTCTCTGATCTTGGATATAGGATAGGAACAACTCAAAAGGTAGAACACTAAGTGTTGGTGGATCTCTGGATTTGGAGCAAAAGATGATGGATCTACTGGAAAGATATGGAAAGCTGATGGGGGGATGCTGGTGGAAAAGGTATTGAAGGGTGAAGGGACAAATGCTCTATCTAAAGGGACAATGTAGATGACAAGGAATGATTCTAGAATGCTGGTAGGAAGATGAATGCAAATGCAACTTTATGATATTTTGAAATGCAACTAAGGTTTTGATGCTGATGCAAAAGGTGAAACTAGGATGAAACTAAGATGCAAGGCTGTTGAGACAAGATTTCAAGATCTAAAGATGGAACAAGACATGAACAAGGATTGGCTAATCTTCTGGCTCAAGGTTGACAAAGTGATGGTTAACTCAGAAACGGAAGGCAAACTGTTTGATGCGGGCATTATGGGCAATGTTCTCAAGTCTGGTTTGGGACTTCTCCTCTGCTTGGGTTGCTTGGACAATGGATTGATAAGTCTTGGTGTTCTCCGTGATAACTTTTCGCTCTTGATAGGCTTGGGATTTGGGAAACTTTGCTTTAGGATGCTTGTTCTTGCTGGGCATCACTTGGAAAAAAAAGGGCTTCTGATTTTGAGGCAAAGGTTTCCAATGGCAAAGGTTAAAGTCAAAGCAATCTCCGCAAGGGACAAAGTAACCCTGCGGGATACAAACAAAGACAACTGACTCTGACAAAGCTTTGAAAGTGTATATTTCAACAAGTGTTTTCACGAAGTCTTTGACTATCAAGCACTTCAAACAGATCTACCTAAGGAAGGTGAGTATCAAAATCGCTTGCCCACAGCTTGGTATCCCCCAGAAGGGAATACAAATGGTGAGTAATCTTGAGGTGACCCAGTAAACCCCTTGGAATCGGTCCTTGCACAAGGATTTTGATACTTTCGGATGTAGATAGGGTAGCTTCTAGTTTATCAAGTTTTTAATAGTTCTGTGGTGTCTCCATACCCGGTTATGCTGATCATCCATGACTCACTTAAGAGCCTTGCCAATTATGCTGGGGGAGAGGAATGTTTACCATCCCCAGACACGTGTTTGGCACGAACGCCCGGCAATTAGGAGATGTAAGTGATTCTTTTGGACTTCACTTATTTGTATACCGGCCGGGGGGGATACCGGTTTGAGGTCGTTCTCCGAGGAGGAAGCGCTTCTCCTTGGACAGGCCTCGCTAAAAGTAGAATAGGTGAACTTGTCCAAGTTCAAATGTTCCACGTTGCTTACTCTAACAAGGTTTATGCAAGAATTGGAAAACTCCTACATGCACATCAAGCAGATTTTGTTCATTTTCCCAAATTTGATTAAGTGATGTTTGAACTTTGAAATGAAGACACTCGTGATTAGCTTTTGATTTGTTCTTTTCTCCAAAATGTAAATAAATTGAAGGTTTGCAAGTTCTTTCCTTTTGTGCATTCAAGATTTGGTTAGCGAGTTGATTTAAGAACTTTGAAAAAGCTTTGTTTTGTCCCTTAGATCACTCAAGATTGAATTTGTTTGCTTGCTTTGGAATTTGAAATGAGATAGGGAATAGAATTGTTTGTTCCTTTAGTGCATTTGAGATTTGGTTTGATTTTCAAATTGACAATGACACTCTAGGACCTAAGTTCATTTCCTTAAGTTTCATTCAAGATTGAGTTTGACCTTTGTTGTAATAAAAGAAATGAAAAAAACCAGTTCCAAGCAAAAAACAAAAAGCGACACTATCCAGCTTATAGGCGACGCTGGAAAGTGCAGAGGCGACATTTAATTCCTACAGGTGACATTCTGTACCTCAAAAGGCGATAGATAAAAAACCAGAGGTGTGATTTCTTTTGTTACAGGCGTGATTTAATTAAAAGAAGGTGACAAAAGAGAATTCTGGAACGTAACAGAAGTTGCCGACAACAGGAAAATCTCAGTTATGCAAGCGTGAAAATAGAGTTCACAGGCGTCATTTCTTTCCTCAAAGGCGTGATTTAATTGCATGAAGGCATGACTGAATTCCTTGTAGGCGACATTTCTTTTGTTGAAGGCGACATTTCTTTGTTTGAAGGCGACATTTAATTTCTGTAGGCGTCATTTCTTTTCATGAAGGCGACATTTCTTTATTTCCTGCAAAAAAAAAGCATATAAAGTGTAATTTCATCAAAATGATTGTGGTTTGAGTCCCACCGGGCGTGCCAGAATGTAGACTAGGATTTGTGAGTGCACCTAAACCTGTTTTGAAAGCCAAAGACAAACAAATGTCATAGCATATTATCAAATCAAAATTTAAAGGTAAACAAACTAAAATCAAAGCCACCTCAGTTTAAGCTTAAAACAGATGCGCTCATGCACCGTTTGATATGCTTAGATATAGAGGGATGTGGGTGTGCAAACTCAAGCACTTGGAGCATGCAAGATGAATGATTTGAGGATCAAGAAGACCCAAAATGACACAAAATAGGTATGAGGAACCTATTTTGCCTCAAAGGCCTCAAGAACACACAAATATGCAAAGCTAAATGAATGAACTAAGATTAAAACAAGAAATGAATCTATGTTAATCCATTTAAGCTAATTTAGATGTGATTTAAACTTGAAAATGATCTAAAATGATGAACTTATGCTTATGCTAAAATGAAAATGGCATTATGACTTTGCTATTTGAGTTTGAAAGTTGAGAGATGATTTGCCTTAGGAAGTGAGGGTATTTATAGGATTTCTAAGGCTTGGGGTAGGAGGAATGAATGGCCAGGATTGAAATCCTTAAGAGAGGCCAAGATTCACTCAAAGGGAAGCACATGGATTGTGCTAGTTCTTAGCTAATCAGGAGGTGACACATGTCACAAGGTGAGTGGATGAAGGGAAGGGCAAAGAGGAGTCAACAAAGGGGGCTCCAAGCTCATAACTCTTCAAATAAATGCTTGTAAGAGCAATGAATGGGCTTTAAGAGGCTTTGAAGACTTTGGGGAAGCAATAAATGCTTTGTGGTTGAGATATTTGGAAGGGAAGACTTTGCTTTGGTTTAGGAAAGTTTTAAGCTTGGTTAGGATTGCACAAAGGTTTAATGGTAGGATTAGGATTAGATTAGGACAAAGAAAAGGATTAGGATGGGTGAAGAGGGTGGATTTGAGAAGATTCTAGAAGAGTCTAGATTTGTCCTTAGTTTCATGGAATAAAAGTTATTCATTCCAAAAGCTTAAGTTTTAGGAATATTTATTAAAATATTTTCAATAAATATGCAAATTAAATATTTAACCTTAATTAAATATTTAACCTCGGGATTAGGGTTAGAAAAGATGGGATTAGCCTTTTAATCGAAATTAAGAAGGGATTAGAAGATTTTGGAAGAGGTTAGTGGTCTTAAGGAAAATGGCCAAGTTTGGGATAAAAAATAAATTAAAAATAAATTAATTTATTTTTGAAGTTTTTTGGTCAATTTATTAATTAAATAATTAATAAATTAGGGATAATGTCCAAATGACATTTTTAGGCTAGATTCCTTAATTAAAGATTTTTAATTAAGAGAGAGGGATTTAATGCCATAAAAATAAATAAATTAATTAAATAAATAATTAATTAATAAATGATGATGTCATCAAAAATTTTTAGAAAACAAAAATAATTTATTTTCTGAAGGATTTTTCGGTGTCTACACCTTGTTTGGCAAACTGGCTCCTGGAATAAAATCCATCTGATGACTGATCTTCCTTATCAGTGGTAATCCATCAGGTACATTATTAGATACAATATCCTGAAACTCATTCAATAAATTTGTAACCTCTACAAGTACATCCTCTACTTCTTCTTTACTAGCTTTTAGAATTAAAGAAAAACACACATGCTCATGCCTCATACCATCTAGGAATTTTCTTCCATCAACAAAAGTTATTCTTGCATTACCACATACCTTTTCTTTAGTCTCCTTCAATGGCTTTAGCTTATGTCACACTCCATCTTTTGTTAGGGAATAGGTATTTGAATGACCATCATGTACAGCACATCTATCAAACTACCACAGTCTACCCAACAATAAGACATGCATCCATAGATATTATATCACATAGTACCTCATCTTGGTACCCGCCGATCTTGAACTTTATCGGGCACTGTTCACTGACCATGACCTTGTGGTCATCCTGCACCCAGGCAATCCGATATGGATGTGGGTTTTTTTGTCTCTTGAGCTTCAACTTTGTCACCATCTCTTCTGACACCAAATTTTCAGTGCTTCCATTATCGATAATCACATCACAGCATTTACCCTCACACTTGCATCTAGTGTGAAACAGGCTCCTCCTTTGTTTAGATTCATTCTCACCACTCAGCAAGACTCTTCTATTAATTAGCATTTCTCCTCTTTCAGCATCTTCAAAATTTGATGATCTAGCATCTTCATCTACATGTGCAACTCTAGCCTGGCCTTCATTTTTCTTGTCTATTCTACCTTGGTGCTGAGGACATTCAAATGCCCTATGACCTTCTTCTCCACAGTGAAAACATGTTCCACGAAAGCCTCCTCTTCCAGATCCTTTTCCTCTTCCTCTTCCTCTCTGATCCCTATCACTCTGATCCTAGAAATGATTGGAATTATTTCCTCTCTGATTCTGACTACTACTGGCCTCATCCTTCTTTTTGGGATCTTCATTTTGGCCACCATATGACCATCCACCAGATCTTCCACCATGACCTCTTCCATTTTGTCTACTCTCAAACTTCTTGTTCAGCTTTTCCTCTACTTTTAGGGCAAACTAGTATGCCTCCTTAATACTATTCATTCGAACCAGATTCAACTCCTCTTGAATGCTTGGCCTTAACCCATTAAGGTATTGGGAAACTTTCTCCTTATCAGCTTCTGCATGGCCTGTTCTGATGAGGAGTCGATAGAACTTGTATACTCCTGAATAGATCTTTCTGCTTGCTCCAAACTTTGTATTTTCTTTAGTAGGTCAAGCTCATAATCAACAAGAATGAACTATCACTTCAATTCATCCACCATCTGATCCCATCTTGTGATTTTATCTTTCCCTCTTCTATTTCGCTTCAATTGAATCTCTTGCCACCAAATCTTTGCATGACTTTTCAATCTAGCCTTCACAAATTTGACCCTATTAGGATCCTCAACATCTTCATACTCAAAATATTTCTCACATTCATTGATCCAGTCGATCAATTCCTCTAGGTTAAGATTTTCAAAAAATGTAGGAACCTCAATCTTAGGTCTTTTCCCAATCTTGGAAATTGCCTAAAAAAGTCTTTCTTCCTCCTGGTTCACAACTTCAGCTTCTCCTTCTTGATATTTTTCTTCGGCTTCATCCTCACTTTCATCTCTGATATTAAGATTTATTCCTTTGCAAATCTCTTCTTGCAATGCTTGCACTTGTCTCTACAACTCTCTAATGTCAGGTGTCACAGCACTAGCTCTTCCACCACGTTCTCTTTGTAGAGGCATTTTCACGATGCATGTTGAAACCCTAACCATGGTCCTGGTGCAAAGTGCCTCACAGTCGATGATCTATTTACACACTCAAGAACTCCTACTCTGATACCACTTGATGAAGGATGCTCCCCTTAATACCACTAACACATAACAGAAATAGAGAAACAACAACAATAATATGCAAGAACAGAAAATTGGCTTCTTATTATCTCCACAAATGTGAAATTACAAACTTTTAGAATTACAATATGCAAAGTCACATGGGCATTCCCTTACAATATTCTGTAGGATAAAGCCTCAAATCAATACCCAGATCTACTACCCAGAACTGTCCTAGACAACACTACAAGCCTTCTTTATATAGGCAATTTCCACCACCCAAGAAGGTTCCAGAAATTTAGCCCTAAGGGCTGACCAAACTTAGAATTATTTTATTTTATAATTTATTACATCAAAGTCAGCTCAAAATGAGTTTTGAAACTCGAACAAAAATTTTGAGGGAAAATTATTTTCTGCCATTTCAGGTGGCCTGACTTTCAGAGACCATAAGTCATCACCAGTTGACCCGATTGACTATTATAACCCCATTTCAGAAACACCATGAAGTTCTCTACAAGCTTGACCTACGCAAAGCACCCGTCACCCAATTTTTTGACCTCATCCAGGTCCTCTAAAGCCTTCAAAACTGAGTTCAAAGTTTCTGTATCCTGCTGCCAATACCGAAAATCTTCAATATCTTCAAAACTAGACCTGATCTAGCCATGAAACTTTGCTGGCGAGTTGATATGACTGAGATGAACCTCCACATGTAAAATTAGAACATTCTGAGATCATAAGACCAACTTACTAAAAATAGCAAGTTTCCATAAATAGCAGCTCTACACAAGATAACCCTTATTGAATACAAAAATAGAAATATTTTTTTTTTGGGTGATGCAAGATTGCTCTTACACCCAAGATGCTCCTGCATCACATATAGTACCCTCCACAAACACCTTGGTGCATTTCATCCAACAAGGCTTTGGATCTCTCATGGTCTAAGCATTTTAGTAATATTCCTTCATTGCTTCTCCACTACAATTTACCATGTATAATAGCATACCTTGCAGATTGCAACTTGATAGTTCTCCTTTTGTTTTCATCCATTTTAGGGGGAAGGACCAATTTTTGCAAGTAACTAATAACATCTTTGTACCAGTTACAGTAATCCATATCATAAATATATGGCCTTTGTTCTTCTTCTAACATATTCACATGATTGGCAACTAAGTTTCTTTGTGCCATTAACTTTGCAAGACCTAAGCCTCTTATCAACTTTGTAACCTAAATGTCAATGTTAAATTCTTGGATCTTGTTGATCCATCTACATCTTTTCCCTAAAACCTCTTGTTGTACCAATATATCCTTAAATGCAGCACTAGGAACATAAGCAACCACCTTAGCTCCTACAAGGTAACATCTAAAAGCCTTGACTACTTTGACCAGGGCATAAGCTTGCTTCTCAATAATGTCATATTTTAGTACTGCTGCTTGTAGGGATTTGCTAAAAAATGATATGGGTTGTTCATATCCATCTGAATTCTTTTGCAAAAAAACTGCTCCAATTGTATGACAAGAGGCAAAAGAAAAAATCTACATGGGCTTACCATAATCAGGTGTTCTTAAAACTGGAGCATCTTTGATGGATTTTTTTATACTTCTAAAAGATTCATCTACTTCTTCATTCCATTCAACCTTTGCCTCTTTTTTCAACATTCTAGAGATGGGGATACTGATTTCTACAAAATTTGTAACAAATCTCCTTAGAAAGTTGACCTGCCCAAAGAAGGATTGTATTCCTTTAACATTTCTAGGTGGGGAAAGCCTATCTATAGCCATAACCCTCTCAGGGTCAATCCTCACTCCATCCTTAGACACAAAATGTCCCAAGAGTTTTCCTTCCACAATACCAAAAGCACACTTTTTTGGATTCAAAGAAACCCCATATTCCAAAGCCCTGATAAAAATCTTCTCAAGATGCTCACAATGCTAACTCTCCTTATCTGAATATGATTTGAGATCATCCTAATATACTACGAAAAACTTGTTTATAAAGTTTACAAAGGCTACATCCATGGCTCTCTAAAAAGTAGCTCCAGCATTTTTCAAACCAAAGGGCATTCTAACATAAACATATGTTCCTCAGGGGGTAGTGAATGCAGTCTTAAACTATTCTGACTCCTTGACCATGACCTAATTATATCCAGAGAAGCCATCCATCATGGACATTAGCTCTGATCTAGTAACCCTCTATAACATATTTTCCATTTTAGGAAAACCATAATTATCCTTCAAATAATTGACATTCAGATTCCTAAAATCAACACACAACCTAATGTCACCATTCTTTTTTCTGACTGGAACCAAGTTTGACACCCAAGTAGAATGTCTGACAGGCTTGATGATCCCATCATCTATCATCTTTTTGAGTTCATCTTGCATTTTTGGTGCCAAGGTAGGATTCACAAGTCTTAATTTTTTCCTAAAAAGTTTGGTACCTTCTTTTAGTGGTATCTCATGTTGGAACAGATCTTCTCTATAAGCTTTCAAATCATCATAAGACCATGCAAAAACATGTCTAAATTTTTTGAGAAGGTCAATCAGATTTTTTCTAGTTCTTGGGGACAAACACCTACCTATATAAATATTTTTGGGTACTTGACTTGTTCCTAGATTTATTTCCTCTAAATCATTGATCTTATCAAAAAATTTAGTAAAACAAGCCCTTTCTTTATTGTCAAATGCCCTCTCAAGAGCAACCAATCCCCTTGGGACCCTATTTGACTTCAATTTTTAAACTTCTTTCCCAAGAACATTTTCTTTCCCATTTTTTATGTCAACATAAGTGCTAAAATCCATCTCCTAACCACCAAAATGGGACTCACACTGCAAGAACCTTAGTATATCCTGATCATTAGAAAATACTTGCCAATTTTCAACATTGTCTGGGATAGAAGGCGTAGACATAAACTCAATTTCAGATATCACTGCAAAAGTCATATCCTATGGCCTTAGTGCTATGTTTTCCAATAAATCAATCATTCTATTTTGGCTTCTATCCACCCAATCAATACCAAAAGCACTGAAAAATTCAATTTCATCCCAAATGGCATTCCTATACTATTTCAGTCTTTGATTCTTTGATGCATACGTTGATCTAATCTAAGAGATTACTAACTTAGAATCACCAATCACCCTAAGATTCTTAATCCCATGTCTTAAAGCTAGTCTCAAACCAATTAGTAGGGCCTCATATTCAGCAACATTATTTGTGCAAGGAAAGAAGAGAGTGAAAGAAAACTTAAAAGTTTTAGCATTTGGGGATATCAAAAGCACTCCTGCTCTAGCACCTTCCTTTGAACTTGCTCCATCAAAATATAAAGTCCATAAGACATTACCTTCTACCATGTTATCCTCATCATCAGCCAGAGGGACATGCTTGACCTTTTCTTGCACCCCTTTCTCCTGAACTTGGAAAGAACCAATGTCAGTGTCCACAAAGCAATTCATGTTATCATCTTCATTCTCCTCAATCATATGTGGAGTTCTAGTTTCCCTTGAAACCTTCACACTTTCTCCTCCAATGTTAAAAGTAGCAAAAGACAAGTCACACTGGATACTTCCTCCCATAGAAGCACTCCATCTCCTAGATAATAGCATCCCATACTATGGAGGGATATCAACCACTAGAACACTCATGGTTAGCTGCTTGTTAGGAAATGTTGCTAAATTATAAGGCAAAGCCTTAATGGTACCAATAACTGGCACCTCTCTTGAGTCCATAGCTTGGCATCTTCCATGAGGTGTATCAACTTTCAGTCCCAGTGACTTCATGATCTCTGTAGGCATGACAATATTTGATGCCCTAGAATCAATCATGCAATTCTTCAATAATTTGCAATTTATCATAAGAGACAAGAAGAAAGGATCAACTATCCTTGATGCATTATTTACAACATTTGCATCCAAATATATCTAAGGAATCTTAGAGATGATTTCTTCATTTTTACTATCAGGTGTATCATCTAAAGAATCCACATGCTTATCACTTCTACTCATCCCTTGGACTTTCGTACAAGAGGCACCATTTACCCAATCCAAAGCCTTCACCTTATGCTCTTCTATCCTCATCATTTCCAAAAGTGGAACTTTGATAGTCATTTGTGAAAGAAATTTAATCATATCAATGGGAACATACTTCTTGTCATCCATGTCCCCTTTAAAAATAGTGACATCTTTATCCTCTATTCAGACAATTGAGTCAGATTTATCTTTGTGTAGAGACTCATCTCCCTTCTGGGGTATAGGAACAACTACTTCTAATGTCCTTGCTTTACCCTTAGGTATTGCAATAGGCCCATTCTTCTTTTTTATTTTCACCTGGCTAACAACATCAGCACCCTTCCCCTTTTCCTCAAGCTATTGTGTAATCCTTTCTAATCTCATGATAAACATGCCACCTAGTTTACCAACTATATTTCCAACTGTCCTTTTTCTCATATTGTAATTTCTCTTGGCTTGATTGACCATGTCTGTAGTGATTTGAGCAATTTCCTCATCAAAAGATCACCTTAAGGAAACATGCTCCTCACATTTCACTGCACCACATCCAACATCATCAAATTCTTCCTCCTCTTCACCATAGAAAACTTGCTGATGGAAAACCTCACTTCTAGCTTGAGAGCCAAAAACATCTTGATTCTTAATCTCATCTGTGGAGTCATTGCACAACCATTTTTATCATATTTCTCATCTCGTTCTTGGTTCTCAGATAGATTTAGGGAAATAGCATAGTATTCTGGACTATGAGGAGATTGACAAGTAGCACACTGTGGGATATCATCACTCATATTAACTAAATTTCTTTGCAAAGGATCAGGAATCCTATCATCAGGCCTATCCCTCTTAGCTAGAAAAATGGGCTTGCCATCCTTCCACTGAGTATTGTATGGGTAATTTTGCATTCTTGGTTGCCAGCTAAAATTATTAGAAGTCGACCGGTCATTAGTTACAGCCCTATTGTTTCTTTTTTCATCAGGCCTCAGAACCTCTAAAGCATTTAGAATCTATTTTAGATTATCCTCCTCTTTGGGTTTAAAGTTTGCAAACCTTCCCACCTCTTTCTTATTTTGTGCTTGAGGCCTACAATCATCTCTTCTCCCCAATTTTTCTGATATTCTTCTATTACTCTCTATGTTAATAGCCAACTTGTAACCCTCCCCAAGATTTCTAGGGTTCTTATCCCTTAAAAGATACCCCATCTTTTCATCAAAAGTATTTAAGTATGTCACAAGACACACCCTATCATCTAATCTGATAACTTGTAGGAGCCTATGCATAGCTTTTTGGAATCTTATATTAAATTCAAGAACATCTTCATTCTAATTTTTCTTTATGTTATTGAATTCATTCAAAATAAAACCCTCATTTGTTTTATCACCATAATGTTCCTTGAAGCAATTCTTAAATTCATTCCAAGACCCTATACTGGCATGGGGAAATCCTCTAAACCAGTCCCTAGCATCTTTGGTCAGAGATTGTACAAATAACTTCATTACAACATCATCAAGCTATATATTATAATCATCTATTACATCAATAAATTTCTTTAGATGTTCCTCACATGTGATGACATTGTTTCCAAAAAATTTAGGGAGCTTCTTTCTAATTTCATCAAGAATTACATTAGGATAACTAGGAATACCCAAAAAGATAAGTTGTTTGTACCTTTCATGAACAGGACCTCCTTGAGGTGGATCCATTCCTTGAGATGTAGATTTCCTTATGTTTGAAACAACATAAATTTTAGCAGTGCCTGGTGATGGGATGTCTTTTGTTTGAGTTGTAAGGTTACCATGATTTCCACCTTGTCCCAAAGAAGAAACAACAACATTTGAAGGTCCTGAAGTATGCTTGAGAAACTCAATCTTCTTCCTCATTTCTGCTGCAATAGCCTCCAATTCTATTTTCTCAAGTTCTTTGGCCCACATCTCTTTCTCCTTTCTAGCCTTCTCAAGATCTACATCTAATCTCAACTCTTGATCTAAAGGATCCTTATCAGTAACATGTTCATTAATTGTAACTCCAACAGCTCTTTGTTTGCCTTTATCTCTAGGTCTAGTTATCTCATACACCTTCTACATAATAGGCTATTCCTCTATTCTTTCAGGCTTTGGGACATAATTAATTGCCTCCAAATATAATAACTACCTCTTTAACTATTCAACCCTTATCATGGCCTGTCTTACTTTGTCCTCTTTATGTTTTTCTCTTTGCTGTCTAATAGAAACCTATTCTTAGATTCTTCTTTCCAACTCATAAACTTCTTCAAAAATTTATTCTGATTCCGGGAGATTAGTCTCAAATTCAACATCTCCCACTTGAAACTTGTCCTCATACTGGTTCAACCCCAAATCAATAGCCTCTTCATATTCTAAAACATTTTCTTCTTGACCCAGCTTCATTTGATTTTCTTGTCTTGTATCCTCTTTATGTTTCCAAGTATGAGACATATTTTTATTTTTTCTTCCCTCCCTTGTCTGACTAGGAATAGAAGTTCTTGGAAGACCTTCTTCCATTCTGTCTTTAGGATGCTTCTTTCTCCAAGACCTAGTACTTATAAATAATTTGTTGACTAGCACTGCTGCAGGTATGTTTGAGTCACCACCCAAGCATATTGGGAATCTTAAAACACTATTTCCTCACTAACAAGTATCCTAATGAGTTTGACAAGAAAAGGGGCAAGAATAACCCTATGTTTCCAATGATGACCTACTGGCTATTATAGACTTGTGTAACATTTCCCCAGCAGAGTCGCCATCTTGTTAGTGTTTCAGAATGGCTTATGCTCTTAGGCTGCCAATATACCCTCAGATAGATTTTAGGAGTGGTTAGTTCTAAAATGTAAAAGGATCCTAGGATAATTGGACCAACTATAGGGACAAGACTACCCTCTTCACTTCTAGCTCTGCAAAACCAAGGTGGGTGCACCTATCCTAGTGAAAACTACACCTTACAAACCAAAGTCTGGGTTTATATAACAGATGTTAGAAAGAAAGTACCAAATGCCAACCTTACATTCATTGACTCTCCATTACTATGGGGTAACAAAAATACACAACCAAAGATTTAAAATTTAAAAAGGTTCTTGATTTTAAGATTTGGATTGCAATAACTTCAATCAATGTATTTTAACAAAAGATTCATTCATCTAGGCCAGTGCCTCATCCATTGGGCAAGATTTCTTAGACACAAAAGATACATAGATCAAAGAATATCTAAGATTCATAGCCATAAATACATTTACCACAATCCTTACTACTTATAAAGAATCCTTATGTAGGCAAGGGTAAACTCATACCCCATCTAGAGCATTATTTAATCCAATCCTAGATTAGAACTCAAGAATGAAGATACATACATAAAACAATATGTAATGAACTAGAAAGCTCAAAGACTACCTGACTTGACACAAAGGAGAGAGAAGAATCATATATTTTTATTAAATATGATGAATCCTTTCTGTGCATATAATCAGTCACAAAAGACCATGCTTGCAAACTACAACTTAGACCTGCAACTTTTTATCTCTCACTTACAAGTGCTAAAACAAAATTCTTACAACCTTGACTGAGAATAGGGCTCACCCAAAAAGAGGTTCTGAACACCTAACTCCCAATGTCTTTGAATGATCATGAAAAATCCTTTTATCTCAAGGATTGCAACAAGAAACTGATGATCATTCAAAGAAACAATTCAAAATCACCTAACTCAAACAAACAGTGAATGTAGACAAGATAGGCTCCAAGTGCATGGCTGGTGAAATCAAAAAATCATCAAACTTTGCAACTGATCTGACCATGTACTAGCCTCAAGGACAAAATCACCACAAAAGCCCCATTAATTCTAGATACAGTAGAGAATGCATGACCCACCTATCAATCTTTCCTCGGTAGAGGCTCCCAAGGATGCAATATCATGCTAGAACAACTACCAGGATCATCTTCATAAATTCTCACCCACAACCAAGTTGGAAATGACCAAAAATGGTCTTGCATTATGGCTCTTTCAGTGCACTATCTCCTAACCCTGTAAAATATTTGAATTTGAAATAAAATGGCTACAGGCTCTAGTTTAAAATGTGACCATCGATCCAGTTATTTCCTAGCAAATTGAGCAGTTCACATTAATCTCCATAACAATCACGAACCCTTTGAAAAGTCCTTGGCCATGCTAGACCTCAACAACCAATGAAAAGTGAGCACATCAACATCACATAGCACACTGGACCCACTGAATATAAAATTTTAATCAGACGGTCGGCATAAGATTGCATGAGCTCAAAAGATTCCATGGGCTCTTACACCAACTATAGATCTTTTGCAGATGTCAGGACCCTCAAGGACATGCTGGCAACTAGGTCCTGTTAGATTAGGTGAAAAACTAATCTCCCAAGAACACCTGCATGCATAACCCTGTCACATGGAAGAAGCAAAGAATAGAAACCAAGAAAATCATGGAGGCCAAAAAGCCAGAGACATCTTATGGACATGCAAAGAGAAATTTCTATTATGATCCAATAAGTGAATTGATAAAATACAAAGAGGGAATCCTTATAAAAGGATACCAAAACCCTAAAGGTGAAAACCCTAAAGAATAATGAGATGCCTAAGTCTAACTTAAGTGTAGAGAATAATAGACTAATAATTAAATAAATTAATTATTAGCTATAATATGACAACTCTAACACCCCCCCTTAAGTGTAACTTAGGGAGAAGCTAAACAACTAAGGACTAAAAGATGCATGAAAACAAAAATGCATGAAAGAGCAATGGGTCCCGGAAACAAGGCCTGATCAGGTACCCAAGTACAAGAAATAAACTAGATGAAGGAAACAAAGCCTCCAATCTAGGGAATGTCCCAAAGAAAGGAACAAGAAAGAGCATGAAGCATCTCCGAAGCATGAAGCTGCAAACACTGTCAGAAGAATACTGCTGGAACCCCCACTGAAATAGTACATGACCAGGTAGAGAAGACAAAGTCTGAAGAGCTGATCAATCAAAGAGGTGACCTCCAAAATAGGAATGAATGAGTGTCTATATAGTAGATGAACCATCTCACCAAAATGCATAGGTGCCTAGCCACTGCATCCACCTAGTACATAGGAACAAAAACTGAATATGTAGATCACTCAACCGAACCAAGGAAGCAATAGAGCCAACAGGTGAACCCCCCCATAATGCTGAACAGAGAGAGGGGTGACAGGAACACTGAAATGCAATGCCAGAAACATCTGCAAGAAGAAGAATCAGGAACACCAACAGTGCAATAGAAGTACAAGCATAGGATAAAGGGCAGTGTCATAGACACACAACATGGGCTAATGTCGTGGAAGGTACACTCACTTGACAAAGGTGGATGAGCACAAAAGGCAAAACATCATAACCCCCCATGGCACTTTATAACTGAGTGCGATTACAAACAAACACAAGGAGTACAAGATCCCAGATATACAAAAGCAGGCACTTTATCTCAGTGCGTTTACAGAAAAAAAAATGCAACAGAAGAGAAGCAAGATGGCTCTGATACCATGTTAGATTAGGTGAAAAACTAATCTCCCAAGAACACCTGCATGCATAACCCTGTCACATGGAAGAAGCAAAGAACAGAAACCAAGAAAATCATGGAGGCCAAAAAGCCAGAGACATCTTATGGACATGCAAAGAGAAATTTCTATTATGATCCAATAAGTGAATTGATAAAATACAAAGAGGGAATCCTTATAAAAGGATACCAAAAGCCTAAAGGTGAAAACCCTAAAGAATAATGAGATGCCTAAGTCTAACTTAAGTGTAGAGAATAATAGACTAATA
Organism: Chamaecyparis obtusa; assembly: GCA_027943335.1. Lineage (NCBI taxonomy): Eukaryota > Viridiplantae > Streptophyta > Pinopsida > Cupressales > Cupressaceae > Chamaecyparis > Chamaecyparis obtusa. Next base: position 299,668 of record BSBK01002925.1, on the reverse strand, counting down.
ATTAAATAAATTAATTATTAGCTATAATATGACAACTCTAACAGGTCCCACTAACACTTTTCAAATCATCAGTGCCTTGACCAATGAAAAGCTGCCAAGTCAAGATGATTGGGAAAACATGGACCCACCATGCATAGGCTGAAACATGTTGGAAGATTGGGCGGTCATTGCATGATCACATGGAATATTCCTACCCCATGCGATTATGTGCCCACCATTAGATTGAAGGTAACTATGATGTCAGGCCTCGCTGACCATGCAAACATGCGACCAAAGGGAATGAAACCGCTAGTGGAGTCAAAGAAAGTTAAGGGTTAAACCATTAGGAATAGGACACTTTGTGACCACTGCAATCACTGAATCACTGGATAAAAGTGTTAACCACTGGAGGACTTAGAGAACTAGTGACAAACATGTAATCGCCAGTTCATTGAATAATAAAGAGACATGAAACATTGCTAAGCGATTCAACAAACACCAAGAGGGAAATAGTCACATGCTCACAGGGGAACTTAAGTGATTTGAAAAAGTAACGCAAAAATAGGACAAGGCTAGGGAAAACTAGGGTTTTTGGATTTTGAAGGCATACAAAGGGATTTTACCCTAGCACTTAGGGTTTTTGCAATTTTGACCAAACTTGAACCCTAAAGATATGAAAATTATGTAGAGGGATTCAACACAAAAACCAGGGAGACACAAAAAAATTTTAAATTTTTTTTGGGGGGGGGAGGATAGGAAAAATAGAGAATACTACCAATAGCATCCTTAAAAGAATTTCTCGATCAAGGAAGGAAATTCATTGTAGACTACATGGATCAGGATAAACTTACGGATGCCCATCTTAAGAAAATACAAGAGGCAAAAGCTATGATTGAGTAGGTGAAGATTTTAGTAAAAGACATATCCAATGATGTGAACATGTGTAACAATGTCTACCAAGGTCAGTTGGAAAAAATTGAGAAGGCAGAGAAAGAGATGGCAAAGATAAGATCTAGACAGACTTAGTTGAGGAATGCTCTTGTGCCCTCACTAGACATTCTCAATTAGAACATCAAGGAGATCGATGCCACAATGGTAACCTATGATCAAGGTCCAAGCATAGACTTGAAGAAGATGGAGAAGCATCAATATGCATTATGCACCCATCTCTAGATAGTTAACTCTTTGATAACTTTTTGGAAGAAGGAGATCCAAAACCTTAAAGATTGCATATCTGAATGTTTTCCCTAAGTAAGTATGTGTAGATATAGTTTTTTGGTACACCTTTGTCATTAATATCAAAGGGGGAGTTGTGTATAGAATATGGAGTATAATATGTATAGGGAGATATAAGATTATGTATAAGAAATGCATAGAAGACAAAAGCTTTTTGTGTTAAGGGATAGTTAACAAATTGGCCATATTCTTTTTTTTTCCATTAATGAAAAAGAGGGAGATTGTTGGCAAGTTATCTATACTGAGGTATATGACTAGATATAGTGTTTTAATTATTGCAACAAAGTCATATAGCAGTTTGGAGTCAGTACACTTGATGTAAAGATCATAATTCTGTAAAGTGTTGAAGATTGGTCAGTGTACAGAGTTCATGCAACTCAGAGCATCAACGCACATGTGTATGGATAAATTATGGTATGCACCCTAGAAGTTAAGTTTCTTAGAATATAATCATTCTTAGTCTATGAGTGCATAAGAAGATGTGCAAGGATGAGAAAGTTACAGTCAGTTGAAGTTGCACAACCAATGTGTGCTAGCAGAGAATAAAGCATGGAGCCGATAGTTAGTATTTTGGTTTGCAATGATAATGTAATGTTGTAAAGGCTACGCGCCCATTGTATTTAGGTTTTTGATATATTTATATGTATAATTTTAATCACGCTTAAGCCAATTCATTTGGAAGTGTTATTTGTAATTAGTGATAGGGCCGACCTAGTTGTGTATTTTGTATGAGCATATAAATATAAGGTGCTCCCACTGTATTCGGTATAGAAGTGAAGAGAGAGTTGTAATTGTAATATCTCAAAAATGGGCTATAGGTTCATTAACCTTCTACATCTTCAATTCGAACAAAATCGACATCAAAGTCCTAACCTAAGGCACATCTGCACATTATTGAATCCTAATTGACTTTATCCTAAATTTTGCATCAGGTAATATTCCTAGCAATATTCCTATTTATCCTAATTATTTTTAATTTAATAATTATTTGGTGATAAATCTTATTTATCCTAAAGTTTGATTAATTGAATATTCTAAATATTTAATTAATCAGATTAATACTGCCACTTAATTATTTAATTACATTTAATTAAATTATTCCTAAATTGTATTATTTAATTTTGACAATAAATCAAAAAATCTTATAACTAATTGATTAAATTCCTATTTAATTAATTAAAGTTAGTTGTCAATATTTAATAATATAGTTTTTGAATAAAGTTTGATTTAATAATTGATTAACCCATAAATCAATTGTTTTATTTCAAAAATCAGTTAAGTTGAGAATAAATCACTTTATTTTTAATTAATTTATTATTAAATCATGCACAATCAGAAAAGCAGGCACCTAGAAATTAATAATCAATTTTAAAATAAAACTCAACATCTAATGATGAGTTGAAATTTTATCTAAAACTCTATTTTGAGTTAAACACTGCTTTTGCATGATTTTTGTGAGTTAATTATCTCTGATTTCCTAATAACTCAAAAATCAACCTGATTTTATCAAGAGTGATTTATGGATTTTCTCTTGCATCCTCAAAGGCCTGGATTTCTATAAAAATAAGGCTTGGCTCTTCACAAAGGTTTGCACAATTTTTATATGGCAATCAACACCTAGAAATTGCATCCTCACTCTAGCGAATTCGTGACTGAAGAATCAATCTTTTGCGAATCAAGGCTATTGTGAGATTTTCATTTATTGTTTTGAGCATTCATAGTTTCATATCATATATTTTTATATGCATTCATAGCATTTCTTAGATTAAATCTGCATTCAATTTCACTCATCCTAGATTAATTTCATACAATTTTTCATCCTTATTGCATAGAAAATACAAAAATATAGAATAATCTACATTCATATAGTCTTTCATATTTTGCATTCAAATCCTTTGTTTAGGTGTTGCATTATCACTAATCTTGATTTCAATCTAAGAACATCATACTTTCACCTACTAGAAGGCAGTAAATCACCTGGTTAGCATAGTTTCAATTACTTGCAGATTTCAGTTTTTGCTAACCTCTAATATTTTACTGAAGTGTTGTGTCTACAGCTAGGTACAAAATTCACACACACATTTTTGGTGCCCATCATGGGGCCCTGAAATGGGTTTCCATTATATTCTATCAAATTTCTATTATTTTTCTCGAACCCACGACCACAAGGTTAATTTTTGTGAGTTTTATGATAAATTTTTGGGCTATTTTTCCAGAAATCTGACTGATATTTTTATTGGTACATGCACATATGACATGATATAGAGCCAAAATTTATATTTCTGGAAATTTATTTGAGTTAGCTTTCATTTTCCATTCATTTGGATCAATTTCATTTTGATTTGCAAAAGTTATGATCATTTTAGTGAAGACTGGTCTGAACCTGATTTTATAAAATCTGACTGATGTTTTTATTGGTACATGCACATATGACATGATACAGATCTAAAATTTATATTTTTGGAAAGTTATTTGAGTTAGATTTCATTCTCCATTGGTTTTAATTAATTTTGTTTTGATTTTCAAAAGTTATGACCATTTTAGTGAAGACTGATCTGAACCTAATTTTATGAAATCTGACTGATGTTTTCATTGGTACATACACATATGACATGATACAGATTCAAAATTTATATTTCTGGAAAGATATTTGAGTTAACTTTAATTTTCTATTGGTTTTGATTAATTTTGTTTTGATTTGGAAAAGTTATGATCATTTTAGTGAAGACTTGTCTGAACCTAATTTTATAAAATCTGACTGATGTTTTTATTGGTACATGCACATATGACATGATACAAATCCAAAATTTATATTTCTGGAAAGGTATTTGAGTTATCTTTTATTTTCCATTGGTTGGGATTAATTTTTTTTTTATTTGAAAAAATTATTATTGATTTAGTACAGACTGGTCAGAATCTGATTTTTTATGACAACAGGTTTTTCGATTATCAAATGACATATTATCTTTGACTAACCTAATTTTCTACCACGTGGGGTTGACAAGTTGTGTTTCCCTTTTTATGAATTTTTATAATAGTGGGTTTCATGTACAAGAATAGGTAAGTTTTTCATAACAGTGGTTTGCAGGTACAGGTGTAGGTACATCCTGTGGGTACAAAAGATAGAAGACAAATGCTCAAAAATTGCTAAAATAGGTAAAATCTACTAAGTGCGTTGTGAGGAAATTAGGTATTCTATTACATCTGATAAAACTTCATTTTGGGACATAAAAAAATCTCTCTTGTGTCAAGCTTGAGTGCCTTTACAACTTTCATAATTCACACTTTAGTTTTGGGCTCTAAAACAAACATAGATTTTCTTTTTGCATATCTGTTACACATAGTAATTAGGCCCTATGAACACCATTTGTGGATGATCTTGAGAGAGTGCGCTTCTTTTTTTTTTTTCATGTGAAGCTATTCTTGATGAAGGATCCCATTTTAGGTAGGGAGGTTATTGAGAGCATCTCACGTTCTACTAGATTTGTGTGTCTTCAACTTTTGATTAATACATTCTCTCTCTGAAGGGGTTGATAGATCATAAGCAGTTGACATCATAGATCTTTGTGAGATAATCTTGGTCTTAGCATGTCAAATTAATCTTTCTTCTTTGTTTTGGTTAAAAGTGAAAAAGCTAGAGGACTATGCTCTACTACCTTTTTGGGTAGTATCATAAACTCAGATCCTTGAATTTGGAACTAGTCTCCATGTGGTATCTTTTGTGAGTCACCTTTAGAGAGGGTTAATCATAGTGGACATTCCCTTAATTGGGTCAACCACATGGATAGAACCTCAAGTGGTAATAGCCATTTTTTTCATGGTAGCAACAACCGCTATATAAATGTCCTTGTGTAGAAAATCTTCACAGGTGTGGTCTCTTGTTGGGCTGTCAGATCTCCCTGGCAGCTCCTGACTAATTAAATTCTCAAACTATGTCAAAATCTTGGTGCACCTAGATTGGAGTTCACCTTCTTTAGATCACAAAAGTTACAGAGTCAGACCATTACTAAAAACCCTAGTGAGGCCAAATTTTTCATTTTCTAGGAATATGTGCATTATTGAATTTTTTTTTGAAACATACACAAGTAGTATTTCTAGGGATTAGCACAATAAATCAATATTGCTTGTTCATGTGCAAGGTTGCTTTTTCCCTTGTTCATTGTTTGTATATGATTTCTTGCTTCCCTTGCTTGTTGTTTTGTGTCCTTGATATCTTCTTGGTTACATGAAACAAACTGTTACATGGATCTTCAAAATTTGCATTACAATCTGATACTAAAACATTGAAAAATTACAAAATTTGAGAAAAAATCCTTTTCTGGATTGAGAACTAAATATTCTGTCAGAGAATAGCTAGTTTCATGTCTTGAAATTTGTGTCTTGAAATTTGTGCCTCAAAAGCTATGCTAGAACTGTCAAACTATGTCCTTTTATCAAGTGAGATTTCAACTTTCTAAGCATTTCCTCGCGAGAGACAACATTCTCTCGCACACAACCTGGTACTTCCTTGCATGAAACAACATTTTCTCATGTGAGCCTATCTTGAAATTTTCAAAATAAAGAGCTTATTACTGTTAGTTGGTCAACTTTTTTGTCAAATCTAATTTTTTTCTGGGATCTATATACCTATTTTCCTATTGCACATTGCCTAAAACTAGATGTCTAGAGCTGAGAACCATGTAATTACCGCTTAAAACCAAGTTGTCTCTCTATTTTGTCAGAAATCCAATTTGCAAAAAATCCCAAATTCTATCAAAATAGCGAACTGATTCTTGTCATTTCTAGTCATCCTTGGTCAGTCTGGGTCAAATCTTAGGTGCTATGGCATGTTTCTCAACATCCAAATGAACTTAAATGGTATCAAGTTGAACAAAATGACTCTTGGTCTTCTTTCTTCCACATCTCCCATGTCTTCCTAGTCTCCCATTTCCATCCTTTCTCTTCTTCCTAAACTCTTCACATCTTCTTGATTCTTTTCCTCTTATTATCTAGTCTTCTTTCTTCTATTCATCTCTTCTGTCACTTCCATGCTTGATTTTTCCTCTTCCAGAACCATGAATTTCCACTATCTTTTTATGGAACCTCTCTTGAAAAGGGATGATCCCGAACTCATTGCTCAATTTGAAGAGTATTATTCCTCCAAAAATTCCATGAGTGATAAGTTTATGACAAAAATAAAAGAAAAATTGATTAAATCAGACACCTTTTTTAGGATCATACGCATGATCCTATCACAACCTCCTTCCAAATTTCTTTCATCTTCTAAGTCTTTTCTTTCTTCCTCATCTTCCAAGTCTTCTTCCTTTGCTAGATCTTCACCTTTCTCTTCTCCATGATCTCATTCCATTCTTATTATCCCAAGAGTCTTACTCCTCATCTCAAGACATACCATAATGAGCAATGTGATAACCCTTATGATACCTCTTCCACGGAGAGTGACACACCCATCTTTGAAGACTATGATGACTATGATGATGGATAATATAATGATACCTATGACACCTCTATTCCTAAGAGGCCTCACCGTCATGTGCTCATGCTTACTCGAAATGGGATGTCACATTAGAAAGATCATGATGGTGATCCATATGATTCTAATTTTGAAAGAGAATTTGATGATTTTTGTGAACAATACCTAGATGATACATCTACTTCACTTGAGGAAGAGAAAGCTTACCATGTTGATTATAAAAATCAATACTGTAAGGATCTCTCCCCTAAGAACTCTCATGTTGAAAATAAAAATTATACTCTCAAGAAAGATCATGTTAATGTTGAACCTTTGTCTTGTGATGGTTCCCTTCCATCCCATTCTTCCTCCAATGCCCATACATTTCCTAAAGCTTCCAAGCCAATCAAATATTTCACAAGTCCTTCATCCACCAGAGGTCCTAATACTTTTCATGTGGTTTTCTATAGTTATCCTCAAGGGCTACCTCTTAATGATACTCAAGCTAACCTTCACTTGGCTACAAATACTTTCAATAATGCTAAACCTAAAGTGCCTAAGCATTTATATGCTATAATTCCTACTTTAGCTAGTCCTTCACCATCTCTTCTAAAGTCTTCCATACAATTCCAACATGCTTCCTTGTCCTTAACAGTGGCTCCATGTCAAGAGGACTCTAAAAATGATAAAGAAAAGAACATAAAGAAAGATCAACATCAAGAAACCTCCATGTCATCCAATCCTTTTCATGATGTCTCTTATCCATTCCATGGTTCTTTTGATCCCATATGCCCTCTCGCATTCATTCCACCCTATCTTAAGTCTTCTCCTAAGAAATATCAAGTTACTACTTACACCGTTCAGTTTATTGACAATCAAAACAACCTTACCCCACTTCCAATTTCCAAAGATGATACTTCCATTAAGGTTGGTAAAAATGGTGTTGTTACTTCCAATGTTAAGCCTATTGAAAATCAAGAGAAAAATTATGTGCTTGTGTTATCCAAAGATCCTTGTCAAGATCAAAGTCTTCCATCTTCTTATTCTACCACTCCATGTTTGTTTCCACTTTCTACTCTTCCTAAGTCTTTGAAAGCTCTGAACAATCCTTTCAAAGAAGGTTCTTGTATTCAAGATGTCCACAATTCTATTGAAAATCCTAATGCTCACTCTAAAGATGTTGATGTCCTTGGTTGTCATATAGATGTTGATAAACTTATTGATTATCATTTTGTATCTTCCACATCCATCCTTGGACCTCCTCCACCAAGAATACGAGCTTCATTCCTTCCTTCCATCTTGGGCCCTTATGTCCCTTCACTTTCCCCTCCTAACTTTCCTAGTTTATCATCCATCTTGGGTCCTTACATCCCTCCATCTCCTATCTTTCCTCAAGATCAACATAGATTCATACCCTTGAATCCTTTTCATCCACTCACCCATCTAAACCCATCATATCCTCCCTCTTCTTCCATGAGTCCCAAGTCTTTTGGAAGTAACTTGATTTTCAATACAAGGAAAAGAAACAATACAAGAATCCATCAAAAAAAGAAGATCACCATGTCTCCTCTAATAAACATGGAGGCATGAATTCAAAAGAGATATCTAAGAAAAAAACTACAACACAAGTATGGGTTCCAAAATCCATCATTGAAGATATTCTTTCTAAATCATCAAAAAGAAATAAAAAACCTATGGCTATATGGATTCCAAAGTCTCTCTTGAAAGATTATAATGTTGAGAAACAAGTGAAGTTGACATTCAAGCTTCCAAAGACTTCCACTTCATCTTCTTCCAAAAACATTCTTCCATTCTATGTACCTAAACTGCAACCTTTTCTATCCATTCACCATATTCCTTCACGTATTCCTTCATTCACATTTCCTCCATCCTCTCACCACCCTTCAAGGTGTGTGTTGATGTTGATATTTTATTTCTTTCCATCTACCCTTTCACAATCCTTCCATTCATTATCCTCCTACCTTATATTCTTTTTCCTCATTTTCCTATTCTTCCTATCTTCCAACCTTACTCGCTTTACATAAAACCTTATCCTCCATTTTTCTCTTCCATCTCCCTTTCCCTATCAACATCTTTGAGTATATCATTTTGAATCATTGGCATATCATGGTTTATCCTTTCAAGGATCATTATCTAAAGAGCTTGCCTTCTTCCAAAAAATAAAAAACTAAATTATTTTTTTGAAAATGTGCCTTGGTGAAAACCTGGAAATAGGCACCTTGGTAGCAAAAGTAAACAGAAATAAATTTGTCCTATGGTGAAAACCACTACCTTGTGGCACCTTGGATAAGTACCATGATGAAAACCTGGCAATCAAGCATCATATGTAGTTCTTCTACATATTTCATCCATTACTTCTTCTCTCTTTGATCTTGACAATGTTGACCTATACACGAACATTTGGCTATTTTGTGAGTTATCTTATGATGATCTTTCTTTCATTCCATTCATGTTAGCATTCATATTTATTTTCCTCCATTCATTCTAGCCTTTTTTTATCCCTTTTCCCTTTGGTCTTGATCTAAAAAGAAAAAAAAAAAAGGAGTAAAACATGGTGCTATGAAGCCTCTTAACATGTCTACTCCTTTGGACTACATCCTTTCCTGCTCTTACATTATGATTTTGTGACTTAGCCTATGCTGGCCTTTCATTTCTTGTCCAAATTTTCTTTACATGACATTTTTTTACCTAGCTTGGGTATTCTTGAAGAGTTTTCCCTTGAGGATTTCTTCCCTTCATTCTCCTTCATTCTCTTGTCTTCCATCTCTTCCACTAGCTTGCCAATCCCTCTTTTTCTCCACCTTGCTAGACATTGGGACTGGACAATATGACCTTTCTTGGGAGTTTGCAATGGAAAAATAAGCTATCAAGTTTTCTAAGAACTGTCAAAAGTGTTGAGTACATAGCAACTTAATTCAGGCTCCATGGAGAGATCTGATTCCCTTCACTACATAATGGACTTTTCACCAATGGGAATTTGATCTTATAGGATCCATACATCCTCATTCTTCTAATGGACATACCCATATAATCACAACTAAAAATTATTTTACAAAATGGGCAAAAGTAGTTCATTTAACTCAAGCAACTGGAAAGAAAATTTCTCTGTTCATTCTAAACTATATCATATGTCAGTATGATATTCCACACTCTATAGTCACAGATAATGGTGGACAATTCAAAAACAAAGACTTAGATGATCTATGTGCCAAATTCAAGATTACACAGCATTGGTCATCTATCTACTATCCTCAAGGGAATGGACAAGTAGAGATTTCTAACAAGAATCTATTGAAAATATTGCACCGTAAAGTTAATAAAATAGGAAGAGACTGGCATCTCATGATCAATACACTTCTTTGGGCCTACAAAATAAGTATCAAAACACCTAGTGGGGCTACACCATTTTTTTTAGTTTATGGGTCTGAAGTGGTACTTCCTATTGAGGTTGAAATCCCATCACTAAGAATCAGAATGCATAGTCTAGTAACTGATGATGACTACAGAGTGTCTAGGTTGCAAGAACTTGAACTACTAGATGAGCATAGACAAAAAACATATGATCATCTTAGAGTATATCAGAAGAGAATTTTTAGAGGCTACAACAAGAAAGTCAGACACAGATAATTTCAGGTTGGTGATCTAGTCTTGAGAGAAAATCCTAAAAATCAATCACATAGAGAATGCAAGGGGAAGTTTGAACCTAACTGGCTGGGTCCCTCTTTTTATCACTACTACTTTTGGATTTGGAGCCTATCAACTCTCAATTACTGAAGAATTGGAAAAAGTCCTAAAAAAATGAATATCTTGGTGAAAACCTAGCAATAGGTGCCTTGATGATTCACAAAAAAAGTAAAAAATATCAAAATTACAAAAAAATTGGAAAAAGGAAAAATACAAAAAAATGAGAAAAAGAAAAAAGTGCCTTGGTGAAAACCTAGAAATAGGCACCTTGGTAGCAAAAATAGAATCTCTACCAAGATGGTGAAAACCTAGGAAATGGGTGCCACTTGTTCAAAATTCTTCATCTATTAGTGCAATCTTGGTCATTCCTAGCTTTTAGTCTTGCTTTAGTTTGTACATATCTCCTAGTTTGTTTCCACATTCTTGTTTTCAATAAAGTTAGTATGTACACCAATCAGCTCAAGCATCTATATCCTATCAATGCTTAACACTTGGGGGAAATCAATGTCATATCCTATGGTCTCCAATACATCTTAGATGAGTCATATCTAGTCAAGGTCCTTTGAAGCTTCATCCAATTCAGTCAGTTAGTCTCCTCTCCAGAAATGATTTTGCATCTACAACAATGCAATCAAACACAAATTGAAAATAATCTATGCTTTTTACATGCTTTTATCTCCTTGTATGCTTACTAATTCACATTGAGATTTTTGCATATTGTGTGCTTTGAGCTCTTCAATGATGTCCTTTGTAGGATTTAGAGAGTGATGACTGGGGGCATAATCTTTTCTTTGTCTTCTACTTGTATGTGAAAATCTAACAACTTTGAAAATTTTGGATTGAAATGGTGTCCATCTGTAAGAGCCTCTATCTTGAATTGGATGGCCATACATACCTCAACCATTGATACCTGGAAAATTCAAAGAAGTTTCATCTAACTATTATCTTTTTGAGTGAGTTCTTTCTCCTACTGTGAAACACGTTCTTGCCTAAGGATGTGAATGATAAAGGGTCACTACAGGTAATTCACACCAGATTTAGAATGATCTCTTGACTATTTGATATGTTTTTAAAAGCAAGGCATATTCAAGTCATCACATCATCTATGTTTTAATGCTTATACAAATTGCTATATCAAAATGGACATGATATTCAAGTCATCTTGGCATTTGTGCCTTGGTGCTTATATCTGATCCGACATTCCAAAAATAAAATCAATATTCATATGTCCATGGTTGCCTAACCCATGGGTGTTGTATTGATTCTTGCACATACAAATCAATATTCATATGTCTATAGTTTCCTAACTAGTGGGAATTGTATTCATTTATCTGGTTACCTAAAAATTTCAATGATGAGAATGAATCAACACATGATCAGTGACTAGCTCCTAGGTCCTAAGTTTTCATTTTATTTTGAATTTCATTTTGCACTTTGCATGGTCTCACAAATTGCTTGAACACTTAAATGATTCTTCAAGACCAAAAATGCTAAACATGACTACAAGAGTTGAATCTTAAACTAAGGTCCATCCAACAAAATAGCAAGTAGAATCCTTTTTTGGGATCAAAATCAAAATCTGAGATCATTTATATTATTTAACTGCTTGCATAATCAACCTTCAATCATCACAAAAATCCAGTATTCAACTTAAGTAATTATTTTACATCAAACTATCAAAATTTCAACTTGTTCAACCATGGTCATCTCATGGTTTAACCTAGTCAAACTTGGTCTCTAGGACCTCTAAACATTGTAGGACATGTTCTCAAACATGTATAACCACTTCTCAAATCAATTAACATGCTTCTAAACTATAATGTTTACTTCTCTTGTCAAATTTCAATTTTAATCCCAAAGGGGGCATGGTATTACACATCATTCAAGTCTGTAAATCTAAATCTAAAAATCAAATCTTTCCTCAGTGATCAAGACAACAACCATGTCTAGTTATTGATTCATCTAAAGTCCTCATCACTTGGGGAAAATCTATTATCACTTAGGGCATATCAGATTCATCAAGATTCATATCAATCTAGTATCCTAAATCTATCTTGTAAACTGTATTAGCTTTTCGTAACCATTGGCTCATTAGTGTTATTTCCTTGGTTCTTCGTAACTAATGGGTTCAGGATGTGATACCAATATGATTCATACAAGGACATTCAGGTCTAGAATCGGTCACTCACTTCTTCGCAATCATAAGGTTCAGAATCAGACATTTTGAAAATTTTTGTAATCACTAGTTCATTGTTGATATAGCTAGCATCATCTTGATTTCTAGTCATCCTAGACTTGGTTCGGCATCTTTTCCCAATCTTTCAATCTATTTTTGTCTTAAAATTGGTTCATCTTTCAAATCAATCTCAACATCTTTATCATACATAGATTATTCTTTGAACCACTACACTTTGCATAGTAATTCAAAGAGGGGCAAAATGTAATACCCAAAAAATGGGCTATAGGTTCATTAACCTTCTACATCTTCAATTCAAATGAAATTGACATCAAATTCCTAACCTAAGGCACATCTACACATTGTCGAATCCTAATTGATTTTATCCTAAATTCTGCATTGGGGAATATTCCTAGCAATATTCCTATTTATCCTAATTATCTTTAATTTAATAATAATTTGGTGATAAATCCTATTTATCCTAAAGTTTGATTAATTGAATATTTAATTAATTAGATTTAATACTACCACTTAATTGTTTAATTACATTTAATTAAATTATTCCTAAATTTTATTATTTAATTTTGACAATAAATCAAAAAATCTTATGACTAATAGATTAAATTCCTATTTAATTAATTAAAGTTAGTTGTCAATATTTAATAATATAGTTTTTGAATAAAGTTTGATTTAATAGTTGATTAACCCATAAATCAATTATTTTATTTAAAAAATCAGTTAAGTTGAGAATAAATCACTTTATTTTTAATTAATTTATTATTAAATCATGCACAACCAGAAAAGCGGGCAACTAGAAATTAACAATCAATTTTAAAATTAAACTCAACATCTGATGATGAGTTGAAATTTTATCTAAAACTCTATTTTGAGTTAAACACTACTTTTGCATGATTTTTGTGAGTTAATTATCTCTAATTTCCTGATAACTCAAAAATCAAACTAAGTTTATCAAGAGTGATTTATGGCTTTTCTTTTGCTATCCTCAAAGCCTTAGATTTCTATAAAAACAAGGCTTAGCTCTTCACAAAGGTCTGAACAATTTTTATCTGGCAATCAATACCTCAAAATTGCATCCTCACCTAGCGAATTCATGACTGAAGAATCAATCTTTCACAAATCAAGGCTATTGTGAGATTTTCATTTATTGTTTTGAATATTCATAGTTTCATATCATAGAGTTTTATATGCATTCATAGCATTTCTTAGATTAAATCTGCATTCAATTTCATTCATTCTAGATTAATTTCATACAGTTTTTCATCCTTATTGCATAGAAACTACAAAAATATAGAATAATCTGCATTCATATAGTCTTTCATATTTTGCATTCAAATCCTTCATTTAGGTGTTTTATTATCACTAATCTCAATTTCAATATGAGAATATCATACTCACACCTACCAGAAGGTAGTAAATCACCTAGTTAGCATAGTTTCAATTACTTGTAGATTTTGGTTTTTGCTAACCTCTAATATTTTACTAAACTATTATGTCTACAACTAGGTACAAATTTACACACACACAATAATAAGCATAGTAGAAGTGTGCAAAGCCACTAGAATATGTATTAGAGCTTTACTAGAGGTGAAAGCATCAGCACATCAAAGGAACTAATCTGACAAGTAGTGTCATAGTGATAGTTCATCCTGCAGATATAGTGTGTATCTAAGATTAGAAGGTTGTAGCCTTCACCACTTGAGTAGTGAGCTCTTGGATAGTGCATCCTCTCCCCTAACAAGGATGATTGTAAAAGACTCCTAACAAGGTCTGACCCTTAAGAAGGTCTACTATACTTAAAGCATTGTAAAGAAACTCCTAACATGGTTAAGGATCTTCTAACAAGGATCACAAAACACTAGTGCAAAATATTAGTGGGTATCAATTCCCACTAGGGTTTTTACCTATTTGGGTTTCCCCATAACCATATTGGTGTCATGTGTTTATTTCATGTTTCATGTTTATATGAATGTTTATTTCAATACTTAAGCATTTAAGTTTAGTATAAAGAATAAATTGAAAAGTTAAAATACAATGAATATTGATTCACCCCCCCCTCTCAATGTTCCCATTCCTAATAGTAAGATTTGGAGACAATATACCTAAACCTATCATAGGAGTAGGATCTATTACTATGTATGGAAAACTTAATACTAATAATGTACTATTTTTTGTTGGACTTATGCATAAATTTTTGAGTGTTGGACAGTTGATCGATAAAGAGTTTCAGTTACAATTCAATGATGGTAAATGTTTTATCAGAAGTAAGGCAGGAAAGCTGATTGCAACCAGTACTAAATCTAGAGGTAATGTATTTGAATTAAATACATCTAGAGCCTCTTGTTTTGTTGTGAAGGTAGATGATAATTGGTTATGGATCAAAATATTTTTTCATGTTAATTTTGATAACATTGTGAAGGCAAGTTTCAACAATGTAGTAAGAGATCTACCGAATATTGTGAAACCATCTAACACTGTATGTAGAGAATGTGTTATGGGAAAATAGACTAGAAGCAATTATAAAAGAAAAGCATATACATCAAAAGGAAAGTTGGATCTGGTACATACAGACCTATGTGTGTTGGATACAATTGTCTGAAGGACATTGTTGGATCAGCTATGTGTTGTCTTTGATGTCATACAAATGTCATATCAATTATCATTCTTAGCATCTACCGAGTTTAGTCAGTCAGCTAAGTGGTTCTTAGTATCTACTGAGTTCAATCAGTCAGCTAAGTGGTTCTCAGTATCTACCAAGTTTAGTCAGTCAGCTAGGTGGTTCTCAGTGTCTACCAAGTTCTCTTGGGTGTCTAAAGGAAACATGATAGGGTAACAGTATTAACCGAGCCTCCTCAATTATCAAAGGAAAATTAGTGGTTACCAAGCTCTCTCGGTCTCCAAAGGATGTTACAGAATTCACTGTGGTTACCGAGTTCTCTTGGTCACCGAAGGAAATCTTTTCAGGACTAATGTTTACCGAGCAAGGTCGGCCCTTTCAAAGAATTTTGTTATTATAGTTTATTTATCCCAGCCAACTATTGTAATAATTATTTGTGCCGACTTGACAATCTAAATGATTATGAAATGGAATATATATATAGAAGGTCAAGTGGTGAATAAAACATATACAGCATGCAGAAATCATTTTGAAGAAAGGTGTGTACAAATTTTGAAGGATGATCAGATATCCTTGAGGAGCAGCAAAGATTTATTTGATCAGTAAGGATCTAGTGAAGCAGAATAGAGATCTATATTCAGCAATGCAGTTGCAGGTCATTTCATTGTTACTCTCTTACAATTGTAGCAGTGATATCAAAATCTCTTAATTGAGTAAGTTTAACAACCATTTTGTAAATCCTCTAACAAGGTGATAGTTCTATTGAATTGTTTCAAGACCTCTTACAAGGCCACTCCTAGCAGGGTGATTAAATCCTCTAACAAGGTCACACCTAACAGTGTGTTTTGTAACCTTTTACCGGGTTGGCTTCTAATCGGGCATCACTTCAGAAGAGTGAAAAATAGTAACTAGTTACATTGGTGGTTTTTCCCATATTGGGTTTCCATGGTAAATCTAGTGTCTCTTGTGTTCATGTTGTTTTCTTTACTCATGCAAGTTAATTAGTGATGAATGCTTAAGAACAGTTTAATTATTACACACTTAAAGGATCAAGTTTTCAACATTTCTCTATATATTTACTGAGTGGCACAGTAACTAATTTGTTAAGATATTGAAGGGATCAGTGGTAATATTTTTGTGGTTAACTGATTCACCCCCCCTCTCAGTTACTACATCTATATTTCTAACAATTGGTATGAGAGCTTTTGGTGCTTGCAGGAAGGGTTTCAAGGACCTAAGCTAAAGATCAGGATGTCTTACAAAAGAAAAATTCTAAGACTTAATAGAAATAACTTTTCAGCATGGCAAGGTCTCATGAGACTACATTTGGCTTCCATTGGTGATTCAAGATGCAAATATATTGATCAAGAATATACAATTCCTACTGGCACATTAACTATTGAAGACATTGCAGAGAAGAAGAACCATAACACTATGATGATAGACATTGCATCAACTCTTAGCTATGAAGAATTTGATGAAATAAAAGACTGTAAAACTGCTCATGAAATGTGGAACAAGCTGAAGAAAATCTATGGCAGTGATGACAATGTGAAGAGAGCCAAAGCAGAGAGTCTAAGAGGACAGTTTGATCAAATGAAAATGAGAGAAGAAGAAAACATTGCAAAATATGTTGAAAGAATAAGACAAGTGTTAGTGCAATCAGAGCTTCTGAGGAAAAATTGATGATGAAACTATTATAAGTAACATTCTTAGAACATTACTCCCTATTTATGCAATAAGAGTTTCTGCTATTCAAGAAAGAAGATGTGAAGAAAATCACAATATAACTTTGGATGCCTTAGTTGGAAGATTGACAGCCTTTGAACTGGATAACTATGACAACTATGTTCCAACCTCTAAAAATATTGAATCAACTTTTGAGGCCAAACTTTCACTCAAGAAAGGGAAGAAAATCCAATCAGAAAGTGAAGAAGAATCAGAGGAAAGTTCTGATAGCGATCTTGAAGTTATTGAAGCATTACTTGCAAAGAAGTATTCAAGAGGCAGAGGAAAATACAAAGGTAAAACTCCCTTAATCTATTTTTCATGTGAAGAAATTGGTCATATTGCAGCTAGGTGCCCAAACAAGCAAAGCAAAGATGAGAAGAAAAATTACAAATACAATGGCAAGAAAAATTTCAAATCATTCAAGGATAAAGGAAAGAAAACATGTTTTTTAGCTAAAGATTCAGATGATAGTGAAGAAGAAATTGTTTTCATTGCTGTAAAAGATGAATCTGATAATGATGAAGATGAGATGGCACTTATCTCTCATATAAGAAAGAATGATACATGGATTATAGATAGTGGATGTTCACATCATATGACTGGTGATAGGACCAAGTTTGAACACTTTGAAAACTTTGATGGTGGTAATGTAAGGTTTGGAAACAATGAACCCTGTTGTATAAAAGGAAAGGGATGAATTTCATTAACCAAAGAACTTATATGTGATAATGCATATTGGGTCAAAGGACTAAAGCATAATCTTCTAAGTGTAGCATAGCTAATCAACATTGGATTCAAGGTTGAATTCATGAATGGCAAAGCAAGACTACTGGATGACAAAGGAAAAATGATAGGATCAGGCAAACAAACCAAAGGTAACTTGTTTTATTTTGATCTTGGTGATTACTCATGTTTTATTGCTCAAATTGAAGAAAGTTGGTTATGGCACAAAAGGTTATGTCATGTAAATTTTGACAACATGATGAAAATAAGCAAATTCAAGAAAGTAAGAGGTATTCCTACTTTGAAGAAACCTAATGTTGGTCTATGCAAGAATTGTCAAATTGGTAAAATGGGAAAGTCTAGTTTTAAAAGTAAAAACTATCAGTCTGAAGATATTTTGGAAATTGTGCATACTAATTTATGTGGACCTATTGGAATTGAGAGCTATACCAGAGAAAAATTCTTTATTCTCTTTGTTGATGATTATTCTAGAATGATGACTATTATGTATTTAAGAGAAAAATCTGAAGCATTTGAGAAGTTCAAATGGTATTTAGCAAGAGTAGAAAAGGAAATAGGAAAAATAATAAAATGCTTGAGATCAAACAAAGGTGGTGAATTCAGCTCCCATGAATTCAATAATTTCTACATTGAAAGAGGAATCAAAAGATAGGTATCAGCCCCAAGAACCCCTGAGCAGAATGGAATAGTTGAAAGAAGGAATAGATCTATCATGGACTGTGCAAGGACTCTAATGATTGAAAAGAACATTGCTATGAAATACTAGAAGGAAGCTATTAGCACTGCAGTTCATACCTTGAACCAAGTACAGCTGAGAAAAGACACATTCAAGACTCCATATAAGCTATGGTATGGCTACAAACCAAATGTAAGTTACCTAAAAGTATTTGGTAGTAAATGTTACATCTTAAAAGAATCTAGAAAAGGAAAAATTGATGTAAAAATTGATGAAGGAATATTTTTGGGATATTCTTGCAAAAGTAAGGCATATAGATGTCTAAATTTGTCTACTCACAAAATCATAGAAAGTGCACATGTGAGAATTGATGAGTTTGCAGAAAAGACTGAAGAAGAAAGCAAAAAGGAACTAGAGGATTACAAAAAAAAATTTTACATCAAACCTAATACATTGCCAAACACATATAAGGAGACTACATCTACCAAACCTAGTACAGTAACCGACTCACAAGAAGAAGTTCAAACTGAGTCACAAAGTACTGAGTCTCAATCTGAAGCTACTGAGCAAGTATCTACCGAGCTTGAGCAATCTAAACTTGAAGATGAAGAAGATGACAATGTAACACATTTAGGAAGAAAGGAACCTATATTAGCCAAGTACATCAGAAAGCATCATAAACTAGATCAGGTTATTGGAAACAAATCAGATGGTACTATGACAAGAAGTAAACTAAAAGGTACATGTTTATTTGCTGATTTTGAACCTAAAAATGTCAAAGATGCATTGGAAAATGAAAGTTGGATTGAGGCTATGAATGAAGAAATAGAGAAAATAGAAAAAAATAAGAAATGGACTCTTATACCTAGGCCTAAAGATAAAAATATAATTGGGACAAAATGGGTATTCAGAAATAAGTTGAATGAAGATGGTCAAGTATCAAGAAACAAAGCAAGATTAGTATGTAAAGGATATTCTCAAGAAGAAGGAATAGATTATGGAGAGACTTTTTCTCCTGTTGCAAGATTAGAAGGTGTGAGGACTTTACTTGCATATGCAGCACATAAAGGATTTAAGGTATACCAGATGGATATAAAATCTTCTTTTCTCAATGGTATTCTTGAGGAAGAAGTCTACATTGAGCAACCTGAAGGTTTTATTGATCCAGACAAAAGGGATATGGTCTACAAATTACACAAAGCATTGTATGGTCTGAAACAAGCTCCTAGAGCATGGTATGAAAGATTACATAACTATCTTACTCAGATTGATTTCAAAAGAGCTAATGACAACAGTAATTTATACATCAAAGAAGGATCAGATAACAAAATTGTTTTGGCAGAAATATTTGTGGATGATACTATGTTTACAGGAAATGATGATCAGTGCAAAGAATTTTTAGAGCTTATGAACAAAGAATTTGAAATGTCTATGTTTGGTCAGATAAAATTCTTTGTTGGACTTCAGATTCAGCAGAACAAAAATGGTATCTACATTACTCAGTCTAAATATATCAGGGAAATACTTAAGAAATTTGGTATGGAAGATTCAAAACTAGTTGGTACACCCATGTGTACTAGACTGAAGCTTACCAAAGATGATGATTCAAAAGAAGTAGATCAAACCTTATACAGATCAATGATTGGAAAATTATAGTATTTAGTACAGACAAGGCCTGATATTGCCTTAGCAGTTGGTATAGTGGCAAGATTCTCGGCAAAACCTAGAGAAAATCACATGATGGTAATCAAAAGAATCTTGAGGTATTTAAGGGGAACTGAAGATTATGGCTTGTGGTATAAATTTGGAGGCAATCTAGATTTAAAAGTGTTTACTGATGCTGATTGGGCAGGAAACATTGATGACAAAAAGAGTATAAGTGGTGGAGCATTCTTTCTTGGCAAGAGGTTAGTATCTTGGACTAGTAAAAAGCAAAACTGCACATCCCAATCCACAGTAGAAGTAGAATATGTTGTTGCAGTAGTAAAGTGCTCTAATATTATATAGTTTAAATAGCTTTTGGAAGGCATGAAGGTTGAGATCAAAGAACTAGTTGTTATGTTTTGTGATAATACAAGTGCAATAAATATTTCAAAGAATCCAGTAATGCATTCCAAAACCAAGCACATTGCAATTAAATATCACTTTGTCAGAGAATTGGTGCAAGACAAGGAAATCAAATTGGAATATATTCATACAAAAGAACAAATTGTAGATATCTTCACCAAGCCACTACCTAAGGATGCATTCTTGTATCTAAGAGATAAGTTAGGGGTCACTCCCCTGTCTGAGGTTCACTAAATAAAGTTTTAGTGATGCATCAACCAGAACATGTTGAAGATCAATCAATTGATGTAGCATAGTCAAGGAATCATTGCATATGAATCAGTACATAAGGTACATTGATATTTACCAAAACTGTGTAAGTTGTCTTTGGCATGTGTTGTCAAAGAGGGAGAGTTTACTGTCATTTCAAAAAATTTCTAAGAAGAAAAATTTGAGAAGTTAAGAGGGAGAGTTCTCAGTCAGAGAAAGAAGTTTGAAGATGATGAGAATCAGAATGGAGCTAAGGATATGTTTCTTACTCTTGGTTTCTCTGTGAAATTTCATATTGCTATGACATGTTGTGTTGCCATCAATGCCAAAGAGGGAGATTGTTGGATACAATTGTCTGAAGGACATTGTTGGATCAGCTATGTGTTGTCTTTGATGTCACACAAATGTCATATCAATTATCATTCTCAGTATCTATCAAGTTTAGTTGGTCAGCTAAGCGGTTCTTAGTATCTACCGAGTTCAGTCAGTCAGCTAAGCAGTTCTCAATATCTACCAAGTTTAGTCAGTTAGCTAGGTAGTTCTCAGTGTCTATCAAGTTCTCTTAGGTGTCTAAAGGAAACATGATAGGGTAACAGTGTTAACCAAGCCTCCTCGGTTATTGAAGGAAAATTAGTGATTACCAAGCTCTCTCAGTCTCCAAAGGATGTTATAGAATTCACTGTGGTTACCAAGTTCTCTCGGTCACCAAAGGAAATCTTTTCAGGACTAATGTTTACTGAGCAAGGTCGGCCCTTTCAAAGAATTTTGTTATTATAGTTTATTTATCCCAGCTGACTGTTGTAATAATTATTTGTGCCGACTTGACAATCTAAATGATTATGAAATGGAATATATATATAGAAGGTCAAGTGGTGAATAAAACATATACATCATGCATAAATCATTTTGAAGAAAGGTGTGTGCAAATTTTGAAGGATGATCAGATATCCTTGAGGAGCAGCAAAGATTTATTTGATTAGTAAGGATCTAGTGAAGCAGAACATAGATCTATATTCAGCAATTCAGTTGTAGGTCATTTCATTGTTACTCTCTTACAATTGTAGTAGTGATATCAAAATCTCTTAACCGAGCTGGTTTAACAACCATTTTGTAAATCCTCTAACAAGGTGACAGTTCTATTGAATTGTTTCAAGACCTCTTACAAGGCCACTCCTAGTAGGGTGATTAAATCCTCTAACAAGGTCACACCTAACAGTGTGTTTTGTAACCTTTTACCGGGTTGGCTTCTAACTGGGCATCACTTCAGAAGAGTGAAAAATAGTAACTAGTTACATTGGTGGTTTTTCCTATATTGGGTTTCCATGATAAATCTGGTGTCTCTTGTGTTCATGTTATTTTCTTTACTCATGCAAGTTAATCAGTGATGAATGCTTAAGAACAGTTTAATTATTACAGACTTAAAGGATCAATTTTTTTGCATTTCTCTGTATATTTACCGAGTGGCACAGTAAATAATTTGTCAAGATATTGAAGGGATCAATGGTAATATTTTTGTGGTTAACTGATTCACCCCCCCTCTCAGTTACTGGATCTATATTTCCAACAGTGTGGACCTACAAGGACGAGATCATACTATGGTGAAATGTATTTTATACTTTTTTTTTATAAATTTTCTAGAATGATGTGGGTTACTTACTTGAAAGAAAAATTAGAAGCATTTGATAAATTCAAGATAGTTAAGGAAAAAGTAGAGAATGAATCAGGTTTAAAGATAAAATGTTTGAGATCAGATGAGGTGGAGAGTTTACCTTAGACTTATTCAATTCATACTACAAAGAACATGGAATACAAAGACATATGCCTACTCCTAGGACTCTACAAAAGAATGGGATAGTAGAGCAAAGAAATAAGACTATACTTGATGCTACTAGGACAATGTTTCGTGAAGGAAATGTATCTCATATGCATTAGAGAGAGGTTGTTGGGACAATGGTGTACACAATGAATAGATTTCAAATTAGAGAAGGTACAAGTAAGACTCCTTATGAATTATGTTTTGATCATACTCCTATAAAATATTTTAGAATATTTTGTAGTAAATTCTATATCGAGAGAGATGATGAGATAGGAAAGTTTGATGCTAGAAGTGATGAAGAAATTTTCCTTGGTTATTCTAATAAGAGAAAGGCTTACAAATGTTTCAATCTGAGATTATGAAAGATGATTGAAAGTAACAATGTGAAGATAGATGAAAGGTTCCAGATACAAGAGAGAATGTATGACTATAATTAGGATACAAAGATCAAAGAGGATGCTTCTAAAAAAGAAGAACTTGTTGAGGCTAAATCCAAAAATTAAGCTTGTGATGATGACACAAATGAGGCTACTGGTATTCCTAAGCCTCCGAGGTATGTAAAGAAAAATCATCCTGAAAATAAAATTATTGGTAATACAAATCAAGGAGTAATGACTAGATTAAAGGCTAGAGAAGAAATTTCTTTGATTTCTAAAGTTGAACCAAAGACTATAGATGAAGCTTGTAAAGATGAATCTTGGATAAATTCTATGAAGGAAGAGTTAGATTAGATAAAGAAGAATAACACTTAGGAATTGGTTCCTAGACCTAAAGACAAAAATGTTATAGGAAATAAATGGGTTTTTTAGAAACAAAATGAATGAAGAAGGAGTTGTAGTAAGAAACAAAGAAAGATTAGTATGTAAAGTCTATTCACAACAAGAAGACATAGATTTTGAAGAGACATTTTCTCCCATTTCTATAATAGAAGTTGTGAGATTATTCTTGGGTTATGCTACACATAAGAACTTCAAGGTATATTAGATGGATGTGAAATCCCCATTCTTGAATGGGGATCTTGAAGAAGTGTATATAGAAAAACTTGATGGATTTCCTTTATATGAGGATAGAGACATGGTATGCAAGTTGAAGAAGACATTGTATGGGCTGAAGGAAGCTCCAAGAGCTTGGTATGCAAGGTTAGACAAGTACTTTAGCTTGGATTCAGAAAAGGTAATGTTGATAATAATTTGTATTTAAGAACTAGTGAAGATGGAGTTTTGATAATAGAAGTCTTTGTTGATGATATTATCTTTGCAGGCAATGATGATCTATGTGAGAAATTTTTTAAAGAGATGAAAAATGAATTTGGGATGTCCATGATAGGTGAAATGAAATTCTTTCTTGGATTACAAATAAATTAGAGTAAGAATGGAATTTTTATTTCTCAGACTAAATATCTTAAAGAAATGTTGAAATTGTTTGGAATGAAAGATTATAAACCAGTTGGTACACCCATGGTGATAGGTAATAAGATAAAAAATTATGATGAATCAAAGTGTTGTTTTTAGACCAAGTATGAATCAATGGTTGGAGGATTACCATATCTGACTCACACAAGACTAGATATTGCTAATGCTATTGGGATTGTGGCTAGATATCAAACAGAAACTAAAGAGAAACACCTAGTTGTTGTGAAAAGGATATTGAGATATCTAAAAGGAACAATAGGCTATGGCTTATGGTATGATAGAAATTATATCTTTGAACTTTATGCTTATGCTGATGCTGATTGTGTAGGAAATATTGATGATAGGAAGAGTAGTAGTAGTGGTGCATTTTTCCTTGGGAAAAAGTTGGTTTCATGGCTAAGTAAGAAGTTAGATTGTATAGCTCAATCTAATACTAACTCAGAGTATGTTGTTGCTCCTAGTAATTGTACTCAAATTTTTTGGATGAAACAAATATTGAAAGACATTGGAATAACTTTTGATAAGCCTATGGTTATCCATTGTGATAACACCAGTACACTGAATATGTCAAAGAATCCGGTGATGCATTCTAAAACTAAACATATTTTTTTCAAGTACCACTTCTTGTGAGACAAGGTAACAAAGAAGGAAATAAAGTTGGAGTATATTAGTACAAAGGAATAGATTGCAAACATCTTTATAAAGTCATTACCAAAATCTACCTTTGAATATCCCAGAAGTATGCTTGGGGTTCGGCCCCCTCCTAGTTAGAATTAAATGATGTAGGGATGCATCATTCTAGAGGTTTTTAGAGCCTTATCATATTCTGGACTGGATGTAGGGATCTACTCCCCAGGGGGAGTGATCGGTGAAGACAGTTATTGAAAATAGGTATTGAAGATAGTTGTTGACTTATGGCACCCTTGGCCATTATTGTCAAAGAGGGAGTATTGCTATGAGAAAATCCCTACTATATGGGGAGGTTGTATGGAGGTGTACTATAAGAGTACTATTTGGTTACATGTACTATGAGAGTATTGTGTTAGAGCTTTTCCTTGCAGGACCAAACTTGAATAAATATATGGGCTTGATTCTCAGATTGTGCACTCAAGTTTGACAAGAAACAATCTAATTGATGAGGATTGAAAGGAATCATCCTTCTTCTTTGAGCTCCATATCACTTAGGTGGGTATTTCCTTATCTGCACACTCATGACTCTTCTTGATAAACAAAAGGCTTGCAGATAGATTATTGTGGAATAATTTTCAGACTCTTCTAGGTATCCTATACCCCAATGATAGCATGTCTAATGCAATAGCCCTATTTGCATAGAATGAATTTGAAAACTAGAATGGACCTCCACTATCTACTACCAACATGAAAGGGAAAGGTAACTCATTTGAATGAACATATTGTTGGGTTGAAAGGACCCCTGAGATACCCTAAGTCTCTCATAGACCAATGCCTTATCCAATGGGAAATATAGTCAAATACTTCACTACAACAAAGAGCTATGAAACAAGAAGACAACACATTCTAATATGTTGATGCCTTACATCAATCATACACCATTCATCAGACTTCACTTCAACAATCCACCTATATACCCAGATATGCTATCACCTATTCAAAGGATTTTAACCCTCCCCTTAGAAGAGACCTATAAATAAGCAATACATTAATCAGTATCCACTGAAAGACAAACATGAGACATCCTTGATACCCTAGTTCATACACATTTGAAAACTAGTCCTAAACCTAGCTGCTTCTGTGAAAACAACTCTATTGTAGACTTTTTGGAAATGCAAATAGAAAAATCACAACACCCTTGATGCTATAATCAACAAGTTTAAGACTCAAATGGAGACAATCTGATAACAGTACAAATATATTGAAACCTTATACATAAGACAAACTATTACAACTTATATTATCTTCTCCAAGCTAGAAAGCAAAGAGGGAACACCCTTTATGTAGAGAAGAAGGAAATATTTATAGGGTAGAACATTCATGGAACCAAAAAAGAACTGGAACTCAAACTAGAACCCCTCTAAATGATCTTGAAAATCCTTTTATAGGAACAAGGATTGCAACAAGAAAAGGATCATTTAGGGAAAAATTAGGTCTACAACAACCTCAACAACTAGATTGAACAAGAAATAAAAGAATGCCAAAAAAGCCTAGAAACCTAGGAAAATCAGATCAAATATGATGTACAAATAATCAATTTCATATTCTAGGCTAACTGCAGATATAATTCCAACCAATTTCTTGTAGCAGGCAAAACAAAATTAATGCCAAAGCCAACTATAGATCTTGGATGTACATAACATGGAGATCTCTGACATAAAATAAAACCCTAGCCACCCATGTCAAATAATAGTCCTTTGTACTTACTTGGCATGGCACCCTAGAATGAAAAAATTAGATCTATGTGGCAACCCATGTCTTCTACATCATTCTCCAACTGCAAATATCCTAGTGCAATCAAATCTAAACCACCCCCTTGTCTTATATGGCTCACTATTTCAAACCCTACAGAGAAAACCCTAAAAAGGATTTGAATTTGAAAGAAAATGGCTATATCAGGGCATGAGATAGCACATCAAGGGTCAGAACTCAAACTAAGATCAACTTTAAAAAATCACAGTTAGATCCTCACTTTTCCTGGGCATCTCAAATTTAACCATAATAGGAATCTTGGTTTACATTTATGCCTTAGTTGTGAAAATACTAGACTTCAGTACTAACCGTAGTTACAATTAGAGACCACATGAATGAAGAGAAAACTTAGGCCCACCTAGATCCACATGCCATCAAAATATTCACCCACATCATAATGAGTCAGCAACAAAAGACCCACTGCATGGTTCCATCTCTAAGATTAGATCAATGACTATCTCTATACTGTGACCTTTAAAAATCATGCATCTTCACCCAGTGGTGTAATGATAGCCATAAGATCCAATCGAGCATTAATCACACCTGAAGGCCCAAAACAGTAGCCCCACTAACAACATCCCTATCACTATCCACATTGACCAATTAGAACACCACAACTCGGCAACACCTATAAAATGGTCCCACTATCTAGGCTTTAATCAGATGGCCAACACATGATCTCATAGGCTTAGAAGATTCCATGAGATCATGTGCCCACCATCGATTATGAGGAATCTAAAAAATTTCATGCCCCACTAACAACACCCCATGTCATCAATATCTCTATCCAATTAGAGAAGGCCATGTCACAATATCCAAAAAGTAGACATACAACTTTTTCATCGCACATAGGTCATTCTGACAACCTCCACCTCATACTCAAGCTCAACCAATGAGAAATCACCATGTCAATCCAACATGGCACCCTAAGGACCCACCAACTAACTCATCCACCTTAAAGCATTGGATGGTTGTCGCTATACCGCGATGCTTAAATGATTATCATCTCAGTCCAACGATATAATGACAGCCGTTGGATCAATCCATCATTTATCTGCCAGCCAACTTGAGGATGGGCCCACTGGGACAAGTGGTGCCTTGTCGCTAAATTTCATGTCAAAAACTCTGGCAACAAAAAGTCTTGCAAAACAATGACAGCCACACAAATTAAAGGCTAACACTTAGGAAAAATTATCAGGAAAACTTAGGCTTAGATAGAAAATATTAAAGGGGGCCTCGACAATAAAACCTAATGATATAACATGTGAAGTGGTCATCACAATTTTAGCACATGGGTATTTGGGACTTTAGTAAGCAAAAAAAGTAACACTTAAATAGAATAGGGCCAAGACGATCTAGGGTTCCTTTCACCAATGGCTAAAATTTGAAAATTTTGAACTAGGGTTTAAGGCCAGGGGTAGGGAAATCATTTATAGAGAATAGGGAAAGTTACATATAGCCATAAAAATTTTTGCAGGTGCTAACAGTGGCTCTATCTGAGGATGTATTCCTCTTGCAAGCATAGCAAGGATCTAGAATCACAAGTTGAAGAAGACCACCTACTGGAAAAAAAATATGACCTCAAAAATTGGCAACTGAACTAGGAAAAAAGGAAAGGAAACACACAACAAAAAGGGAAAATATTTACAAATATTTACAAAAAGGCTTTGAGCCCAAAAATTCTGATCATCTTTTACCTCTATCAAACAAGTAATTTTCATCTCTAGAAAGTAGAGGCAAACTAAAGATATGTCCCTCATCCAGCTTGTCAAAAATATTGTGATCCACCTTCAGCATATCATACAAAAAATGATCACCATACTCACCATCATTTAGCAAGATATGATCATCAAGCTACCATAAACATTGATCATTTTGTGACATCAAAGTGTCACACTCTTCACTTTCATTGTCATGATGAAAAAAGAAACACTCCAACTTAACTTCATGGCTGGAAGCATCAACATTCTGATCATCAATTTGCAAAAAAGAAAAAACCCTTTCTATCTCCCTACTTTGCAAACTAATATAAAAATTCTTAAGACAAAAATTTGACTGCATGAAATTGGAAACATCTTGCTGATCACAAATCACATCAGCATCTTCTAGAAGGGAACAAGCATTGCTAGTTAATGACTCATTAGTCATTTGTAAATCTAATAAAATACGTTCAAACTTACCACATTCTCCAGCATCAAAATGTAAACAAGAACCACTAACATTAGGCTCTTGAAAAACTAAACCCACACAAGCAACCACATCATCATACTCATCAAATGTGACATTATCAAATTCATTACAATGATGTGTACTATCATCTTGCATATAAAAAATGGGAGAAGGATACCCACAAATGTTTCACACATCATGCCACCACTTACTTCATCTTCACCAAAACATATATCTACTGGGCAAGGAAATTTAGAAACATAGTCAGGAGTGTACCTTTGAAATTTAGTTTCCAAAAGCTCTGAAATTTGCTCACTAATTAGTAAGCACTGAACTTCACACTCTACCTCTTTGGTCTCACTGCTAGTACTACAAATATCCTCTTTATCTGAAGTAGGGTTTGGAAACTCTTGTCTCACAATATCTTGTGCAAAGTAGTCATAGTAGGAACTATCATCAACTACAGACTCATCTTCTACTTCTTGATAACCACAAGTTCCATTATCAGTATCAACATGACAAGATTCATCATCCACAAATGAAGCCATCCATTCTTTAACCTTTTTTAGTGCTTCATTTCTAAAAGAGGTCGTCCAACTAACTGATTCAGGTATACCAAGCTCTAAAAACATTTCAACATATTGGAACTCTTGAAGCTGAACACCCATAAGAAATTCATCACAAGCTATAAGAAATTTATTGTAGTATGAATGGGATGACTCTTCTTTCCTTTCTCCTATTTCACATCTTAGAATCTTTATGCAAGTCTGTTGGATTTTTTGACCACTCAAAAAGATGTCTCTATCTCTATTATCATATCTTTGGCTTGATTGGTGACTAGAAACATCATCCTAATCTCTAAAAGCTAGAAACTCCATTTTAAAATACTAACAAAACAATGCAACTTTGTCTCATGAAAATAAATTTGTTCAAACTCATGCAACCATTTGACTTCATTAAACCTCACAATTAATTTTCTCTTTTCAATAGTGACCTACTCACCTAATCAGGGACTATTTTTTCTTTATAAAATGTGATTACTTGGAGATGTTGTGAATGCCACAAAATATTGATCTGAAGTCCCCTCCAAATCACCTTTTAAACTTTGGTAGAGTCACCACCTCCTTGCAGAGGACAAATTTGAACCAGCTAAGAACCTTTCCCAACTTTGAACCTTCTTCAAAACCCACAATCACAACATAATCTCATAGGATAACTATTTTTCAGTACTGCAAATACATCACACTTTGTTACAAAACACTAATCAAATAGAGACTCAGAGTCACCACTGAACACTTAGTGAGAAGATTTAGCAAATACTTTTTTTTATTTGACTCTTTATTATGGCCTCCCCAATAGAGTCACCATTTTGTTAGTGACTCGGATGGGCAAATAAATTTGGTTAGAAAAATATTTTGAATAAAACAATATAACCTCAACCATAGATCCTAATAGATGTACTTCTTCATTGTTGTTCTCCCTAGTAGAGTCACCATTTTGTTAGAGCTTTTCCTTGCAGGACCAAACTTGAATAAATATATGGACTTGATTCTCAGATTGTGCACTCAAGTTTGACAAGAAATAGTCTAATTGATGAGGATTGAAAAGAATCCTCCTTCTTCTTTGAGCTCCACATCACTCAGGTGGGTATTGTCTTATTTGCACACTCATGACTCTTCTTGATAAACAAAAGGCCTATAGATAGATTATTGTGGAATAGTTTTCAGAGTCCTCTAGGTATCTTGTACCACAATGATATCATGTCTAATGAAATAGACCTATTTCCATAGAATGAATCTAAAAACTAGAATGGACCTCCACTATCTACTACCAACATGAAAGGGAAAGGTAACTCATTTGAATGATCTTAATGTTGGGTTGAAAGGACCTCTGAGATACCCTAAGTCTCTCATAGACCAGTGCCTTATCCAAAAACCAACAAAGTCAAATAATTCACTACAGAAAAGAGCTATGAAATAAGAAGACAACACATTCTAATATGTTGATGCCTTACATCAATCATACACCATTCATTAGACTTCACTTCAACAATCCACCTGTGTACCCAGATATGCTATCACCTATTCAAAGGATTTTAACCCTCCCCTTAGAAGAGACCTATAAATAAGTAATATATTAATCAACATCCACTGAAAGACAAACATGAGACTTCCTTGATACCCCAGTTCATACACATCTGAAAACTAGTCCTAAACCCAATTGCTTCTGCGAAAACAACTCTATTGGAGACTCTTTGGAAATGCAAATAGAAAAATCACAACACCCTTGATGCTATAATCAACAAGTTTAAGACTCAAATGGAGACAATCTGATAACAGTACAAATATATTGAAACCTTATACATAAGACAAACTGTTACAACTTATATTATCTTCTCCAAGCTAGAAAGGAAAGAGGGAACACCCTTTATGTAGAGAAGAAGGAAATATTTATAGGGCAGAACATTCATGGAACTAGAAAAGAACCAGAACTAGAACCAGAACCCCTCTAAATGATCTTGAAAATCCTTTTATAGGAATAAGGATTAGAAAAAGAAAAGGATCATTTAGGGAAAAATTAGGTCTACAACAACCTCAACAACTAGATTGAACAAGAAATAAAAGAATGCTAGAAAAGCCTAGAAACCCGAAAGAATCAGATCAAATATGATGTACAAATAATCAGTTTAATATTCTAGGCTAACTGCAGATACAATTCCAACCAATTTCTTGTAGTAGGAAAAATAAAATTAATGCCAGAGCTAGCTATAGATCTTGCATGTACATAACATGGAGATCTCTAACATAAAATAAAACCCTAGCCACGTGTGTCAAATAACAGTCCTTTGTA
Organism: Chamaecyparis obtusa; assembly: GCA_027943335.1. Taxonomy (NCBI): domain Eukaryota; kingdom Viridiplantae; phylum Streptophyta; class Pinopsida; order Cupressales; family Cupressaceae; genus Chamaecyparis; species Chamaecyparis obtusa. The sequence goes on along the minus strand of BSBK01002925.1, from coordinate 268,332 downwards.
TTTACTTAGCATGGCACCCTAGGATGGCAAAATTAAATCTACTCAGCAACCCATGTCCTCTACATCATTATCCAACTACAAATGTCCTTGTGCAATCAAATCTGAACCACCCCCTTGTCTTATATGGCTCACTATTTCAAACCTTAGAGAGAAAACCCTAAAAATTATTTGAATTTGAAAGAAAATGGCTAAATCAGGGCACAACACAGCACATCAATGGTCAGAACTCAAATTGAGATCAACTTTAAAACATGATCGTTAGATCCTCACTTTTCCTGAGCATCTCAGATTTAACCATAGTAGAAATCCTGGTTTACATTTATGCCTTAGTCATGAAAATGCTAGACTTCAGTACTAACCATAGTTACAATCAGAGACCATGTAACTAAAGAGAAAACTTAGGCCCACCTAGATCCACGTGCTGTCAAAACATTCACCCACATCATAATGAGTCAGCAACAAAGGACCCACCACATAGGTCCATCTCTAAGATTAGATCAATGACTGTCGCTATACCATGACCTTTAAAAATCATGCAGCTTCACCCAGCGGTGTAATGATAGCCACAAGATCCAACTGAGCATTAATCACACCTAAAGGCCCAAAACACTGGCCCCATTGACAACATCCCTGTCACTATCCACATTGACCAATTAGAACACCACAACTTGGCAACACCTGGCAAACTGTCCCACTATCTATCCTTTAATCAAATATCTAGCACATGATCTCATAGGCTTAGAAGATTCCATGAGATCATGTGGCCACCATCAATTCTAAGGAATCTAAAAACTGTCAGGCCCCCTTGACAACACCCCATGTCATCAATACCTTTGTCCAATTAGAGAAGGCCATGTCACAATATCTGGCAAGTGGACATACAAATTTTTCATCACACATAGGTCATTCTAACAAACTCCACCTCATACTCAACCTCAACCAATGAGAAATCACCATGCCAATCCAACCTAGCACCCTAAGGACCCACCAACCAAATCATCCACCTTAAAGCATCGGATGCCTGTCACTATACCATGATGCTTAAATGATTATCATCTTAGTCCAATAGTATAATGACAGCTGTTGGATCAATCCATCATTTATCTACCAGCCAACTTGAGGATGGGCCCACCGGGACAAGTGGCACCTTGTCACTAAATCGCATGTCAAAAACTCTGACAACAAAAAGTTTTGCAAGACAACGACAAGCACACAAATTAAAGGCTAACACTTAGGAAAAATTATCAAGAAAACTTAGGCTTAGATAGAAAATATTAAAGGGGGCCGTGACAATAAAACCTAATGATATAACATGTGAAGTGTGTTGGTGTTCAAAATGGATGCTTATGCTCTTAGGCTACCAATATACCCTCAAGCTGATTTTAGGATTGGTTAGTTCCAAAATGTATAAGGATCTTAGGGTAACTAGACCAACTATAGGGACAAGACTGCCCTCTTCACTTTTGGCTCTATAAAACAAAGGTGGGTGCACCTAACCCAGTAAAAACTATACTTCACACACCAAAGACTGGGTCCAAACAATAGATTGAATAGTAAGAAAGTGCTAAATGCTAACCTCACATTCATTGACTCTCCATTACTATAGGGTGTTACTAGTATCAACCAAATAAAATTTAAAACTTGAAAAGGTGTTGATATATGAAGATGGAAAGAAGTAAACAAGAGCCAATCAAGCATTGAACTCAACTAAATATACTAATCCTTGATCAGTGCCATTATCCATTGGGAAAATCTCAAATATAGACATTGAACATGAACCAACTACTATCTAAGACTCATAGCCATAAATACAAACATTCCAGCCCATCCACTACTTATAACATCCTTTTACAGACAAATCAAAGTGAATCTATGTCCTATCCAAAGTATATTTCACTTGATCCTAGATCAAGAATTGAAGACTAGAACATATACAAAGGTAATCCTATGCAATAGATCAGAAAATATAGAATTCACAAGATTGACACCAAGGAGAGACTTGAAAGCTTGAAATAATTATATTAAGTATAATGAATCTTGTAAATGTTCAAAGCAAAGAAGAGAAAAAACCACTTCAACAACCTACAAAAGACTACCAAGAAATTCTATTCAATCTAATACAATATGATACCGCCTACTAAAACTCCCTGGAACTAATCAAGATCAGAACCCTTTCAAAATAAAACATCTTACTTCTTATACCCCTAGTCACCTTGGAATCCTCAAAAAAGATGCATCAATCTTCGGATGACTAGGGTTAGGGTTTCAACAACTCAACAAACCAAAAACTACATCAAAATTTATTGTAGGGGAAGAAACATAAGCAACCTGGAGAAAAAGAATCTTAGAGAGATTTGCAATCATCAAAATTCATGAGAATGGTACAAAACAACAAGGAAATGCCATGAAAACTAGTCAAATCAGCCACCTAAAAATATATCTCAAGCATAGAACTATACTCCTCCTAGTACAAAAACCTCATGCCACCTACCATAGGGACCCTCGAACCAGTCTGTAACAACCAGCGCCACCAAATCAATCAAAATCGGCCATTAAAACCACAAATTTTGGTACCTTCTGTTGCCTAAAACCCTCAGAAAATTTGAATTTGAACTTCAATGGTCATTTTATGGCTTTAACAGCAAATCGACGGTCAACATTTAAAATCAGATCAACCTTAAGTCACAACCATCAGATCTCTCCCTTTCACAGTCTTTTATGATCTTAACTCAACTGCCACCCTGGGTTTCCCCTCTAGGGACCCTGTGACAATGCATTTCCAATTCGTGAAAAGAAAACTTAACCCACCTTCTAACTCTATGACCTAGAAACCATAGGAATACATTAACCTCGGTCCCACATTTAGTGAACTAGTGACAAAATGTCACTGCCAGTTCGCGAAACACTTTATCTATCTGCTAGAAAGTTTAGCGATTCTATGAATGCTTGTTCACTGAACCGCTAAAACAATTAGAGAACCACCTCTATTTCATGTGAATGAGCGAAGCCTTCATAAATTTTTTAGACCACCAAAACATTTATCAGAACCACTAAGCCTTCGCTAGGAAGATCAACAGCCATCTAAAGTTTGCACACCCATCTGAGATTCTATCAGATTACACACCCACCATTAGATCGAGAATCTCCTCCCATCTCTCACAACCCTCTGACATAAAATAAAATCAATGGCCATCGCAAGATCTTAAGCCTCTGACACACTCAATGAGATCATACACCATTCATTGATTCAATGACAGGATCAGGACCCTCTGATAACCTTGGGAACCAGGTCCCACTAACAACACTCCACTTCATACTCCCATGGACCAATGAGATACTACCAAGTCAACACACCTGGTAGTGGACCCGCTCAAAAATAAATGCTATGTCATAGAAATGAATCAATGATGGGCATAGTTTTGCATACCTATGACAACACCCTTGTGCTTTAGCGATAACCGTTAGATGGAGATGGTGTCAGAGAGGGGCCTAGGAAAGTATTAAGCCAAAAAATAGGAAAATTTAAATGTTGAGACTTAGGCTTTAAGGAAAATATCAGGCACAAGGGACTATAGGAAAAATATTAAATTCCCTAGGGGTAGAAACTTAGGAAAATTTAACACTGGGGCTGACCAAAATATAAAGCACGTGCATTTAAAAGTTTTTAAGTGACCCGAAAAGGTAACACGAAATTAGAAAAGGGCCAGGACTTTCAAAGGGTTTTTGTATGCAATGGCTATATTTTTGAATATTTGAACCAGGGCTAAAGGTAGAGGCCTAAAAATAACTATAGAGCCCAGGGGAAAAGGGCTAGAGCCATGAGATTTTTTGCACATGCTAACAGTGGCTCATGCTTGGGGACGTGTATCTCTTGCAGATACAATGAACAAGCTAGAATCTCCTAGAAGAGCAGACCAACTCAAAACTTTGACACACAAAAAGCAAAAACAAATGACTACACAAGGGAAAACCTAAACTACTACTCATCGAAAAGATACTTCAGGAGAAGTAAAACTTTAGGAATTGTCCATGAATAGGCAATTCCAAAGTACCACTAGTTAAATCTTTTAGAACATAAGAATCTATCCCCCATTTGCTTTCAACAAGATAAGGGCCCAACCAAATTGGATCAAACTTTCCATGCTTCCCCTTATCTTCCAACCTTGCATTCCGCATCAAGATGAGGTCATCAATTTCAAAACTTCTTTGGGTGGCCCTCCTATCAAACAAATTCTTACATTGTCTCTGCAATGCCTCATTTCTTACATGTGCACCCCTCCTTACCTCTTCCAATTGGATTAGTTCATCCATTCTTACTCTCATTTCATCATTCAAGTCTTCATCATATGCTTGGATAAATTTTTACATCTGCAATAGATTATTTTGAGGCAATCTAGCACCTATTCCATATACCAAATCAAATGGAGAACAACCTATGACCCTCTTTACAATTACCCTGTCAGCCCATAGTGCCCACCATAACTTTGAGTCCCAGGCTTTCTTATTTTTGTCCAACACTCTCTTGAGAATCTTAATCAGACTTTTATTATTGGACTTAGCTTGGCCATTTCCTTGTGGATGATATGGAGAAGAAAATGAAATGTGTATCCCATAATGCTGACAAAAATTACTAAATTCCTATGATCTAAAACACGTTGCATTATCAGCCACAATTACCTTTGGGGAAACCAAACTTGGAAAGGATGTTTTGCATCATAGAATCTATCACCACTCTGTTAGTAGCCTTTCTAGTGGGGATAGCTTCAACCCACTTAGTAAAATAGTTTGTTGCCTATAGTATGTAAGAATGTCCACCACTAGACTTATTCATAATTTCCCCAATGAAGTCAATACCCCACTTCTAGAATGGAGCCTAAACTGCAATAGATCTAAGTGGTAAATTCCCATTAAACTTCAACTTTCCAACAAATCTCTGACATGCATCACATTTTCTTACAAATTGATGGGTAGCCTTAAAAATTGTAGGCCACCAAAATCTAGACCTAAGGATCTTGTGGGCTGTGGTCTTTACCATATAATTTCCTCTACACACACCTTGGCGCATTTCCTTTAACAAAGCCTCAGACCTCTCACGGTCTATGCATTTTAGCAATACTCCTTCACTGCTTCTCCACCACAACTTACCATGTATAATGGCATACCTTGCAGATTGCAACTTGATAGTTCTCCTTCTATTTTCATCCATCTCAAGGGGAAGGACCAATTTTTGCAAGTAGCCAATAACATATTTGTACCAATCACAATAATCCATATCACAAATGTATGGCCTTTTTTCTTCTTCTAACACATTCACATGATTTGAAACTAAATTGCTTTGTGCCATTAACTTTTCAAGACCTAAGCCTCTTACCAATTTTGTAATTTGGATATCAATATTAAATTCTTAGATCCTATTGATCCATCTACATCTTTTTCTTGAAACTTCTTGTTGCACCAATATATCCTTAATTGCAGCACTAGGAACATAAGCAACCACCTTAGCTCCTACAAGATAACATCTAAAAGCCTTAACTACTTTGACTAAGGCATAAGCCTATTTCTTTGTAATATCATATTTCAATTCTACTACTTGTAAGGATTTACTAAAAAATGATATGGGTTGTCCATATCCATCTGAATTCTTTTGTAATAAAACTGCTACAACTGTATGATAAGAAGCAAAAGAAAATATCTACATGGGCTTACCATAATCAGGTGTCTTTAAAACTGGAGCATCCTTGATGGCCCTTTTTATACTTCTAAAAGATTCATGTGCTTCTTCATTCCACTCAATCTTTGCCTCCCTTTTCAACATCCTAGAGATAGGGATACTAATTTCTGCAAAATTTGTAACAAATCTCCTTAAGAAATTTACCTGCCCAAAGAAAGACTATATTCCTTTAACATTTCTAGGTGGTGAAAGTTTATCTATAGCCATAACCCTTACAGGGTCAATTCTCACTCCATCCTTGAACACAATGTGTCCTAAGAGCTTGCCTTCCACAACACCAAAAGAACACTTCTTTGGATTCAAAGAGATCCCATACTCCAAGGCCCTAATAAAATTTTTCTCAAGATGTTCACAATGTTGACTTTCCTTATCTGAATATGTTGTGAGATCATCCTGATACACCACTAGAAATTTGTTTATAAAGTTAGCAAAGGCTACATCCATAGCTCTCTAAAAAGTAGCTCCTGCATTTTTCAAACTAAAAGGCATTCTAACATAAACATATGCTCCCCAAGGGGTAGTGAATGCAGTCTTAAATTGTTATGATTCCTTGACCGTGACCTGATTATATCGAGAGAAACCATCCATCATGGACATTAACTCTAATCCAGTAACCTTCTGTAGCATATTCTCCATATTAGGCAAACCATAATTGTCCTTCAAAGAATTGACATTCAAATTCCTAAAATCAACACATAACCTAATGTCACCATTCTTCTTCTTGACTAGAACCAAATTTGACACCCAAGTAGAATGTTTGATAGGCTTAATAATACCAACATCCATCATCTTTTTAAGTTCATCTTTCATTTTTGGTGCCAAAGTAGGGTTCACAGGCCTTAATTTCTGCCTAAAAGGTTTAGTGCCTTCCTTCAATGGTATTTCATGCTGGAATAAATCTTCTCTATAGGCTTTCAAATCATCATAAGACCATGCAAAGACAAGTCTGAATCTTTTGAGAAGATCAATCAGATTATTCCTAGTTCTTTGGGATAAAAATTTACCCATGTACACATTTTTGGGCATTTGACTTTTTCCTAAATTTATTTCCTCTAAATCATTTATCTTATCAACAAATTTAGGAAAACAAGTCCTTTCTTTATCATCAAATGCCCTATCAAGAGCAACTAGTCCCCTTGGGATCCTATTTGATTTTAATTGCAAAACTTCCTTCCCAAGAACATTCTCTTTTCCATTTTTGATGTCAACAAAAGTGTTGAAATCCATCTCCTGACCATCAAAATGAGATTCACATTGCAAAAACCTTAGTATATCCTGATCATCAAAAAATACTTGCCAATTCTCAACATTGTCTAGGATAGAAGGCCAAGACTTGCACTCAATCCTGGATATCCCTACAAAGGTAATATCCTCTGGCCTTAATGCTATGTTTGCTAGTAAGTCAGCCATCCTGTTTTGGCTTCTATCCACCTAATCAATACCAAAGGCACTGAAACCTTCAATTTCATCCCCAAACAGCATTTCTATATTGTTTTAGCCTTTGATTCTTTGATGCATACTTTGATATAATCTAAGAAACTATTAACTCAAAGTCACCAATCACCCTAAGATGTTTGATCCCATGTTTTGATGATTGTCTCAAACCAATTAATAGGGCCTCATATTCAGCAACATTATTTGTGCAAGGGAACAAGAGAGTGAAAGAAACTTGGGGATATCAATAGCACTCCTGCTCCAGCACCTTCCTTTGAACTTTCTCCATCAAAATACAGGGTCCATAATACATTACCTTCTACCATGTTACTCTTATCTTTAGCCAAAAAGACAAGCTTGACCTTCTCTTGCATCTCTCTCTCCTGAACTTGGAAAGAACCAATGTCAATGTCCACAAAACAATTCATATTGTCCTCTTCATCCTCCTCAATCATATGTGGAGTTCTAGCTTCCCTTGAAACTTTCACACTTTCACCTTCAATGCTAAAAGTGGAAAAGGACAAGTCACATTGAATACTTCCTCCCATGGAGGCACTCCACTTTCTAGATAGAAACATTCCATATTAAGGGGGAATGTCAACTACAAGAACACTCATAGTTAATTGTTTGTCAAGAAATGTGGCTAATTTATAAGGAAAAGCCTTAATGGTACCAGTAACTAGCACCTCTCTTGAGTCCATAGCTTGGCATCTTCCATGAGGTGTTTCAACCTTTAGTCCCAGTGACTTCATGATCTCTGTAGGCATGACAGTGTTTGATGCTCCAGAATCAATCATGCAATTCTTCAATAATTTTTTATTTATCATAAGGGACAAGAAAAAAGGATCAACTGTCCTTGATACAGTATTTACAATGTTTGCATCCAAATACCTCTAAGGAATCTCAGAGAAAATTTCTTCATTTTTACTGTCATGTGTGTCATCTAAAGTATCCACATGCTTGTCACCTTTGTTCATTTCTTGGACCTTTATGGAAGAGGCACCATTTACCCAATCCAAGGCCTTGACCTTGTGCTCTTCTATTCTCATCATTTCTAACAATGGAACCTTGATAGTTATTTGTGAAAGCAATTTAGTCATATCAATGGGAACATAAGAATGGTTTCCCATATCTTCCTTAATCTAAGAGATACCCTTATCCTCTTTTTGGAAAATCAAGTCAGAGTTAGTCTTTTGTACAAATTCATCTTCCTTTTGAGGTATGGGGATAGCTACTTCTAATGTCCTCACTTTACCCTTAGGTATTGCAGTAGGCCCACTCTTGTTTTTTATTTTAACCTAATTGACAACACCAGCACCCTTTTCCTTTTCCTCATGTTGTTGTGCATTCCTTTCAGAATTCTTGATAAACATGCTATGTGGTTTACCACTTGTGCCTCAAACTGTCCTGCTTCTCAAATTGTAATTACTCCTAGCTTGAGTGACCATGTCTGCAGTGATTTGTACAATTTCCTCATTAGAGGGTCTCCTTAAGGAAACATGTTCCTCACACTTCACTGCACCACATCCAACATCATCAAATTCTTCCTCCTTATCATCAGTAGATTCAACCTCATCCAATGCATGTGAAGAATTCATTCCACAACCACTCCTATCATATTTCTCATATTGTTCTTGTTTATCCGGTAAATTTAAAGCAATAAAACAATGCTCTGGACTATGAGGAGACTGAAAAATAGTACACCATGGGATATCATCATTCAAGTTGACTGAATTTCTTTGCAAAGGATCAGGAATCCTATCATTAGGCCTATCCCTTTTAACTGGAAAAATGGGCTTGCCATCCTTCCACTGAGTATTGTATGGGTAATTCTACATTCTTGGTTGCCTACTAAAATTACTTGAAGCTTGTCTATCATTTGTTGTAACCTTATTGTTTCTTTTTTCATCAGGCTTTAGACTCTCTAAAGCACTTAGAATCTTCTTTAGATTGTCCTCCTCCTTAGGCTTAAAATTAGCAGACCTTCCCATTTCTTTCTTGTTTTGCACTTGAGGCCTATAATCATCTCTTCTCCCTAATTTTCTTGATATTCTTCTATTACTTTCTATGTTCATAGCCATCTTGTAAGCCTGCCCGAGATTTCTAGGGTTCCTATCCCTTAAGAGGTAACCCATCTTTACATCAGAAGAATTTAAGTATGTCACAAGACACACCCTATCATCTAATCTGATAACTTGCAGTAGCCTATGCATAGCCTTTTGGAACCTTATATTAAATTCAGGGACCTCTTCATTTTGATTTTTTTTTATGTTATTGAATTCATTCAAAATAAAACCCTCATTTGTTTTATCTCCATAATGCTCTTAGAAACAATTCTTAAATTCATTCCAAGGTCCTATACTAGCATGGGGCAATCCTCTAAACCAATCCCTAGCATCCTCGGTCAGATATTATACAAATAACTTCATTACAACATCATTAGGCTCAACATTATAATCATCTATTACATCCATAAAAAAATTTAGATGTTCTTCACATGTAATGACATTGTTTCCAGTAAACTTAGGGAGTTTCTTTCTAATTTCATTAGGAATAACATTAGGATAACCAAGAATACCAAAAAAAATAAGATGTTTGTACCTTTCATGAACAGGAACTCCATGTGGTAGATCCATTCCTTGAGATGTATATTTCCTTGTGTTTGAACCATCAAGAATTTTAGTAGCACCTGAAATATCATGTCTTTGAGCTGCAAGGTTACCATGATTTCCACCTTGCCTCAAGAAAGAAGCAGCAACCTTTGAAGGTCTTGAGGTATGCTTGAGAAAATCAATCTTCTTCCTCATTTTTGTAGTAGTAGCCTCCAATTCTGGCTTCTCTAGTTCTTTAGCCCACATTTCTTTCTCTTTTCTAGCCCTCTCAAGGTCTGCATCTAATCTCAACCCTTGATATAATGGGTTTTCCACATGAATCTATTCACTAATATGCACTCCAATAGTTTTTTGTTTTCCCTTATCTCTAGGCCTAGTTATCTCATGTCTTTTATACACAATAGGCTATTCCTCTACTCTTTCAAGCTCTGGGACAAAATTAATTACCTCCAAATCTAACAACTATCTCTTTAGCTGATTAGCCCTTATCATTGCTTGTCTTACTCTATCCTCTTTGTCCTTTTCTGTTTGTTTCCTGATAGAAACTTGTTCTTGGACTCTTCTTTCCAATTCATAGACCTCCTTAAAGATCTCTTCTGATTCAGGGAGAGTATTCTCAGACTCATCATCTCCCACTTGAAATTCATCCTCATACTAGTTCAATCCCAAATCAATAGCCTCTTCATATTTTGAAATATTTTCTTCTTGACTAGGCTTGGTTTGAGTTTTTTGTCTTGTATCCTTTTTATTTCTCCAAGTATGAGAAAGATTTCTTTTCTTCTTTCCTCCCCTTGTCTGACTAGGCTTGGAAGTGCTTGGAATACCTTCTTCCATTATGTTTTCAGGATGTTCGTTCCTCCAGGACCTAGTACCTCTATAACTCATTTGATAAAAATCTACTAACTAGCACTACTATAGATATGTTTGAGTCACCACCCAAGTATATTGGGAATCTTACAATACCACTTAACAAATATCCAAATGAGACTATAAGACAAGGGAAAAGAATAACCCTATTTTTTAAATGATGACCTACTGTTACTATAAACTTGTGTAACACTTCCCCAGTAGAGTCGTCATCTTGTTGGTGTTCAAAATGGATGCTTATGCTCTTAGGCTACCAATATACTCTCAAGTTGATTTTAGGATTGGTTAGTTCCAAAATGTATAAGGATCTTAGGGTAACTGGACCAACTATAGGGACAAGACTACCCTCTTCACTTTTGGCTCTGCAAAACCAAGGTAGGTGCACCTAACCCAGTGAAAACTATACTTCACACATCAAAGACTGGGTCCAAACAATAGATTGAATAGTAAGAAAGTGCTAAATGCTAACCTAACATTCATTGAATCTCCATCACTATAGGGTGTTACTACTATCAACCAAATACAATTAAAACTTGAAAAGGTGTTGATATATGAAGATGGAAAGAAGTAAACAAGAGCTAATCAAGCATTGAACTCAACTAAATATACTAATCTCTGATCAGTGCCATTATCCATTGGGAAAATCTCAAATACATACATTGAACATGAACCAACTACTATCTAAGACTCATAGCCATAAATACAAACATTCCAGCCCATCCACTACTTATAACATCCTTCTGTAGACAAATCAAAGTGAATCTATGTCCTATCCAAAGTATATTTTACTTGATCCTAGATCAAGAACTGAAGACTAGAACATATACAAAGGTAATCCTATGCAATAGATTAGAAAATCTAGAATTCACAAGATTGACACCAAGGAGAGACTTGAAAGCTTGAAATAATTGTATTAAGTATAATGAATCATGTACATGTTCAAAGTAGAGAAGAGAGAAAACCACTTCAATAACCTACAAAAGACTACAAGGAAATTCTATTCAATCTAATACAATATGATACTACCTACTACAACTCCCTAGAACTAATCAAGATCAGAACCCTTTCAAAATAAAACATCTTACTTCTTATACCCCTAGTCACCTTGGAATCCTCAAAAAGGATCCATCAAGCTTCAAATGACTAGGGTTAGGGTTTCAACAACTCAACCAACCAAACATAAGCAACCCAGAGAAAAAGAATCTTAGACAGATCTGCAATCATCAAAATTCATGAGAATAGTACAAAACAACAAGGAAATGCCATGAAAGATAGTCAAATCGGCCACCTACAAACATATCTCAAGCATAGAACCATACTTCTCCTAGTACAAAAACATCATGCCACCTACCACAGGAACCCTTGGACTAGTCTGCAACAACTAGCGCCACCAAATCAATCGAAACCGGCCATTAAAACTATAAATTTTGGTAGCTTCTATCACTTGAAACCCTCGACAAATTTGAATTTGAACTTCAATGGTTATTTTATGACTTTAACAGAAAATCAATGGTCAAAATTTAAAATCAGATCAACCTTAAGTCACAACCATTAGATCTCTCCCTTTCACGGTCTTTTATGATCTTAACTCAACTGCCACCCTAGGTTTACCCTCTAGCGACCCTGGGACAATGCATTTCCAATTCATGAAAAGAAAACTGAACCCACCTTCTAATTCTCTGACTTGGTGACCATAGGAAAACATTAACCTCAGTCCCACATTTAGCGAACTAGTGACAAAAGGTCACCGCTAGTTCGTGAAACACTTTATCTATCTACCAGAAAGTTTAGCGATTCCATGAACGCTTGTTCGCTAAACCGCTAAAACACTTAGAGAACTACCTCTATTTCATGTGAACGAGCGAAGCCTTCATAAATTTTTTAGACCACCAAAACATTTATCAAAACCACTAAGCCTTCACCAAGAAGATCAACAGTCATTTGAAGTTTGCATACCCATCCGAGATTCTATCAGATTACACGCCCACTGTTAGATTGAGAATCTCCTCCCATCTCTGACAACCCTTTGACATAAAACAAAATCAAGGGCCATCGCAAGATCTTAAGCCTCTGACATACTTGATGAGATCATACGTCATTCATCAATTCAATGACAGGATTAGGACCCTCTGACAAGCCCGAGAACCAGGTCCCACTAACAACACTCCACTTCATACTCTCATGGACCAATGAGATACTACCAAGTCAACACACCTAGTAGTGGACCTTCTCAAAAAGAAATGCTACATCACAAAAATGAATCAATGGTGGGTGTAGCTTCGCATACCTCTGACAAAACCCTTGCACTTTAGTGATAGCTGTTAGATGGAGATGGTCTCAGAGAGGGGCCCAGGAAAGTATTAAGCTAAAACATAGGAAAATTTAAATGCTAAGACTTAGGCTTTAAGGAAAATATCAGGCGTAGGGGACTATAGGAAAAATATTAAATTCACTAGGGGTAGAAACTTAGGAAAAGTTAACACTAGGGCTGACAAAAATATAAAGAACATGCATTTAAAAAGTTTTTAAGTGACCCGAAAAGGTAACACAAAATTAGAAAAGGGCTAGGACTTTCAAAGGGTTTTTGTATGCAACGTCTATATTTTTGAATATTTGAACCAGGGCTAAAGGCAGAGACCTAGAAATAACGGCAGAGCCCAGGGGAAAAGGGCTAGAGCCATGAAATTTTTTGCACATGCTAACAAAGTGGTCATCACAATTTTAGCACATGGGTATTTGGGACTTTAGTAAGAGGAAAAAGTAACGCTTAAATAGAATAGGGCCAAGACAGTCTAGGGTTCCTTTCACCAATGGCTAAAATTTGAAAATTTTGAACTAGGGTTTAAGGCTAGGGGTAGGGAAAACATTTTTAGAGACCAGGGAAAGTTACATACAGCCATGAAAATTTTTCCAGGTGCTAACATGTTGTTTGTTTATAGAACTTTGGATTGATAAAACTATGGGTTAATGGATTTTCTCATATGTTGACATCAATTCAAAAGGGGGAGATTTTTGGATATTTCTAATGCATTGGGCAAATGGTTGATACATTTAATGTTTTTAATCACTATGTTGAGTGATGTTTGAGCTGCTAATGTTGTCATTAGTATTTTTTCATTGATGTCAACATATGTTTTTATGAAGAGTACAAGATAGTTACTACAGTGTACAAACACTGTATGGATGTTTTAGGACATGTGAAGACAAATGAGAGTATAGGAAGATTTTTGGATCTTATATCCAAGATTGCATCATGTAATGTTGTGTGTTGGCTGAGTTATAGATTTTTTGTTGAAGACTGGTTACTGGACAGTGACAGTGTAAGTTGACAGAGTGAGTCTCTATGTTTCTAGTATATCTACAAAATTTATGGATTCAGTATATGTGAGATTAAGAGATGAAAGACAAAGTACTAAAGAATGTTTGATGGTCAGCGCAAGGTACAGAAATCATGATGACATCATCTGTGGCCTGTGATCTGGAGAAGACTTATTTGGGAGCTGACTTCAAAGATGTAGTGTGAATTTTGGTTGGGAAATGTAAATTAAGGATGTAGTTCCTTAGTTGTTATAGTTTAATCATTATATACTTTTTTTAGATACTATGTGTATCTTAGCAATGGTTTATGTAATTATTTTTGTATATTAGGAAAGCCTAATCAATCGACTTGATCATGTAAAATGTAATAGGGTATATATGTAAGATCTTTTTTTTGGAAATGACATGGATGAGATGTATGTGATGTAAAGAAGATTATGAAAGCTAGGAGCTTGTGTCTACTAGATGTAGAGAAGAGAATTGTGTGTACTTCATTGGAATTTATCAAGAAAAGATAGTTGCTATTAGACAGTTCACAAGGATTGTGTATTTCCTCATATACACTTGTGTTGCGAACAGTGAGTTTTAAAGCTAGATTTAACCTTCTTTGGATAGTGATCCTAGATAGTGAGCCCACCCTTCTTTCTTGACTCCTAACAAGGTCTATCCTCTAACAAGGACTATGTACTATAATATTTCAATAAGATCCTAACAGTGCTAGATCTTCTAACAAGGATACTATACTCTCAGTACATCATTTATGGGTGCTAATTTCCACTAGGGTTTTAACCTTTAACAAAGTTTCCCTGACACCAAAATATTAATTTATTGTGTTGGAATTCATTATGCTCATTAGATTTGATATTGCTTCTATTCAAAGTTTAAAGTTTAATATTCTTTCATACAACTGATTCACCTCTGCCCCCCCCCCTCTCAGTTGTATTGTAGACTATTATTCCTAACATTGGTCACCTTACGAGAGAAACAAAAAGAATTCTTAAAAGGAATCAAAATGGAAGATTTTGAAGAAATACAGGAGATAGTGGATAGGCTCCGCAAGGTGCATCAAGAGATCCTTCCAAATTGCTAAGTGTCCAATTTTGGACTTAGCCAATTTTTTGCATGGAGAGAAAGCTTTTTGTCACTTAGTCAAGTTTGAGCTTCAAGATTTTTGACCTTTCTAGTTTTTTGACCTCTGAAAGTTCCAAACTTTGTAAAAATCTTGTTCAAACACTTAGCCATTTTTTCAACTTCATTTTTTTAGAGAAAGGTTCGGGGTTTGAATTTCTAGGCTATAATCGCCAACAACTTTTAGTCTTCTATAGTTGATTTTCAATCAAATTGATCACTTCTATGGGGTCATTTCTACATGATTTGGGGATATCTTTCAGTCAGATATATGAAGGAGAGATACAACAAGGAATAATGGGAAGAAATCCAGGTTTTCAAAGAAGAGCATGCAAAGAAATGGAGAAGTTATAGAATTTATTTTGAGTTTTTTAATCTTTCTTTTTCTCCAAAATTGTAATGCACGAGGTTTAATTCTATGCTAGGTAGCTTAGACTTGTGTTAGGGATAGTTTTCTTTCATATAAAATTTAGTTTAGATTTATTTTCAAGTTTCTTGGGAAGCTGAAACCCTAGCTACAAAATTTCTTTCCCTAAAGAGAAAGGATTTTTAAATTATAAGAAAACAATGTAATTAAGTTCATTTTTTATCATAATACAATATTTACAATTGGTGCTTCAATCATGGTGTGATATTTTCTTCTATCTTTGCAAGATTTATGAATGTGTGTTTTCTCATTCCTTTATTTCAAATAGTCAATTGATTGTATGGTGATTTTGATATGAAATTACATTAGTATAGTGTTTATCATTTCTGCATGTCTTTGTTGTGACGAATTATTAGAAAGATTTTTCTTTGGTGCTTCAAGATAAATTTATCTCATGTGTGTGCATGTCTATGGTGGCTTCATGATCTGATAAATTTGATATATCTTACATCTACATTTATTTCTATTGATTATTACATCTACAAAATCATGATTGTAATTCATTTAGATCTACATTTTTTGGGTTTCTTCCATCTTCTTGGTACTTTAATTCGCAAGGCAACACAACATTAGTATATGTCTATAAGTTTACTTTCTGCAATTTTAATTCAAATTCTTGTCACTTTATTCTTGTTACGTTGCTCATTTGTTTACAAAATTAGTCAGATTAGATTAAATAAGATTTACATTGGTTTCACTTTAAAGATTTGGAAAATATAAATAAAAAAAAGATATTTTTTTTAAAAGATTGTTTTGCAGTCCCTCGAAGATCGAATTAGAAAAGGCCTCCTCGTGAACATATTCACATTTATCTTCAATTGAGCTATCTAAGTAGTTGATACTTAACCCAGAAGGAACCTTGAGATTGATTTACATCATTCTTCCAAGAGGGTAATTTTCACACATAAATTCCATATCCATTGTCTTGTGTAAAAATGATGCTCAACAAGAATAACTAACCTTCTTACTTGTCCATGCATCCTATGGAATACCACAACCCAAAGGAGTAGAGGGAACTCTATTTATTAAATAAACATCAGTGTTTATAACCTCTTCCCACATTTTAAGGGTATCTCAACATGCAACCTCATACTCCTTGCATGCTCCATTATTGTCATATTTATGCATTCAACCACTCCATTTTCTCATGGAGTCCTTGAAATTATTTTTTTCCTACGAATACCATTAGAGGAACAAAAATATTCAAACTCTTTGTTGTAATACTCACTGTTGGTACTCTCATATTCTTGAGATTACTATGTTGAAAATTGGAATAATTCCCTTTGTGGACTTAATTGAAGATTCCCTATTTTGATAGTAATTATTCAAGTACCCAATGAGTTTTATGTGTAGAAGCTTGATAGGTATGTTTTTCCATTAACATTCAATAGTTTTAGTGAGTATTATCCCAAATAGGCAATGTATGAAATATCAAGAAACAAATCTGATAAAACATCTAAAAATCATGAATGGAAATAAAAGTTGGAAGTAAGACCAAAATTCTATATCATTTTTTAGTGTGGAGCCGATGGATCTCAAGGTAGATTTCATCAAATAAAAAATAAAATATGTTCATGTCAATGTAGTTTGCAAGGTTAGTATAGAGGTTTTAGTCCCACATTTAAGGTGCAAAGGGCCCAAGTCATGTTTATATGTATTGACCCATATATTGTATTGTGACCAAGACAAAGGTCTTAGTCAGTGCATGCACATGTATGGAGAACATGTTGGTGGCTAGAAACATATTAATTGTAGTAAAATAGATGGTGCCACATGGAATGCATAGTGAGGTGGATCATGGGTAGAGTTTGACATGTGTTGCAACCTCATGCTCCTATAGTGAAGGCTCATGAGGAGAGATAAAGTTCTCAAGATTGCGGGAGGACACCATGTGGTGCATGTGGGTGAGATGGAATATGATACATGGCATAGTCAGTTGACAAGCTTGATGACATGGTATGATGATCGGGGAATGAGGTAGTTGATCAAGGGCTAATTGAAGGGTTCCATGTGGCATGTGTTTCAAGATGAGATGGTGGCCCCAGGAGTGATAGATGGTGAGCTCTCATGATCCTATGATCAAGATGGAAAGGAGAGAGAATGTGTATAGGATCATGATGTTGTGACATGTGGAAAGAGGCAACCAGCCCATAGTGATATGGCATGATGGAAAGTTGATACATGGAGATGACTAGGTGCACATGGCAGATTGACTAATGGATCCAAAGGTGACACATGGCTTGTGGTTATGAGTTTGTATTTTTTTTTAGAAGTTAGTGGTTGAGCTCACAAGTATGTGAGAAGGTAGTCTCAAGATCATGGGTTGTGTTCACAGTAATAAAAAATTGTTGTGATTATGCACGTGATTGTACTTGTGAGTTTTCTTAGGTAGTTGATACAACTTCACAAGTCAAGAAGGTAGATAGCATAAAATATTGTGAACCGACACATGGTTGTTAGAGATGGTTAGGAATGAGATTGCAAGGTTTCTAGGTGGTTAATAGGAAATATTTCAAACTCATGCAGGGTTATAGGAAATGATAGTTGTAGCTTCATAGATTATCTTGGTGGTTAGGATCTAGAGTTGAGGGTTGCGGGGTGAATCTGAGGCTACCATATGTCAAGACTATAGAAGTGGTCCCTAGGGTCAAGTCTAAGAGGGAATATAAATAATTGCACATCTTTCTAGGTAAAAATTAAAGTAAAAATATTATTTCCCATCCAAGTAAAGTCACCAAATTATATAATGTGGTTAAATATTAATTTAAAAAAGATGTATAGGGTGGAGAAAATGTACATTGTGAAGAAGTAATAAATAAAATGATATTGTTATGGGGTTGAATTCTCCAAATGGATGTTCTCAGTGGTTCAACAAGATTTTTATGATGGATGAATATGACAAAACCATTTTCTATTCAAATATTGGGGTTTTTATTATTGCAAGTGAATTGTTCTTTTCTGTTGCACAAAAAGATGAAGAAGGAAACAAAATACAAATATCTCTTAGTTGGGGAGATCAGATATCTCTCAGATCAAAGAATAGGAAAAATATTTTTGGTTGGGAAGAAGTGTTAGAAACTAAAATTTAAATAATTGTTATATTGACATTGATGTCAAACCTTAATTGGCATGACAGTTGCTATCTAGTAGAGTACCATATCTGTTGATCGGTGAAGATGATTTGAAAAGAGAAGATAACAAGAGGACCTAAGGAAAGGTTGTGTTATGTGATACTACAATGGGTACTTGATTAGTTGGCACATTGACAAGGTAATGTGTTGTTTATCTTTAACACTAAGTGAAGAAGAAAGACTAGAAGCATAGGATTAACCAAGAAAAAGTGAAGAAATTTAGTTTAAGCTAAGTAATGCTAGTGTCAATCAAGTGCCAGTATAAGCTGAGAAAATTTTATTGTTGACCGAGAATCAGTAATTACTAAGTGTCAAAGAATTAACAGAGTGAAGACAATATTTTATGAGATGGAAAATTTTAGTGATGACTGAGATATCTAGTGATGACTGAGTAGATGAACATAGTATTGACTGGGCATCTATAATTTACATTTTGTGAAGGAATTGAGAATCCCAATCACCATAGTTGAATTCTTGGGATAGGTAAAATGTGTTGACATTACTAATGAATGATATGGAGCATTTAATGCATGGGAAACCATTTTCATATGGATTCAAGGAGAAGTTTGAGGATGTATCTAGAAGGAAAAAGAGGAGAGAAAAATGATGGAAGGATTTCATAAATATGACCTAAACCTAAGATCTACGGAAGAGATTAAGTGGAAAATGATTAATCTACCTGATCTAGGAGGTATAAGGATGACCTAATTGTGAGGTTATGTGTATGGTGGAAAAGGTTGATGTTATTAATTGAAAAACCTAGGTAGAAGGCTAAAGGAGAGCTATGAAGAGCTCAACAGAGTTGAGGTGATTGCTTGAATGGATTTCTGAGCATATCAGAGATGGAGATGGTAATCAAGGCCAGGTAGTAAATCAACATTAGAGTGTATTGGATCTATATTTGCAAAGTGAGTTGTATATTTCAGATCATAACCTACTGTTACTTTCTAACCATTGTATCAGTCAAAATCCTTTAATCAAGGTTAACCTAATAGTCATTTTTTAAACCCTTTATTCAAGGTGACATTCTAATGTAATGTTCTTAAGCCCTCTAACTAGGCCACTCTTAATAGGGTGATTTAATCATTTAATAGGGTCACACCTAACAGTGTTTATTGTAAACCTTTAAGAGGGTTAGCTTATCACAAATCTCACTTCAGAAGAGTGAAAATCAGTAGCATGTTACAAGTGGTTTTTTTCAAATTGGGTTTCCACATTAAATCCTGGTGTTATACTTGTGTGAATGTTATTTGATGTGAATGTTGATGAAATTTTTATATTCTGCAAGTTGATTACTTTTGGATAGTGGAATGCAAGTTTTATGTTGCTAATATATTCAATAGAAACTAAGTAATTTTCTAATTGGATCTAAGTTTGTTGAAGACTTTAAAAGTTAGATTAGTACATTTGGACTTGAGGATAACTAATTTACCCCCCTCCTTAGTTATTCTAAATCATTCTAACAATTGGTATTAGAGTTATTCATTCTTGTAAGGAGAAATTTTAAAGGTACTTGAAGCTAATGATCAAGATGTACAAAAAGGAGGTATGAAAGCTAAACAAGGAGAACTTCCCTGTATGGAAAAGTTTGATGAATTTTCACTTAGCTAGTATTGGTGATTCAATGAAATACTATGTGGAAAATGACTATGTACCACCTATTGCACCTATGAATTCTGATGAGATGAAAGAAAAACAAGAACACAATTAGGCAATGTTGGAGATTGCATCTGCCCTAAGTTATCCTGAAT
Source organism: Chamaecyparis obtusa (assembly GCA_027943335.1). Classification (NCBI taxonomy): domain Eukaryota; kingdom Viridiplantae; phylum Streptophyta; class Pinopsida; order Cupressales; family Cupressaceae; genus Chamaecyparis; species Chamaecyparis obtusa. The sequence goes on along the minus strand of BSBK01002925.1, from coordinate 247,933 downwards.
TTGAAGACATCAAGAACTATACTACTGCAAAGAAAATGTGGGACACTCTTGCAGCTATCTATGGTGGGGACACAAATGTGCTGAGAGCAAAATCTGAAAGCTTGAGAGGTAAGTATGATGAAATGAAAATGAAAGAAGGTGAAAACATTGTTCAATATTGTGGTAGAGTTAAAGAGGTCATAAATTCTTTTAGAGGAGCTAATGGAAACATTGATGATGATACTATTATTAGCAAAGTGTTGACAAATTTACTTCCTATCTATGCTATTAGAGTTTTTTCTATACAAGAATCTAGATGTAACCCTGGTAATGTCCTAACTTTGAAAGTTCTTATTGATAGACTTACTACTTTTAAGTTTTCTAGTTTTAATAATTTTACAACTCACAACATTGAATCTGCATTCAAGTCTCAAATGGTTCTTCATAAGTCAAAGAAAGAGAAAGAAAGATATGTGAACAGTGACAATGATAGTAATACTTCTGATTATGATCTAGATGATCTTGAGGCACTTATGGCTAGAAGACTACCAAGAGGAAAAGGAAATTTCAAAGATAAACTTACTATAATTTGTTTTTCATGTAAAAAAGTTGTCCATATTGTAGTAAGATGCCCTGACAGGACTGACAAGGATGAAAGAAGAGAAAGAAAGTACAAAGACAAAAGAAATGGCATAGAGCACAGAAGGTATAGAGACTACAAATACAAAGGTAATAAATCCTGTTATATTGCTAAAGAGAAAAATAATAGTGAAACTAGCGAATCTAATGATTGTGATATACAATTTGTTTACATTGTGATGAAAGATGATTCTGATGAATATGAGAAAACTACACTTATTTCATATGTGAGTAAAGGTGATAAGTGGATTATTGATAGTGGTTTTTCACATCACATGACTGGTGATAAAAGTAAGTTTGAAACCCTAAATCATTACAAAGGTAGAAGTGTTCAGTTTGGTAATGATGCACCATATCCTATGAAAGGAAAATGATCAATAAGGTTGACTGATAAGATCAGATGTGATAATGATTATTGGGTTGAAGGTCTTAACTATAATTTTTTGAGTGTTTCACCATTGAACAGTACTAGTTACCGAGTTGCATTTCATCACAAGAAGGGTAAAATATATGATGCCACCAGTGAACTAGTTGGAAGTGGACAATAGACAAAAGGTAATTTGTTCTATATAGACCTATCTAAGGAAACATGTTTGTTTTCACAATTTGATGATGTATGATCATGGCATAAGAGGTTGTGTCATGTGAAATTTGATAATTTGGTAAATATTAGTAAGATGAAGAAAGTTAGAGGTTTACCAAGATTGCAGAAACCTGACAATGTGATTTGTAAACAATGTCAATTGGGAAAAATGACAAAGTCTAGTTTCAAGAAAAAGACATATACTTCTAGTAATATTCTAGAATTGTTTCATACTGACCTTTGTGGACCTATTGGTGTGCAAAGTTATTGTGGTGATAAATATTTCATTCTTTTTTTTTATGATTATTCTAGAATGATGTTTGTGATGTTTTTAAAAGAGAAATTTGATGTCTTTTAGTTGTTTAAGTGGTATTTAGAAAAAGCTGAGAAAGAAACAAGTAAAATATTAAAATGTTTGAGAAATATCAAAGGAGGAGAGTTCATCTCAAATGAGTTCAATATATTCTTCAATGATAGAGGAATAAAGAGAAAAATATATAAACCAAGAACACCTCCACAAAATGGCATAGCAGAGAGGAGAAATAGATCAATTATGGATTGTGCTAGAGTACTGATGATAGAGAGGAACATTACACAAAAATACTACAGAGGAGCTATACATACAACTATCTATACTTTGAATTGAGTACAAGTCAAGAAAGGTACAAATGTTTTCCTTTTTATCTTGGTGGACTTTACTTTCTAACAATTGGTATCTAATAATTACTTGAGTGTGATATAAAGGAAGGAATGTTTTCCTTATTGTATGTATGTAATTGTGTATGGTATTGTGAAAGTGAATTGCGGAATTGTGCAATACTTGTTGAAAGAGGATATGTGAAGTACGAAGATCTGGTATTGAGATCTGATGAAGTAGTTGTTGTGGTTTGGTACTATAGACTAGGCTATCTGGATCTGTTTTGAAAGGCTAAGACAAGCAAACATTAGGTTTTAATCTAACATTATATCAATTCAAAACAAAAACATCTAAGCTAAGCCACCTCAGATTGAGTCTAAATAGGTGCACCCAAGCACTGTTTGATTTTCTCTTGCTTAAGGGGATGTGGGTGTGCTCTCTATTCGCATGGAGCATGTTCCTTATGCATTTTAGGATAGATTGAGATCCATGAAAACCTCATAAATGAAACAAAATAGGTATAGGACACCTGATTTTCCCCTAAGGCCTCAAGGAACCAAATGATGTTGAAATGAAGATTAAGCTACATGATGTTTATGCTAAGATTGATTTTAGACCAAATAGAGATGTGATATGATGCTATATGCTATGCAAAACAATGAAAGAAAATATGTTAATCCATTATTGCTAAGCTATTCTAAGATGTGTTAGAAAACATGAAAAACATGAAAAACATGAAGAAATCTAACAATTAAGATGTATGCTAAGATGATCTAGCTAAAAATGCTCATCATAACAATGCATAAATGATAAAAACTAAGCTAATAAATTGCTCTTGGAAGAGGGAGTATTTATAGGATTTCCTAAGGGCTTGGGTTAGGAAGAAGGGTTAGAGTTTGGGGTTTGGTTAGGGTTTGAGTCAAGGAGATAAGGATGAAGACTTTCTAGAAGACTCTAAGCTTTTATAAGGATAAAGAGGAATTTAGGAGATAAATAAAGATTTATTTATCTCAAAAGCTTTAATGAGTTTGAGGCTCATTGGGGGAAGGGTTTGAATAGGAGTCAAAGGAGACTTAGATTAGCTTAGGGAAAGTAGGTAATTTCCCCTAAATGGGTTTAGGGAAGGATTAGGAAAGTTATAGAAGAGTCTAGACTTTTCCTAGGGTAATTTAGGGATTGAGATTAATATTTAATCTTAATTAAATATTTTGAGTTGGGATTAGGGTTAAGAAATGATGGGATTAGTCTTTAATCAAAATTAAAGAAGGATTAGAAGATTCTAGAAGAGGTTAGTGGTCTTTAAGAAATTGGCAAGGTTTTGGGAAAAAATAAATTAATTATTTATTTTTTGGATTTTTGGTCAATTTATTAATTAAATAATTAATAAATAGGGGAATGATGTTTAAATAAGATTTAAACATTTTTGGGAGGGATTCCTTAATTAAATATTTTTAATTAAGATAAAGGGATTTAATGACATAAAAATAAATTAATTAATTAAATAATTAATTAATTAACAAATGATGATGTCATCATGGGTTTTTCAAAAAATAAAAATACTTTATTTTCTAAAGGATTTTTAGGTGTCTACAGGCATAGTCAGAGGAGAAGTATTGAATTGTTGATTAGTAATATTGTCTTATTATTCTATTGAGTAATACAAAGATCAATTGGATAGTGAGTTCAATTATCTTCACCAGAAGTTGTTTGGGCAATGGGTCCTTCTGTCTTCTATAACTCCTAACAGAGTTAGAATCTTTTAACAAGGATTCAAAATCTCCTAATAGGGACTCATATGTATTGAATGAATTTCATAAGACTCCTAATAGAGTCCATCCTTTCATAAGGAATATTCATATTAGTGCATCTTTTGTGGGCATCATTGTTAGGAATGAATGCTAAATGTTTGGCAGCCATTCTATAGTAGTTGTTGTTGCATTCATGACTATGATTGTCATTGATGTCAACACAGTGGTTTACCGAAGACTTGCAGAGAAGTAGATAGAGTTTGGATTAGCGTGTGTGGGTTATTATAGTTGGAGCTATGCAATATTGAGGATATACTCTTTGATATGTTATATGTCTATGGTTAAGAGCACAAATAGCAATTCATTTATTCATGAAAGTTATGAGCATTTTGGTGGAAGAAGTATTTAGGCAGTGTTCTTGAGTAGTGGTTTGTGGAAATCAGATGATGTCTCCTAATCGGTATGGAATATGGTTTTGCGCAGTTAAAGAGAAATTGAAGACACATTGATAGTGATGTGGATGATAGCGTAGACTTCGAGGTCACATGAGTGAAGATTTATTGTATTTGGAAGCTGACAGTTTTGTGTAATTTTGATGTAGCATATGGAAACTTTAATGTTGTAAATTGTATGCCAACTCATTTGTAATTATTTGAGTGTGGTATAAAGGAAGGAATGTATTTCCTTGTTTTAAAGTAGTTATGTATTTCCCTAGTCAACATATCTTGTGTCATTGTGTTATTGTGTATGAATATCTTTCTATGGTTGGTAATTATATTGCTTATATGGTTTAATGTTGTTGAAGATGATAAAAGTTATAATTATCTGATAATTGATTCACTCCCCCTCCCCCTCTTAGTTATCTTGGTGGACTTTACTTTCTAATAATTGGTATTAGAGTGGTAGGTCCTTGAAAAAGAAGTTTAACAGCTTAGGGAGATCCATGGTGAATTTCAAGAAAGAAAGCCCTAAGTTTGATGGAGTAAATTTTGATAGCTGGAAAGAAAAGATGAAGAGACGCCTACTATGTTTAGGACTAGGTTATTAGTTGATTACAAAGAATGATAAGACTATCATTGAAGAGGACAATCTTGAAACATGCACTACTAATGAGAGAGATCTATTCATGTGTAACATACTTGTAATAGAAGCACTTTTGATAGCCCTTCTAGAGAATGAGTACAGTTAGGTAAAATATTTGAAAAAAATCTCATGAAATTTGAAATATTTTACACTCTACTTTTAAAGGTGATGAACATGCAAAAATAGTTAGATTACATAATTGGATATGTGCATTTGAAGATATAAGAATTTTGGAAGATGAATCTATTAGAAGCTATATTGGTAGAATGTCAAAAATTATTATAGGTATAAAATCTTGTGGAGGAACAAAGATAGAGAATGAAGTGATATGGAAAATTCTGAGGACATTGACTCCTGTATTTAAGTAGACAACACAGATGATTAAACAAGTTATACCATGTACTACAAAATTTACAATAGAGACTCTTCTTGGAAGATTGGAAGCAGTAGAAATGAACTTGAGATTATTAGGAGACTTACCTAGAATGGAGACTTACCTAGAATGGAGACAACATTAAGTGCTCTTAGTGTTTGCCCTACTTTGTCAATAAGCATCAGTGTGAGTGGAGATTATGCTGGCAGCAACAGATCTAGAAATGAAGAAGACAAGAAGATTGAAGAAGGTATTTCCTTGCTTGTGAAAAAAGAGCTAGATGGTAAAAAAATATTTAAATGTTGGACTTGTCAAGAATATGGTCATTTTGCATCTAAATGTCCTAAGAGAGTTAAAAAGTATACAAACAATTTCAAACCTAGAAAATCTAAGCAATGTTATTATGCTAATGATGAAGATCTTGAAGCAAGTATAGAAAGAACTTTAAGTGAAAGTCATACTGAGAATAATGATGACATAGGATTTGTAGAAATTAAAGAAGAGAATCTTGAAACTAATGTTAAGGAAGAAAAAGCCTTAGTTTCTCAAGTTGAAAAGAAAGTTGATTGGATTATAGATAGTGGTTGTTCACATCATATGACTAGAGACATGAAAAAGTTCATAAAGTTTAATGAATATGATGGAGGAGTTGTTAGAGTTGGAAACAATGCATCTTGTTTGATTAAAGATATAGGATCTATTACTCTTGATGGAAAGACTAATACTGATGATGTTTATTTTGTGGATGGATTGAAACATAATCTTTTGAGTGTTGGATAGTTAGCTGATAAGGGATATCAAGTTTGGTTTACTGAGAAAACTTGTGTGATAAAGGATAAAGATGGAAATCTAATTGGAATTGGATCTAGAACCAGAGGTAATGTATTTTAGTTGAATCCTACTAAGATGACATGTTTGATTACTAAGATTGATGACAATTGGTTATGGCATAGAAGGTTTTGTCATATAAACTTTGATAACATTGTGAAAGTAAGTACTACACTTGCAGTAAGAGATTTGCCTAAAATTATGAAGCCTACTAACATGATTTGCAAAGAATGTGTAATGGCTAAATAGAAGAGAAGTTCTTTTCCTAGTAAGAAGTTTACATCAATAGAGAAGCTGGAGATTGTTCATATAGATTTGAGCAGTCCTACCAGGACTAAAGGATTCTATGGAGAAAGGTATTTTATGATTCTTGTTGATGATTTTACAAGAATGATGTGGATTGCATTTCTTAAAGAAAAATCTAAAGCATTTGATAAGTTTAAGATTTTTAAGAATAAAGTTAAGAATGAATCTAGAATGAAGATTAAATGTTTGAGATCTGATAGAAGTGGAGAATTTACTTCTAGAGAGTTTAACACCTTTTGTGAAGAAAATGGCATTAAGAGACAATATTCAGCCCCTAGAACACCTAAACAAAATGGCATTGCAAAAAGAAGAAATAGATCAGTGACTGAAGCAGCAAGAGCTATGTTGTTTGAGAATGATTTGGTGAAGATATTATGGAGAGAAGTAGTGAACACAGTAGTGTATACAATGAATAGAGTAGAAATCAGAGTAGACATAGACAAGACACCTTATGAGTTATGGTTTGGACATGCACCCTCAATTAAGTATTTTAGAATTTTTGGAAGCAAATGTTATATAAAAAGAGATGATGATATTGGAAAGTTTGATCCTAGAAGTGATGAAGGTATATGTTAGAAAGTAAAGATCCCCAAGATAACTGAGAGGGGGGGGGTGGGTGAATCAGTTATCTGATAATTTAACCATTCAACTACTTTAAACAATATAATCAATGTAGTAATCAACCATAGAAAGATAACCATACACAATTGCACAATAACACAAGATATGTTGACTAGGGAACCTCTTGAAAAGAGTAAACCCCGGTGGGAATGATGCCCACAAAATGATGCACTAAAATGAAAGTTCCTTGTTAGAGGATGGACCATGTTAGGAGTCTTATGAAATACATTCAGTACCTATAAATCCTCGTTAGGAGATTTTGAATCCCTGTTAAAAGATTCTAACCCGGTTAAGAGTTTATGGAAGACAAAAGGACCCACTGCCCAAACAGCTTCAAGGCAAGATTTTTGAACCCACTATCCAAAAGATCTTAGAATTATTCAACAAAATAATATGAAATATATTACATCCTTCACACTATGCCAAAACCATACTCTTTGCTACACAAGATCACAATTCTAGATCTCTGTACTCACAAGTCTTCCTTCATCACTGAATTAGCTCTTTTCTTCACTTCATGCATATATTCACATCTCAACTTTTCACAAATCACCTCTTTTTTTACAAGGAAAAATTCCTTCTTATATACCAAACTCAAATAATTACAAATGAGTTGGTTCTCAATTAAAAAATAATAATTTTTACACGCTACACACAAAATTCACATAAAACTGTCAGCTTCCAGATACTGTAACTTTCTCCAAAAATCTCCTCAAAGTTTGTACTATGAGCCACATCATCATTAATGAGTCTCCAACATCCCTTTAACTGTGCAAAATTAGATTCCATCCCAGTTAAGAGATATCCTTCGATTTCTAAAAATCGCTACACAGAAACACTACTTTCACCAAAATGCTCATAACTCACATGAATGAATGAATTTCTTTTTGTGCTATTAACCATAGGTTAATAACACACCAAAGAACATACCATAAACTATGAAAAATCCCATCTATAATATAACATGTGCGCAAAACAAAATTGTACCTTCTTTCCTGCTGATATCTAGAATATCATTGTGTTGACATCAATGACAATCCAAGTCATGAATGCAACAACAACTGCTATAGAATGACTGCCAAAATACTTTGCATTCATTCCTAACAACCTCCCCCATTGTCATTGATGGCAACATAGATGAAAAACATCCAATGTTCCAAAAATCCAATACTGCAACATCACTGCAAAATATCAAATTAAATCTTGCTTCGTTCTCCCATTCAGCTCTCTCATACAATCCACAATGTTTTTCATGCATATCTCTCCCCCATTGACATCAATGATAGAAATTCCATCACTAAGTCAACAAAAACTTAATGTTAAAAGACACTGTTCAGAAAAATACAATAACAAGAGTCCTCATGACTCAACTCATAAACTCCCCCATAGAGGAAGTTCCAACATCCAATCCAGAAGAAAGATAGGGCTCATATACCACTGGATGGATGCAATCATCTGCATCAATTCTCAAAAATAGGCTAGGGCATAACCCCAACCATACCTCTCAGATACACAAATGTATCCTTAGGTAAGGGTTTTGTAAATATATCTGCTATCTATTCTTTTGTGCTTATGTACTCCAATCTTACTTCTTTTTCTGTAACTTTCTCTCTTATAACATGATACTTGATCTCAATATGTTTAGTCTTAGAACGTAAAATAAGATTTTTTGACATACTCACTGTACTGGTGTTATCACAATGTATAACAATAGGCTCATCAAACTTTATTCCAATATCCTTCAACATCTGCTTCATCTAAATAATCTGATTACAATTGTTTTCTGTTGCAACATATTCTACTTCTGCTGTACTTTGTGAAATACAATTCTACTTCTTACTTAACCAAGAAACCAATTTTCCTCCAAGAAAAAAGGCTCCACCACTGGTTTTTTTCTTGTGATCAATGCTGCCTCCCCAATCTGCATCAGTATAGGCACATAAAGTAAAATCATCAGAATTCTCATACCATAATCCATAATCCATTGTTCCTTTTAGATATCTTAGTATCCTCTTTACTGCTGCATAATGTGGTTCTCTAGGTTCTTCTTGAAATCTTGCTACAATCCCAACTGAATGTGCTATATCAGGTCTTGTATGTGTCAAGTACTGCAATCCTCCAATCATAGATCTATACATTTTTTGCTCAACTGTTGGTGTCTCATCTTTGCTTGATAACTTATGTCGAATTACCATAGGTGTTCCAATAGGTTTATAATCTTCCATTCAAAATATTTTCAATAAGTCATTCAAATACTTAGTCTAACTTAAAAATATACCTTCCTTGCTTTGTGTTATTTATAATCCCAAAAAATATTTCATTTCTCCAATCATGCTCATTTCAAATTCAGTCTTCATTTCATCTACAAATTTGTTACTGGCTTCATCTTCTCCTCCAAAGACAATATCATCAACAAATATAACTATAACCCAAAAACCTTTCTCAATTTCTTTTGTGTATAAGTTACTATCTGTTGTTCCTTTTATAAATCCCAATTTCAATAAATACTTATCCAATCTTGCATACCAAGTTCTAGGTGCTCGTTTTACTCCATATAAAGCTTTCTTTAACTTACATACCATATCTCCTTCTTGTGTCAAAGGAAAACCTTCAGGCTGCTCAATGTAGACTTCTTCTAATTCACCATTTAGAAATGCTGGCTTCATGTCCATCTGATACACTTTGAATTTCTTGTAAGCTGCATATGCTAGAAACATTCTCATTGCTTCAAGTCTGGCCACAGGTGCAAAAGTTTCTTCATAGTCAATTCCTTCTTGTTGTGAATATCCTTTACATACCAATCTTGCTTTGTTTCTTATCACTTCTCCTTGTTCATTCATCTTGTTTCTGAATACCCATTTTGTTCCAATCACATTCTTGTCTTTAGGTCTAGGGACCAATTCCCATGTCTTGTTTTTTTCAATCTGCTCCAGTTCTTCTTTCATAGCATCAATCCAATGTTCATCTTCACAAGCTTCATTAGTCATCTTAGGTTCAATTTGAGAAATCAAACATAAATGTACCTTATTTCAAGTCAAAACTCCTCTATCTAATCTTCCAATAACTTGCTCAATAGGGTGTTGTCTTGAAATATACCTGTTAGGTGTCATAGTTACGGATCTTGTTCCAACTATAGATTCTTCTCTTCTTTCTTCTCTGTTTTCTTCTTTGTTTTCTTTAGTATGACTTTCATTCAGCAAATCATTGTTAGTTTCAAAAAATAATTTTTTAGTTTCAATGTTAGGCTGAGGTTGTGCTTCTCCATTAGATTCATAATCAAGCATTCTTTCTTGAATTTTAAACTTCTCATCAACTTTGACATTTGCACTTTCAACAATAGTCTTAGTTGTTTTGTTATAACATCTATATGCTTTTCTTTTCAAAGAATATCCAAGAAATATTCCTTCATCACTTCTAGGATCAAACTTTCCTATATTATCATCTCTCTTAATATAACATTTACTTCCAAAAATTCTAAAATACTTAACTGAGGGTGCATGTCCAAACCATAATTCATAAGGTGTCTTGTTTGTATCTATTCTGATTTGTACTTTGTTCATAGTGTATACTGTTGTGTTCACTGCTTCTCTCCACAAAGTCTTAGCCAAATCATTCTCAAACACATAGCTCTTGCTGCTTCAGTTATTGACCTATTCCTTCTTTCTGCAATACCATTTTGTTCTGGTGTTCTAGGCACTGAAAGTTGTCTCTTAATACCATTCATTTCACAAAAATTATTAAACTCTCTAGATGTAAATTCACCACCTCTATCAGATCTTAGACACTTAATCTTCATTCCAGATTCATTCTCAATTTTTCTTTTCATGATCTTAAATTTATCAAATGCTTTAGATTTTTCTTTCAAAAATGCAATCCACATCATTCTTGTAAAGTCATCAACAAGAATCATAAAATAAATTTCTCCATAGAATCCTCTAGTCCTAGTAGGACCACTCAAGTCTGTATGAACAATCTCTAGCTTCTCTGCCGATGTGAACTTCTTGCTGGGCAATGAACTCCTTTTCTACTTTGCCATCATACATTCTTTGCAAATCATGTTAGTAGGTTTCATAATTCTAGGTAAATCTCTTACCACAAGTGTAGTACTCACTTTGACAATATTATCATAGTTTATATGACAAAACCTTTTATGCCATAACCAACTATCATCAAGCTTAGTTAACAAACATGTCATCTTAGTATGATTCAACTAAAATAAATTACCTCTAGTTTTGGATCCTTTTCCAATCAGATTTCCATCTTTATCTTTTATCACACAAGTTTTCTCAGCAAACCAAACTTGATAACCCTTATCAACCAATTGTCCAACGCTTAGTAGATTATGTCTCAATCCATCAACAAAGTAAACATCATCAATGTTAGTCTTTCCATCAAGAGTAATAGATCCTATACCCTTAATCAAACACGGTGCATTATTACCAACTATAACAATTCCTCCATCATAATTGTCTAACTTAACAAACTTTCTTTTATCTCCAGTCATATGATGTGAACAACCACTGTCTATAATCCAATCAGATTTATTTTCAACTTGAGAAACTAATGCTTTTTCTTCCCTTTCATTAGATTCATAAATTTCTTCTTTAATTTCTACAAATCCTATTTTCTCAAAGTTATCATTATCACTATCACTTAAATGTCTTTCAATTCCTGCTTCAAGATTCATCATTTGCATAATAACATTCTTTAGATCTGCTAGGTTTAAAGTTGCTTCTATACTTCTTAACTTTTTTAGGACATTTAGATGCAAATGACCATATTCTTGACAAGTCCAACATTTAAATATTTTCTTACCTTCTAGTTCTCTTTTTACAAGTAATGCAATACCTTCTTCAATCTTTTTATCTTCCTCAGATTTAGATCTGCTACTGCTGGCATAATCTCCATTCACACTAGTACTTCTTGATAATGTAGGTCTAATGTTAAGAGCACTGAATGCTATCTCCATTCTAGGTAGCTCTCCTGATAATCTCAAATTCATCTCTGCTATTTCTAATCTTCCAAGAAGAGTCTCTCTTGAAAATTTCAGTGTACAAGGTATCACTTGTTCAATCATCTGTGTTGTCTACTTGAATACTGGTGTCAAAGTTCTCAAAATTTTCCATATCACTTCATTCTCTATCTTATCACCTCCACAAGACATTATTCCTATTACAATCTCAGAAATCCTACCAATATAGCTTCTAATAGATTCATCTTCCATCATTCTGATATCTTCAAATGCACAAATCCAATTATGTAATGTAGCCTTCTTTGCATGTTCATCACCTTCAAAAGTAGAATGTAAAGCTTTCCAAATTGCATGAGATGTTTTCAAACATCTTACTTGATTGTATTCATTCTCTGGTAGTGCTGACAAAAGTGCTTCTCTTGCAAGTATGTTACACATGAATAGATCTAGCTCATCTTTAGTTCCTACCTCTAGATTGTCTTCCTCAATGATAGTCTTCTCATTCTTTGTAATCAACCAATAACTTGGTCCTAAAGACAATAAATGTGTCCTCATTTTTCCTTTCCAGCTATCAAAATTTACTCCATCAAACTTAGGGCTTTCTTTCCTGAAATTCACCATGGATCTCCTTAAGTTGTTAAACTTTACTTTCAAGGACCTGCTACTCTGATACCAATTGTTAGAAAGTAAAGATCCCCAAGATAACTGAGAGGGGGGGGGGGGGTGAATCAATTATCTGATAATTTAACCATTCAACTACTTTAAACAATATAATCAATGTAGTAATCAACCATAGAAAGATAACCATACACAATTGCACAATAACACAAGATATATTGACTAGGGAACCTCTTGAAAAGAGTAAACCCCAATGGGAATGATGCCCACAAAATGATGCACTAAAATGAAAGTTCCTTGTTAGAGGATGGACCCTGTTAGGAGTCTTATGAAATACATTCATTACATATAAATCCCTGTTAGGAGATTTTTAATCCCTGTTAAAATATTCTAACCCGGTTAAGAGTTTATGGAAGACAGAAGGACCCACTGCCCAAATAGCTTCAAGGGAAGATCTCTAAACCCACTTTCCAAAAGATCTTAGAATTATTCAAAAAAATAATATGAAATATATTACCTCCTTCACACTGTGCCAAAACCACACTCTCTGCTACACAAGATCACAATTCCAGATCTTTGTACTCACAAGTCTTCCTTCATCACTGAATTAGCTCTTTTCTTCACTTCATGCATATATTCGCATCTCAACTTTTCACAACTCACCTCTTTTTTTACAACAAGGAAAAAATTCCTTCTTATATACCAAACTCAAATAATTACAAATGAGTCAATCCTCAATTACAAAATAATAATTTCTACACGCTACACATAAAATTCACATAAAACTGTCAGCTTCCAGATACTGTAACTTTCTCCAAACATCTCCTTGAAGTTTTCACTATGAGCTATGTCATCATTAATGAGTCTCCAACATCTATTTAACTGCACAAAATTAGATTCCATCCTAGTTAAGAGATATCCTCTGATTTCTAAAAATTGCTACATAGAAACACTGTCTAAACACTGCTTTCACCAAAATGCTCATAACTCTCATGAATGAATGAATTTATTTTTGTGCTGTTAACCATAGGTTAATAAAACACCAAAGAACATACCATCAAGTATGAAAAAGCTAATCTACAATATAAAATGTGCGCAAAACAAAACTGCACCTGCTTTCCTGCTGATATCTAGAATATCACTGTGTTGACATTAATGACAATCCAAGTCATGAATGCAACAACAACTGCTACAGAATGACTGCCAAAATACTTTGCATTCATTCCTAATAGTATATTTCTTAGATATTCTTTGAAAATAAAATGCTATAGATGTTACAATAAAAGAACTAAGACTATTGTTGAAAGCGCAAATGTTAAAGTTGATGAAAAGTTCAAAATTTAGGAAAGAATGCTTGATTATGAATCAAATGAAGAAGCTCATCCTAAACCTAATACTAGATCTACTAAATTATTTTATGAAACTTATAGTGATTTTTTGAATGAAATTCATAGTGAAGTGATTGAAGAACCTACATCTCAAGTGAGATCTGAGACAGTGACACCTAGCAAGAGTTTGTTAAGAAATCATCCTATTGGACAAATTATTGGGAGCATCAAAAGAGGAGTTCTAACTCAAAATAAGGCACAAGAATAGTTATGTTTGATTTCCCAAATTGAATCTAAGACTACTAATGAAGCTTGGGAAGATGAAAGTTGCACTAATTCTATGAAAGAAGAACTACATCAGATTGAAAAGAACAAGACGTGGGAATTGGTCCCTAGACCTAAAGACAAGAATGTTATTGGAACTAAATGGGTATTCAGAAACAAGATGAATGAACAAGGAGAAGTATTAAGAAACAAAGAAAGATTAGTATGTAAGGGTTACTCATAGCAAGAAGGAATTGACTATGAAGAAACCTTTGCACCTGTTGCAAGAATTGAAGCAGTAAGAATGTTTTTGGCATATGCAGCTTACAAGAAATTCAAAGTATATTAGATGGATGTAAAACCAGCATTTCTGAATGGAGAATTGGAAGAAGAAGTCTACATTGAGTAGCCTGAAGGTTTTCCCTTAACACGAGAAGGAGACATGGTATGCAAATTGAAGAAAGCTTTATATGGACTTAAACAAGCACCTAGAACTTGGTATGCAAGATTGGATAAGTATTTGTTAAAATTGGGATTTACAAAAGGAATAGCTGATAGCAATCTGTATAGAAAAGAAATTGAAAATGGTTTGTTGGTTATAGTTATTTTTGTTGATAACATTATCTTTGGAGGAGAAGATGAAGCTAGTGACAAATTTTTTGATGAAATGAAGACTGAATTTGAAATGAGTATGATTGGTGAAATGAAATACTTTTTGGGATTATAGATAACACAAAACAATGATGGTATCTTTGTAAGTCAGACAAAGTACCTGAATGACTTGTTGAAAATATTTGGAATGGAGAATTGTAAACCAATCAGAATAGCCATAGTGACTGGACATAAGTTATCTAGCACAAATGAGACTCCTACAATAAAATAGAAGAAATATAGATCTATGATTGGAGGATTGTAGTACTTGACTCATACAAGACTTGATATAGCACATTCAGTTGGAATTGTAGCAAGATTTCAAGCTGAACCTAGAGAATCACATTATGTAGAAGTAAAGAGGATACTAAGATATTTAAGAGGCACAATGGACTATGGACTATGGTATGAAAAATTTGATATTTTACCCTATGTGCATATACAGATGCTGATTGGGGAGGCAATATTGATGATAAGAAAAGCACCAATGGTGGAGCATTTTTCCTTGGAGGAAGATTAGTTTCTTGGCTAAGCCAGAAGAAAAATTGTATCTCACAAAGCATAGCAGAAGTAGAATATGTAGCAGTAGCAAACAATTGTAACCAGATAATTTGGATGAAGTAAATGCTGAAGGATATTGGAATAAAATTTGTTGAACCAGTTGTCATACATTGTGACAACACCAGCATAGTTAGGATGTCTAAGAATCCTATATTACATTCTAAGACAAAGCATGTAGAGATTAATTATCATGTTGTAAGAGAGAAAGTTGATGAGAAAGAAGTCAAACTTAAGTACATAAGTAAAAAGGAGAAGAAAGCAGATATATTCACAAAGCCTTTGCCTAAGGATACATTTGAGTATTTGAGAGGTATGCTTGGGGTTATGCCCCAGCCTACTTTTGAAAAGTGATGTAGTTGGTTGCATCTTTCTAGTGGTATATGAGCCTTATCTTTCTTCTAGACTAGATGTTGGTACTTCCTCTATGGGGGAGTATGTGTATCTGAGCTGAGTCATGAGGACTCTAGTGAATGTATTTTCTAAATAGTGTCTTTTGACATTGAGTTGTTGTTGACATAGATTGATGAAATTTCTATCATTGATTTCAATGGGGGAGAAGTATACATGAAAAAAAAATCTGAAATATCTGTTGGAGAGAACTTAATAGGATAACAAAGCAACATTTGATTGATAAAGAGGATTTGAAGAAGCAGTGTTGCAGTATTGGAATTTTGGAACATTGGATGTTTTTCATCTATGTTGCAATAAATGCCAATGGGGGAGATTTTTAGGAATGAATGTTAAATGTTTGGCAGCCATTCTATAGCAGTTTTTGTTGCATTCATGACTATGATTGTCATTGATGTCAACACAATGATTTACCGAAGACTTGCAGAGAAGTAGACAAAGTTTAGATTAGCGCACGTGGGTTATTATAGTTGAAGCTATGCAATGTTGAGGATATACTCTTAGATATTTTATATGTCTATGGTTAAGAGCATAGACAATAATTCATTTATTCATGGAAGTTATGAGCATTTTGGTGGAAGCAGTATTCAAGTAGTGTTCCTGAGTAGCGGTTTGTGGAAATCAGATGATATCTCCTAATCGGGATCGAATCTGGTTTTACATAGTTAAAGGGAATTTGAAGACACATTGATAGTGATGTGGATGATAGCATAGACTTTGAGGTCACACGAGTGAAGATTTATTGTATTTGGAAGCTGACAGTTTTGTGTAATTTTGATGTAGCATATGGAAACTTTTATGTTGTAAATTGTATGCCAACTCATTTGTAATTATTTGAGTGTGGTATAAAGGAAGGAATGTATTTCCTTATTTTAAAGTAGTTATGATATGCAATTGGTGGTTGTGTGTGATGTTGTATGCATGAAGTGAAGAAAAAAGCTAAGTATGAAAGCAAATTTGTGAAGGAAAACACGCGAGGTACAGAGATCTGAAATTTAGATATGATGTAATAGTGAGTGTATTTTGGCATAGTCAAAGAAGAGGTAACATATTATTTTGTTGAGTAATGAAAATATTATTTGGACAGTGTGTTCAGTGATCTTACCCTGAAGCTATTTGGGCAGTGGGTCCTTTTGTCTTCCATAACTCTTAACAGGGTTAGAATCTTTTAACAGGGATTCAAAATCTCCTAACAAGGATTCATATGTACTGAATGTATTTTATAAGACTCCTAAGAGAGTCCATCCTTTCACAAGGAATATTCATATTAGTGCATCTTTTGTGGGCATCATTCCCACCAAATTTTACTCTTTGATCAAGAGGTTCCCTAGTCAACATATCTTGTGTCATTGTGTTATTGTGTATGAATATCTTTCTATGGTTGGTAATTATATATCTTATATGGTTTAATTATTTTGAAGATGATAAAAGTTATAATTATCTGATAACTAATTTACCCCCCCCCCCTCTGAGTTATCTTGGTGGACTTTACTTTCTAATAATCATTCCCGTCGGGGTTTATTCTTTGATCAAGAGGTTCCCTAGTCAACATATCTTGTGTTATGTGTCATTGTGTATGTATATATTTCTATGGTTGTTGATTACATTGCTTACATGGTTGAAATATATTGAAGTTGATAAAATTTTTAGTTATCTGATAACTGATTCACCCCCCCCCCCCTCTCACTTATCTTGGCGGACTTTAATTTCTAACACTTTTGAATTATGGCATGGATATGAACCTAATGTGAAATACTTTAAAGTCTTTGGAAGAAAATGTTATATACTGAAAAATAATAGGAATGGAAAACTTGATGTTAAAAGTGATGAAGGCATATTCCTAGGATATTCCACTAAGAGAAAAGCTTACAAGTTTTTTAATTCTAACACTAACAAAGTTATGGAAAGTGTAAATGTTAGAGTTGATGAATATGTAGAACAAAATGAAGTTGAGTGCAAGCAAGAACCTGAAGATTATATATCTTTTGTATACATAGAATAAGGAGAAGATAGTAACATACCTAAGAAAAATAACAAATATTTTGAGCAACAACAAGAAAATGTCAAGCATCAAGAGGATGCTTCTGAGCATTTAGAAGAAGAGGTAGGGAATATACAAGATGAACCTGAAGAGAGAGAACAAGTAGAAAGGAGATTTGAGCCTACTTTGGCATAGTATGTGAGAAGACATCATAAGCCAGAAAAAAGAATTGGAGATAAAGAATTTGGAGTCATGAAAAGTAGTAAGTTAAAGGATCAAACATGCTTATTATGTGAATTTGACCCTAAGATAGTGAAATATGCTATAGAGAATGAAGATTGGATCCAAGCCATGAATGAATAAATAGAGTAGATAGAGAAGAACAAAACTTGGACACTAGTGTCAAGACTAGAAGACAAGAATGTTATTGGAACAAAATGGGTATTCAGAAATAAGCTAAATCAAAATGGAGAAGTCACTAGGAATGAAGCTAGATTTGTATGAAAGGGATATGCACAAGAAGAAGGCATTGACTATGGGGAAACATTTACCCTAGTTGCAAGATTGGAAGGAATGAGAACTCTACTTGCATAAGAATCTTTTAAAGGATTCAAAGTATATCAAATGGATGTAAAATATGCATTTCTAAATGGAATATTGGAAGAATAAGTATACATTGAACAACCATAAGGATTCATTGACCCAAGCAAGAATAATATGCTTTGTAAAGTACACAAGTCATTGCATGGATTAAAGCAAGCCCCCAGAGCATGGTATGAGAGACTGCATAATTATTTGATAAAGATTAGATTCACAAGGAAACATGACAACAACAATCTATATTTGAAGACTAAAAAAGGTAAAGGGATATTTTTAGCTAAAATTTTTGTTGATGATATCATATTTGGAGGTCAAGATGCCCTATGTCAAACATTTTCAAATGAGATGAAAACTAAATTTGAAATGTCTATATTTGGTGAGATCAAATTATTTATCAAATGAAGAATGGTATCTATATTACTCAATCTAAGTATGTCAAGGAGATACTAAAAAATTTTGGTATGGAATATTTCAGGCCAATAAGTACACCTATGGCTACTAAACAAAAATTATCAAAAACTGATGATACAGTTGAAGTGAATCAAACCTTGTATAGGTCAATGATTGGAAAGTTACAATATGTTGTCTATAACATACCAGATATTTCCCTAGCATTTGGGATTGTTGTAATATTTTCTACAAATCCTAAAGAGAATCACATGATGGAAGTAAAAAGGATATTGAGATATTTAAAAGGAATAAAGGATTATGGATTGTATTACAAGAAGAATGACAAGTTTGAACGGAAAGTTTACACTGATGCAGATTGGGCAAGAAATGTGGATGATAGAAAGAGCACAAGTGGTGACACTTTATTTATAGGAAGGAGATTAGTCTCTTGGATAAGAAAGAAAAAAAATTTCATTTCTTAATCTACAACAAAGGTTGAATATGTAGTAGCAATAGTGAATTGTTCAAATTTAGTGTGGATCAAGCGATTGTTAAAAGGTATGAAGGAGGAAATCACTGAGCATGTTGTTATTTTCTGTCATAACACAAGTGCTATTTGTTGCAAAGTTGACTATACTAAATTATATGACTATATTTAGTGTTTTCATTATGGAAAAAAATTCATATGAAGTTTTGGAGTCAGCGTATAATGTAGAAGATCATAAATATGGCTACGTATGGAAGACTAGATAGTTAGCAGAGCACCAGGTGAAACAAGCATCAGTGCACATGCATATGACAGAGTTACGAAATGAGCCCTTGAAGATAATCTTCTACATATGTATTCATGATAAGTCTAAGAGAGCATGATGATATGAGTCAGTATGAGGAAGTTGCAGTCAGATGAAGTGACACAAATAGTGAGTGGTAGAACATAACAAAGCATGGAGCCAACTATTTTTATTTTGGTCAACACTTATAATATTTTTTTATAAAGGCTATGCACCTATTGTATTTAGGTCATAGACATGTTGATATGATTGTATGTAAACATGCTTGAGCCAATTCATTTGCAAGCATTGTATGTAATTAGTTATAGGCTGACTTGATAAAGAGTTTTGTATGCACATATAAATAAGACACATGCCCTTGTAATTTTGTATGGGATGAGAAATAGAGACCATATAAGAAAAGAAGAAGTATGTGAAGAGAAGATAGAATGTGGTAGAGATTTACAAGAGGCTAAACCATCAATGCATAAAAGAAATGTATCTGACAAGCAGTGTCACAACAATAGTTCATCTTGTAGATATAGTGTGTATCTAAGATCTAGAAGGTTGTAGCCTTCACCACTTGAGTAGTGGGCTCTAGAATAGTGTGGCCCCACCCCTAACTGGGTTAATTTTAAAAGACTCCTAATAGGGTCCAACCCTTGACCAAGTCACTGTACTTAAAGCATTGTAAGGAACAACTCCTAACAGGGTTGCAAGATCTTCTAATAGGGATCATAAAACACTAGTGCAGATCTTAGTGGGTGTCAATTTCGACTAGGGTTTTTACCTATTTTGGTTTACTTGTAATCATATTTGGTGTCATGTATTATGAATGTTTATCTTACTTGCATTGATGTTCATTTAAGTAACTAATTAATTAAGTTAAGTTTCAAGATATCAAAAAAATTATTAAAGTAAAGAACATTGATTCACCCCCCCTCTCAATGTTCCCATTCCTAACAATTGGTATCAGATCTCTGGTCCTTTGAAGATAAGTTTAACCACTTGTGGAGATCATGGATAAGGGAGAAATGAAACATCTGAAAAAGAATCTTGAAGCAACTCTTGAAGACCTTGACAGATTAGAAAAAGAAATTGAAGAACTAAAAGAAAATGTTAGTGATTCTCAAGTAGTCATTAAAAGACTGAGAAAAGACTTGAAAGACTATTCCACAAGTGATTTGGGAAAAATGGTTAAAAAGATAAATGTGGAAAATACATCTTTGAAAGATTGAATTGAAGAATTGGATGAAAAGCTACTTAACAATTGTTATCAGTATTTTACTCATTTGAAGAGGCCTAGTTACTAAGTTAGACTACCACACCCTAGTTTGAAATTATTAGTGGTCTTTCTTAAAATGTGTGTTCATTTCATTATAAAAGCGCATGAAAGAGAAAGGAAATAAACTACATCTAAGAGTTACATGTGCATGTATCAATGATAAGTATGTTGTACAAAAGGGAAAGAACTAAGAAGAACATCTATCTAAGCTCACATAGGCTGTGAGCATAGCCATTATAAGAATTG
Source organism: Chamaecyparis obtusa (assembly GCA_027943335.1). Lineage (NCBI taxonomy): Eukaryota > Viridiplantae > Streptophyta > Pinopsida > Cupressales > Cupressaceae > Chamaecyparis > Chamaecyparis obtusa. The sequence continues at coordinate 227,062 of BSBK01002925.1, read as the reverse complement.
CATGAATGAGTGTAGATATACATGAAATAAGGAACATAAATACAAGGGTAGCAGACATTGCCTAGTAATGGTGTCTGGATCTAGTTCTATCTAGAGAGCTCCCATGGTCTAGAAACTGCAAGAAGAGAGGAAGATATATGGGTTAGATCCATGGATCTAAGCAATGCCTAGTATCACATTATTCACAAGATGCATATATCCACTCAACCATACACCTATGGGAAGATCTATGCTTAGGGCATGTGCATAAAAGGCTCCAAAAATAAAAGAAACACCATATTTTCACTGACGTGTTTGTTCCATGTGCAAATAAAGGGGAAGTTGATCCAATAATAATCCAAGGGTACTGGGTCCCAGATGAATGACCTTGACCCTTGATGCAGATCATGATAGGAAAACCTCAATTTTCCTTGTCAATGACTACATCATGGGCCAAGAACACCCATGATCAACTAGAGAAGAAACTAGATAAGGCTGTATAAGTGGCACATTCAGAGGTCACAATGTAGAGAAATGAGGCATGGTCAAGCATTGGCATAAGTAGGGCCTATAGGTTACATCAAATAATCATCAAAATAGAGAATAGGGTGCAATAAAATAATTGCACTGAATACTATACAATCAACAAATGGGCATGAATGGGAGCACCGTGAGATTTATGTAGTACAAAGTGATAAAATATACTTCCAAAATAGGGTACATGGACCAATACATTAAGGAGTGGCATAAACCAACATGAAACAAGTGCCAATCAAGTAGAAAACATTCATAACACTTAGTGGAGTCCACCATGTGCATGAACCAATCAATGGTGCATATGTATGAAACATGATCAGAAGAACAGTAAGCTGCCATGAGCCTTTCAAAGAAACAAAGAATAAGCACGATAGTTCAACAATAACTATTCATAATATCATGAATATCAAGTGCATACATCAGTGCACAAGTAGGTAATCAAAGCCTGACATGATCAATGGCACCATAATAATGATAAAATTAGAGGTTGTGAGGACAAAAAGAAATGATTCCAAAGATAGAGCATAGAGTGGCATAGTAACCCAAATGATTAACAAATATGCAATACAATAGAGTCTAAGCTCATAGCTCAAAGCCACATAGAAATAGAGTGCCATGTATGGTAAATCAATTCATCACAATGAATAGAGAACTATTCATTGAATAAGGTAAGTAAATGTAGTAACATAGAATATGGCATGCTGTCAGTAATAGCTTTCTATAGCAGTGAAGGTAAAACCAGTATCATGGTAATATCAAACTATTCCATTACTTCATTAAAAAGGAACCACATGCAACATCAACAGCAAGCACATGCCATGAATCCACAATAAGATGATGCCCAAACTCTACTCTCGAGCTCTCAATGAGTCTATGCAGTAAGCTCAAACTGGGAGCAGGTTTTTCCTTAGCTCAAGAATCACCTGGTCTTCATACAGAGGGATAAAATACTCTGATGTTGAGAGTCAAAGATCATAAGAATGGTTTTAATAAACTACATGCAAATGGAGTTCTCACGGTTTCAAAGCACTAGTAAAACCAATAACGCAAATGCCCTAGGTTCATGGGAAACAAAAATTGTTCTAAACAAAATAACAATATGCCATAAATTATAGAGGGTAAAGTGTAGCACTCTAGTCTTAAACATGCAATCATTTAATTAAAAGAAAAAGCTTTAGCACCTCACAACTTGTGCAAGTAAGTATGGAAACAATCCAACACCATAAACAAGGGCGATGCCCTAGGTGATTCATGGGCTGGCATATATCTAGCAGTAAGCATGAATGAGGCATTTCTAATCACTCATCAATACATAACATGGAATCAATGACTAGCAAGATACAATAGAATGAGTTCACGGGCTCCATTACATTTGGATACTAGTGAATCATGACACCAAGTTATCAGGTCATCAAGCTTGTGTGAGGGTAAGAAACAATAAACAATGGAACCATAAACACATATGTCTGAGCCTTAATGACTCACAACCATTAAAATGCGCAATGCGATGATGCCTCAGCTCCTAGGCTATAAAAATACAAAGCAATAGAACAAAAATGTGATGCATGCAAAGAAGGTAAACATAATGGTGCCCTTGAAAGGGAAGAGGGAAGATAACATCAAATTCACTACTATGCAAAGCATAGGATAGATGTTGAGTCCATACGAAGACATGTGATACCCTCGGCCTCAAGTACAAAAATAGTGAACATGTCAATAATGCAAGGACCCAAATGCTCTAGCTTAGAGCATAGAAAATAGTGAATATAAACAGACATAAGCCATAGTTTTGGTAACGGTTGAACAATGCATTGATGCCCTAGAGCCATACATAACATGAAATTAGTAAAAACAATCCCATCAATAGTATGTCTTCACTCAAAAAAATTAAATACAATATGGAAATCACAGTGCCCTCAAGGGTATGAAAATAACAATACAGTGCCCAAACTCAAGATCACAGGCTAACTAGTAACCAGCAAGAGTGTTAAAGTAGTGGATCACATTGTCTTCACACAGAGAATTCACCACAAACATGCCAATCAAGTGAAATGATGCCAATGTGAGTAGGAATTAAACAAAAGTTCCCTAAAATTTCACAAGAATGAAACAAACACAGTCCCATAAAATGCAGAGGGCATAGATGTCATGCCCTAGGGTTACAACATAGTGCCATGAAAATAAATGAAAATAATAGAGATGCCATGCTTTGATATTTAGAGGAAAGACTAAATCACATGAAAATTCCAAATCAATGAAACCTACCTCAAAATGTCGATACCATGAAACTAAAAACATGGATGTTTCTAAGCCAAACTCAAAGATTAGAAGCCAGGGCCAGTGTCAAGAATAACAACTTGCCAAATGTCGAATGGGAAAGTCCACAATTCCAGTGGTAGGGTTTTTGATGAAAATGACTATTTAATTGTTTTCTCCCCTTTTGTAGGGTTGAGGTTTTATTATTAGTCATTCTAATTTTTGTTATGTATCCAAAAAATTAAGCATGGTGAGGTTTTTGATGGGTTATTTTAAGGTCATTAGGTTGGGTTTTAAATAATCCTAGGGTATATGCTATGTGTAGATGGATTTAATTTAAGGAATGTAATGAGTCGTCAAATGTGCTTTCCCCTTAATTGGGTTGAGAGTCATTTCTTTGAGTTAGGATTAAATCCATGTTTAATTATTGGCATAGGGTTAAGGATTTTTTTTTAATGTAAAAATCATTGCACACATGTTATTGTAAATTCTGAAAATGGTATTTTTATAAACCATTATCAGAATCCTAATTTGGTGCATGAATTAAGGGGGTAGAGTGGTCTTATTTTGACCATATTTTTTTAGGCTCCCACTTTCTCCATTGCCCCCTAAAAACTCAGGAATCTGGCATCTGAGTTTATGATGCAGCCTCATGGGTCTATTTTGAGATCTTTTCCATTCTTAGGAGGTTGTGGAATTTGATGCAGATTTCTAGGTTTTAGTTATATACCTCTCACTTTTCATGATGGAGGTTAGGTCTTCATTCTATTCTCTCTGATATGAGTGTTGTAGCTTTGAGAGACACATCTTGTACTTGGTTTCTTTTCAGCAATATAATTGATCCTTCTTATTTCCCTACAATTTTAGAATTCTTCTTTTGAATCTCATGCAGGATTACTGTGATGTTCTTGTATCCTTAATATGCATGTTGATCCAAGTGAATGTTCAAGAGTTCATTTTAGCTCTATAGTGTTAATTGGTGTGTAAACTGAAAAGATCAGAATTGTGGAATCATCTTCTCTTCTCTGTGTTTCAAGTACCCTATTTTCCTAAGGAGTTTAAAGGAGTAGAATCAAGTTGTGAAGTTTAGTTTTTAATTTGCTATTGCAGTAAGCTTAATTTAGTTGTGGATCTTCTTTCAAATTCGGTGGATCACCTTGTTTTTTAATCAATTTCAATTATTTTCTTTACGCACTCTCTCCCTTTCCTCCTAAAATTTAGTCAATTTTAAAGTGATCCAAAGGGAAGTTGGCCATTAATTTGAAGGTCTATTCTCAAATAGGTTACCCACAGCCTGAGAATAGTCCCATGTTTCATAGGATTGCTGGTTTTTAACACTTAGAAAATTGGGTACAATCCTTAGTGACAATAGTTTTTGGCATGCCTAGTGGGACTGAAGACTCAATGAATCAGATTTCTAAGAAGTTTTACATGCAAGTTATTGTGTGGTATGAGCAGTGACTATGTTTTGATACTATACCTAGTGACTCTAATCTTCTTTCATGTAGATCAACACTTAAGCTTATGAGTGGTATCCCAACCAGGTAGAGTAAGAATCCTTTTGTTTATACAGAGCTTCCATCTATCAAGAAAAGGCTTAAAGTAGCTCAAGGTAGCGCATCCCAATCTACAAATCCCACTCACATTCCTATAATAATTCCCTAATAGGGAGAGGGAATGAACTAATCACTATTTCATGCTTCTAGTCTTCCTCTGAGACTTGTGGTGTCTTCTAAGATCACCTAGTGGACCTATAGGATCATCACTTTAGTCTCCTTAGCTTTCTCTAAGGTCTAACTACTCAAATATATCCAAGCTTCTTATAGGGTCATGGAGATGTTACAAAACCTCCCAATACACTCTTTCCAATGCTTAAGACAATCCCATTCATTTATCTTCCTTACCAATTTCAAGATTTGGCACCAAAATAGGGCTACAAGGAAAGTGCCCCAATTAGCCCTCCTACATGGAAAAGTTAGGGAAAAACTTAAAATCCCTCCATTAACCACTTCTAACTTTCTTCAAAGACTCATATTCATTCATCTAGGTCTCAAGGATTTTCAAGTTCTAAGGCCTCCAAATGGTCGTACAATACCTTAACTCAAAATGAGGGTTTTCAAGGATTTATAGGCCTTTCCTAGGCCTGTCTGGTTTTTATCTTGGTTTGATTCCTTCCAAGATTGGTGGAAGCTCTTCCTTCTCACCAAGGAACCTTAAAACATTCCTCTATCCATTACATACTTTCATTTATCCATGTCTTCACAATCCTACATCTTTGAAGCTCTGCAACTTCACTCTTCCCTAACTAGGAAACCACTGGCTCGCCTAGGGAAAGATGTTAGAAATAGATCCATTTCTTTTGAGGGATCTTCCTCTTACATGAGATAATTACATTATGTACACTCACTATTTCCAATATTTCATACTATTTCTATAGTGGGATAGTGAGTTACATGCTTTACAATGTCAACTGCCTGGTTCACGCCAGTAAACTAGTAAAAGAGAAGTATTTACAAAACTATGAAAAGATAAACACACACACTTAATATAATGAAAAAAAACACTCCACAAAGACTAATCTACAATACCAAATGATAATAGTGACAAGATTAACACAATAGATCTTCCATTAATTCTTTGTCAAGCTTTTACACATATAGACTAGCTGCTTCAGCACATTGTACGTACAAAAATCACACACCTATGGCAATATTAGGGTTTTTCAGGCTTATATTTGGTCTCTTAGGTCTTTAGGATTCATCATTAGGTTTTTGATTAGACCAAAGGTCAAATCCACCATTTTAGGAGGTGGTTACAAACTGTAGTTGAGCAACATTGCAAAAATGTAAAGTTGCACTTTGCAACTTTTACATCTTTTTTACATATTTTGTCAAATAGGCTATTTCTTAACTTTCCAAGGCTAATGAGTCTTCCTAGGTGATCCCTAGGTGTTGAATTCTTGATTCCAACTCTAAATAACTTCAAAAATTCCTTAAAAGACCTTTGATATCATAGCATGACTTCATCTCATGAAGTAACCAAGTAGCCTAAGACCTATCCAAAAGGTTTTATAGGACCTCTAACCTTCTAACTAACATTTCCAATCACACAAACTGGTCCTTGCACCCTTATTGCATTTACAAATCTCACTAAGAGAATACCACAAAAAAATTTCCAATGGTGAGGGCCCTATGCTATTTAGTGCCCCTGCACCATACTACCCACCTGAAAAGCTATGTCCCCTTTGGAGACAAGAGTTGGAGATCCACTCCCTAGAGCTTGAACTGGTTCTTAGGGATCCAAGTGGCCTCTGATTCTGGTTTTTTTTGACATATGATGCATTTCTCTACATAAGTTCTGACATCTCTCTACATTTTAGACCAATAGTAGTACCTTTGGACCAACTCTAAGGTCTTGTTCAAGCCAAAATGGCCACTCAAACTTGCATTATGTTTTTCTTGGATGAGGTTCTCCCTCATGGACCCTCTAGGAACACACAACTATCCTCCTTTAAAGAGTAATCCATTCTACAATGTAAACTCTGCAAACTCACCATGAAAGTGATTAAGATGGTCTTGACACACCTTGTATGCTTTTGCAAAATCTTCATCTATTTGATACAGCTCCTTGAAGTTATCCACTCCTATTCTTTGTATCTGGATTTCTTGAATAGTGAGTAACCTCCTACTCAAAGCATCTGCTACTTTATTGATCTACCCCTTCTTGTGTTTTATGGTGAAGCTATATGACTGCAAGTACTCCACCCACTTTACATGCCTATGAATCAACTTGTCTTGGGAGTTGAGAAAGCTCAAAGCTTGGTTATTAGTGAACACTACAAATTCCTTGGGAAAAAGATAATTCCTCCATTTCCTAAGGGATTGAACAAGGGCATATAATTCTAAGTCATAGGAAGATTATTTTTGTTTTCCTACATTTAACTTCTCACTAAATAAATCCATTGGTCTATTTCTTTGACTTAAAACCCCTCCTCCTACTATATTACTAGCATCATACTCTATGGTAAAGATTTCATCAAAAGTTGGCAACCTTAGGATGCGCTTAGTAGCTACCTCCTTCTTCAATGTTTCAAATCCCTTATCTGCTGCTGGTGTCCACATAATTTTTTTTTTCAATCCACATTTTATGGTATCCATCATGGTAGCACATATCCCACTGAAGTTCCTGATAAACTTCCTATAGTATTGGGTTGGGCCATGGAAACTCCTCACTTCACTTGCATTCTTGGGAGTTGGCCAACTTAGTATGACTACAACCTTAGATTCATCCATCTTTAGATCTCATTGAGATAGAACAAAGACTAAATAGACTAGTTCCTACTTCACAAAATCATACTTATCTAGAATGATGGTTAGGTGTTCCTCTTTCAACTTGGATAACACAACCTTGATATGCATTAAGTGTTCCTCTTTAGTCATACTAAAAATTAAAATATCATTCAAATAGACTACGACAAACTTACCTATGAAATCTTTCAAAACCTCATTCATGAGCCTCATGAATGTTCTTGGAGCATTGGAGAGGCCAAATGGCATAACTATCCATTCATAGAGTCCTTCAGAGGTTTTGAAAGTTGTTTTCCACTCATCTCCCTCTTTTATACTAATTTGGTGATAGCCACTTTTAAGGTCTATCTTGGTGTAGTATTTAGCCCCTCCTAGGGAGTCCATTAAGTCTTCAATCCTAGGTATTGGGAAACTATAATGGATTTTAATCTTGTTGATGGCTTTGGTGTCTATACACAACCTCCATTTTCCTCCTTTTTTGGGTGCCAATATAGTAGGCACAACACATGGGTTGATGCTCTTCCTTATCAACCCCTGGTCAATTAGCTCCTACACTTGTCTTGAAACTTCCTTGTTTTTTTAAGGTGTCAACTTGTAAGGTTCTTTGTTTGGCAATGATGCCCCTATAATCAGGTCTATTTGGTGACTAATTTCTCTCTTAGGTAGTAGAGTTGTAGGTGTACCATCTAATATAATTTACTTGAACTCCTTCAAAATCTCATGCACTTCATGAGCAATATCTTCCTTCTTACTCTATACTTCATCCTTGGATTTTACCACAATGGCATATCCCACTCCTTCTTTATCAAGAGTTTTCATCAACTCCCTCCCTTTCAACATCAACACATTTGGCCCACTTCCTTGACTTTTTGATTCAAGAAATGACTGAATTTTATAGCTCACTCCATCCTTTATGAATGTGTATGAGTTTTTTTCACCATTATACATGGCACAAGAGTATCAATGGGGTTTCCCATTTAATCAAAAACATATCCAAGGGATGTGTCCTAATGGCTATGCCTAGGCCCTCATGGTGCAGAAGAATGTCATGATGCCATAGGAGATGGTTCAAGAACTAGAGATCTGGCAAGGTCAGGTTGCTACCCCAAATGAGCTATAGACACTTGAGGGTGCATTGGTTAACTTTCAAAAGGAGGATTTTTGCGGGGTAAAATTTTCCCCAAATGATAACCTAAACTATGTTCCAGTTGCAGCCAACATGAGGTCTAAGAAGAAGGCTTTGGAAGCTTGAAAAGTGGTATCTACTAGTCAATGAACTCCTATTGTGACTCCACAATCCAAGGCCATTCAAACTCCAATCCAAAACTAGTCAAAAGAAGTTAAGGAACTGGCCAAGGCAATGACATAGTTGGTATTCACACAATCAGAGACTGTTGCAGCAAGAGGACAGTCTAAAGTAAGCTTGGGATCTTTTAACATCACAGTGGAAATAAAGAAGACCTCCATAAATGTGCCTTTGATGGACACTTTGGCAATACCTAGACAAAAGGAGCTAATACTTAGCAAATTGGCTAAGATTTCATCAAATCAAGAAGTTGTTTCAAAACAACCTTGGATCCCAGTGGCTGAAACACCTCAAAAAGAGCAAAAAACTAAAGAAGCCATCTTGTAGCCCATCATTTCTCTATAGGTTAAACCCCCTTCTTTCTATGTTACTCTTTTTGTTGGGAATTTATTGGTTCATAATTGCAAGATAGACTCAAGGGCAAGTGGTTCTGTAATTTCCAAATAGCTAGCAGACCTTCTAGGATTTTTTTATGAGCCAATAGATAGGCATGTTGTTCAGTTGGATGGGTCATCAATTAGCACTATTGGATTCATTAAGGACCTGAGTCTCACTTTACATGAATGGCCCAACTTCTCTATTCCCTAGGATGTCTATGTTATAGATCTACCTCTCAACTTTGCTATCTATCTGAGCAAAGATTTCACTACTAGGTTAGGGGGTTACCTCTTAGCTGATTGGTCTCATCTATACTTTAGAACCAGCTATGGGACTAGGGTTAGAATAAATTCCAAGGATTTAACAAAGAACCATGTTGAACCTTATACCCCAAGCCCTATAAATGCCAATCTAATATTTCATGAGCAAGATCTGGTTGATTTTGAACCTAAGACCACTATTGGAAACATTCTTGATATTGTCCTAGATGAATGGGTTGAAAGAGATTTAGAGGATAATCCTTTTAGAAACATGGAGTTTTCTGGCATTGGGATGTATATCATCCATGAAGAGGGTGTTGTAATTCTAGATTTGATGAAGGAAGATAAGTGTTCTGAAATATAGAATGGTGAGCTATGGCAATTATTCTTTGATGGTGCCAAAAGTAGAATTGGTTCAAGAGGAGGAGCTATCATATTTTCCCTAGAAGGAGAAAGGTATTACTCTATAGTTCATTTTTATTTTAGTTGTACTAACAATACACCAAAGTATGAGGCTTTGATTCATGGTTTAGAATGGGCTAGACAAAGAGGAATGAAGTGTCTAAAAGTTATAGGTGATAGTGAATTAGTGGTTACCTAGATTCATCATAGTGAATTAGTGGTTCTAGCCTCCTATGGTGAACTCAATCCATGCTTGTTCATTAACCAAGACATGTTGCCCCTTGTTTAACTAGGTGACTTTATAGGGAGTGCTATGAGGTATCTTGCAGATCTTGAGTTTAGTTATGGATTCTTCTGATATGATGTCATTAGTAGATCCTGAGTCTATGATAACCTTACAAAATTTCCCCATTATCTTACAACTTACCTTGAAGAGTGACCTCCTTTTCTTGGGCTCCTCCTTGACTAGTTCCCTAATCAGTATTCTCTTCACCATCAAATTCTCACCACTCTCTAAATCTAATTGGATATCAAGAGACTTCACACTTGAAGTATCTTCATGCACATATGCCACCTTCTTCTCTCATTGTGATGTTGATCCCTTTTCGGGACATGTATAGGCTGGATGCCCCAATTACTAATAGTGATAACACTTCATGGTAGAAAAATAGGATGGTCCCCTTCCTCCTAGTGATCTACCTCTTCCTCCAAATCCTCTACCCTATGCTTGAACCACTTCTTTGACTGGTTTCTCCACTTTTTCTAGTCAACTTAGACTCACCTTGGGGTCTGCTATCATTGCTTATACCTCCATAGCTTCCCCTATGTCCTCTACCATCTCTACCTCTTCCTCTATTCTTTGAGTTCTAGTCCTGCTTTTTGTTTCCTTTCTCTTCTACCTTTAGATATATTTGGTAGCATTTATGGACTATTTTAGGGGTGACAAGACTCATTTCTTCTTGAATGGACCACTTAAGACCATTCAAATATCTTCCCAATCTTAGGCTTTCATCCTCCACTACCTTGGACCTTAAGCATAGTTTTTGAAATTCTTCAATTTAAGAGTGTACATCCATCTCTGACTTGAGATTCTACCTTCTCCTATTGAGCTTTGTTTCATAGTCATTAGGGACATAATCTTGCTTTATTTTAGCCACCATCCCTTTCCAAGTAACTATGGGGCTCCCTCCTTCCTTCTCTCTTTTAGTTTGGACAAATATCCACCAAGTTAAGGCTAAGCCTCTCAACCTTGACTTTTCCACCTTCACTTTTTGAGAATCAAAGACACCATCACATTCAAAATGGTTCTCCATACCTTCTATCCAATCCATGATGAGATTTGGATCCATTTTTCCATTGAACAGAGGATTTCCTTCTAAAGCCTTGCTATTGATTACCTTAAGTGCCTTCAAGAAAGGTTCCTCTAGTCTAACAAGGTTTGGTGTTGGAGCTTCTTCCTCCAACTCAATCTCCTTTTCTTTTTCTTCTTTCTCTTCATTTTGTTCCATCTTGTCCTTGACTTTATCTGCTTTGTCTTGGACATTATTGAACAATTGTTCTAGTTGTGCTAGTCTCTCTCTCAACAATTTTTTGTCCTCCTCTTACTCTTCAACTTTCTTGGCCAATTCTGCATTGGTCACCATTTTTCTTGATCCACTAGATTCAATTGGTGAAAGAATTCACCTTCTTATGCAATTACTATTCCTAAACCTTGAATAGGCTTCGGTACCACTTGAAACAGAGAGGGGATGAACTAATCACTAGTTCATGCTTCTACTCTTCCTCTGAGAATTGTGGTTTCTTCTAAGATCACCTACAAGACCTATATGATCATCACTCTAATTTTTATCCCCTAATCCAAGTCCCACTCTTCTATCTTGTGGAAATTCCAATCTTTTCCATCTTCTAGGTCCTCATACTTTGTGAGAATCACTCTAGTCTCCTTAGCTTTCTCTAAGGTCTAAGTGCTCAAATCTCTCCAAGCTTCTTCAAGGGTCATGAAGATGTTACAAAACCTCCCAATACACTCTTTCCAATGCTTAAGACAATACCATGCATTGATCTTCCTTACTAATTTCAAGATTTGGCACCAAAATAGGGCTACAAGGAAAGTGGCCCAATTAGCCAAACTGCTTTGAAACATCAGGGAATAACTCAAAATCCCTCCATTAACCACTTATAACTTTATTCATAGAATCCTATTCATTCATCTAGGTCTCAAGTATTTTCAAGGTCTAAGGCCTCCAAACATCCATAAAGTACCTTAACTCAAAATGAGGGTTTTGAAGGGTTTCTAGGCCTTTCCTAGGTCTGTCTAGTTTTTAGCTTGGTTTGATGCCTTCCAATAGTTGTGTAATCTCTTCCTTCTCACAAAGTAATATTAACACATTCCTCTATCCATTCCATACTTTCATTTACCCATGTCTTCATAACCCTGCATCTTTGAAGCTCTCCAACTTCACTCTTCCCTAACCGGACAACCACTGGCTCACCTAGGGAAAGAGGTTAGAAATAGCTCCATTTCTTCTAAGGGCTCTTCCTCCTATATGATAAAAGTACATTATTTACACTCACTATCCCTAAGATACCGTACTATTTCTATTGTGGGATAGTGAGTTACATGCTTTACAATGTCAACTGCCTAGTTCAGGATAGTGAACTGATAAAAGAGAAGTATTTACAAAACTATGAAAAGATAAACAAACACACTTAATCTAATGAAAAAAAAACACTCCAAAAAGACTAATCTACAATTCCAAATGATATTAGTGACAAGATTAACACAATATAGTTTCCATTAACTCTCTATCAACTTTTACACATAAAGAGTAGCTGCTTTAGCACATTGTCTGTACACAAATCACACACCTATGGCAATATTAGGGTTTTTCAGGCCTATATTTGGTCCCTTAGGTCTTTAGGCTTCATCATTAGGTTTTTTATTAGACAAAAGGTCAAATACACCATTTTAGGAGGTGGTTACAAAATGTTGTCGAGCAACATTGCAAAAATGTAAAGTTGCACTTTGCAAGTTTTACATCTTTTTTACATCTTTTGTTAAATAAGCTATTTCTTAGCTTTCCAAGGCTAATGACTCTTCCTAGGTGATTCCTAGGTGTTTAATTCTTGATTCCAACTATAAATAACTTCAAAAAGTCCTTAAACAACCTCTAATATCATAGCATGACTTCATCTCATTAAGTAACCAACTAGCCTAAGACCTATCAAAAAGGACTTATAGGACCTCTGACCTTCTAACTAACATTGCCAATCACACAAAGTAGTCCTCAAACCCTTATTGCATTTAAAAATCTCACTAATATCATGCCACAAAAAAATTTCAAATTGTGAGGGCCCTATGCTATTTAGGTTCCCCTGTACCACTCCCCCAATTCAGCCAATGCAAGCAGCACCAGTAGTTCAAGCTCCTTGGAATCCTCCAATGGCTAGACAACATCCTTTCATAGCCTTCAATCAAGGCAGCCCCTTGAATTTGCAGCAGCATAATGACATACCTATATCAGCTCTTAAGATCTTTCCTATTTTCATAGGAGAGGATTAGACCTCCACTATTGAGCATATAAGAAATGTAGCATCCCTCTATGCCCTCCATAATATAGCCCAAGACAATGTGGATGTGAGATTGTTAGTAGCATCCCTAAAAGGAAAATCTTTACAATGGTTTAGAGGATTATCAGTTGGTTCTATAACTAATTGGGATGGGTTGGGACAAGCCTTAACTAATCAATTTGAAGACAAGTTTGACCATCTTTCTTTATTTGAGCATTTGACTACCATTAAAAGGGCACCCAAGGAGTACATGATGGATTTTAATTTCAGATTCCAAAGGACATGGAATAGAATATGAGCCATAGTTAGACCCTCAATCCAACATGCTTTCTTGTATTATCTAAGAGCCCTCAATAGTCATATCTCAGTTATGATTCAATCTTTGGGAGGCAATAACTTACCAGCAACATATGATCTTTGCATAAGAGCTAGGAAAAGCCTAATACAAGTACAAAAAATAGCCCCAAGGCCTCCAATGCCTATTTTCCTTGTGTTTCATCCTGTTCCTCAAGCAATTCCAGCCTTTACATCTATTCCACCTCTCCTAGCTCCTTCTCAACAAGTTGTTAATCTAGTTGTGAACCAATCCCAAGAGCTGAATGAGATCAAAAAAGCCTTCCAAAGTGTTACTAATGAGATGGTTAGCCTAAAGAAGTATTAGTCCTAGCCTTATCAGTAGCCCTATCAATAGCCTTATCGGCAGCCCTATCAAGCTCAGTACCAATAGAATAGACCCCAATACCAATTAGGCCAGCAAGGCCAAGCAAGAAATTACAATCAAAAAGCTAGTCAACCTTATAATCCTAACACTCCTAGTGCTTCTAGAGAGTTGGTTCCTATAGCCCGAGACAACATGGCACAAGAGTATCAATGGGGTTGCCCATTTAATCAGAAACATATCCAAGGGATGTGTCCTAATGGCTATGCTCAGGCCCTCATGGTACAGAAGAAAGTGATGATGTTGTAGGAGATGGTTCAAGAACTAGAGATCTAGCAAGGTTAGGTTGCTGCCCCAAATGAGCTATAGACACCTGAGGGTGCAATGGTTAACTTTCAAAAGGAGGATTTTTGTGGGGTAAACTTTTCCCCAAATGATAACCTAAACTATGTTCCAGTTGCAGCCAACACAAGGTCTAAGAAGAAGGCTTTGGAGGTTGAACAAGTCACATCTACTAGTTAGTGAACTCCTATTGTGACTCCACAACCCAAGGTAGTTCAAACTCCAGTCCAAAACCAATCAAAAGAAGTTAAAGAGCCATCCAAGGCAATGACACAGTTGGTATCCACACAACTAGAGACTGTTGTAGCAAGAGGACAATCTAAAGTAAGCTTGGGATCTTTTAACATCATAGAGGAAATGAAGAAGACCTCCATAAATGTGCCTTTTATGGACACTTTGGCAATCCCTAGAAAAAAGGAGCTAATACTTAGCAAATTGGCTAAGATTTCATCAAATCAAGAAGCTATTTCAGAACAACCTAGGATCCTAGTGGCTAAAACACCTCAAAAATACTAGAAAACTAAAGAAGCTAGCTTGCAGCCCATCATTTCTCTATAGGTTAAACCCCCTCCTTTCTATGTTACTCTTGTTGTTGGGAATTTATTGGTTCATAATTGTAGGATAGACTCAGGGGCAAGTAGTTCTATAATTTCCAAATAGCTAGTAGACCTTCTAGGATTGTCTTATGAGCCAATAGATAGGCATGTTGTTCAGTTGGATGGGTCATTAGTTAGCACTATTAGAGTCATTAAGGACCTGAGTCTCACTTTACATGAATGGCCCAACTTCTCTATTCCCTAGGATGTCTATGTTATAGATCTACCTCCCAACTTTGCTATCTGTCTAAGCAAAGATTTCACTACTAGGTTAGAGGGTTACCTCTCAGCTGATTGGTCTCATCTATACTTTAGAACCAGATACAAGACTAGGGTTAGAATCAAGTCCAAGGCTTTCACAAAGAACCATGTTGAACCTTATACCCCAATCCCTATAAATGCCAATCTGATATTTCATGAACAAGATTTGGTTGATTTTGAACCTGAGACCACTATTGGAAACATTCCTGATATTGTCCTAGATGAATGGGATCAAAGAGATTTAGAGGATAATCCTTTTAGGAACATGGAGGTTTCTAGTATTGGGATGTATATCATCCATGAAGAGGGTGTCTTAATTCTAGATTTGGTGAAGAAGGAAGATAAGTGTTCTGAAAGTCAGAATGGTGAGCTATTGCAATTGTTCTTTGATGGTGCCAGAAGTAGAATTGGTTCAGGAGGAGGAGCTATCCTAATTTCCCTAGAAGGAGAAAGGTATTACTTTGTAGTTCATTTTTATTTTAGTTGTACTAACAATACACCGAAGTATGAGGCTTTGATTCATGGTTTAGAATTGGCTAGACAAAGAGGAATGAAGTGTCTAAAAGTTATAGGTGATAGTGAATTAGCAATTAATCAAATTTTTGACACTAATTCACCAAAAATGATACACTTAAGATGTATAAGTACATGGTTTGGGATTTAATGGAAGGTTTTTGTGCTTTTAATTTGTTTGTTTTCCTAAGAAATCAGAACAAATAGGAAAACAAGCTAGATGCCATGGGAGTAGAATATGATATCCCAAAGGAGGTCACAAGCACTAAAATAGAGCATGTGAAAGTCCTGGTAAGACCATCAATACCAAAAAATTAGGTGAGCTGGCAAGTCTTTGAAAATGATGAATAGATTTTCAATTTTCTGATAGAAGCTAAGTTCTCTAAGGTTAATCAGAATAAACATGCTCACCAGTATAATGACCAGATGTTACAGTTGAAAACTAACAAATTTCCCAAGGGAGTGGTCACCCTTGAGTCCATTTTTAACGTAGATGATCAACTCAAAGGAGACAAGGCCAGCATGACAGTCAAGGAAGAGCCCTATAAGCCTATAGAGATTCTCAAAGAAAAGTCCCTCAAGTTGGGAAAGGTATGCACTCAGCCAGAAAAGTACGCCTTTATCTCATTATGTTAGGAGTTTAATGATGTTTTTTCATGGGAATACTATGACCTAAAAGGATTTGATCCCCACTTAGCCTAGCACACCATTGAGCTAGAACCCCATGCCAAACCACTGATTCAAAAATAGAGACATCAATCCTAAACTAGAAGTGTTGATGAAAACAGTGTTGAGGAAAATGATTAAAGCCAATATTATCTTTCCCATTACACACACATCTTGGGTTTCCAATCTAGTGCCTGTTAGGAAGAATAATAGTGAAATTTGGTTATGTGTGGATTTCAAAGACCTTAACAGAGCCCCACTCAAAGACCACCACCCATTTCCCTCCATGGAACAAATATTGTAGTATGTCTCAGGATCTAACAGATTTTCTTTGCTAGATGGATTTTTTGGCTATAACCAGGTCTTGGTTAGAGAGGAAGACCAATACAAAATAGCCTTCACCACCAAATGGGGCACCATGGCATATAGGAAGATTCCATTTGGGTTGTCTAATGCTAGTGCTACATTTCAAAAAGCCATGGAGATGGCATTTGCTAGTTTGATGAACAAGTTTGTTCTAGTTTATTTTGATGATATAACTATTTTTTTGAAAGATGCGAATGATCACTTGGTTCATTTGAGGAAAATTTTTGAAAGGTGCAAAGAATTTGGAGTTTCATTGAATCCTAAAAAATTTATCTTTGTTGTTCACAAAGGTTGATTTCTAGGGCACATTATCTCTAAGAAAGGGACAATAATTGATCCTGAGAGGATAAAGGCCATCATGGCACTACCCCTACTAGCTCATAAGAAGGGACTACAGAGTTTCCTTGGAAGAATCAACTTCTTGAGAAGGTTCATTCCAGATGTTGCAGCACTACTGAAGCCTATAACCCAGATGTTGAAGAAGAACTCAACTTTTCATTGGACAAATGAAGGAAAAAGATGTTTTAAAGAGATCAAGGAAGAAATTGCTTCTGCTCCTACTCTGGTGAACTCTAAATTTTCTAAAGATTTTATCCTATATGCTTTTGGGGACACTGATAGTATCTCTGCCATGTTAGTCCAGTAGAATACTGAGAAGCAGGAATAGCCAGTGGCTTTTTACAGCCAAGGTCTGGATGGTTATGAGTTGAATTATACTCCTATAGAGAAACATGTCTGAGCAATAGTGAGGAGCTTGAAAAAATTTACGCACTTTCTATCCAATAATATAGTACAGTTAATGGTTGCTCACCCTTGCATAAAATATTTCATGTTGAATAAGGATCTGAGCCATAAGAGGGCCGGTTGGATCACCAAAGTCATGGAATATGACTTTTAGATCAAAGTGACTAATTTGATTAGGGGAAAATGGTTGTGTGAGAAGATGAATGAGGGAAGAATAGATAAAAACTAGCAAGAAGAGGAAGTTTTCCTAATGAGCCAAAACACATAATAGAGTGCAAGTTGGACAATAGAGATGAAACATTATCTCTCAACTGGTCAATGCCCCCAAGGTCTTTACAGGAGAAAAAAGAGGTACTTTAGACTTCAAGCTATCCCATTTATCATTATTGATGATGTTCTATATAGAAGAGATCATAGCGGTGTCTTGTTGAGATCTATTGAAACTAGCCAAGTAGACAAAATATCAGAAGAGTTCCATGATGGAAGTTCTGGAGGACACTTTGTAGTTAGAGCCAATGCTTTAAAAGTGATGAGAGTTGGGTACTATTGGTCCAGCCTGTACAAGGATGCATTTTATTGGGTAAGGAAGTGCAAGAATTGTGCTCTGCTTGCTAGCAAAAAAAAGTTGGAATCTCTCCCACTGCATCCCATTAAAGTGGAGCAACCCTTCTCCAAATGGGGGTTGGACTACATTGGACCTATCAATCCTTCATCTAGTGCTAGACATAGATGGATACTTGCTACTATGGATTATTTTACCAAATGGATAGAGGCTATAGCATTGAAGGAAGCAAATGAGACCTCTGTCCTAAATTTCTACCAAGACATTGTGTCTAGATTTGGCACTCTAGATTCTATCATTTCAGACAATGCTATGGAATTTATGGGAATGAAAATCTCAGAATGGGCTTTAAGGCACAATATCTTCCTAAGTACCTCATCCAACTATTACCATCATGTTAATGGTCAAGCGGAATCAACAAATAAGAACTTGTTGAGAATCATCAAAAGGACTATAGAAGGAAACTAGAGGGATTGGCACAACAAGTTGAAGCTAGCCTTGTGGGTAGACATAATAACACCTAAGAGGTCTATAGGTAACTCTCCTTACATACTTTTTTATGGAAAAGAGTCTAAGATTCCTTTATCTACTGATTTTTCTACTTTGAGCTTAATCAAGGAGATTGATCTTATGGAAGAAAATATTATGCAAGTTAGGAAACTAGCACTAGAGAACCTAGAAGCTCATCATTCTTAGATGAAGAAAAAATTTGATAAAAGAGCCACACCTAGAGTTTCCAAGGAAGTAGACCTTGTCCTTAAATAGGATGAATCAAAGCATAAACTAGGAAGGCATACTAAATTTGATGACATATGGAGTGGACCCTTCATGGTGGTTAAATGCAAGGCCCGTAATGCTTTTCAGCTGGCTGATATGGATGGAGAGGAGTTGCCCATTCTAGTGAATTGGATTCACCTCAAGGTTTGTTTCTAAGGTTTGGTTCTGCCCTGTACATTAGTAAGTTAGAAGTTTCAGCTTTCTATGTTTCCTAAGTGCTTGGCACAGGTTTGTTTCTAGTTTTGTTGTAGTTTTCTTTCAGTTTAGTTTTCAGTTTGGTGTGAGTAGAAATAAGCTAGAGAATTTAGCTCTGATAGTTAATGTTTTTTCTAGCAAGAAGGGTTGTTTGATAGAGGGCTAAGTTCAAATTTGAGGCTTGAAGACTCTGTGCCCAACGGATCTTTAAGGAAGTTGGTCAGGATGCTTAGTAGGCAAGCACTCTAAAGAGGTCACGAGAATGTTATCAGTATTTTACTCATTTGAAGAGGCCTAGTTACTAAGTTAGACTACTACACCCTAGTTTGAAATTATTAGTGGTCTTTCTTAAAATTTGTGTTCATTTCATTATAAAAGTGCATGAAAGAGAAAGGAAATAAACTACATCTAAGAGTTACATGTGCATGTATCAATGATAGGTATGTTGTATAAAAGGGAAAGAACTGAGAAGAACATCTATCTGAGCTCACACAGGCCATGAGCATAGCCATTATCAGAATTGCATGAATGAGTGTAGATATACATGAAATAAGGAACATAAATATAGGGGTACCAGACATTACCTAGTAATGGTGTCTAGATCTAGTCCTATCTAGAGAGCTCCCATGGTCTAGAACCTGCAAGAAAAGAGGAAGAGATATGGGTTAGATCCATGGATCTAAGAAATGCCTGGTATCACAGTATTCACAAGATGCATATATGCACTCAACTATACACCTATGGGAAGATTTGTAGTCAGGGCATGTGCATAAAAAGCTCTAGAAATAAAAGAAACACCATGTTTTCACTGACATGTTTGTTCTATGTGTAGATACAGGGGAAGTTGATCCAACAATAATCCAAGGGTGTTGGGTACTAGATGAATGACCTTGACCCTTGATGTAGATCATGATAAGAAAACCTCAAGTTTCCTTGTTAGTGATTGCATCATGGGCCAAGAACACCCATGATCAACTAGAGAAGCAACTAGATAAGGTAGTATAAGTGGGACATTCAGAAGTCACAAGGTAGAGGAATGATGCATGGTCAAGCACCAACATAAGAAGGGCTTGCAGGGTATATCAAATAATCATGAAAATAGAGAATAGGGTGCAATAAAATAGTTGCAGTGAATACTATACAATCAACAAATGGGCATGAATGGGAGCACTATGAGATTTATGTAGCACAAAGTGATAAAATATACTTCCAAAATAGGGCACATGGACCAATACATTAAGGAGTGGCATCAACTGACATGAAACCAATGCCAATCAAGTAGAAAAACATTCATAACACTTAGTGGCATCCACCATGTACATGAACCAATCAATGGTGCATATGTATGAAACATGATCAGATCAACACTAAGCTACCATGAGCCTTTCAAAGAAATAGAGGATAAGAATGACAGCTCAAGAACAACCATCTGTAATATCATGAATATCAAGAATTGACATCAATGAACAAGTAGGTAGTCAAAGCTTGACATGATCAATGGCACCACAATAATGATAAAATTTGAGGTCATGAGGAAAGAAAGAAATGATGCCAAAGATAGAGCATAGCATGGCATAGTAACCCAAATGATGAACAAATATGCAATACAATAGAGTCTAAGTTGTTAGAGATTCACCAGCAGGCCAGTACTACTGTATGTTTGTCATTGATGAAAATATATGGAAAGTAGCATGCATGGAAGTCTTATGTAGTAATATTTCAGTATATGTAGCATGGACATGATATCATGGGTGCAGAAGTTAACTATTAGAACAGATAGTTATATAGTAGTTGTTGTCAGTAGTGTTCCTGATAGAGTAACAAGTAGTGTTTAGTGTATGGTTATATGTATAGTTATCATGGATCCTTGCACACTTGGAGATCTGTTTAATACATGTTAGTAATGTTATATTCATGGATGCAGAGACTAATGATTAGTAGAAGTGAAGTTATGTAGTCACTATTCACCAGTAGCTATTTCCTATGTTTGTTCAGAAGAGCCGATAGAGATTATATTGGTTCTGGAGTTGCACCTATAATTTGAGTATGCACCCTTGGATTTAAGCTTAGAGAAGAGTTATTGATGTTCATTTAAGAGTGAATAAAGTAATTCAGCTTGAGGATAAAGATCCAGTTGTTTTGGTAGAGTCGACAATGTGTACCATGTGTCCACAATTATTTTATTAGACAGGTCCCAGAATGTGTTGCGTGTTTAGTAGAGCTAATTGACTTATTATTGGAGTTTGTTATGGCTTCTCTAATATGATTTCAAGGTGGTTCTAACATGCTAACTTGATTATATCATTTAGACGAAAGATATTTATAGGCAGTCATTTGTGATTGCTTGGGTGTGGTTCATAGTTGATTAAGAAGAGCATAACAGAGTGTGCAAAGATTTGAGCCATCAGAAGGTCTATGTGACCAGGTAAAATAATTGTGCTATACATTGGAACTAATCTATATATTAGGTCTAAGCATTGTTCACCAAGATCTAGATATAGTGTGTATCTGTTATTCAGAAGGTTGTAGCCTTGGTCCCTTCAAGCAGTGAGCTCTCAAAAAGTGCATCCTCTCCCCTAATAGGGACTATTGTAAAAGACTCCTAAAAGGGTCTGACCCTTGACCAGGTCTACTGTACTAAATATATTGTAAAGAAACTCCTAACAGGGTTAAGGATCTTTTTACAAGGATCATAGTACACTAGTGCAAAATATTAGTGGGTGTCAATTCCCATCGGGGTTTTTACCTATTTGGGTTTCCTAATAACCAAAATATTGGTGTTGTGTTCAAGTGTTCTTTCATTGTGTTTATGTTTTATGTTTAAGTATACTTAATTGGACAAAGAATTGAAACTAGTAGATAACTTAATCACCCCCCCCTCTCAGTTATCTCTTGGGACTATTCCTAACAACTGGTATCAGAGCCAAGTGCCTCAAAGAAAAAATTTAATAGCTTGAGGTTGATTAGATGGCATTTTTCAAAAAATAAATTCCTAAGTTTGATGGAGAGAATTATCTTGATTGGAAGAACAAGTTGGTGACTCATTTACAGTGCATTGCTTTTGAATTTTTTGATGTAACTATCAAAGTAGTAAAGATCCCTACTTTAGAAGACCTTGCAAAGGATGATGCTACTGATAAGAAAAACTAATTATTTCATTAGAATGTAATAGCCAAGGAAGCTCTTATTAGCACCCTATCTGATAGTGAGTTTTCAGAAACAAAGAAGGTAGATACAACCCACAAAATATGGAAGTACCTAGAAGACATATTTGAAGGAGACAAACAAGAAAAGGATGTGTGTAGAAAGACATGGAAGAAAAGATACAATGCATTAGAGATGCTTCCTAAAGAAAACATCAGAGCTTACAATCAAAGGATCAATGAAGTAGTTGCTAGAATCAAGAACAATGGTGGAGAGATCTCAAAAGGAGACATCATGGATAAATTAATGACTACTCTCACTCCTAAATATGAAAAAAAGAACAACATCCTTGATGAGACCATGCAATTTACATCAAATTTCAAGAGAGAGACCTTGAGCAAAAAAATCTCAACTTTTGAGATTTCAAGATTAAAGACAAAACCTAAAAGTGATACAGCCTTCAAAGGAACAGTTCATGGTAAGAAATTTGCAAACACTTATGGTAATTTTGATGATGATGATGATGAAGAGAAAACATTAGATGATTTCATTTCTATGATTTCCAAGAGAGAAAAGAAAGGAAAAGGAAATTATGAAGGTCAATTGTCATTTAAATGCTTTTCATGTAATAAGATTGGTCACTTTGCATCTAAATGTCCCTTAAGAGCTAGAAAGTTTAAAAATGACTACAAGCCAAAATTCTCTAAGGAATGTTATTATGTCGAAGATGGAGTTTCAGATGATGATTCATCTAAAGAAGAAATAGGATTAATTTCTATAATAGAGAAAATGAACAATAAATCATACCATGAAGATAAGAAAGAGAATCAAGATCTAGCATTGATTTCACAAGCTGATATAAGGATAGACTAGATTATAGATAGTGGCTATTCACATCACATGGAAAGTGATAAAGGTAGGTTTGTTCATCTAGAAAAATACAATGGTGGCATGGTTATATTTGGAGATAACACTCCTAAACCCATAGTTAGTAGAGGAGCCATCACCTTGGATGGAAAGAATAGTACTAATGATGTTCTCTATGTAGATGGTTTGAAACATAACCTTCTTAGTGTTGGAGAGTTACTTGGAAAAGGTTATCAGTTGGAGTTCAAAGATGATAAATGCATCATTAACAACAAGGATGGTGTTATGATTGCATCAGGCTCAAAGACTAAAGGTAATGTTTTCCAACTCAATTCAGAATCAAGTTGTCTTGTTGCTAAAGTTGATGACAGTTGGTTGTGGCATAAAAAACTATGTCATATCAATTTTGATAACATAGTAAAGATAAGAAATGTAAAAGAAGTAAGAGATCTACCTAGCATAGCAAGACCAGTTGATACTATATGCAGGGAATGTGTGATGGGAAAGAATGTGAGAAATTCATTTAGGATCAAGCACAATTTAGCAGAGAACAAGTTGGATCTGATTCATATACACCTATGTGGTCCAACTCAAACAAAGACCATACTATGGTGAAAGGTATTTAATTTTGTTTGTTGATGATTATACTAGGTTGATGAGGGTTGCATTCTTGAAAGATAAGTCAGAAGCATTTGAGAAGTTCAAAATATTCAAAGCTAAGGTTGAGAATGAATTTGGACTAAAGATAAAATGTTTGAGATTGGATAGAGGAGGAGAATTCACCTCTGATAGATTCTATGAGTACTATGAAGAACATGGCATAAAGAGACAATTAAGTACACCTAGAACCCCTCAGTAGAATGGAATTGTAGAGAGAAGGAATAGGATCATCCTTGATATAGCACACACCATCATGATTTAAGGAAAATTTGCACACACCTATTAGAGAGATGTGGTCAATACAACAGTTTGCACCATCAATAAAATTCAGTTAAGGCCTAGTGCTAAAAAAACATCATATGAGCTATGGTTTGGTAATGTTCCCATAATAAAATACTTCAGAATCTTTGGAAGCAAGTGCTACATCAAGAGGGATGAAGCAGTAGACAAGTTTGATGCAAGAAGTGACGAAGGTATTTCCTTGGTTACTCTACTAAAAGTAAATATTATAGATGTTTCAATTTAAGATTGAAAAAGATCATTGAAAGTTCTCATGTTAAGATTGATGAAAATTTTATGGTTCAAGAAAGATATCATGATTACTCACCCATGATTGTAGAAGAACCCAGACCCTCCACTAGTGAGATAGTTATTGAAGAAATGTTTGATAGTATTGATGTGTTATTCAATGTTCCTAAGAAAAGTGAAGAACATACTCCTAAGGCTGATGAGTCAGTATCTCCTAAGGTTCCATATTTTACATCTAGAAACCATTCCAAGAAAGACATCATTGGAGATTAGAGTAGCAAAGTCTTAACAATATCACAAGAAAAGAACTCAACTAGTAGTGACGGTATGTTTACTATCTCAGATTAAACCTTTAAGTGTTGAAGATGCTTGTAATGATTCAGATTGGAATGATGCTATGAAAGAAGAACTTGATTAGATTATTAAGAATGACACTTGGGAACTAGTCCCAATACCTGGTGATAAGGATGTTATTGGAACAAAGTGGATATTTAGGAACAAGATGAATGAAGATGGTATAGTAGTAAGAAATAAAGCAACGTTAGTATGTAAGGGATATGCGCAAAGAGAAGGCATTGATTATTCAAACATATTTTCACCTATGAGAATATTAGAAGTGATTAAGTTGTTTCTAGCTTATGCTACGGTAAAAAACTTCAAAGTTTATCAGATGGATGTCAAGTCTACATTCCTGAATGGAGATTTGAAAGAAGTATACATTGAGCAACCAGAAGGATTCACCTTATTAGATAGACCTGATATGGTATGCAGATTGAAGAAGGCCCTCTATGGACTTAAGCAAGCCCCTAGAGCATAGTATGAGAGACTAGATGGATATCTAACAAAGATTGGATTCAAGAAAGGAGCAGCAGACTGTAGTCTATTCATAAGAGAGACATCTGAAGGTTTACTACTTGTAGCTATATTTGTTGATGACACTATCTTTGGAGGTAATGAAAAAATTAGTGCTAAATTTTCTAAGGAGATTCAAAATGAGTTTGAGATGAGTATGCTTGGTCCTATCAAATAATTTTTGGGATTGAATGTGCAGCAAATAGAGAAAGGTATTTTCATTAATCAATCCAAGTATGTGAAACAAATATTAAAGAAATTTAAGATGGATGATTGCAACCCAATAGGGACTCCTATGATAACTAGATGCAAGGTTACAAAATAACATAACTCACCAGAAATAGATATAAAAATTGTACAAGTCTATGATTGGAAAACTTATTTATCTTACTTAGACTAGACTTGATATTTCCAATGTAGTTGGCATAGTTGGAAGATTTGTAGTAGAGCCTAAACAAAGTCACCTCATGGTAGTAAAAAGGATATTTAGATATTTTCAAGGCACTATAGACTATGGTCTATTGTATCCTAATTCAAAAAATGTTGAGCTTTATGTATACACTGATGTAGATTGGGCAGGATGTGTTGATGATAGAAAGAGTACATCAGGTGGAGCAGTGTTTCTTGGTGATAGACTTGTCACTTGGACAAGAAAGAAACAAAATAGTATTTCTCAGTCAACAACAGAAGAAGAGTATGTTGTAGTAGCCCTAACTTTTTTCACAATTGTTTGGATCTAACAAATGATAAATTATTTTGGTATTTAGATTAATTATCCTATAGTTATTCACTATGATAACACTAGCACAATCAAAATGTCAAAGAACCCTATGATGCATGCAAAGTCAAAGAACATTGAGATCAAGTATCACTTCCTATGAGAGAAAGTGGTAGAGAAAGAAGTCAAGCTGGAATATGTAAGTACTAAAGATCAGTTGGTAGATATATTCACAAAGCCCTTGCCAAAGGATACTTTTGAGTATCTTAGGGAGAAGTTGGGAGTAGTTCCCTTCCTTGATTCTACTTAGAAGAAAGAAGAAAAAGCATCAAGCCTCAGGGACTAATGGATGGTTGACTACTCTACTTCTGGAGTAGTACTGGTGCTTAAAATATTTGGCACCCTTTGCCATTGATGTCAAAGGGGGAGTAATATATAGTCATGAAAAATAGAAGTAAAAAGGAGGAGTAATATACTAAGGGGGAGTAGTATTTAGTTATGAAAATAGTTTAGATGAGGAAATGGAGAATGTTGAAAAATATTGTAGTAGATGGAGGACTCATCTTTGGGGGAGTTTTGAAGAGGAAATGGAGAAGTTTTTTAAAAAGATTTGTTCATTTGGATTGGTGAATTTTTTCATTCCATATGTTGCCATAAATACCAAAGGGGGAGATTGTTGGAGATTTGCTAGCAGGCTAGTACTGACTGTATGTTTGTCATTGATGACAACATATGGAAATTAGCATGCATGGAAGTCTTATGTAGAAACATGATATCATGGGCGCAGAGGTTAACTATTAGTACAGATAGTTATAAAGCAGTCGGTGTCAACAGTGTTCCTAACAGAGTAACAAGCAGTGTTATGTGTATGGTTGTCCATACAATTATCATGGAGCCTTTTGTGCTTGGAGATATGTTGAAGAAATGTTAGTAATGTTACATTCATGGATACAGAGTCTGATGATTAGTAGAAGTGAAGCTATGCAGTTGCTATTCGCCAGTAGTAGTTTCCTATGTTTGTTCAGAAGAGCCAACATAGATTATATTGGTTCTAGAGTTGTGCCTATCATTTGGGTATGCACCCTTGGAGTTAAGCTTAGAGAAGAGTTAGTGATGTTTAGTTAAGAGTGCATAAATTTCTTCAGCTTGAGGAGAAAGATCTAGGTTTTTTGGTAGAGCCGACAGTGTGTAGCATGTGTCTAGAATTATTTTATGGACAAGTCCCAAAATGTGTTGAGTGCTTAGTAGAGATGACTGATTTATTATTGGAGTTTGTTATGGCTTCTCTAATATTATTTCAAGGTGGTTCTAATAGGATGAATTGATTATATCATTTAGAGGAAAGATATTTGTAGGCAATCATTTTTTATTGATTGGGTGTGGTTCATAGTTGATTAAGAAGAGCAGAGCAGAGTGTGCAAAGATTTGAGCCATCAGAAGAAGGTCTATGTGACAAAGTAAAATATTTTTCCTATACATTGGAACTAATCCAGACAATAGGTCTAAGAATAGTTCACTAAGATCTAGATATAGTGTGTATCTATTATTCAGAAGGTTGTAGTCTTTTCCCCTTTGAACAGTGAGCTCTCAGATAGTACATCCTCTCCCCTAATAGGGACTATTATAAAAGACTCCTGACAGGGTCTGACCCTTGACCAGGTCTACTATACTAAATATATTATAAAGAAACTCCTAAGAGTGTTAAGGATCTTCTTATAAGGATCATAATACACTAGTGCAAACTATTAGTGGGTGTCAATACCCACCAAGTTTTTTACCTATTTGGGTTTCCACGTAATGAAAATATTGGTGTTGTGTTCAAGTGTTCTTTCATTATGTTTATGTTTTATGTTTACATATACTTAATTGGACAAAGAATTGAAACTAGTAGATAACTGATTCACCCCCCCCCCCCCCCCTCAGTTATCTCTTGGGACTATTCCTAACATAAGTTCATAGCTTGAAGCCACATAGAAATAGAGTGCCATGTGTGGTAAATCAATTCATCACAATGAACAGAGAACTATTCATTGAATTAGGTGAGTAAATACAATAACATAGAATATGGCATAGTGTTAGCAATAGCTTTCTATAGCAATGAAGGTAAAACCAATATCATGGTAATATCAAACTATGCCATCACTTCATTAAAAAGGAACTGCATGCATCATCAATAGAAATAATGTGCCATGAATCCACAATAATATGATGCCCAAACTCTACTCTCAGGCTCTTAATGAGTCTATGTAGTAAGCTCAAACTAGGAGCAGGTTTTTCCTTAGCTCAAGAATCACCTATCTTCATATAGAGGGATAAAATACTCATGATACTGAGAGTCAAAGCTCATAAGAATGGTGTCAATAAATTGTATGCCAATGGAGGGCTCGTAGTTTCAAAGCACTAGTAAAACTAATAACATAAATGCCCTAGGTTCATGGGCCACAACAATTGTTCTAAACAAAATAACACAATGCCATAAAATATAGAGGGTAAAGTGTCATGCTCTAGTCTCAAACATTCCATCATTCAATTAAAAGAAAAAGCTTCAACACCTCATGACCTGTGTAAGTAAGTATGGCAACAATCCAACACCATAAACAATGGCGATGCCCTAGGTGATTCATGAGCTAGCATATATTTGGCAGCAAGCATGAAGGAGGTGTTTCTAATCACTAATCAATACATAACATGAAATAAGTGACTAGTAAGATACAATGGCATGAATTCACGGGCTCCATTACATTTGGATATTGGTGAATCATGATGCCAAGTTATCTGGTCATCGAGCTTGTGTGAGGGTAAGAAATGATAAAAAATGGCACCATAAACACATATGCCCAAGCCTCAATGACTCACAACCATTAAAATGAACAACATGGTGATGCCCCAACTCACAGGCTATCAAAATATAGAGCAATAGAACAAAAAAGTGATGCAATGCAAAGAAGGTAAACATAATGGTGCCCTTGAAAGTGTAGAGGGAAGATAACATTAGATTCACTACTATGCAAAGCATAGGATAGATTCTAAGTCCATACAAAGACATGTGATACCCTTAGCCTCAAGTAAGAAAATAGTGAATATGTCAATAATGCCATGACCCAAATGCTCTAGCTTAAGGCATAGCAAATAGCGAATATAAATAGACATAATCCACAGTTTTGGTAATGGTTGAATAATGCATTGATGCCCTAGAGCCATACATAACATGAAATTATTAAATAAAATCCCATCATTAGTATGTCTTCACTCAAAAAAAAAATACACTATGTAGATCATAGTGCCCTCAAGGATATGGAAATAGCAATGAGCAATAACAATACAGTGCCTAAACTCTAGATCATGGGCTAACTGGTAACCAACGGGAGTATCAAAGCAGTGGATCACAGTGTCTTCACATAGAAAATTCACCACAAACATGCCAATCAAGTGAAATGATGCCAATGCCAGTAGGAATTAAACAATAGTGCCCTAAAATTTTGCAAGAATGAAACAAACATAGTCCCATAAAATGCAAAGGGCATAGATGCCATGCCCTAGGGTTACAACATAATGCCATGAAAGTAAATGAAAATAACAGATATGCCATGCTTTGATATTTAGAGGAAGGACTAAATCAAATGAATAGAAACTTTCCAAATGTTGAATGGGATAGTCCACAATGCTAGCGATAGGGTTTTTGATGAAAATGACTATTTAATTATTTTCTCCCCTTTTGTAGGGTTGAGGTTTTATTATTAGTCATTTTAATTTTTTCTATGTAACCAAAAAATTAAGCATGGTGAGGAATTTGATGGGTTATTTTAAGGTCATTAGGTTGGGTTTTAAATAATCCTAGGGTATATGCTATGTGTAGATGGATTTAATTTAAGGAATGTAATGAGTCGTCAAATGTGCTTTCCCCTTAATTGGGTTGAGAGTCATTTGTTTGGCTTAGGATAAAAGTTAAAACCATGTTTAATTATTGGCATAGGGTTAAGGGTTTTTTTGTAATGTAAAAATCATTTCACACATGTTATCATAAACTCTAACAATGGTATTTTTATAAACCATTGTCATAATCCTATTTTCATGCATGACTTAAGTGGGTAGAGTGGTCTTCTTTTGACCATCTTTTTTTAGGCTCCCACTTTCTTTGCTACCCCCTAAAAACTTAGGAATCTGGCATCCGAGCTTATGATGCAGCCTCATGGGTCTATTTTGAGATCTTTTCCATTCTTAGGAGGTTGTGGGATTTGATGCAAATTCCTAGGTTTTAGTTATATATCTCTCACTTTTCATGATGGAGGTTAGCTCTTCATTCTATTCTCTCTGATATGAGTGTTGTAGCTCTAAGAGACACATATTGTACTTAGTTTCTTTTCAGCAATAAAATTGATCCTTCTTGTTTCCCTACAATTTTAGAATTCTTCTTTTGAATCTCATGCAAGATTACTATGATGTTCTTGTATCCTTAATATGCATGTTGATCCAAGTGAATGTTCAGGAGTTCATCTTAGCTCTATAGTGTTAATTGGTGTGTAAACTAAAAAGATCAAAATTGTGGAATCATCTTCCCTTCTCTGTGTTTCAAGTATCCTATTTTCCTAAGGATTTTAAGGTAGTAGAATCAAGTTGTGAAGTTTAGTTTTTATTTTGTTGTTGTAGTAAGCTTAATTAAGTTGTGGATCTTCTTTCAAATTTGGAGGATCACCTTGTTTTTTAATCAATTTTAGTTATTTTCTTTAGGCACTCTCTCCCTTTCCTCCTAAAAATTAGTCAGTTTTAAAGTTACCCAAAGGGAAGCCATCCCTTAATCTAGAGGTATATTCTTGAATAGGCTACCCACAACCTAAGAATAGTCCCATGTTTCACAGGATTTTTGGGTTTTAATACTTAGAAAATTAGGTGCAATCCTTAGTGAAAATAGTTTTTGCCATGCTTGGTGGGACTGAAGACTCAATGAGTTAGATTTCTAAGAATTTTTACATGTAATTTATTGTGTGGTATGAGTAGTGACTATGTTTTGATATCATACTTGGTGACCTCTAATCTTGTTTCATCCTAGCTTAGCACTTAAGCTTATGAGTGGGATCCCAACCAGGTAGAGTAAGAATCCTTTCATTTATATAGAGCTACCATCTATCAAGAAAAGGCCTAAAGTAGCTCAAACTAGCGCATCCCAATCTGCAAATCCCACTCCCAATCCCACTCACATTCCTAAAATCACTCCCGCAATTCAAGCTCCTCATAATCATCCAATCCCTAGACAACATCCTTTCATAGCCTTCAATCAAGGCTACCCCTTGAATTTATAGTAGCATAATGACATACCTTTATCAACTCTTAAGAGCTTTCCTATTTTCACAGGAGAAGATCAGACCTCCACTATTGAGCATATAAGAGATGTAGCATCCCTCTATGCCCTCCATAATAGAGCCCAAGACAATGGGGCTATGAGATTGTTAGCAGCATTCCTAAAAGGAAAATCTTTACAATGGTTTAGAGGCTTAGCAGTTGGTTCTATACCTGATTGGGATGGATTGGGACAAGCCTTAACTAATCAATTTGAAGACAAATCTGACCATCTTTCTTTAGTTGAGCATTTGACTACCATTAAAAGGGCACCCTAGGAGTACATGATGGATTTTAATTTTAGTTTCCAAAGGACATGGAATAGAATACTAGCCACAGTTAGAACCTCAATCCAACATGCTTTCTTGTATTATCTAAGAGCTCTCAATAGTGATATCTTGGTTATGATTCAATCTTTGGGAGGGAATAACTTACCAGTAGCATATGATCTTTCCATAAGAGCTGAGAACAACCTAATCCAAGTAGGAAAAATAGCCCCAAGGCCTCGAATGCCTATTTTCCCTGAGCTTCATCATGTTCCTAAAGAAATTCTAGCCTTGGCATCTATTCCACCTCTCCTAGCTCCTTCTCAACAAGATGTTAATCTAGTTGTGAACCAATCCCGAGAGCTGAAAGAGATCAAAAAAGCCTTGCAAAGTGTTACTAATGAGCTAGTTTGCCTAAAGAAGTAGCAGTCCTAGCCTTATCAGTAGCCCTATCAAGCTCAATACCAGTACAATAGACCCTAATACCAATCAGGCCAACAAGGCCAAGCAATAAATTACAATTAGAAAGCTAGTCAGCCCTATAATCCTAACATTCCTAGTGCTTCTAGAGAGTTGGTTCCTATAGCTCAAAATAACATGGTGCAAGAGTATTAATGGGGTTGCCCATGTAATCAGCAACATATCCATGGGATGTGTCCTAATGGCTATGCCTAGGCCCTCATGGTGCAGAAGAATGTGATGATGCCATAGGAGATGGTTCAAGAACTAGAGATCCAACAAGGTTAGGTTGCTACCCCAAATGAGCTACAAACACCTGAGGTGGCACTAGTTAACTTTCAAAAGGAGGATTCTTGCGGGGTAAACTTTTCCACAAATGATAACCTAAACCATGTTCTAGTTGCAACCAACACAAGGTCTAAGAAGAAGGCTTTGGAGGTTGAACAAGTGGCCTGTACTAGTCAACAAAATCCTATTGTGACTCCACAACCCAAGGTAGTTCAAACTCAAGTCCAAAACCAGTCAAAAGAAGTTAAGGAACTGGCCAAGGAAATGACAGTTGGTATCCACACAACCAGAGACTGTTGTAGCAAGAGGACAGTCTAAAGTAAGCTTGGGATCTTTTAACATCATGGAGAAAATGAAGAAGACCTCCATAAATGTGTCTTTGATGGACACTTTTTCAATTCCTACACAAAAGGAGCTAATACTTAGTGAATTTGCTAAGATTTCATCAAATCAAGAAGTTGTTTCAGAACAGCCTAAGATCCTAGTTGTTGAAACACCTCAAAAGGAGTAGAAAATTGAAGAAGTTAGCTTGCAGCCCATCATTGCTCCATAGGTTAAACCCCCTCCTTTATATGTTACTCTTTTTGTTGGGAATTTCTTGGTTCATAATTGCATGATAGACTCAGGGGCAAGTAGTTCTGTAATTTCCAAATAGCTAGCAAACCTTATAGGATTGTCTTATGAGCCAATAGATAGGCATGTTGTTCAATTGGATAGATCATTAGTTAGCACAATTGGATTCATTAAGGAATCGAGTCTCACTTTACATGAATGTCCCAACTTCTTTATTCCCCAAGATGTCTATGTTATAGATCTACCTCCCCACTTTTCTATCTGTCTAAGCAGAGATTTCACTATTAGGTTAGGGGGATACCTCTTAGCTAATTGGTCTCATCTATACTTCAGAACTAGATACAAGACTAGGGTTAGAATCAACTCCAAGGATTTCACAAAGAACCATGCTAAACCTTATACCCTAAGCCCTATAAATGCCAATCTGATGTTTCATGAGAAAGATCTGGTTGATTTTGAACTTGAGATCACTATTGGAAACATTCATGATATTGTCCTAGATGAATGGCCTAAAAAAGATTTAGAGGATAATCCTTTTAGAAACATGGAGGTTTCTAGTATTGGGATGTCTATTGTAAAGAGGTAAGACCTTTTAATGGTTATTTTTATTCATGCAATAAGTTTGGTCATAGAGCTATGAATTGTAGATAAAATCAAAATCAAAATCAGCAAAATCAGAGAATTCATTCATAGTAGAATGTAAGAAACTCTTAGAACATTACATGTTAGATATATAATTATGTTGGTCACATAGCCAGATAGTGTAGTATGGTAACCCACATAAATGTGCCAAGGAATTTTAGGCCTCCAGTCATTTGTCACTCATGTAGTAAGGCTGGACACATCTCTAAGTTCTGCAGAACAAGAGAGTAAAGATGGGAAAGCCCTAGAAAGTTAGAAGGTTCAATATTAGAAGAAGTAGGAGAAGTCAAGTTTGTGCAAGCTTCATAAGATGTGAGCTTGATTTAGAAGGAAGAAAAGAAGGATAATGTTGATGAAATAGTTGAGGATGCATCCGCAATGGACGCACCTCCTATTTATGGTTAAATGACCTTCATGGTCATAGGGGGAGCTAGCTTATATATAGACCCCTACGCAACTGGTATACTCACTCTTAGAGTATGCACCTTAGACAACAACTATTTGGAGACCATGTGATGTAGTATGCAAGAGTGCACTACCTGATTGATAGTAGAGACAAAGAACAAAATTCATAGTTGTATTCTATGTTTACATAAAAAGCATTAATTGTGGAAAAGTTTCTTTATAGCCCTCAGAAATTCATTATTCACACATTGCATTCTAATTTGAGTGATTGGAGAGAACAAAAGATCAAGTAGTTGAGTTGTGAAGTGTTGCAGTTAAATCTATTAGTGAAGAAGGAATATTGATTGTTACAAAGCCCTAATTTAGGCACGATAATCCAAAAACCCTAGAACAACTTTGTGAAGAGATTAAACAAGTAATTCATGGCTACACCAGTTGTCTTTGATATTGTGGAAAGGAAAAGATATGTGTTTAAGAAGCATCCATTCAAGTCCACCCTAGATGACCTAGAAGGATATTTTTCTAGAACCCCAATGGGCGTAATACATGTATAAGACATACACACATATGTGTATTATAAGAAGGAACCATTTGACTTGGATAGAATTAGGTCGCACCTAGAAACCATGATGAATCTAGACAAATCATTCACTAAAGAGTCTGTGCACCTGGAGAGTCACCCAATCAATTTATATGCTACAGCACATGAGTTTTATGAATCCGACTAGATTAAAATATTATTGAATAGGATCCATGATGACCTATTTTGGATAGGTAAATTACTAGTTAGAATCACAACAAATCTCATTCATGATATGACAGGTTTATCAAAGATAGGTGCCATTCTTCTAGTTGGAAAGGATGTTAGAAAATTGGTTGAACAAGCCTGCAAATCTCAGAGTGATAAGCATGGGATGATAGTTGAACCAATTAAGGAGGACATCAAGTTAATGTCTATGATTCTTGGTTATAGATTTCAACATGCCAATAGGGTCAATAGTGTGTCTGCAGCCACTATTCTTGCAGTCATCAGATTGGTGAGAGAAAATTGAGAATTCAATTTGTGTGAGATCTTGTGTGCACAATTGATGGACAATATGAGATCTATCAAACATGACAAGAATAAAATATTCAAGTTTGGATCTTTGATAATCTACATATACTTTCATATAGTTTGGAAGGTATCAGACTTATACCTAGATAAAAGTTTACCTACAATGCCTCAAATATCTCTTAAGGCATTAGTTGAGATCATTGTTGAAAAATGCAAGGATAATATATGTTTTATGTTAGAAACTGACATTACTTGCATGGAGGCTATTGAGCCTAGAACTAAGTAGATTCATCCACTTGTCTATGAACTTTCATAAAGTTTTGGAATCCTATGCACAAGTCTTACTGTCAGTGCCCAAGGATCCTAATGAGCCTAGATGGGGAACATATGAAGAGAAGACTAGGGAAGTAGATGCCATCCTAAATAGTGCAATGACCAAGAGGAAAGCCTCTAAAATGACATTAGAGATTTTGAAAATCCATGGCATGACTCAAGCTGACCTAGATAAAGCTAAGATAGCTATGGAGATTGAGAGTGCACCCATAGTGGAAGCTAAGATAGAGAAAACAAATGATCCTAAGATGAAGAAGATAAAAATTGAGAAAATTGATGATACAAAGTTAAAAGAGAGTAAGATAGATGATATCAATCCTACACCCATTGATGCATCTCCTAAGATGTCTAAGAGGAAAAAGCATCTAGTTACAAGTCAGCCATTAGCTAGAGACACAAGAATTAGAGGCAAAAATGTACAATCACCTCTTGAGGTAGTATTCCTACCAAGTCTTCAAGTATTAAGGACTAGAGCGGTAGAGGAAGGAAGGTTAGATCAGATATCTAAGTTCTATGATAGATATCATGAAATTGACAAGTCTGAGATCCATGAGATATCAATCAAACATATGATCAAGTTCAAGAAGATAGTTCTAGAACTAAATATAGTCATCCTAGATAAAGTATGGGATATTCTAGACACTTTGAAAAGACAAGCAACTGAAGAAGACATCAAAATAAGAGAGAAAACACTAGATGACAATCTTCCAATGTGTTCAATGGAAGAAAAAGCATTATTAATGGATTTGTTGAAGCCGCACCTTAGGAAAAAGATGAGAACATTGCATATAATGAACAAGAATTATGAGATAATATCTAAGGAGATAGAGAAAGCTCTTGAGAAAGTATTCCTTGAACATTGCATGTAACCTACATATGTGCCCATCACTCAAGCACATGTTGAGCAAGTTAAAGAAGCTGAGGTCACAAAAGCACCTATGATAGGTCCACAGGACTCAGCATCCTTAATGATAGTGCATGTAGTTTAAATAAAGTCTATGCCCATGCCTACAACTCAAGAAGATAACATAATAATGATTGATAATGTGGAGATATCAATGGTGGCCACTGACAAAGATTTAGACAAATTTGGGGAATCCATTGTTAGTACACAAGAGGTAGAAACACTATGTAGTGAAAATTCATTTATGCAACAAGAAGATGTGTTGATTGAGGATATAACTAGACTAGAAGAAGAAGAGGAGAAAGAAAAAGAAAAGGAGAAAGGAGGATAAGAGGAGGAAGAAAAAGAACCAACAAATGAACCCTCTATTGAAATGCATGTTGTAAAAAAGATAGAAGTGATAGAAAACAATGCTATCACTCCCATTCCTTCAGTATCATTATTGTCAAGTTTGACTTCTGACACCACAAGCTTGGACTCTTAGGGAGAAGAAGACCTGATCAAGATCAGTGGTCTTACTATGGAGAAGGCCAAGGAAAAATAAGTGATGAGGAATCCTCTATTTGTTGAGTTTGTAAACATCTTAAACAATCTATTACCAATGGAGAAGACGGTACCAAAAGTGCACTTAGTGGAGGATGTTAGCAACATCCTGTCAAGCTTAAAGGAAAACTTTTCTTGTCTAGAAGAATCAGCAGCTATGATACTAGAAAAGAAGTACCTTAAGAAAAGGCTGAATGAGCTAATAATTAACTTCACACTTGACCTTATCTCTCTCAAGGTTGGTCAAGCTTCACTAAAGGAGATTTCAGCTCAAGAAAGGAAAATCATTGCAGACTACATGAACCAACACAAGCCAACTACAGACCTCTATAAGAAAATTCAGGAGGTAGAATCTATCATAGACAAAGTGAGGAAATCAGTAGAAGACCCTTCGATAGATGTGAACATGTGCAACAATTTATACCAAGGTCAAGTGGACAAAATAGAGAAGGTAGAGAAAGAAATGTCCAAGATAAGGGCAAGGAAAACACAGCTAAGAAATGCTCTTGCGCCCTCATTAGATGTCTTGAACTAGAACATCAAGGAGATTGATGCCACTATGGTGACATATGATCAAGGTCCATGTATAGATTTGGAGAAGATAGAGAAGTTAACATATGCTTTGTGTGCCCATCTCTAGACAATAGACACACTGAAGAAATTTTGGCAGAATGAGATTGCTAATCTAAAGATAGCATATCCAAATTTCCTTACTATGTAAGTACTTGTAGATACATTTTTTAGCACCTTTGTCATTAATGTCAAAGGGGGAGTATAGTATGTAGAAGAAATAATATGGAGCTTTGTATATGATGTAAAGAAAAGTATAATCCATAGTGAAAGGGGAGATATAAGTTAGAGTATGTATTAGAAAATTTTGTATAAGAATACAGTTAGTAATTTGGCCATATTCCTTTGTTGCCATTAATGAAAAAGGGGGAGATTGTTGGAAAGTTGACTATACTAAAGTATATGACTATATTTAGTGTTTTCATTATGGAAACAAAGTCATATGAAGCTTTGGAGTTAGCACATAGTGTAGAAGATCAGAAATATGGCTAGGTATGGAAGACTAGACAATTAGCAGAGCACCAGGTGAACAAAGCATCAACACACATGCGTATGATGGATTTATGACATGCACCCTTGAAGATAATCTTCTACATATGTATTCATGCTAATTTTAAGACTTCATGATGATATGAGTCAATATAAGGAAGTTATAGTCAGATGAAATGGCATAGACAGTGAGTGACAGAACAAAATAGAGCATGGAGCCAACTGTTTGTATTTTGGTTAGCGCTTGTAATATTTTCTTGTAAAGGCTATGTGATTATTGTATTTAGGTCATAGACATGTTTCTATGATTGTATGTAAACATGATTGAGCCAATTCATTTGGAAGCATTATATGTAATTAGTTATCGATGGACTTGATAAAGAGTTTTATATTCGCATATAAATAAGATATGCACCATTGTAATTTTGCATGGGATGAGAAATAGAGATCATATAAGTAGAGAAGAAGTATGTGAAGAGTAGATAGAATGTGGTAGAGCTTTACAAGAGGCTAAAGCATTAGCGCATAAAAGGAATCAATCTAACAAGTAGTCTCACATCAATAGTTCACCTTGTAGATATAGTGTGTATCTAAGATCCAGAAGGTTGTAGCCTTCACCACTTGAGTAGTGATCTCTAGGAAAGTGTGTCCCCACCCCTAACAAGGTTAATTGTAAAAGACTCCTAACTGGGTCTGACCCTTGACCAAGTCACTATACTAAAAGCATTGTAAATAATAAATCCTAATAGGATTGCAAGATCTTCTAACAGGGATCATAAAACACTAGTGCAGATCTTAGTGGGTGTCAATTCCCTATAGGGTATTTACCTGTTTGGATTTCCCCATAATCATATTTAGTGTCATGTGTTATGAATGTTTATCTTACTTGCATTGATTTTAATTTCAGTACTAATCAATTAAGTTAAGTTTCAAGATATCAAAAAAATTATTAAAGTATAGAACACTGATTCACCCCCCCACTCTCAGTGTACCCATTCCTAAAACTATTAATATATCAAAGAATCTTGTAATGCACACTAAGACTGAGCATATTGCTATCAAGTATCATTACTTGAGAGAGCTATTTCAAGACCAAAAAGTGAGATTAGAATATGTGAATAAAAAGGATCATTTAGTAGATATATTCACAAAATAATTACCTAAGGATGATCATGAATACCTAAGAGGTGAATTAGGGGTGATTCCCCTAACTGAGGCTACCTAGTAACATATAGGAGAACTGCATCAAATGCATTAATTAGAATATCTAAAAAATTGATGTAGAAGAGGTTACACTTTAGGAACTACCTAAAGTTGTGAGAAGTAAAGAAAAAGATGTAAATTAGTCATAAGAAAGATGATAGTGGGAGCATACAAATCAAAGAGCTAGCATAAAGATATCTACATGGTAAAGATGCAAGTGAAAAATAAAATTTTATTTGGCATTATTGTCAATGAGGGAGATATTCAATGATCCTGAGGGAGAGATACAAAAAAGAGAAATGACCCTAAGAAAAGAGGGAGAAATTCAATAAAGTTGAATAGATAAAGCACTAGAGATCATAATGAAGCTAAGGATATTAATGAATATCTAATGCACATAGAGTTGACAGAGGTTTCTTCATTTGCATACTCATTTGGATTGCATGGTTGAACATGTGGTGTTGCCATCAATGCCAAAGAGAGACATTGCTAGAAACTACAATTGAAAAAAAATGTTATATTGTCAATGATGTCAAACCTTAACTGATGTGATAGTTGCTACCTAGTAGAGTACCATATCTGTTGATTGGTGAAGATGATTTGAAAAGAGAAGATAACAAGAGGACCTAAGGAAAGGTTGAGTTATGTGA
This sequence comes from Chamaecyparis obtusa, assembly GCA_027943335.1. NCBI lineage: Eukaryota > Viridiplantae > Streptophyta > Pinopsida > Cupressales > Cupressaceae > Chamaecyparis > Chamaecyparis obtusa. The sequence goes on along the minus strand of BSBK01002925.1, from coordinate 187,905 downwards.
TACTACAATGGGTACTTGATTAGTTGGCACATTGACAAGGTAATTTATTTTTTATCTTTAACACTAAGTGAAGAAGAAAGACTGGAAGCATAGGCTTAATAGAGAAAAAGTGAATAAATTTAGTTTAAGTCAAGTCATGCTAGTGTCGATCAAGCACCAGTATAAGCTGAGTAAATTTTTGTGTTGATCGAGCATCATTAATTGATGAGTATCAAAGAATTAACTAAGCAAAGACAATATTTGCCGAGATGGAAAGTTTTAGCAATGACCAAGTAGGTTAACAAAGTATTGACTGAGCATCACTAATTTATAGTTTGTGAAGGAATTGAGAATCCTAGCCGACATAGTTGAATTATTTGGATAGGTAAAACATGTTGACATTATTAATGAATGATATGGAGCATTTAACGCATGGTAAACTATTTTCTTATGGATTCAAGGAGAAGTCTGAGGATTTATCTAGAAGAAAAAAGAGAACAAAATGATGGAAGGATTCGATGAATCTAACCTAAACCTAAGATCTACGGAAGATATTAAGTGGAAAAACATTAATCTACTTGATCAAAGAGGTATAAGGATGACCTAATTGTGAGGTTATGTGTATGGTGGAAAAGGTGGATGTTAACGACTGAAAAACCTAAGAAGAAGGCTAAAGGGGAGTTGTAAAGAGTTGAACAGAGTTGAGATGATTGATTTAAGGGATTTATGAGTAGATCAAAGATGGAGATGGTAATGAAGGTCTATCAGTAAATCAATATTAGATCATATTGTTGGAAATATAGATGCAATAGCTGAGAGGGGGGGGGTGAATCAGTTAACCACAAAAATATTACCACTAATCCCTTAGATATCTTAACAAATTATTTACTGTTGCCACTTAGTAAACATACAGAGAAATGCTGAAACTCGATCTTTGAAGTGTGTAATAATTAAACTGTTCTTAAGCATTCATCATTGATTAACATACATGAATAAAGAAAATAACATGAACACAAGAGACACTAGATTTACCATGGAAACCCAATATAGGAAAAACCACCAATGTAACTAGTTACTATTTTCACTCTTCTGAAGTGATGCCTAGTTAGAAGCCAACCTGGTAAAAGGTTACAAAACACACTGTTAGGTGTGACCTTGTTAGAGGATTTAATCACCCTACTAGGAGTGGCCTTGTAAGAGGTCTTGAAACAATTCAATAAAATTGTCACCTTGTTAGAGGATTTACAAAATGGTTGTTAAACCAACTCAGTTAAGAGATTTTGATATCACTACTACAATTGTAAGAGAGTAACAATGAAATGACCTACAACTGAATTGCTGATTATAGATCTCTATTCTACTTCACTAGATCCTTACTGATCAAATAAATCTTTGCTACTCCTCAAGGATATCTAACCATCCTTCAAAATTTGCACATACCTTTCTTCAAAATGATTTTTGCATGCTATATATCTTATTCACCACTTGACCTTCTATATATATATACCATTCTAATTAACACTTAGATTGTCAAGTCAGCACTAATAATTATTACAACAGTCGGCTGGGATAAACAAACTGTAATAACGAAATCCTTTGAAGGGCCGACCTTTCTCGGTAAACATTAATCCTGAAAAGATTTCCTTCGGTGACCGAGTGAACTCGATAACCACTAATTTTCCTTTGATTACTGAGGAGGCTTGGTTAACACTATTTTTTGTCATGTTTCCTTTTGACACCCGAGAGATCTCGGTAGACACTAAAAACTGCCTAGCTGACCGACTGAGCTCAGTAGACACTGAGAACCACCTAGCTGACCGACTGAGCTCGGTAGAGACTAAGAATGATAATTGATATAACATTTGTGTGACATCAAAGACAACACATAGCTAATCCAACAATGTCCTTCAGACAATTATATCCAACACATATTAGATCTATATTTGCAAAGTAAGTTGTATATTTTAGATTAGATCCTATTGTTACTTTCTAACCATTGTATCAGTCAAAATCATTTAATCAAGGTTGACCTAAAAGTCATTTTGTAAACCCTTTAATCAAGGTGACATTCTAATGGAATGTTCTTAAGACCTCTAACTAGGCCACTCTTAATAGGGTGATTAAATCCTTTAACAGGGTCACACCTAACAATGTGTATTGTAAACCTTTAATAGGGTTGGCTTCTCATATAGTTCACTTCAAAAGAGTGAAAATCAGTAGCATGTTACAAGTGGTTTTTCCCAAATTGGGTTTCCACATTAAATTTGGTGTTATACTTGTGTGAATGTTATTTGATGTGAATTTTGTTGAAATTTTTATATTCTGCAAGTTGATTACTTTTGGATAGTGGACTTCAAGATTTATGTTTCCAATATATTCAATAGAGACCAAGTGATTTGATGATTAGATCTAAGTTTGTTGAAGATTTTAAAATTTGAATTAGTACATATGGACCTAAGGATAACTGATTCAACCCCCCCCTGCCCTCCCTCTCATTTATTTTAAATAATTCTAATAGGAAGGAGAGAGATGTGTCATCTACAAATCAGATCTAAATCTCCTCTTTGTTTTATATATTCTCCTATTTTCTCTATGGAAAGGGTTCCAATCTTGATGGTTCCAGTAGCAAGATTAGCTCAGTATGATAATTATTGTAAAATTATTTCATAGAGCAATTTTGATGTATTTGCATTTATTATTTTGTAGGTTTTGAGTCTGGAGGTTATATTGATGCTATATGTCAAAGGTAGGAAAGGGTTTTTATAGAAATAAAATTCAGATTCAAATCTCTCTAGTGTATACACTCAGTCAAGTATTAAATGGAATGAAACAAAGAGTTAATGTATAAGTGAATGTATTGAAGGGCATTAAGGTCTACCCACCTTGGTTTTGCAAAGCCTAAATTGTAGAGGGAATCAATATCCCTATCAGTTGCTCTAGTCCTCTTAGGAAGTTTAAACATTGGAGCTTTCTTCTCTATATAATTTTTCAAAGAGTGTACTGGTAGCTTCTTGTAGCATAAAACCATTTTTGGAATGAACAAAATGGTGAATCTATGGGGGAAAATAATGTAAAAGTATTGTTTAACCTATCTCAAAATCTTTGGTATTCAAATTTTCAAATGATATTTCCCAATTAGGAAACCCATCTGAGTTACTACCAAAATGGTGATTCTACTAGGGAAGATATTATAGCTTGTTGCATTGACAAGATTCATAGTTGAGCTTACTCCTTGTCTTGTTAATAATTAAGACTAGTTAGTTATTCCATTGATATTTCATAGATTTGAAAGGTGTCTTTTATGATTGAAGATTGATTTTTTTGTCTTGAGTCTGTAATAGTATATTTTTGATGGAATATGGATGAAGTGACTAAGAGGGGGGGGGGTGAATTAGTCAACCATAAAACACTTCACAATTAATTCTTTCCAGATCCCTTAGGATATCTTAACAATGTTATCTGTTTTAGCACTCGGTAAATAGATTGCAGTAACTTTCAAGATGCAGAAAGTATTAGCAAAATTATCTTTAGATATTCATCAGCACATGTATATGATTGAGAAAGCAATTAAGAACATAAGAGACACAAGATTTAACGTGGAAACCCAATATGGGAAAAACCACCAATGTATCTAGATACTGATTTTCACTTTTCTAAAGTGATGCCCGGTTAGAAGCCAACCCGGTAAAAGGTTACAAAACACACTGTTAGGTGTGACCTTGTTAGAGGATTTAAAACACCCTGCTAGGAGTGGCCTGGTAAGAGGTCTTGAAAACAATTCAATGGAATTGTCACCTTGTTAGAGGATTTACAATATGGTTGTTAAACCAACTCGGTTAAGAGATTTAGAATTCACTGTTACAATGATAAGAAGGTAACAATGAAAAATGATCTGTATAATAATGCAACTATCTTGCTGATTACAGATCTCTATTCTGCATAAGTCTGATCCTTTCTGATCGAATAAATCTCTACTGCACCTCAAGGATATCTGAACATCCTTCGCAAATTCGCATACACCTTTTCTGCTTTTCTTCTGTAAAATCTTCTGCTGTATTTCTTGTTTACTTTTCACATTTAAACTTTTATTTATATGATTTTAGATTTGTCAAATTGACATTATTTAGTATAACAGTCAGCTGAAATAAGCAAACTCTATTTGCAAAAATCCTTCAAGGGCCGACAGTGCTCAGTGACCATAACTTTCTATAATCTTTCGGAGACCGAGGGAACTCGGTAAACATCGACAATCTTTTACCTTCGATAACCGACTGAACTCGGTAAACACTAACTTTTCCTTTGATGACCAACTAAACTCGGTAAACACTAACTTTTCCTTCGATGACCGACTGAACTCGGTAAACACTAACTTTTCCTTCGATGACCGACTGAACTCGGTAAACACTAACTTTTCCTTCGATGACCGACTGAACTCGGTAAACACTAACTTTTCCTTCGATGACCGACTGAACTCGGTAAACACTAAATTTTCCTTCGATGACCGACTGAACTCGGTAAACACTAACTTTTCCTTCGATGATTGACTGAACTTGGTAAACACTAACTTTTCTTTGGTAACCGAGTGAGCTCGATAAGCACTAATATTCCTGTCTAGCAGACCGACTGAGCTCGGTAGTATCTGATTGCTGCGGACTATGACATTGTGTGACATCAAAGACAATACATAATTGAGTAGCAATTTCTTTCAGACAATTGTTTCCAACAATCTCCCTCTTTGGCATTGATGGCAACACAATATGTCATATCATAAGAAATTTGAAAGAGTTAGCTCAGTTCAGATTCAAATCTCCCTCTGTCAGCAAACTTCCTTTATCCTGAAAATTCTTCCTTCTGATTATTGAAAATTTCTTGAAGTAATAGTAAAGACATAGCAAACACTCCCTCTTTGACAACACATGCCAAAGACAATTCACATATTACCGGTGAAAATTAATGTACCTCAAGTACTGATTCATATGCAATGATTCCTTGAATATGCTGCATCAACAGGTTGATTTTCAATCATGTTCTGGTTGATGCATCACTAAAACTATATTTAGTGAGCCTCGGATAGGGGAATGACCCCTAACTTACCTCTTAGATACACAAATGCATCCTTAGGTAATGGTTTGGTAAAAATGTCTGCAATCTGTTCTTTTGTATGAATGTATTCTAATCTGATTTCCTTGTCCTGCACCAATTCTTTGACAAAGTGATATTTAATAGCAATGTGCTTGGTTTTGGAATGCATCACTGGATTCTTAGAGATGTTTATTGCACTGGTATTGTCACAAAATATAACAACTGGTTCTTTGATTTCAACCTTCATACCTTCTAATAGCTATTTAAACCAAACAATATTTGAACAGTTTACTACAGCAGCAACATATTCTGCTTCAGCTGTGGATTGAGATGTGCAATTCTACTTTTTACTAGTCCAGGATACCAGTCTTTTTCCAAGAAAAAATGCTCCACCACTTGTGCTTTTTCTATCATCAATGTTTCCTGCCCAATCAGCATCAGTAAACACTTTCAAGTCTAGATTGCCTCCAAATTTATACCACAAACCATATTCTTCAGTTCCTTTTAAGTATCTTAAGATTCTTTTGATTGCCATCATGTGATTTTCCTTAGGTTTTGCTGAGAATCTAGCTACTATACTGACTGCTAAGGCAATATCAGGTCTTGTACGAACTACATACTGCAATTTTCCAATCATAGATCGGTATAGGGTCTGATCAACTTCTTTTGAAACATCATTTTTGGTGAGTTTCAGTCCAGTACACATGGGTGTACCAACTGGTTTTGAATCTTCCATACCAAACTTCTTAAGTATTTCCTTAATGTATTTAGATTGAGTAATGTATATACCATTCTTGCTTTGCTGAATTTGAAGACCAACAAAGAATTTTATTAAACCAAACATGGACATTTCAAATTCTTTGTTCATTTGCTCTGAAAATTCTTTGCACTGATCCTCATTCCCTATAAATATAGTATCATCTACAAATATTTCTGCCAATACAATTTTGTCATCCGGTCCTTCTTTAATATACAGATTACTGTTATCATTAGCTCTTTTGAAATTAATCTGAATCAAATAGTTATGGAGTCTTTCATACCATGCTCTAGGAGCTTGTTTTAAACCATACAATGCTTTGTGTAACCTGCAGACCATGTCCCTTTTATCTGGATCAACAAAACCTTCAGGTTGTTCAATGTAGACTTCTTCATCAAGAATTCCATTGAGAAATGCAGATTTTATATCCATTTGATATACCTTAAATCCTTTGTGTGCTGCATAAGCAAGTAGAGTTCTTACACCTTCTAATCTTGCAACAGGAGTGAAAGTTTCTCCATAATCTATACCTTCTTCTTGAGAATAACCTTTACATACCAATCTAGCTTTGTTTCTAGATACTTGACCATCTTCATTCAGCTTATTCCTAAATACCCATTTTGTTCCAATTACATTCTTATCTTTAGGTCTAGGTACAAGAGTCCAAGTTTTGTTCTTTTGTATTTGTTCTAATTCTTCATTCATTGCTTCAATCCAACTTTCATTTTCCAATGCATCTTTGATATTTCTAGGTTCAAAGTCAGTAAGCAGACATGTACCTTTTAGCTTGCTTCTTGTCATAGTACCATCTGATTTGTTTCGAATGATTTGATCTGGTGTATGATGTCTTCTGACATATTTGGCTAGTATAGGTTCCTTGCCTTTTGAATGATTCATGCTGTTGTCTTCTAGGATCTCTTCTTCAGGTTGCTCGGGCTCGGTAGATATTTGCTTGGTAACTTCAGGCTGAGACTCGGTCTGAATTCCTTCTTGTGACTCGGTTTGAACTTCTTCCTGTGACTTGGTTTGTGACTCGGTAACTGTGCTCGGCTTGATAGATATAGTTTCCTTACTGATAGTTGTATCTGCGAATGTTTCAGGTTCAATGTAAATGAATCTTCTGTAGTTCTCAAGTTCCCTTTTTCTTTCTTCCTCAGTCTTTTCTGCAAACTCATCAAATTTTACATGTATACTTTCTATGACTTTGTGAGTAGATAAGTTCAGACATTTGTATGCCTTGCTTTTGCTAGAATATCCTAGGAATATTCCTTCATCACTTTTCACATCAAATTTATTTCTTCTGGATTCTTTTAAGATATAACACTTGCTACCAAATATTTTCATGTAACTTATATTGGGTTTATAGCCATACCATAATTCATAAGGAGTTTTGAATGTGTCTTTCTTCAGTTGTACTCGGTTCAAGGTATGAACTGCAGTTCTGATAGCTTCCTTCCAGTACTTTATAGCGATGTTCTTTTCTATCATTAGAGTCCTTGCACAGTCCATAATAGATCTATTTCTTCTTTCTGCTATTCCATTCTGCTCAGGAGTTCTAGGAGCTGATACCTATCTTTTGATTCCTCTTTCAATGCAAAAGTTGTTAAAATCATGGGAGATGAATTCACCACCTCTGTCTGATCTTAAGCATTTCAATCTTTTCCCTGTTTCCTTTTCCACTCTTGCTAAGTACCATTTGAACTTTTCAAATGCTTCTGATTTTTCTCTTAAATACATAACAGTCATCATTCTAGAATAATCATCAACGAAAAGAATAAAGAATTTATCTCCAGTATAGCTTTGTATACCAATAGGTCCACATAAATCAGTATGCACAATTTCCAAAATTTCTTTAGACTGATAGTTCTTACTCTTGAAACTAGTTTTACTCATTTTGCCAATCTGACAATTCTTACATAGACCAGTGTTAGGTTTCTTCAAAGCAGGAATGCCTCTAACCTTCTTGAATTTGCTTATTTTTATCATGTTATCAAAATTCACATGACATAACCTTTTGTGCCATAGCCAACTTTCTTCTATTTGAGCAATAAAGCATGAATATTCACTGAGATCAAGATAAAATAAGTTACCTTTTATTTGTTTGCCTGATCCAATGAGTTTTCCTTTTCCATCCAGCAGTCTTGCTTGACCATTCATGAATTCAACCTTGAAACTAGTGTTGATTAGCTGTGCTACACTTAGAAGATTATGTTTTAGTCCTTCAACCCAATAAGCATTATCACATATGAGTTCTTTGGTTAATGAGATTCTTCCTTTTCCTTTTATACAACAAGGTTCATTGTTTCCAAATCTTACATTACCATTGTCACAGTCTTCTAGATATTCAAATTTTGTCTTGTCACCAGTCATGTGGTGTGAACATTCGCTATCTATTATCCATATATCATCTTTGCTTATATGAGAAATAAGTGCCATCTTATCTTCATCATCATCAGATTCATCTTTTATAGCAATAAAGACAATTTCTTCTTCACTATCATCAGAATCTTTAGCCATAAAACATGATTTCTTACCTTTATCCTTGTATGATTTGAAATTCTTTTTGCCATAGTACTTGTGACTTCTCTTCTCTTCCTTGACTTGCTTGTTTGGGCACCTAGCTGCAATATGTCCAATTTCTTCACATGAAAAATAGATTAAAGGAGTTTTACCTTTATATTTACCTTTCCCTCTAGAGTACTTCTTTGCAAGTAATGCTTCTACAATTTCAAGATCACTATCAGAACTTTCTTCTGATACTTTTTCACTTTCTGACTAAAATTATTTAATTTTCTTGTTCTTCTTTAGTGAAACCTTGGCCTCAAATGCTGATTCAATATTTTTGGAACTAGGAACATAGTCGTCATAGTTGTCTAATTCAAAAGCTGTCAATCTTCCAACTAAAGCATCCAAAGTTATATTGTGGTTTGTTTCACATCTTCTTTCTTGAATAACTGATACTCTTATTGCATAGATAGGGAGTAATGTTCTGAGTACCTTACTTATAACAGTCTCATCTGAGATTGTTCCTCCAGAAGCTCTAATTGCACTTACACTTGCTTTGATTCTTTCAACACATTTTGCAATGTTTTCATCTTCCTTCATATTCATCTTGTCAAACTGTCCTCTTAGGCTTTCTGCTTTGGCTCTTTTCACATTTGCATCACCACCATATATTTTCTTCAGTGCCATCCACATTTCATATGCAGTAGTGCAGTCTTTAATATCATCAAATTCTTCATAGCTGAGAGCAGATGCAATGTCTATCATCATGGTGTTGTGAGTCTTTTTATCTGCAATGTCTTCAACAGTTAATGCGCCATTTGGAATTGTGTATTCTTCATCAATGTATTTGCATCCTGAATCACCAATGGAAGCTAGATAAAGTCACATGAGACCTTGCCATGCTAAAAAGTTATCGCTGTTAAGCTTTGGAATTTCCCTCTTGTAAGACATCCTGATCTTTAGCTTAGGTCTTTGAAACCCTTCCTGCAAGCACCAAAAGCTCTGATACCAATTGATGGAATATGGATGAAGTGACTGAGAGGGGGGGGGTGAATCAGTCAACCATAAAACACTTCACAATTAATTCTTTCCAGATCCCTTAGGATATCTTAACAATGTTATCTGTTTTAGCACTCGGTAAATAGATTGCAGTAACTTTGAAGATGCAGAAAGTATTAGCAAAATTATCTTTAGATATTCATCAGCACATGTATATGATTGAGAAAGCAATTAAGAACACAAGAGACACAAGATTTAATGTGGAAACCCAATATGGGAAAAACCACCAATGTATCTAGATACTGATTTTCACTTTTCTAAAGTGATGCCCGGTTAGAAGCCAACCCGGTAAAAGGTTACAAAACACACTGTTAGGTGTGACCTTGTTAGAGGATTTAAAACACCCTGCTAGGAGTGGCCTAGTAAGAGGTCTTGAAAACAATTCAATGGAATTGTCACCTTGTTAGAGGATTTACAATATGGTTGTTAAACCAACTCGGTTAAGAGATTTAGAATTCACTGTTACAATGATAAGAAGGTAACAATGAAAAATGACCTGTATAATAATACAACTGTCTTGCTGATTACAGATCTCTGTTCTGCATAAGTCTGATCCTTTCTGATCGAATAAATCTCTGCTGCACCTCAAGGATATCTGAACATCCTTCGGAAATTCGCATACACCTTTTCTAGTTTTCTTCTGTAAAATCTTCTACTGTATTTCTTGTTTACTTTCACATTTGACCTTTTATTTATATGATTTTAGATTTGTCAAATCGACATTATTTAGTATAATAGTCGGTTGAAATAAGCAAACTCTATTTGCAAAAATCCTTCAAGGGCCGACAGTGCTCGGTGACCATAACTTTCTATAATCTTTCAGAGACCGAGGGAACTCAGTAAACACTGACAATCTTTTACCTTCGATAACCGACTGAACTCGGTAAACACTAACTTTTCCTTCGATGACTGACTGAACTCGGTAAACACTAACTTTTCCTTCGATGACCGACTAAACTCGATAAACACTAACTTTTCCTTCGATGACCGACTGAACTAGGTAAAGACTAACTTTTCCTTCGATGACCGACTGAACTCGGTAAACACTAACTTTTCCTTCGATGACCAACTGAACTCGGTAAACACTAACTTTTCCTTCGATGACCGACTGAACTCGGTAAACACTAACTTTTCTTCGGTAACTGAGTGAGCTCGGTAAGCACTAATATTCCTGTCTGGCAGACCGACTGAGCTCGGTAGTATCTGATTGCTGCAGACTATGACATTGTGTGACATCAAAGACAATACATAATTGAGTAGCAATTTCTTTCAGACAATTATTTCCAACAATTTTTTATATGAAGCCAAATCTTGTGAAGAGTTGAAGTACATGTTTGAACTGTTGAAATTTGTAAGGATATCCTTACAAAATATTTTTCCCAATTCCAAATTGGGTGGCGAATGTAATCGCTACACCAATGCTTGTAGAAAATTTATTTTCTAATGATTTCACAAGATTGATAAAAATTTATATGAATCTTATTGTGGTAGCATCTAGTTGATAGGTAAGCTTCATGGGGATCCAAAAGTAGATGACTAAAGGTGATACAAAATTATAAATTTCTCTCTTGTCTTAAAATTTTTGAGAGTAGGAATGCAATATAAGAATATGTGCTTTTCATACTTATGATTTACATTTTCTAGTTTATATATTCAGTTGAGGAAGTATGTTGAGTATTTTTTTATGATAGAGAAATATATTTTTATGCTGCAATTTTGAAATCTAAGAATGTTATTGGTGGGTGTGTGATTTACATATATATGTTTTGGGAGTCTCAAACACAAGTTCACAAAAAGATACAACCCATGTTTGATTTTTATAGCAGCTTCTCTATGAAAAGGTATATGTCATTATGCTTTGATGGCATTCATGATGTCACTAATGAAATTACTATTGAGATTAGGAAGCATCTACCAAGGTTTAATGGGAAATGATCAAGTTCAACATGTAAGCATTTTCATGAGTTTTTTTATCTGATGGGTGATTATGATATCTATCATGAAGTTGTTTGTTCAAACTTTGAAGGAAGATGTCAAGGATCAGTTTTATTTCTTACCAGTAGGTTCTATTTCTTCTTGGGAAGAATTAAGTGTAGATTTCATGGAGTATTTTTCTAAAAGAATGAATGCAATTGATATGTTGAGAAGATTGATGGAGATTGAGATTGAAGAGGATGAATTGGCTCCATAATTTAATATTAGATTCATAAAGATGTTAGCTCATATTCCAAGAAGCTATATGCCCAAGAATAGAGTATGTTTAGTGATATATCTAGGTACATTCGATGAAGAGATGAAATTCTTGTTGAGATATAAAGAGCCTATGACTTTACATCAAGAATTTATGATAGTGATGTACAATCAAAAAAAATTGAAATATGGAATTATGAAAGGTTTTATATCTTCTTGTGTTCATTGTCACAACACATTTAATGTTGAAGAAGGGTGTGAATTAAGAAATAATATTTATTATAAAAGTGTTGATGTCTCTATTGATCATACTAATCATGTTGTTGTATGTGTTTGAATCTAAATGTGAGTGAAGAGCATTTGCTGCAAATAGTAGTTTTTCCTCAAATTAATGATGAAATAGTTAGTGAATTTTTTTCTAATAATATTGATACAAAGATGGATATGAGTTTGTATTTCACACCACATAATATGTTTACTAGTTATTCTAGTAATGATGATATAGGAATAATTTGTTTGCAATCCTATGTTAAAGATAAAGAAAAAGAAGAAATTTCTTTATCATATAAAGGAAATGATAATGTATAGAATTTTGATGATGTTAATTCATCTTTGCATGAATTAGATGAATTTGACATTCAAGATTCAAATGATGATTTTTCTGTTAGGAATAATAGTCCACAATACAACTGAGAGGGGGGTGAATCAGTTGTATAGAAGATTATTAAAATTTAAACTTTAAGTAGTAGCAATATCAAATCCAATGAACACAATAAATCCCAACACAAGAACAAAATATTTTGGTGTCACAGAAACCTTGTTAAAGGTAAAAACCCTGATGGGAATTAACACTCATACATGATGTACTAAGAGTATAGTATCCTTGTTAAGATATAGCCCTATTAGGATCTTATTGAAACATTATAGTACATAGTCCTTGTTAGAGGATAGACCCTATTAGGAGTCAAGAAGAAAGGGAGGGCTCACTACTTGAGGCTCACTACCCAAAGAAGGTTAAATCCACCTTCAAAACTCATTGTTCCCAACACAAGTGTATATGAATAAATACACAATCTTTTTGAACTGTTCGACATCAACTATCTTTGCTTGATCATTTCCAATAAAGTCCACCAGCAAACCTCTGCTCTACATACAACAAACACAAGCTCACAGTTTTCACAACCTCTTTATATCACCTTTTTCCATCCATATATTTTCCAAAGAAAAGACCTCTCATTTATACCTTATTGAAATTCACATGATCAGATCAAATCATAAGCCTTTCCTAATTACAAATAATTACATAAAAACTTTCTAAGATACACATGGAATCTAAAATAAGTATACAATGATTACATTACAATCTTTAAGGATCGACATCCTTAATTTATGTTTGCCAAGAAAAACACATGCTATATCTCCCAAGTCGGCTTCCAAATAGGTCTCCTCCAAAAAGCACGTCATTGCTAACATCACCAAGAATTCTATACCTTTCACTGACCAATGAACATCCTTTAGTACCTTGTCTATCATCCCTCAAGCTCACATACCTTGAATCCATATCATCTAGAAGATATACCAGAAACACAAAGACTAACTCTGTCATTTCTTACTATCATAGTCCATTGACCAATCTTCCCAAAAACATCTATCACTCATCCAATATAACACATTACATTATGAAATCTTGGATATAAGATCAAAACACCTTCCTAAATTCTCATCTGACTTCGTAGCATCTAAAACATTTGTACAATGTTCATACACTATGATAACCAACCTATTTCTCCTCACAAAAACATATGTTGACATTAGTGAAAAAACACAAATGACAATAGTATGAGTGCTCATTTGGTAATGTAGTGATTTAACATATAAAATTTCTCAATCACCTCCCCATGCATTAGCAATATCCAACAATCTTCCCCTTTGGCATTGACGTCAACATATGGGAAAATCCATCATCCCAAAGTTATATCAATCCAAAGTTCTGTAGCTAAACAATACTACATACAATATCCCCATATAGTAGGGATTTTCTCATAGCAACACTCCCCCTTGGAAAAAAATGGCAAAGGGTTCCATGAGTCATCAACTATTTTCCATCATCTTTCTTCCACGATCACTCCCCCTGAGGAGTAGATCCCTAAATCCAGTCCATAATATGATAAGGCTCTAAAAACCTCTAGATTGATGCATCTCTACATCATTTAATTCTGACTAGGAGGGGCCTGAACCACCAACATACCTATGAGATATTCAAAGGTATATTTTGGTAGTGGCTTTGTGAAGATGTTTGCAATCTTCTCTTTTGTACTAATATATTCTAATTTTATTTCCTTCTCTACCACCTTGTCTCTCAAGAAGTGATATTTGAGAAATATGTTTAGTTTTTTAGTACATCACTAGATTCTTTGACATATTCACTGTACTTGTGTTATCACAATGGATAACCACAGGCTCATCAAAAGTTATTCTAATGTCTTTCAACATTTTTTTCATCTAAACAATTTGAGTGCAATTTATAGGAGCAATAACATACTCTAGTTTAGCAGTAGATTGTGCTATACAATCTTGCTTCTTACTTAGCCAAGAAACCAACTTTTTCCCAAGGAAAAATGCACCACCACTAGCACTCTTTCTTTCATCAATGTTTCCTTCCCAATCAACATCAGTATAAGAATTAAGTTAAAATCTATCATTCCTATCATGCCATAAGCCATAGTTTGGTTCCTTTCAGATATATTAGTATCCTTTTCAAAGTAGCCAGGTGTGTTTCTTTTGTTTTCGTCTAATACCTAGCCACAATTCCAACAACAATAGAAATATCTAGTCTGGTGTGAGTCATATATTGTAATCCTCCAACCATTAATCTATACAAGGTTTGAAAAACACACTTTGATTCATCATCAATTTTTATCTTATTACCAGTCACCATGGGTGTTCTTACTAGTTTATAGTCTTCCATTCCAAACTTCTTTAGCATTTCTTTGAGATACTTAGTCTGATAAATAAAGATACCATTCTCATTTTGAATTATTTGCAATCCAAGAAAGAATTTCATTTCACCTATCATGGACATCTCAAATTCACTTTCCATTTCCTTACAAAATTTCTTACATAGATAATCATTACCTCCAAAGATAATATCATCAAAAAAGACTTCTATTATAAATATTCTATCTTCACTAGTTCTTAAATACAAGTTACTATCAGCATTACCTTTTTTGAATCCAATCTGAAGTAGGTACTTGTCTAACCTTGCATATCAAGCCCTTGGAGCTTACTTCATCCTATACAAAGCTTTCTTCAACTTGCATACCATGTATCTATCTTCACATAAAGGAAATCCAACAGGTTATTCTATATATACTTCTTCTTCAAGATCCCCATTCAGAAATGCAGATTTCACATCCATCTTATACACTTTGAAGTCTTTATGTGCAACATAGGCCAAGAACAATCTCACTACCTCTATTCTAGCAATAGGAGAAATTGTTTCTTCAAAATCTATGCCTTCTTGTTGTGAGTATCCCTTACATACTAGTCTTTCTTTGTTTCTTACAACAATTACTTCTTCATTCATTTTATTTCTAAAAGCCCATTTTGTTCCAATTACATTTTTGTTTTTAGGTCTTGGAACCAATTCCCAATTGTTATTTTTCTTTATCTGATCTAATTCTTCCTTCATAGCATTATCCAAGATTCATCTCTACATGCTTCATTTGTAGTCTTTGGTTCAACTTGACAAATCAAACAAATTTCTTTTCTAGATTTTGATCTAGTCATTACTCCTTGATTAGAATCACCAATAATTTCATTTTCAAGGTGGTTATTCTTTACATACCTTGAAGTCTTAGGAACCTCAATAGCCTCACTTGTGTCAGCATCACAAGTCTCTTTTTCACATTCTTCTTCAACAAGTTTTTCCTCTTCTATAGCACTACTAGCCTCTTTAATTTATGCAATCTGATTACTATCATACATTCTTTCTTATATCTAAATATTTTCATCTATCCTTACATTGTTACTTTCAATCATCTTTCTTAATCTCAAATTGAAACATTTGTAAGCCTTTCTCTTGGTGGAGTAACCAAGAAAAATTCCTTCATCACTTCTAGCATCAAACTTTCCTATCTCATCATTTATCTTGATATAACACTTACTACCAAATATTTTGAAGTATTTTATAGTAGGATTATGATCAAACCACAATTCATAAGGAGTCGTACTTGTACCTTCTCTAATTTTAATCATGTTCAATGTGTACACTATTGTCCCAAAAACCTCTCTCCAATGTACATGAGATACATTTCCTTCAAGCAACATTGTCCTAGTAGCATCAAGTATAGTCTTGTTCCTTCACTCTGCTATCCCATTCTATTGTGGAGTCCTAGGATTAGATGTCTATCTCTTTATTCTATGCTCTTCATAGTAAGAATTGAATAAGTCTGAAGTAAACTCTCCACCTATGTCTGACCTTAGATACTTAATCTTTAAACCAAATTCATTCTCTACTTTTGCTTTGAACAACTTGAATTTATCAAATGCTTCTAATTTTTCTCTCAAATAAGTAACCCACTGAACATAAGCCCTAATTCTTTCATCATCCTTCATTTATAGCTTCTACATCTTGGGTTTCCAGTTCTGTAACTTTGCTTGCTTGGTATATTTATCCTTCATATAAGTCTTCTAGTCTTCTCCAAATCTCATATGTTGAATCCAAGTCTTTAACTTCAGTAAACTCACCTTCAAATAGTGTGCTTATCAGTGCTTCCCTTATGACCATGTTGTATGAGAATACCTTCTTTTCATCATCAACAGTCGATGCCAAATCACTCCCATTCTTTATAGCCACCTTATTCTATGTGATCATCCAATAGTTGATGCCAAAACATAACAAATGAGTTTACATCTTGTTCTTCCAACTATCAAAGTTTTCATGATCAAATTTTGGACCATCCTTCCTATAGAGTGTCATCTCCAAGATCACCTCAAGATGTTAAGCTTTCTCTCTAAGGACCACAAGCTCTAATACCAATTGTTAGGAATAATAGTCCATAATACAACTGAGAGGGGGGTGAATCAATTGTATGGAAGATTATTAAACTTTAAACTTTAAGTAGCAATAATATCAGATCTGATGAACACAATAACATAATATTTTGATGTCAGGGAAACCCTATTAAAGGTAAAAACCCCAGTGGGGATTAGCACCCAAAAATGATGTACTAAGAGTATAGTATCCTTGTTAGAAGATATAGCCCTATTAAGAGCTTATTGAAACATTATAGTACATAGTCCTTGTTAGAAGGTTAAATACACCTTCAATTTTCACTATTCACAACACAAGTGTATATGAAGATATACACAATCCTTTTGAATTATTCAAAAACAACTATCTTTGCTTGATCGGTTCCAATAAATTCCACCAAAAAACCTCTACTCTACATATAGCAAACATAATCTCGTAGCTTTCACAACCTCTTTATATCACCTTTTTCCATCCATATATTTTCCAAAGAAAAGACCTCTCATTTATACCTTATTACAATTCACATGACGAGGTCAGCTCATAAGTATTTCCTAGTTACAAATAATTACATAAAACCTTCCTAAGATACACACGGTATCTAAAACAAGTATACAATTATTACATTACAATATTTAAGGACCAACATCCTTAATTTATGTTTTCCAAGTAAAAAACATGCTATATCTCCCAAGTAGGATTCCAAACAGGTCTCCTCAAGAGCACATGCCACATCTGACATCACCAAGCATTTCATACCTTGTGTTGACCAATGAAAATCCTTTAGTACCTTGTCTATCATCCCTTAAGCTTGCATACCTTGCATCCATATCATCTGGAAGATATACTAGAAACATAGAGACTAATTCTATCATTTCTTACTATCACAGGCCAATGACTAGTCTATTGGAAAGTTGTCTATACTAAAGTATATGACTAGATATAGTGTTGTCATTATGGAAAAAATGTCATATAGCAGTTTGGAGTTAGCACACTTAGTGTAAAGATCAAAATTCAATTAAGTGTTGAAGACTGGACAGTATATAGAGTTCCAGTAGCTCAGAGCATTAGCACATGTGTGTACAGATGAATTATGGTATGTTCCCTAGAAGTTAAGGTTGTTAGACTATACTTTTGCTTAGTCTATGCATGCATAAGTAGATATGCAAAGATGTGAAAGTTATAGTCAGTTGAAGTTGCACGGCCAATGTGTGCCAACAGCAAACAAAGCATGGAACTAACAGTTAGCTTTTTGGTTTGTGATTATAATTTAATGTTGTAAAGGCCATGCACCCATTATATTTAGGTTTCCAACATGATTATATGTATAATTGTAAGCATTCTTAAGCCAATTCAATTGGAAGCATTATTTTTAATTAGTTATAGGGATGACCTAATTGTTTTGTTTGTATAAGCGCATAAATATAAGGTGTGCCCATTGTATTTGGCATGGAAGAGGAAATAGAGATGTGATCAGTAGAGCAGAGGTATGTGAAGTGAGCATAAGATGTATTAGAGCTTTTCTAGAGGTCAAAGCATGAGTGCACCAAAGAAATTGTTCTGACAAGTAGTGTCATAGTGAATAGTTCACCTACAGAGATAGTGTGTATCTGAATCAGAAGGTTGTAGCCTTCATCATTTGAGTAGTGAGCTCTAGGATAGTGAGTCCACTCCCCTAATAGGGATCATTGTAAAAGACTCCCAACAATTTTTGACCCTTAACAAGGTCTACTATACTTAAACCATTGCAAAGCTACTCCCAACGGGGTAAAGGATCTTCTAATAAGGATCACAAAACACTAGTACAAATTATTAGTGGGTATCAAGTCCCACTGGGGTTTTTACCTATTTTGGTTTCCCTATAACCATATTGGTGTCATGTGTTGATTTCATGTTACATGTTTATGTGAATGTTTAAATTTAGTTCTTAAGCATTTAGTTTCTGCATAAAGATTAAAGTAAAAAGTTAATTACAATGAACACTGATTCACCCCCCCTCTTAGTGTTCACATTCCTAACAATTGGTATGAGAGCTATGGTCCTCAGAAAAGAATTTTAACCACTTGAGGAGATCATGGACAAAGTAGAAATGAAACATTTGAAAAGAAATCTTGATGCTACTCTTGAAGACCTAGACAATTCAGAAATAGAAATTAAAGAACTAAAAGAAAAAGTTGGTGATGCTCAATTAGTTATCAAAAGACTAAGAAAGGATTTGAAAGGACACTCTAATAGTGAGCTAGAAGAAAAATTCAAGAATTTGAGTGAAGAAAATGGATCCTTATTAAGTCAACTTGAAGAATTTGATGACAAACTGATGAACAATCAAGATGTCTAGAATGAACAAGTCAAGGAGAACCTTCAACTCAATGAAGAATTAAGGGAAGCCAATTTGGAAATCTTGGATCTAAGGAATTGCAAAGAAAGATTGGAATGAAAATTAAAAGAAGCAAATAATCATATTGACAAATTACACACCAGTGTTGATTTGGTAGAATCTTAGTTGTATGCAAGAAGAATCAAAGGAGACACTAGCTACATTGGATACAATGAAGCAAAAAATTAGATTGACAATATGCAAGAAAGAAAGGATTCACAAAATAACTCTACTAATGATGAGAAGACTAAAGATCAAACCATAGACAATGGTGGTCCTCCTAAAAATGAGCCCAACCAAGTAGAACACACTTGTTTTTCTTGTAACAAGCACACATTGCAAGAAACTCTACAAAGGTAAAACCTTTTAATGGCTACTATTATTCATGCAATAGATTTGGTCATAAATCTATGAATTGTAAGACTAGTAAGAAGAACAGGACTCAGCAAGATCAAAGAAATCAAAATCAGACAAATGTTAGAAGTTCTTATATTGTTACATGTCAGATATGTAACTATAATGGTCACTCAGGTAGAACATGTAGAATGGTAACTCATGTCAATGTCTTAAGGAATAATAGACCTCTAGTCATTTTTCACTCTTGTAAAAAGGTTGGACATATCTCAAGGTTCTGTAGATCAAGGACACAAGGTCAAGAAAGCCCTAAAAAGATCAAAGAACCAATTTTGGATCCTAAAGCAAAAGTCAACTTTGTGAAATCCTTAGAGGATGTGAGCTTGATTTGGTCAAAAGGAAAGAAGGAAAATACTGATGAGAATGTATTGGATGCATCCCAAGTGGACACACCCTCTACATCTGCGTGAATGGCCCTTAGGGTCATAGGGGGAGCTAATTTAGCTCTAGACCCCTATGTGGTTGGTATACTCATCCTCAAAGTATACACCTTTAGACTTAAGATTTTGGAGTGTGTAGGAACCTTCATGCAAGAGCGCACATGCTGATTGTTTGTAGAGCTCAACTTTGAAATTTTGAAGTGATAGCCTGGTTTACACAATGTGCATTAATGGTGGATTTTTCACTTTAAAGTACACATAATTCATTTGATTGCTCATTGCATTCAAATTTAGAGAAATATAGAGTAGAAGGAGCCTGGGAAGTTATTGTGA
Source organism: Chamaecyparis obtusa (assembly GCA_027943335.1). Classification (NCBI taxonomy): domain Eukaryota; kingdom Viridiplantae; phylum Streptophyta; class Pinopsida; order Cupressales; family Cupressaceae; genus Chamaecyparis; species Chamaecyparis obtusa. Next base: position 167,797 of record BSBK01002925.1, on the reverse strand, counting down.
AGTCTTTGAGATTAAATCCATCAATGATTTGTTGCAATTATCAGTGCATTTGATCAGTTGCAGTAACCCTAGCTCATTGCACTGATTCGAAAGCCATCAGATCATCTCTAAGTTTAGTTGGAAAATGATTAACAAGTAAGTCATGGCCACTCCCATAGTTTTTGATGTTTCTGAAAAGAAGAGATACATTTTCAAGAGACACTTGTTTAAATCAAACCTAGATGATTTAGAGGGAGCATTCTCCCGCACACCGATGGGTGTCATGCATGTAGAAGACATAAGGGCTTACATCTGTTGTAAGAAGGAACCTATTGGACTAGATAGGTTAAGGTTGCACATGGACATAATGTTGAAACCAAAAAAAACATTCATGGATGAATACACCAAATGGAATGATCACCCCATTGTTGAATATGCCATGGCATATGAATTCTATGAGATAGAATGGATAAAAATATTGTTGAGCAGAATCCATGATGATTTGTTTTGGATTGGAGATGTTCTAGTGAGAATCACAAATGACCTAATTCATGAGATGACATGCCTTTCTAGAATAGGTGTCATCCTTCTAGTGGGTAAGGATGTCAGGAAAATAGTGGAGCAAACATGAAAATCTAGAAGTTATAGGTGCGGTATGACCATTGAACCTATAGAGCAAGTAGACATCAAATTTATGTCAATGATATTGGGTTATAGATTTCATCACACTAGTAGGGTGAATAGTGTGTCTGCAGGCACTATTATAGCAACCATCAGACTTGTGAACGAAGATGGGGAATTCAACTTGTGCAAGATCTTGCATGCATATTTGATAGATAACATCAAGGCCATCAAACATGACAAGATAAAGATATTTAGGTTTGGGTCCTTAATCATCTATATGTACCTTCATATAGTTGGTAAAGTGTTAAACTTGTATCTAGACAAGTCCATTCCAACCATGCCACAAATATCAAACAAGGCATTCACTAAAAGCACCTTAAGAGACTATATCACCTTGGAATGGAAGACCTTTAGAGAAAGAATGTAGTTGAGGTACAATATTCTTGACAATATTGTGGAGAGGTATAAAGACACAATATGCTTTATGGTGGAAACAAACACTACATGTATGGAAGCCGTTGAGCCTAGAACTAAGTGGATTCATCCACTTAGGTATGAGGTTGAAGAACAAGTTCTTGAAGCCTATGCACATGTATTGCTATCAGCCCCTAAAGATGATAATGAACCTAGGTGAGGAACCTTTGAAGAAAAGACTAGAGAAGTTGATGCTAAGCTAAACAGTGCTGCAAAAAAAAGAAAGGTTGCAAAGGTCACATCTGAGATCTTGAGAATATATGGTGTATCTCAAGTAGACCTTGATAAAGCAATGGATTACACTAGAATTGAAAGGTGCAGTAGCAGAGGAAGAACAAGAAGATCCCAAGTTGAAGAAGATGAAAATTGAATCAGATGACAGTCAGAAGGATAAACAAGATAATACTCCTTCTGGGCCCATAGACACTGTTGATCTTACTGCTCCTCTAGTGTATAAACCTTTAGTCAAGAGGAAGAAAGAAGCTAGCACTAGTCATCCATCCTCATGAGCATTAAGGAGTAAGAAAAACACTCAAGCACCTCCTCAAGCAAGATTCAAACCTAGTCTTAAAGTATTGCATACAAGAATTGTTGATGAGGGTAGGATTGATCAAGTAGAGAAGTTCTATGACACATACAGTGAGATTGAAAAATTAGAAATTCATAGTATGATTGTCAAACATATGATCAAGTTCAAGAAGATAGTCCTTGAATTGAAAACCTCCATTCTAGATAAAGTATGGGATATTTTGGAAAACTTAAAGAGGCAAGAAAATGAAGAAGATCTAAGGATCAGAGAAAAAGTGTTAGAAGACACTCTTCCTATATGTTCTATTGAAGAAAGGTCATTGTTATTAAATTTGGTGAAGCCACACCTAAGGACAAAGATAATAACTCTTCATATTATGAACAAAGACTATGAGCTAATAGCGAAGGAAATAGAGAAGGCCTTTTAAAAGGTGTTATTGGAAAAATAGATAAAACCACCTATTGTGTCCATCTCTCATGCACCCAATAGGGAAGAAAAAGTGGTAGAGCCCACTAATGTACCAATGACAAGTCGTCAGGACTCAGTGCCCATAGAAAAAACTCAAATAGAGGTAGACAAGTCTGTGCCCATGACAGAATCACAAAAAGACAACACTATTATCATAGATAATGTGGAAATAGCCATGGCAGCTACCGATAAGGATTTGGACAAGTTTGAGGAAGCATTTATTAGCACTGAGGAAGTTGAAATCCTATGCATTAGTACACCTCTGATTCAGCAAGAAGAAGTACTCATAGAAGATGTTTCTGATGAGAAAGAAGAAGAGAAGAAAGAAGGAGAAAAGGAAAAAGAAAGAAAAGATGAAACTGTTGTTGAACTGGTCATAGTAAGACAAGAAGTGGTGATGGATAGCACTCCCATCACTCCTTCCTCTACATTGTTGTCAAGTTTGACACCAAACACAAGCAGTTTGGATTCTTGGAAAGAAGAAGACTTGATTAAGTTTAGTGTCCTGGCTATGGAGAAAGAAAAGGAGAAGCAAGTCATGAGAAATCCTCTCCTTGTGAAATCAATGAATATTTTGAATAGTTTGTTTCCTGAAGATAAGAAAATGGTAAAGTTACATTCAGTTGATGATGTGAGCATAGTCATCTCATAGTTCAAAGTAAATTTTTATAGCTTAGAAGAATCTGCGACCATAGTGGTAGAAGAGAAATACTTGAAGAAGAGACTCAATGAACTGATGAGAAACTTTGCACTTGACTTAAGTTCACTTAAGTTTGGTCAGGCATCCTTGAAGGAATTTCCAGATCAAGGAAGGAAATTCATTACAGAATCCATGGATTAGGATAAGCTCACTGATGCCCATCTTAAGGTGATCAAAGCTGCAGAGGAAATGATTGAAAAGGTGAAGAATTTAGTGCTAGACACATCCACTTATGTGAACATGTGTAACAATGTCTATCAAGATTAGTTGGACATAATTAAGAAGGCAGAGAAAGAAATGGAGAAGATAAGGTCTAGACATACTCAATTGAGGAATGCTCTTGCGCCCTCACTAGACATTCTTAGTCAAAAAATAAAGGAGATTGATGTGACCATGATAACCTATGATCAAGGTTTGAGCATATAATTGGAGAAGATGGAGAAGCTTCAATATGCATTATGTGCCCATCTACAAATAGTCAATTCACTGATAAACTTTTGGAAGAAGGAGATCCAAAACCTCAAAATTGCATATCTAGATGTTTTCCCTTAGTGAGTAAGTGTACATATAGCTTTTTGATGCACCTTTGTCATTAATTCCAAAGGGGGAGTTATAGATAGAATATGGATTATATATATGTATAGGGAGATATAAGATTATATGTATAGAAGACAAAAAAATTTGTGTAAAGATATAGTTAGCAACTTGGCCATATTCCTTTGTTGTCATCAATGACAAAGGGGGAGATTGTTGGAAAGTTGTCTATACTAAAGTATATGACTAGATATAGTGTTTTCATTATGGAAACAAATTCATATAGAAGTTTGGAGTCAGCGCACTTAGTGTAAAGATCAAAATTCAGTTAAGTGTTGAAGACTAGACAATATACAAAGTTCCAGTAGCTCATAGCATCAGCGCACATGTGTACGGATGACTTATGGTATGTGCCTTGGAAGTTAAGGTTGTTAGACTATACTTATGCTTAGTCTATGAGCACATAATTAGATATGCAAAGATGTGAAATTTATAGTTAGTTGAAGTTACATAGCCAATGTGTGCCAGCAACGAACAGAGCATGGAGCCAATAGTTAGCTTTTTGGTTTGTGATTATAATTTAATGTTGTAAAGGCCATGTGCCCATTGTATTTAGGTTTCCAACATGTTTATATGTATAATTTTAAGCACACTTAATCCAATTCAATTGGAAGCATTTTTTGTAATTAGTTATAGGGCCAACCTAATTGTTTTGTTTGTATAAGCACATAAATATAAGGTGCGCCCATTGTATTCAGCATGGAAGTGGAAATAGAGATGTGATCAGCAAAGCAGAGGTATGTGAAGTGAGAATAATATGTATTAGAGCTTTTCTAGAGGTTAAAGCATTAGTGCACCAAAGGGACTGATCTAACAAGCAATGTCACAGTGAACAGTTCACCTACAGATATAGTGTGTATCTGAATCAGAAGGTTGTAGCCTTCACCATTTGAGTAGTGAGCTCTAGGATAGTGAGTCCACTCCCCTAATAGAGATCATTTTAAAAGACTCCTAACAGGTTCTAACCCTTAACAAGGTCTACTATACTTAAAGCATTGTAAAGCTACTCCTAATAGGGTAAAGGATCACAAAACAAGGATCACAAAACACTAATACATATTATTAGTGGGTATCAAGTCCCACTGGGGTTTTTACCTATTTGGGTTTTCCCGTAACCATATTGGTGTCATGTGTTGATTTCATGTTTCATGTTTATGTGAATTTTTAAATTTAGTTCTTAAGAATTTAGTTTCTGCATAAATATTAAAGTAAAAAGTTAATTGCAGTGAACACCGATTCACCCCCCCTCTCAGTGTTCCCATTCCTAACACAATCTTCACCAAAACATCTATAACTCATCCAATATAACACATTACATTATGTGATCTTGGATGTAAGATCAAAACACCTTCATAAATTCTCATCTAGCTTTGTAGAATCTGAAACATCCATACAGTGTCTGTACACTATGATAACTAGCATGTTCTCCTCACATAAATATATGTTGACATCAGTGACAAAACACAAATGACAATAGTATGAGTACTCATTTGGTAACGTAGTGATTAAACATATAAAATGTCTCAATCACCTCCCCATGAATTAGCAATATCTAAAATTTTCATCATATTTTTTTTATAATGCTAATGAATTAAAAGATTGCATAGTATATTCAAATGAAGAAGATCAATGGTGAAAAGATAAGCATGATAATTTTGATGCTAAGGATGATGGTCATTGTTAGGACTACAAATATTTTCCTAGTTTGTCCTGCTAAAAATTGTCCAAGGTCTTGTTTATGAATATTTATGTTCATTTGGTCTAAACCCTAATTGTTTTCCTCATTTTAAAACCTAAGTGTCCCCAAGTTGTTAGATTTCTTCATTACTTTTTGGGTCACTTAAGTTGTCAAAAGGGGCCAAGTCCTTTAAGTCATGTTTCCTAGTGGGATCCATTTTAATATTTCCTAAGTCCAAAGTTTCCTATGAAATATTTTTTCCTAAGTTTCTATGTTATAAATAACATTCATTTAGATCCATTTTGATCTAACAGTGGGCGTGATCCTGTGAACAAAGATATGCAAAGTTTACCCCTCGCAAGATCATGCCATAGTGACACATAGAAGATGGTGGGACCTAGTCAGGACTAAAGTAAAATATTAGATCATGAGAACATCATATTTAATCTAATGACAAGCATAATGCCTTGAAATGAAGATGTGTACCTATTTAAATTATCACGGGATCATGCCTTGTTGACATGTTTCCTCCCTGAGATCATGGGCCCGATTTTGAGAAAGATAAAAGAAGGTAGAGGGAGATCTAATCAATTTTAATCCAATAGTTGCAACATTCCTAGAATGAAAAGTTTCTCATTGTTTACTAATCAAGGAATTGCACCTTGATAATGCATGTCCTTGATGATGTCACATAGGCTAGGACCAAAGATGATAAAGTGTAGTTAGATCAAGTTTGATTGGATGCTAAGCATATTACCTTGATGAAAATTTTCTTATTGGATACTAATCAAGGCATTATACCTTGGTGATGCATGTCCTTGATGATGTCACATAGACTGGGTTTTAAAGGTAGTTAAAGGATAGATCTATTTTGATTGAATGGTGGGCATGTTCCCATGATAAAAACATGCAAGATAGATAGTGATCAAGGCATCATGCCTGATTGACAAGTGTCCCAGGTGACATCATATAGCTTGGGCTTAAGGGTGGTTAAGGTTTAAGAAGAGCTATTTTGATCTGATGATGAGCATGTTCCCACAATCAAAACCTACATGAAAGATAGCCATTGTGGGATCACACCTGAGTGTCGTGTGTCTAGTTTGATGAAGAGAAATAAAGGTGGGACCGAAGTGCCAGATAATGTCTAGTTTTTTCTTTCTAATTGGTCTACTTTTCTACCATGAAAAGTGATGTGGAAGTCATCAGTTTTTTGACCTTTTTGTGAATTGTATGATGTGCTAGGAAGGGTTTTTGTTCAATGATCATGTTTTAAAATTTGTTTCATGCCACAAAATGCTCTATTATTATCCATTCAAGTTGTAGTTTTTTACAAAAATTGAATTATTTGAGAAGTGACTGATGACATGGAAACTTGATGGTGATCATATTTGAGTTAAAGAGAAAGAAGGTGGGTCAAACCAATTATATGATGATATCTAGTACTTCCTAGTTAAAATTAATGGAAAATTTAATGGATTTGACAAGCCATGAAGAACAAGATTTCTGACCTAATCTGATCCAATCTTGTCAAAATAAAATGAAAAAAGTTAAAGATGAAAATTGATGACTAAATGTAATGGTGGTCGATTAGATTTGATTTGTTCACTACTAAATTTGATGTTGAAGAGATACTCTTCTAGGAGAAGGAGATTATGCCTCATGGAGATAGGTGAGATAGTCATGTCATTGATTGATAAGATAAGGGCAAGAGGCCATTTAATGAAACAAGTCATGTCCTTACAGTTTGAATGCTAGGGTTATGCCTAAAAGTGTAAATTAGATTGGATCTTGTTATCTTTGGGATTTTCAGCTTTCTCTTCTGTAATAACTCACATTGACACAAGTTGTGGTGATTGAATTTTTTTTTCCCTAAATGATCTGAAACTTGTTGCAATCCTTGTATAAAAGGATTCCCAAGATTCTTTAGAATTTCTTTTGTTGTTGAAAAATTTGCTGAAATTTTGAGATAGAAATTTTTTCAGGTTTTCAGCTAGGCATATAGTAGACTGTATTAGAATGTATCAATATAGAAATAGTAATTTTTAGGTCTTTGGTTGTTATTATAGTGGTTTATATCTTGAAACAAGGTGTATAAAAAAAATGATTTAACATATGTAATACAATTTTTTCAAGTTCAAGTCTTTCCTGTGTATTCATTTCTTGAGTTATGAATTTTTTGATTTATTGCATAGAGTTTATCTGTGTGTATGTTGCTATTCCTTAGTTTTGATCTAGAATCAAATTAAACTTCTCTAGATAGAACATAGATTCACTTGGTTTGCACAAGGATTTTCATAAGAAGTATGAGTTTGGATTGAGTGGATAAATATTTCCATAAGGTGGTAGTAATGTAGGTTATGAATCATTGACATTAGTTGGTTTCTATATTATACTTTTGTATTAGAGATATTTCCCAATGGATAAGGCACTAATCAGGAATGAGTAATTTCTACATTGATATATGTTTGGTTGGGTTTGGTTATATCTTATAAATGTTAAATAAACATTTAGTTAGTTTTCTTTAAGTATTGTGGTTATAAGGTTATATTTTATTTATGGTAATTGAAAATCAATGAATGATTGGTCATCATTTAGTATTTTCTTATCATTTTATGTTATTCAAATCTAGAGAGACTTGTAGAGTATTGTATCTTGAGCTAGATTAGGTGTACTAACCTTGGTCTTGCAGAACTGAAAATGGAGAAGGTAGTTGTGTCCCTATTGTTCATCCAATTTCCTTATATTTATCCTTACTTGGAATTAACCACTCCTTAAAATTCATCTATAGGAATATTGGTGTCTTTCAAAGCATAAAATCCATTTTGGGAACCAATAAAAGGGTGACTCTATTGAGGAGTAGTGAATGAAGTTAGATAAAGTAGGTTCAACTTGAACTAGACTCCTAGCCCACTTATCTAATTAAGCCAGTAAGTTGTGTTGGTGTTCAAAAATGCTTATGCCACTTGGGGCTGCCAATATGCCTTGAGACTGAAGTTAGGAGTGGTTAGTTCCAAGTATGAGAGCTCTGCAAGGCAACTGAACCAACTATAGGGTCTTAATATGCCCTCTTCTGCTTCTAGCTCTACAAAACCAAGGCGGGTGCACCTAATCTAGAAAAAACTCCACTCACTACACACCTTATACTTCTGGATTCATAAAGCAGATCATAGTAAAGGATTACTAAATACTAATCAGATATTCATTGAATCAAATCTACTATGCAAGGTAAAAATGGCCTTGTGAAGGGTATTACTATCAACAACAATACTTAAAACTTAAAAGGGGCTTTGATTAATGAGGATAGGGAAGGTAAACAAGAGATGATCAGACATTGGACTCAACTAAATGTACTAATTCTTGATCAGTGCCATTATCCATTGGGCAGACCTCACATACAAACAATGAAACATGAACCAACTATTGTCAAAGACTCCGCCATAAATATAAATGTTCTAGCCCATCCACTACTTATAAGATCCTTCTGTAGACAACCAAGATGAATCTATGTCCCTTCTAAAGTAAATTTCACTTGATCCTAGATCAAGAACTAAAGACAAGAACATATGCAAAGGTAACCCTATGCAGTGGATCAAAAAATCCAAAACTCACATGAATGACACCAAGGAGAGACTTGTAAACATGATATTGTTATATTAAGTATGATGAGTCATGTACATGATCAAAGAATGACAGAGATCAAACCACTTCAATAACCTGTAAAAGACTTCCAAAAATTCTATTCAGCTTACATGCAATGTGATACAACCCTGCTACAAACCCCTAGAACCAAACAGACTGGAACCCTTACAAAGTCAAAACTTTAACCATTTGTACCACTAGCTACCTTGGAATCCTAAGAGTAGAATGCAACAAGCTATGGATAGCTAGGGCCAGGGTTTCACCCACTACACCAATCAAAATTTCATCAAAATTCAATGTAGGGGCAGGAAATATAGGCAACCTGGAGAAAACAAATCTTAGGCATATCTGCAATCACGAGCATCATTGAGATCAGGACAGAAAACTAGGAATTTCCATGTAAATCAATCAAATCACCACCTGTAAAAAGCTTCTCGAGCCCAAAAACTTACTCCACCAGGTACAAAACAACCTCTGTAAAATAGCCACATGGCTTCTCTGGACCACACTGCACAGTCAGTGAGATCATTCCCACCAAATTTAGCCACGTAAGCATTCAATTTTGGTACTTCCTGTCACTGGAAACCCATTAAAAATTCAAACCTGCAGGTTAACGGTGATATGCATGGTGCCAGAAGTGAATCGGTGGTCATCATTCAAAATCAGATCAACTTTATACCTCTACCGTCAAATCCTTTTATCTTTCCCAGGCTTCACAACTTAACCCTTATCTTTAGTCACGCCACTGTGCGGTCATGAACTTCACCACCATAGGAATCCAGCTCCATATGTGCTTGGTCACATGATTGCAAGGCACCAAACTAACCTTTGTGATCATGCGACCCCAGTCTCCTAGCCATGGGCAATGGTCACAAACCTCGCTAAAAAGTCCTCGGCCATATTACCTCCACAACCCCGCAACTGTGACAACAATTTTCGCATGATTGCATAGCACAAAGATGGGCTATGTGAACACATGACAACATGTGAACCTTAACCACCAACATAACTATCACCACTGAGGGTTAACACAAAATGTTAGTCACATGATCACATAGCCTTGAAAAAGGCTATGCGAACATGTGACTAACCACTACTGACCATGCCTCAACCCTACCAACAATCACCACACCTTAGACCTAGGCCCACCTAATGCCACATGTCACACCACCATTCACTGCAACTGTCGAGTCACACTAGCCACAGGACTCACTTTTACAACCCTTTGAAATCGAACGACAAGTGCATGATCGCATGGGTCTAACACCTCCCATGAGATCATGCACCAACCCCTAGATCTACCATGCCATCCTCCCCTCTGAATCTCTCGGGCCCACTGATGAACTGCCATATTGCCACCTGCCACCGGGCCTCGGCAAGGAAGAACCTTGTTTCATGGTCATAAGCCATGAAAATGGCCCTTGCGATCATGCGACAAGGTCAAAAGACTGTCAAACATTCAAAGACTATGTGACTAAAGAGAAATAAACTGCTCGCTAGGTCACTGAAGGTTAGGCACCTAACTACTAGAAACAAGAGACCTAGCGATGACTGCCAGTCGTAGAATCTCAGAATACCCTAACCTCAACACATGCTGAAAACCCTTTCCACATCACCGCTCGGCTACCAGTCAAAACTAAACATGTCACCACCTCCCATCGGGCCCCAACACAATGTGGCACCTTTGTCGCATGATCGCATGGCTGAAAGATGACCCTTGTGATCATGTGACAAGGCAACAAGACTACCACCTCAGCCTCCATGTCAGATAGTGGGACCACAGCCAAAGAAGCTTTACCCTTTAAAAGTTGTGAAGACCCGGGCCCACCATTACGTGACTTCATGACTAAGGCAAAGTAAATTGCTAGCCAAGTCGCTAGATGCTAAGGGCTTAACTACCAGAGTTAGGTGACCAAGAGATAACCATGAGTCGCTAGATCATAGAATGAGAACTTAACTGCCAGCCAAGTTGAACACCACAGAAAACTAGGACCCACACAGACAAGTGGCAAGTGATCGCATGATCGCAAGAAAAAAAACACAGTGCAACTTTTCTATGTGAACTTATGACAACCATCGATCATGTTTGAGCTTTAACCATGCCAGGCAACTAAGAAGAACGAGACCCACCGCACTGTCAAGCATTCAGTGACTACGTGACTAATCGCTCGCCGGGTCGTGAGATGCCAGCCGCTAACTACCAGACATGAAGAGATCACATGACTAATAGTCACCAGATCACCAAATAAAAGATGTAACCGCTAGAAGACTTGGAGAATCAATGACACAAAACCTAGCAAGGACTGGGCCCACAATCCATTGCACTTGCACACATAGGAAATGCTGGCAAACAAGGAGTGCCGTCAAGAGGAAAGAAAAGTGAGGTCCAAAACACACAAAGTTTTTGACACAGCGAAAGACTGAAAACACATAGATTTTTCACCACCAAAAGATAAGCACACAAAAGTTGGAAGGTAGAAGGTTGAAAACAATGAAGGTTTTCACACAAACTGAAAACATCATGGATTTTTAGAAACATTGTCGGTTTTCGACACTGTGGTAGATTTTAAAATTATTTCCAACAGACCTTAAAACTTGAATAAATCCTTAGGTTTTGCGATTCAGCATGTACAATTTAGATTGGAGCAAGGTGACATAATGAAGAACACAAGGCTAAGGGCACTTCAAGAAAACTCCACAAGGAAATGGGTCATTTTCAAAAGATTTTGCATTGATAGGAAAATGGACTAACAGTGGCTCTAGTTGGGGACATGTATCTCTTGCAGATACAATGAGGACCTTAGATCTCTGGGAAGAAGTAGACCACCCACTGGAAAATACACAAAGACCTCAAAAAAACATAGGGAACAGATAAGAAAGGAAAACTATTCACAAAAATGTACATTTTTTACAAAAAACCTGCAGCAACAAACAAGAGTCAGTTCTTGCCTCTGTCAAAAACCTGATTCTCATTTCTTCCTTCATGTGGCACATCAGGCATTCCACTTTCATCTTTTTCACCAAGCATGTCAACATGTTCAATCAGCATATTAGGGAGAACAAAGTAACTATCTTCATAGTGCATGTAAAAAAAATTTGCACTCTCTTCTCCTTGCTCACTATGAAGAAAAGATTCAGCATGCCAATGATCAGTACCACTATACTGAAATTGATTTTCATCTACTGACTCATGCATGCTATGAATTGGAAACACAAAAGCCTCATACTCTGCCTACAAAAAGGCCTCATTCATATCTTGACTTTGCATCTCCATATGTGTAGCCAGCTAGACTTCAAATGAATAGTCAAATTCATACCCATGGGTGGAAAATGAACACCTTGATTCAACTAGATCTGAGACCTCCACATGTTCTTCAAACAATAGATTGATAACTCCATGCAATGCACCATGTTGAACATCATGACAAAAAATGGGTTGATAATCATCATAGTCTTCATCATATAAAGTGTTAGAAAACACTTTGAATTCACTACCCATTTCATCCCCATGGAGACTTTCAGCATATGAAGAACAATCAGAACCATATAAAGACTCATTGATATCACATTTGATTATTACTTCCTTATCTTCATACTCCTCACTGAAGGAGTGTTCACTTTCACCATTACTTTCTTCTTCCCATGCTGCATCTGATTCACATGAGGACACATCAGCATCACTACCTTCATCATCCTCACCTGAATAGCCACTAAAATCACATTCAGACATCCCTGAATGAATGGAGGATCCTACACACCTTGATTCTGATTCCTGCTCACTGCCACAATCTAAATACTCCTCTGACAAAACTTCATCAAAAGAAGTATCCTCAGCATTAGACATGGGTTGCTCTAGAATATAACATCCATTCCCCTTTTGCTGACAGTCTCTTTGCAACCTTTTCCATTCATCATCATTAGCAAACTCCTCTAAGAACAACCACTTAAACTCAGTCAAAGAAGAAATGCATTTTGGGAGTAGATTTAGATACCAATTAGATGCAACCCCTTTAAGGGATCTCCCAAAAAACATCATACTAACATCCTCATCAAAAATCTGATATTCTATAATAAATCTATAGAATGCTAGGACATGTCTCACTGTTGAATCATACTAGCAATCAAAAGCAGGAATCAAACCCAAAAGCTCACCAGGGAAAGAATGAGGGGACTTTAGAAGAACATAGTCCAAAGGTCTATCCAACTTGAAGAAACCAAGCAGCCTAGACTAACTTTTCCTTTGATTTTCTATTTGACTCAAAACAAGATGAGAGCCACTCATCTTATTTCAGTCTTCCCTTTATACTAGCACTAAATACTTGATAGGGAAACATTGTAATCATAAATACTTGGAAGTTTTACAATAGAAAACTTTGTTGACTGGGAAGAAAATGGCAGATCTAGAGCTCATCATGCAGCTCCATCAGATAACTTTGTCATGTAGAGTCGCCACCTCCTTGAAGAGGAAAATAATTTTTTATTTCTTCTTCCAACCAATAAAAAACTCCACAAGTAACCACACTGTTTATCAAAAGGAACACTAATCAAATAGAGAAAATTAGAGCCGCCACTCACAACTAGGTGAGAAAATTAGCAAATGTCTATGGGTTCATCTGACTCTTTCCAATGGTTCCCCAGCAGAGTCACCATCTAGTTGGTGACTCGGATGGGAAAATCAATCTAGTCAATAAGATTTTGACTTTACAATATAACCATAACCAGAGATCCTAACAAATATTTTTCTTTTTCATTTTTCTCCCCAATAGAGTCACCATTTTGTTGGTGTTCAAAAATGCTTATGCCACTTGGGGTGGCCAATATGCCTTCAAACTGATGTTAGGAGTGGTTAGTTCTAACTATGAGAGCTCTACAAGGCAACTGGAACAACTATAGGGTTTTAATATGCCCTCTTCTTCTTCTAGCTCTACAAAACCAAGGTGGGTGCACCTAATCCAGACAAAACTCTACTCACTATACACCTTATACTTCTAGATTTATAAAGCAGATCATAGTAAAGGATTACTAAATACTAACTAGATATTCATTGAATCAACTCTACTATGCAAGGTAAAAATGGCCTTGTGAAGGGTATTACTATCAACAACAATACTTAAAACTTAAAAGGGGCTTTGATTAATGAGGATAGGGAAGGTAAATAAGAGTCGATCAGACATTGGACTCAACTAAATGTACTAATCCTTGATCAGTGCCATTATCCATTGGGCAGACCTCACCTACAAATAATGAAACATGAACCAACTGTTGTCAAAGACTCATAGCCATAAATATAAACGTTCTAGCCCATCCACTACTAATAAGATCCTTCTGTAGACAACCAAGATGAATCTATGTCCCTTCTAAAGTAAATTTCACTTGATCCTAGATCAAGAACTAAAGACAAGAACATATGAAAAGGTAACCCTATGCAGTGAATCAGAAAATCCAAAACTCACATGAATGACACCAAGAAGAGACTTGTAAACATGAAACAGTTATATTAAGTGGGTAAAAGTACAAAGTTGTGTCACACTTTTATAAAGGAAAAGGTCAACAACACACAAAATTTTTAACTTTAACGACATAAAAATGGCATTTATGTTTAGAATTTGGAGATGATGTAAACTAATGAAATGTGTAAAAGTGGATGAAGTTTATGCCTATAGTTTTTTAAATTTTTTTTGAACAATAATTCACATAGTTTCTTAATTTTTAAAGTCCATATTTTACTTGCTGAAAAATGTTGAAAAATGAGGGTCTTGTTCGTAACAAAAAACTATATGCAAATAATCTTTTTTTCCCTTGATTTCAAAATATGTTATAGATGAAATGTATAACTAGTGCAAAAAAGAAAAAAAAACTATTTTCAATTTATATTTTTTCTGTTATAACTACTCAAAGTCGAACATACCTGAAATTGACAGTTTTCATCTCGCAACAAATTTCCCCTATCAAATCTACACCATTCCAAAACAATATTACACATTCTTGAAGAGAACTCTCTCCTCTAGTGTTAAATATAAAATTTTAATTTTTCTGATAAGCTTTACTATTTTTCTCTATTTTTGAAGAAGCTTATTCTCGAATGTTAAAATACCTACTTGTCGTATTTTGAAATTATAAAATATTAGATCTAATTAAAATACTACAAAAATTATATGATGATAATCTTGACTCTGTGCTGCAAAAAAGGGTATTTTTATATTTGTAAAAAAATATCATTAAAAAGAGTAGGAGTTATTGAAATGTCGCTTTTCTGAAATAATTTTATTTCTTTATTAATTGGTATAAAACATGCATTTAATAGATATTTCCAATTGGAAAAGTTGAAGCACTTATCTAACTTGGCTAGAATGAATCTAGCTAGACGATATGTTTGACAAAAAATAACTTTTGTTAGAAATATTCAAATTTAGTTGTGCTGATAAGATGTCCTGAAATGTGACACAACTTTGTATTTTTACCCAAGTATGATGAGTCATGTACATGATCAAAGTAGGATAGAGAACAAACCACTTCAATGACCTACAAAAGACTTCTAGAAATTCTATTTAGCTTACATGCAATGTGATACAACCCTGCTACAAACCCCTAGAATCAAACAAACTGGAACCCTTACAAAGTTAAAACTTCAACCATTTGTACCACTAGTTGCCTTGGAATCCTAAGAGTAGAATGCAACAAGCTACGGATAGCTAGGGCCAGGGTTTCACCCACCACACCAATCAAAATTTCATCAAAATTTAATGCAGGGGTAGAAAACATAGGCAACCTGGAGAAAACAAATCTCAGGCATATCTGCAATCACGAGCATCATTGAGATCAGGACAGAAAACCAGGAGTTTCCATGAAAATCAATCAAATCACCACCTACAAAAAGCTTCTCGAGCCCAAAAACATACTCCATTAGGTACAAAATAGCCACATGGCTTCTCTGGACCACACTGCATAGTCAGTGAGATCATTCCCACCAAATTTAGCTGCGTAAGCATTCAATTTTGGTACTTCCTATTGCTGGAAACCCCTTAAAAATTCAAACCTATAGGTTAACAGCTATATGCATGGTGCCAGAAGTGAATCAGCGTTCATCATTCAAAATCAGATCAACTTTATACCTCTACCATCAGATCCTTTTATCTTTCTTGGGCTTCGCAACTTAACCCTTATCTTTAGTTGTGCCACTGTGCGGTCATGAACTTCACCACCACAAGAATCCAGCTCCATATGTGCTTGGTCGCATGATCACAAGGCACCAAACTAACCTTTGTGATCATGTGACCCCAGTCTCCTAGCTGTGGTCAATGATCACAAATCCCGCTGAAAAGTCCTTGGCCATATTACCTCCACAACCCCGCAACTATGATAACAGTTGTCGCATGATCGCATAGCATGAAGATAGGCTATGCGAACATGCAACAACCCATGAACCTTAACCACCAGCATAACCACCGCCGCTGAAGGTTAACACAAAATGTTAGTCGCATGATCATATAGCCTTGAAAAAGGCTATGCGAACATGCAACTTATGTGTGTGAAAATTGTACCTGTTTGTAGACACAACACTTTAGTAAAATATCAGAGGTTAGCTATAATCAAAATCATGCAAAATTAAAATCTAATTTAACCAAGTGATTTACTGCCTTCTAGTAGGTGCGAGATTGATGTTCTCAGATTGTTATCAAGATCAGTGACCTAGACAAGACCTAAATGAAGGATTTGAATGCAAAACTGATATGAAATATGAATGCAATTAATCTATTTTTTTTATATTTTCTATGCAATAATAATGAAAAACTAATATGAATCTATGCTAATATGGAAATTGATCTAACAATGATATGAATATATGCTAAATGATGTGCAATGCTCAAAACTAGAAAGATCTCACAATATCTTGGATTCACAAAGATGATTCTTCAGACTCCAATTCGACAGCATGAGAATGCAAATTCATGGATTTGTGAGATTTTAGAGATGAATTATGAAGAGCTGAGCCTTGTTTTTATAGAAATCCAGGGCTTTGGAGGTGCATGAAAGAAAGCCATAAATCACTCAGATTAACTCAGCTTGATTTTTGAGTTATCTGATAATAAAGATAATTTAATTCACAAAAACATGCAAAAGCTAAGTTTTAACTCAAAATAGAGTTTAGCTTTAATTGATAATTGATAGTTGTCTGCTTTTATGATTGTGCATGTTTTATTTATGAATTAATTTAATAAATAAAGTGATTTATTTCCAACTTAACTGATTTTTAAAAATAAATAATTGATTTATGGGTTAATCAATTATTTAATCAAACTTTTATTAAAAACTATATTATTAAATAATGACAATTTGCTTTAATTAATTAAATAAGAATTTAATCAATTATTCATAGGATATTAGATTTATTGTCAAAATTAAATAATATAATTAATAATAGATAGAATTAAATTTAATTACATAATTAAGAGGCAAATATTAAATTTAATTAATTAAATATGAAAATATTCAATTAATCAAACTTTAGGATAAATGTGATTTATCGCCAAATAATCATTAAATTAAAGATAATTATGATGATTAAGAATATTGCTAGGAATATTCCCCGATGCAGAATTTTAAGATAATCAATTAGGATTCGATGATGTTTAGATGTGCCTTAGGTTAGGACTTTGATGCTGATTTCATTCGATTTGATGATGTAGGAGGTTAATGAACTTATAGCCCATTTTTGGGGTATTACATTTTGCCCCTCTTTGAATTACTGTGCGAAGCGCAGTGGTTCAAAGATAGTCTGTGTTTGATAAAGATATGAAACTGATGTTTGATATTGATAATTGATATGAGACAGAAGCTGATTGATATTGATTTGATATGGAGATAATAGGTTCTAAATGACCAAAGATAATGTTCACTATAGCAGCGATGAACCGATGATTGCGAAAAAAAGTATCAAAATGCCTGATTCCAAACCTTAGGATTGCAAAGAAGTGAGTGACCGGTTCTAGACTCGATTGTCTTAGCTGAACTAGCAAGTATCACATCTGAACCCTTCAATTGTCGAAGAACCAAGGAAAGAACACTATGATCTGATGGTTGCAAAAACTAATACAGTTTACAAGATTAGGAGAATACCAGATTGATATGGATCTTGATGAATCTGATATGCCCCAAGTGATGATAGATTTGCCCTGAGTGATGAGGTCTTTTGATGAATCGATAACTAGACGTGATTGTTTGTCTTGATCACTGATGAAAGATATTGATAGAAATTGATCGATAGAATTTTGATTTACAAACTTTGAATTGATGTGCAATACCATGCCCCCTTCGGGATTAAAATTAAAATCTGACAAGAAAAGTCAATGTTGATAGTTTAGAAGCATGTTAATTGATTTGAGAAGTGGTTAAACACGTCCAAGAATGCATTCTACATTGTTTAGAGGTCCTGGAGACCAAGTTTGACTAAGTTTGACCATGAGTTGACCATAGTTGACCAAGTTGAAATTTTGATAGTTTGATGGAACATAATCAGTTAAGTTGAATACTAGATTTCTGTGATGATTGAAGGTTGATTATGCAAGTAGTTAATAATATGAATGATCCCAGATTTTGATTTTTGATCCTGAAAAAGGATTCTACTTGCTGATTCATTGGAGGAACCTTCATGTGAGATTCAGCTCTTGTTAGATTTGAAGATGCGAGTGGAGAATTGTTTAAGCATTGAAGTTTGTTTAGCCATTGTGAGATCATGCAACATGCAAAATGCAAAGAGACATGCAAAATAAAATGCAACCTAAGACCTAGGACCTAGTCACTGATCATGTGTCGATTTGTTATCATCATTGAACTTTTAGGTAACCGAATAAATCAATATAATGCCCACTAGCTATGAAACCATAGACATATGAATACCATTTTTTATACACAAGAATCAATATAACACCCACTGGTCAACAACCATGGATATATGAATATTGATTTTATTTTCAGAATGTCAGATTAGATATAAGCACCAAGGCATAAACACCAGGATGACCTGAATATCATGTCCATTTTGATATTGCAATTTGTATAAGCATCAAAACATAAACATCATGATGACCTAAATATGCCTCGCATTGCAAACACATCAAAAAGTCAAGAGATCATTCTAAATCCAATGTGAATTACCCATAGTGACCCTTTATCGTTCACATCCTTAGGCAAGATTGCATTTCACAGTAGGAGAAAGAACTCACTTAAAAAGACAATAGTTAGATCAAACTTCCTTGAATTTTTTGAGTATCAATGGTCAAGGTACGCATGGCCATCCAATTCAAGATAGAGGCTCTTACAGTCGGAAACCATTTCAATCCAAAATTTCCAAAGTTGTTAGATTTTCACATGCAAGAAGAAAACAAAGAAAATATTATGCCCCCAGTCATCACTCTCTAAGTCCTATAAAGGACATCATCAATGAGCTCGAAGGGACACAATATGCAAAAATCTCAATGCGAATCAGTAAGCATACAAGGAGATAAAAGCATGTAAAAAGCATAGATCATTTTCAGTTTGATGTTTGATTGCATTGTTGTAGATGCAAAATCCTTTCTTGAGACAAGATAGACTAACTGACTCAAATGAAGCTTCAAAGGACTCTGACTGGATATGATACGTCTAAGATACATTGGAGACCATAGGATATGACATTGATTACCCCCAAGTTTGAACATTGATAGGATACAAACGCTTGAGCAGATTGGTAGACAAACCGACTTATTGAAAACTAAAAATGCAGAAACAAACCGGGAGATATGTTCAAACTAAAGCAAGACTAAAAAGTTGGGAAAGACCAAGATTGCAATGATAGATGGAGTATTTTGAAACAAGTGGTGCTCATTTGCCAGGTTTTCACCATCTTGGCAGAGATTCTATTTTTGCTACCAAGGTGCCTGTTTCCAGGTTTTCACCAAGGCACTTTTTCTTTTTTTTCTTTTTTTTTGTATTTTTCATTTTTTCAATTTTTTTGATATTTTTAATATTTCAATTTTTTTGAATTTTTGATATTTTTTTATTGTTTTGTGAATCATCAAGGTGCCTATTGCTAGGTTGTCACCAAGATGTTCATTTTTTCAAGACATTTTCCAATTTTTAAGATTTTTTCAAGATATTTTACCATAGACTGAATGCCTTAGGCGTAGAATTTCTTCAGATGGAGAATGTTGATTCATTCTCGAAGCTGTTCTCCTTTATTCATCAAGATTTGATAGGCACCAGAGCTAAAAGTAGCAGTGATTACAAAGGGACCCAGCCAGTTGGGTTTGAACTTCCCCTTGCGTCCTCGATGGGATTGATTTTTAAGATTTTCTCTCAAGACTAGATCACCAACCTGAAATTTTTTGTGTCTGACTTTCTTCTTGTAGCCTCTAGACATTCTCTTCTGATATACTCTGAGATGATCATACGCTGCTTATCTACGCTCATCTAGTAGTTCTAGTTCTTGCAACTTAGACAGTCTGTAGTTGTCATCAGTTACTAGACCATGCATTTTGATTCTTAGTGATGAGATTTTGACCTCAATAGGTAGTACTACTTCAGACCCATAAACTAAAGTGAAAGGTAGTTCTGATACTTGTTCTGATACTTGGTATATTTGTTAACATTTTTTTCCATTGCAAACTCTCAAGCAAGATCATATTGTGCAGTCCCAATGTTTAGCAAGGTGGAGAACAAGAGGGATTGGCAAGCTGGTGGAAGAGATGGAAGACAAGAGAATGAAAGAGAATGAAGGGAAGAAATCCTCAAGGGAAAACTCCTCAAGAATACCCAAGCTAGGGAAAAATTTTCATGTAAAGTGCATTTGGACAAGCAATGAAAGGCTAGCATAGGATAAGTCACAAAAACGTAATGTCAAAGAAGGAAAGGAAGCAATCCAAAGGAGTAGACATGTCAAGAGGCTTCATAGCACCGTGTTTTACTCTCTTTTTCTTTTTTTTATTAGATCAAGACCAAAGGGGAAAAGGATAGCAATAGGTGAAAATGAATGGAAGAAAATAGACATGAAGGCTAAATAGGAAGGGAATGAAAGCAAGATCATCATAAGATAGTTCACAAAATAGTCAAATGTTTGTGTATAGATCAACATTGTCAAGATCAAAGAAAGAAGATGGAATGGATGAAATATGTAAAAGAACTATGCATGATGCCTGATTGTCAAGTTTTCATCATGGTACTTATCCAAGGTGCCAAAAGGGAGTGGCTTTCACCATAGGATGAATTTATTTCTTTTTACTTTTGCTACCAAGGTGCCTGTTTTCAGGTTTTCACCAAGGCACATTTTCAAATTTTTTTTTTTTTATTTTAAATTTTTAGAAGAAGGCAAGCTTTTTAGATAATACTCCTTAAAAGGATAAACCATGATATGCCAAGGATTCAAAATGATACACTCAAAAATGCTGACAGGAAAAAGGAGATGGAAGAGAAAAATGGAGGATAAAGTTTTATGTAAAGAAAGTGAGGTTGGAAGATAGGAGGAATAGGCAAGTGAGGAAAAAGGATAGAAGGTAGAAGGATAATGAATGGAATGATTGTGAAAGGGTAAATGGAAAGGAAGGCAAGATCAACATCAACACACACCTTGAAGGGTGGCGAGAGGGTGGAGGAAATTTGAATGAAGGAATACGTGAAGGAATATGGTGAATGGATAGCAGAGGTTGTGGTTTAGGCACATGGAATGGAAGAATATTTTTGGAAGGAGATGACGTGGAAGTCTTTGGAAGCTTGAATGTCAACTTCACTTTTTTCTCAACACCAGACTCTTTCAAAAGAGACTTTGAAATTCATATAGTTGTAGGCTTTTCATTTCCTTTTGATGATCTAGAGAGAATATCTTCAATGATGGATTTTGGAACCCATAGTTGTCTTGTAGTTTTTTTCTTAGATATCTCTTTTGAATTTATGCCTGCATGTCGTTTAGAGGAGACATGGTGATTTTCTTTTTTTGATGGATTCTTGTATTGCTTCTTTTTCTTATATTGAACATTCAAGTTACTTCCAAAAGACTTGGGACTTGTGGAAGAAGAAGGAGGATATGACTAGTTTAGATGGGTGGATGGATGAAAAGGATTCAAGGGCATGCATCTATGTTGATCTTGAGGAAAGATAGGAGATGGAGGTATGTAAGGACCCAAGATGGATGGAAAATTAAGAAAGTTAGGAGGGGAAAGTGAAGGGACATAAGGACCCAAGATGGAAGGAAGACCTAAAGCTCTTAGTAGTGGTGGAAGAGGTCCAAGGATGGAAGTGGAAGATACAAAAGGATAATCAACAAGTTCATCAGCATCTATATGACAACCAAGGACATCCGCATCTTTAGAGTGAGCATTAGAATTTTCAATAGAATCATGGACATCTTGAATGTGAGCACCTTCTTTGATATGATTGTTCAAAGCTTGCAAAGACTTAGGAAGATTAGAAAGTGGAAGCGAACATAGAGTGGTAGAACAAGAAGATGGAAGACTTTGATCTTGACAAGGATCTTTAGATAGCACAAGAACATAATTTTTCTTTTGATTTTTAATAGGCTTAACATTGGAAGTAACAATATCATTTTTAACAACCTTAATGGAAGTATCATCTTTGGAAAGTGCAAGTGTAGTAAAGTTATTTTGATTGTCAATAAGCTCAAGAGTGTAAGTAGTAGCTTGATCTTGCTTAGGAGAAGACTCAAGACATGGTGGAATGCATGAAAAAGGATGTGCAGGATCAAAAGAACCATGAAGCAAATAAGAGACATCATAAAAGGGATTGGATGACATGGAGGGTTCTTGATCTTGATCTTTCTTTATGTTCTTTTCTTTATCATTTTTAGAGTCCTCTTGACATGGAGCCACTTCTAAGGACAAGGAAGCATGTTGGGATTGTATGCATGACTTTAGAAGAGATGGTGGAGGACTAGCTGAAGTAGGGATTATAGCATATGAAGGCTTAAGCTCTTTAGGTTTATCATTATTGAAAGTATTTGCAGCCAGGTGAAGGTTAGCTTGAGTTTCTTTAAGAGGTAGCCTTGGAGGATAACTATAGGGAACTGTATGAAAAGTATCAAGGCTTGTGTCGGATGAAGGTTCTGCGAAAGATTTGAAAGACTCAAAAGCTTTAGGAAATGTATGGGTATTGGAGGAAGTAGGGGATGGAAGGGAACCATCACAAGACAAAGGTCCAACATTATCATGATCTCGCTTGAGAGTGTAATCTTTATTTTCAACAAGAGAGTCCTTAGAGGAGAGATCCTTATAGTATTGATGTTTCAAACTAGCATGATGCATTTTATAGTCCTCAGTAGTAGTAGATGTATCATCTAGATATTGTCCACAAAAGCCATCAAAATCTTTTTCAAAATCAGAATCATATGGATCACCATCATGATCTATCCAATGTGATGACCCATTTGTAGTAAGTAGGAACACACGATGAGGACTCTTAGGAATAGAGGTGTCATAGGTATCATTACATTTTCTATCGTCATAGTCATCATAGTCTCCAAAGTTGGATGTGTCACTCTCTGTGGAAGAGGTATCATAAGGGTTATCACATTGCTCAAACTCTATCCGGGGGCATGGTCACATGTACAAGTCTATCAAATGGAAAAGAGTATAGAGATTCCATGGAGAACTCTTTAGGTTCCTTTTCTTTCTTAAGATTGTTAAGTTCAACTTGCATAGCTTGCAACTGCTTCATCATAGCGGTGATTAGAGCTTCTTCCTCTTATGTACTGATTCTTTGAGACATGTGTATTGATTCTCCATAGCTACTTCTCTATTCCTGACACAGTGATTTGTTTGACAGATTCTGAAATTAGGCCAAAAAAAATAAATATCTGACAATTCTCACAATTTTTTGACTACTTTCAAAAAATTTCCAAACGACACTCTGTAGACTCATACAACAGTGGGTATGCTATGAAACAACAGTTTCAAAACTCATACGATAGTTGGGTAGCAATGAAATGATATGTTGGTTCTTTTTCTTGCAGGGCCAAACTTGAATCAAATGGTTGGGCTTGAAACATAGATTAGGTACTCAAGCTTGACAAGAAAAAATAAACCAATTGATGAGGATAGAGAGAAATCCTCCTTCTTCTTTGAGCTCTACATCACTCAGGTGGGTATTGCCTTATCTGCACACTCAAGACACCTCATGACAAACCAAAGGCCTGCAAATACATTAATGTGGAATAGCAATCAATCTCCTATAAGTATCCTGTACCCTAATGAAGCCAATATCTCATGCAATAGCCCAACTTGCATGGAATGAGACTGAAAGATAGAGACCTATCCTAACAACAAGAAAGGAAAATGGTGGAGCTGAAGGGAAATGATTTGAATGGAGTGAAAGGACCCCTGAGATGCCCTAAGTCTCTCATAGACCAGTGCCTTGTCCAATGGGCCATAGAATCAAATATAGCATTGCAAGGGACAACTATGAAACAAGAAAATAATATACTCAATGTGTTAATGCCTAACATCAATCACACACCATGACCAACCCTCAACTTAATTCCCACCTGTGCATTCAAATATGTTATTATCCATCAAAGGATTTTAACCCTCCCCTTAGAAGAGACCTATGAATAGACAATACATTAACTAGCATCCACTAGAAGATAAGCATGACCTATCCTTGATATTTTAGCTCATACATACCTAAATACTAACCCTGAACCAGTTATCTCTATGAAGACAACTCCACCCACAAGCTATTAGGCAATGCAAGGTAGAAAAACTAGACATCCTTGATGCATGACTAATGAGTTCAGAATTCAAATGGAGATAGCTTGACAATAGTAAGAGTATATTAACTTCTCATACATAAGACAAGTCACTTACAATATGCATTATGTTCTCAGAACCAACAAGGAAAGAAGAACACCCTATATGCAGAGAGAAAAAGAAATCTGCAGGACCGAACCTTTCACGGAACCAGAAAGGAACTCTCAGCTAGAACCACTGGAACTAACAAAATTCAAAACCATTAAAAAGTCAAAAATTTTGACAACTTATACCACTAGTTACCCTAAAATCCCACACAAGTTAGGATGCAACAAGCTACGGGTAACCAGGGTTAGGACTAGGGTTTCACCCACCAAAACAACCAAATCAGAATTTAAAACAATTTATCACAATTCAGAGGGAAAAAACACTAAATCCTACAAGCAATCAACACTTGATCTTCAATCATGAAAGAATCTTTGAAAAGGCACCGAAGATCAATAAAAAAATTTGTAAAATTCAAACTGGAAGTGACCTTGCAACTGCCTTTGGTACATTTCATTAACTTCTCCACATTGAGACATCCCCTCTGCAATCATCTCACACCCTGGAGCACACTGGAATGGCGGAGAAGATTAGTTTCACCAACTTTGCCCCCTTTTTGTCATCAATTTTGGTCCTTTTAGTCACTGGAGACATTCACAGAGATTCAAATTTGAATCTCAAAAGTTACTCTTATGGTTCCAGCAGTGAAACAATGGCAAAAATTTAAACCTTTATCAACTTTAAAACACAGCCATCCAATCAATCTCCCTTCATGGGCCTTATGATTTTCCTTTTAAAAGACCCCAGTCACACTTGGTGAATTGGCGACAAAGAAACCTTTCCAATTTGTGAAACACTTCGCTCCTTCGCTAAATAATCTAGCGACATCCCGACTACCGTTCACCAAATTACTAAACAAACTAGCGAATCACTTTTTTTATGTGCGAACATGTGAACACATTGAATTTTGTGGGCACCTCCAGATCCTCATCCACTCCGCCAAAGCTCAGACCCCACCTAGGTCCGCTCGATGCCACATGTCACTTTACCATTCACCATAACCGCCCAGTCATGACTAATAAGACCCACAAACCTTCATCATCTAATCGAATGGCTGGTGCAAGATGGCATGGGGATGGAATATTCCATGTGATCATGCGATAGCCACATGATCTTTCTTTACTCTACTGCTTGAAGAATCAGGTCCCACTAACACACACCAGGAAAGATCTAAAATCAATGGTCATCGCATGATCGCAAGGGGATGGAATATTCCATGTAATCATGCAACAACCACATGATCCTTAGGCAACTGACAACATGACCCCACCTCAGCCCACTGATGCCACTTCATTAAATCCATCGGCCAATAAGGAACCTCCAATTATGCTTAGGTGTCAGAGATCGGGCCCATGAAATAAAGCAAGCCGAAACATAGAAAAAATTAAAGCTCATGACTTAGGAAATATTTACTGCTGTGCCAAGGAAAAACTTTGGAAGGGGGACCCGACAGAAATATTAATCACATGATCGCATAGACCAAAAATAGTCTATTCGATTATGCAACTAACTGTTTAACATGCAAAGAGGTAACAAAAATTTAAGCACATGGTAAATTGGGGTTTAAGTGAGCCAAAAAGGGTAACATCAAAAAAGAACTGGGCCAAGGAAAGACAAAGGGGTTCAGCTGGTAACCTAGAGACCAGGAAAAACACTACAAGAACTAGAGCAAAATAGTAGGAGCCCAAAAAATTTTGCAAGTGCTAACAGTGGCTCTAGTTGGGGATGTGTGGCTCTTACAAGCATGGAAAGGACCTTAGATCTCTAGAAAAAGTAGACCACCCACTAGAAAAATATAGAGACCTCAAAAAATATAGGAAATAGGAAAGCAGGAAGGGAAACACACAACAGGAAGGAGAAAACTATTTACAGAATTTACAAGATTTACAACTTTACTTGATGGCCCCAGGCAACCAAAATGAAATCAATAACCCCCCTGAATCAAAGGTCTTATTTTCATCCACATATGTGACCCACCACTTGAAAATTTTATGATCATCCTGCTGCAAATGTATGTGAATAACCATGGGCTGAAGAATGAAAATATGCTGATCACTACCCACGTTTTTCCAGTCATGATTGTTACACTCATGTTCAAACTCCAAGAAGTAGGGAACATCATCTACTTCTTGATGACTGAAAAAAATAAAAAGGTCACCTTTAAATGCATCAGAAAATAAAACATACTGAGCACCATGCATTACATAAAAAATACTTGGCTGAGAAGGACTAGGATCCTTAGATTCACCTTCATGCATTGCTTCAGCCACTAAGCAACCTGGTTTATCAATGATGTCTTCACTGATTAGATCATGGACCAAGTGAAGGTCTTCATCAAAACTTTCATGATAGGGGAACACTACATCATCATTTTTACCAAAAGAATTTATGTCCCAACTATTGAAGACTAAGTCCTCAACACTGTCACACTCAATATCATATTTAGCAAAAATAGGAAAAGGGTTTGAACAAGAAACTTGTTTATCGCTGTAATCTTGATGACAGAAAAACACACTGTCATGTCTTTCTATTTCTCTTTTTGTAGAGTCACTACCAGAGGGGAAAACTAATATACATGGATCTTCATGGTCACTTTGAACACTGGCCTCATTATCAGTGTCAAAGTGTATATCACAGGGGAGCTGCAAATCAAAATCCAAAGCAGGGGCATATCTCTGAAATCCTTCAGCCAAGAGTGTTGAAATCTCCTCACTGCCCAATGGACTTTGGGCTTCATTCTCTTCTTCATCAATTACATCCCTATTATTGCAGACACCTTCCTTGTCCAAGACAAGAATGGAAAACTCTGGCTTTAGATCATCTTGTATGAAGTAGTCTATGCAGGAATCATCATCTGCATCATAACCATGTTCTTGCTTCTCACACAAAACATCATCCAACCGGGATAAGAAGATTGCCTTCTTATGTTGATGAGAAGAAAAATCTGTAGACAAAAAGGAAATACTGCCATCCTTAGATTCATCTTCAACATCCTCACATGCACTGATCTCAGAATCACCTTCATAGTCAACACTCTCTGCATAATGAGAATCAACATCAGAAACACTAGCCTCCTCATGAACATCATCAGGAGCCACCAGTCTTAGCAATCTTATGTCCTCTACTAACTGCTAGTTCACCATTTTCAACCTTGCTAATTCCTTCTTGAGAGCAGCAACTTTATCAAAATGCTCAACAAACTTAGCTCTCAACATATCCCAAGAAGGGATTGAACATGAAGGCAAGGACAAGAACCACTTCCTTGCACCATTAGAAAATGTATGCACAAATAACCTCATGGCAATATCTTCATGCTCAATATCCATGTCTCCAAAAAGATCGATAACATCATCAACATGCTGGCTTGCAGAAATAGATCCACCAGCCATTAATCTTGGCAAGCACTTCCCATCCTTAGCAGCAAACACATTAGGGGCACCTTCAATGCCATCAAAACAAAAGGGCCTATATTCTTCCATGAGGAGCTGCCCACTACAACTCATCCCTTTAAAACAGTGCTTAACACTTGATAGGGATACATTTGGAACTTGAGAAGTACTTGGGAGTTTTACAGTAGAAGACCTTGTTGACTAGAAGGCAGGGCAAATCTAGAGCTCATCATGTAGCTCCATCAAATTCTTTACAGTGTAGAGTCGCCACCTCCTTAGAGAGGAAATATATTCTTGTATTGTATCTCTTCCAATCAACCAAAACCACACCAGGTATATACACTATTTATCAGGAGCAACACTGATCAAACAGAGAAAATCAGAGCTGCCACTCACAACTAGGTGAGAAAAATTTACAAATGCTTATTTTTGTATTTGACTCTTTTCTAGACTCTCCCCAATAGAGTCACCACTTTGTTGGTGACTCGAATGGGCCAAACTAATCTGGTCAAAAGATTACTACAAAATTTTGAGATTGTTAACAGATAAACTTTCTTTTCATTATTCTCCCTAGCAGAGTCGCCACTTTGTTGGTTTTTTTTCTTGCAGGACCAAACTTGAATCAAATGGTTGGGCTTGAAACATAGATTAGGTACTCAAGCTTGACAAGAAAAAATAAATCAATTGATGAGGATAGAGAGAAATCCTCCTTCTTTGAGCTCCACATCACTCAGGTGGGTATTGCCTTATCTACACACTCAAGACACCTCATGACAAACTAAAGGCCTGTAGACAGATTAATGTGGAATAGAAATCAATCTCCAATAGGTATCCTATACCTTAATGAAGCCAATATCTCATGCAATAGCCCAACTTGCATGGAATGAGACTGAGAGCTAGAGACCTATCCTAACAACAAGAAAGGGAAAGGGTGGAGCTGAAGGGAAATGATTTGAATGGAGTGAAAGGACCCCTAAGATGCCCTAAGTCTCTCATAGACCAGTGCCTTGTCCAATGGGCCACAGAGTCAAATATAGCATTACGAGGGATAGCTATGAAACAAGAAAATAATATACTCAATGTGTTGATGCCTAACATCAATCACACACCATGACCAACCCTCAACTTAATTCCTACCTGTGCATTCAAATATGTTATTATCCATCAAAAGATTTTAACCCTCCCCTTAGAAGAGACCTATGAATAGACAATACATCAACCAACATCCACTGGAAGACAAGCATGACCTATTTTTGATATTTCAGCTCATACATACCTGAATACTAATCCTGAACTAGTTATCTCTGTGAAGACAACTCCACCCACAAGCTCTTAGACAATGCAAGGTAGAAAAACTAGACATCCTTGATGCATGACTAATGAGTTCAGAATTCAAATGGAGATAGCTTGACAATAGTAAGAGTATATTAACTTCTCATACATAAGACAAGTCACTTACAATATGCATTATGTTCTCAGAGCTAGCAAGGAAAGAAGAACACCCTATATGCAGAGAGAAGGAGAAATCTGTAGGACCGAACCTTTCATGGAACCAAAAAGGAACTCTCAGCTGGAACCACTGGAACTGACAAAATTTAGAACCATTACAAAGTCAAAATTTTTGACAATTTATGCCACTGGTTACCCTAAAATCCCACACAAGTTAGGATGCAATAAGCTATGGGTAACCAAGGTTAGGACTAGGGTTTCACCCACCAAAACAACCAAATCAGAATTCAAAACAATTTATCACAATTCGGAGGGAAAAAACACTGAATCTTGCAAGCAATCAACACTTGATCTTCAATCATGAAAGAATCTCTGAAAAGGCACTGAAGATCAATAAAAAAATCTACAAAATTCAAACTAGAAGTGACCCTGCAACTACCTTTGGTACATTTCATTAACTTCTTTGCATTGAGACATCCCCTCTGCAATCATCTCACACCCTGGAGGAATGACAGAGAAGATCAATTCACCAACTTTGCCCCCTTTCTGTCATCAATTTTGGTCTTTTTAGTCACTGGAGACATTCACAAAGATTCAAATTTGAATCTCAACAGTTAATCTTATGGTGCCAGCAATGAAACGATGGCCAAAATTCAAACCTTTATCAACTTTAAAATGCAGCTGTCCGATTAATCTCCCTTCGCAGCCCTTATGATTTTCCTTTTAAAAGACCCTAGTCACACTTGGCGAATTGGTGACAAAGAAACCTCACCAATTTATGAAACACTTTGCTCCTTTGCTAAATAATCTAGCGATATCTCGACTACCATTCGCCAAATCGCTAAACAAACTAGCGAATCACCTTTTTTATGTGTGAACATGTGAATACATTGAATTTTGTCAGCACCGCCAGATCCTCATCCACTCTGCCAAAGCTCAGACCCCACCTGGGTTTGCTCGATGCCACATGTCACTTTACCATTCACCGCAATTGCCTAATCACGACTGACAGGACCCACAAACCTTCGGCATCTAATCGAAAGGCTAGCGCAAGATCGCATGGGGATGGAATATTCCATGCAATCATGTGACAGCCAAATGATCTTTCTTTACTCTACCACTTGAAGAATCAGGTCCCACTGACACACACCAGGAAATATCTGAAATCAACAGTCGTCACATGATCGCAAGGGGATGAAATATTCTATGTGATCATGTGACAACCACATGATCTTCAAGCAACTGACAACACCACCCCACCTAGGCCCGCTGATGCCACTTCATTAAATCCATTGTCCAATGAGGAACTTCCAACTATGCTTAGGTGTCAGAGACTGGGCCCAAGAAATAAAGCAAGTCGAAACATAGGAAAAATTAAAGCTCATGACTTAGGAAATATTTACTGCTAGGCCAAGGAAAAACTTAGGAAAGGGGACCTGACAGAAAGATTAATTACATGATCGCATAGACTGAAAATAGTCTATGCAATTATGTGACTAACCGTTTAACATGCGAAGAGATCACAAAACTTTAAGCACATGGGAAATTGGGGTTTAAGTGAGCCAAAAAGGGTAATGTCAAAAAAGAACTAGGCCAAGGAAAAACAAAGGGGTTCAGCTGGCAATGGCTAGTTCTTTGAATTTTTGTAGCGGTTCAGCCCAGAGACCAGGAAAAACACTGTAGGAACCAAGGCAAAATAGCAGGAGCCAAGAAAGTTTTGCAAGTGCTAACATGATAATTGAAAATCTCATACGATAGTTGCAAGATTTTGACTTTGAGAATTTGCTGGCATGGAAACTCGTACGACACTGGGTACTCAATCATACGATAGATGGGTTGTAATGAAACGACACTTGAAAAAAACTTGTATGACTTTTGACTTCCTGAAATGATTTTTCACTCCAAAAAGGATTTTACATCAATTTTTGCAAAATTTTGAGTTTGCAGATTCAGATTGTTTGCAAATTTCAATGTCTAGATTTGAGGATTGTAACAGATTTGTTCATTTTCAATAACTAGATAGATAAACAAGCATGCAAAATAGAAAGCAAGTGATTTCAAGCATGTCTATAAACAATGAACAAGGGCAAAAGAAACTTTGTGCATAAACAATCAAGTGACTTA
Source organism: Chamaecyparis obtusa (assembly GCA_027943335.1). NCBI lineage: Eukaryota > Viridiplantae > Streptophyta > Pinopsida > Cupressales > Cupressaceae > Chamaecyparis > Chamaecyparis obtusa. The sequence continues at coordinate 136,314 of BSBK01002925.1, read as the reverse complement.
TTCATTCTAATCCTCAGAAGCACTAATTATGTATGTTCCAAAAATGTTTTGCAATAACGCACATATACCCTATAAAATAAAAATTTGGCCTCGCTAAGATTTTTAGTAATGGTTTGACTCTACAACTTTTATGATCCAAAGGGGTGAACTCCAATCTCGGTGCACTAGGGTTTTGACACAGTTTGAGAACTTAATCTTTAGGAGCTGCTAGGGAGATCTAACAACCCAACAATGAACCATACTCGTGGAGATTTCTTCCACAAGGATATTTATATAGCGGCTGTCACTACCATGGTGAAAATGGCTATTACCGCTTGAGGTTCTATCAACGCAGTTTTCCCTGTGAAGGGATTGTCTGCTTCGGTTAACCCTCTCTAAAGGTGACTCACAATAGTATACCATAAGGGGACTTGACTCCAAATCTAAGGTTTTTGACACTTTTTCACTTTTAACCCAAACAAAGCAAGCAGATTAATCCAACACGCTAAGACAAAGTTTTGCTTCACCAAGGTCTATGATGTCAACTCCACGTGATCTATCAACCTCTCCGGGGAGAGAATGTATCAATCAATAAGAGAAGGTGCACTAACCAATTTTGATTCACCAAAGCTCGTGATGTCAACCCCACATGATCTATCAACCTCTCCTGGGAGAGAATGTATTGATCAATAAGAGAAGACACACTAACCGAGTTGAATGTGAAATGCACTAAGTATCCTCCCTACCTACAAGGATTCTATCATCAAGAAAGATTTTGTTAGGAATCCAATCTCTCAAGAATCACGAATAGTGTTCATAGGGCCTAATTACTATGTGAGCACAAATATATTCCCGAAAGAAAATCTATCCAAAAGTATTTAGAAGCACAAGGTGGTACACTTAATGCTAAAAGCAAATATGAGGTGAGTCTACAAAGTGGAGCACTTAATGCCTCACACAAGCTAGAAACAAGTCCACAACCTAGAAAACAAGTGAGTTCCAAAAAGCACACAAGGGTTGCCTAGTGGAGCATTTAACGCTTCTTTCCTGTAGACCCCTCCCCTTTAATATGGCATTGATATTGTAACCACGGGGTGAAAACCAGGGGCTGACAGATTTAGCGAGTCCAATAACCCAAGATAGCAATCTAGATCAATCACAAGTAATCTAAGACTGTCAATAAATCCTTAAGGTGTCACAACCTAGTATCAATTATGCAAGTGTGTAAAACAAAAGCATGAAAAGAATCACCCAAGCTAGACACATGAGAGATTTATTTTAAGCTCAAATCAAAATATTATCAGCACAAGTGGAATACCTGAGATCCTCGCAACGCGCTTAGTAGATTTTTACTTGATTTTAGCAAACTTTACACTTTTTTCCAATCAAAACCAGCAAGAGTCAATCAAAAACAGAGAATTCCAACTGTTAAGATTAGCTGTTAGTCAAAATTTGAAAATCAAATTTGACAAACTGCCTGCAAAAATAAAATGACAATTGAAATCTGATGCCTAAACTCATACGAGAGTGGGTCTATTACCAGAAGATAGTAAGAAACTCGTACAATAGTGGGGATGCTCCCAAATAACAGTCTAGAAACTCATACAACACTAGGTGTCTGATGAAATGATAATCCAGCTTCCAAACGACAGTGGGTACCTGATGAAATGATACTGTAGGATTTGACAAACATGCAAATCCATAGACCCCGAATACACCTGCATGCAAGAACCTGATACAAAGTAGAAGCACAAAGATGAAAAAGCAGAACTCAGATGTTCACTCAAAATGTGAGAGCAAAATTATCAACTGAATTAAAAAAACAATTACAAAGTTCAACCTTAAAAAGGTGAATGAAACCCTAAAAGGGAAATACTAGGTTGCACATTATTAATTAAGAATTAATTAATAATGCACCTAAGAGACGCTTAAGCAACTAGAGTAAAAAGGAAATAATACTCTAACACCCCCCCTTAAGCTGAACGCAGGGAGAAAGCAGACCTAGCAAGACTAAGAAAGCAAGAAATGGGTCCCGGCAACAAGGCCTGATCAGGTACCCAGTACAAGGAAATCTCTGTAAACCGGAGACAAAGGAGAAAACCCAGTGGGAAAAACCCCTCTCCAAAAAGAGATATAAAAGAAAGCAAAGACAAAAGGCATGACTTCAAGAGACTCTCTCAAAGCCAGTAGTACAATGCGTGCTGCTAACCCCCCCGAGAGAGAGGGTCGATGCTCCAAAGCCCCCCAGAATGAAAGAACCCCTGGAGCAATGAGCAAACCACTGTGACTCCAATGCAGAGGAGTGAAGGTCAGTGGGTGCTGAAGAGGTGACCTCGAAGGATGAGGTGTCACTGGAAGGCCGAGCTGATGCTCAAATGTGAAGACACGAGGATCCTGAAAGGGAATCCCCAATGCAAGTGGTATGACAGGTGTGCTGACACTGTCATGAGAGAGGAGATGAGTGTCCTTTGAAGAATCCTCAACAACTGCACCTGGTGGCTCGATGAATGAAGCTGGAGGAGCAAGCAGTGCTGAAGAAGAATCCGGCTGAAGAGAAAAGTACTCCTCAGGATGTGGTGTAGCAGTCACAACACGGGTCTCAGGAACAACACAGAGGTTCAAGCTACCTGACTGCACCACATGATGCTCTCATGAAAGAGGAGAGCTGAGCTCCGACAATGGAGATGGTGGACCAAAATGAGAAAAGATGTAGAGACGGGAGGAATGATCAACTGTCCCTGTAGCAATAATACCTCCTGTCACACTATCCCTGATGAAGGCTGAATCGACCGTGAACTCAACTGTCTTCCCTGACCCACTGCGAGTAATCTGATAAATGGAGAGAAGGTTTGCAGAGAGAGATGGAACATACAATACATCATTGAATGTGCCATCCTGAATGCTGACTGAACCTGTCCCACAGACTGTTTGTACAGTGTTATTCCCCATGAGAATATGAGGAATAGAAGTCTCAAAAAAAGAAAACAACTCCTGAGAAGATGCCATATGGTGAGAAGCACCGGAATCCAGTATCCAAGGGACCTGTAAAGGGGATGCAACAGATGCCCGTAATGTATGACCCTGTCCAAAATCCTGTCCAGATGTCGAAGAAGATGCAGAAGACTGAAAAGCAGACCCTTGTGAGGTGGAAGAGGATGGAGAGGAAATAGTGCTCTTCTGAAGGAGAGCTTGCAAATCTGCAATCTGTTTCTCATAACCATCACATCTCTTCTGAAAACACTGTGACTCATCATGGTTCCTCTTCTGACAATAGGAACATGTGGGGATCTGAGTCTTCTGATTCTCCTTCTTAGAAGAAGATGGTGTGTCAGTAGAGTGCTGAGAGGAGGAGTCAGATATCTGCTTCAGCTTCGGCTTCTGTGTGTCCTGAGATGACTTGGCAAGCAATGCCTGTGACTGTGAACTTGCAAGTGAATCCATCTGAGTGATCTTGGACTGCTCACGAGTCAACCTGTCACAGAAATTCTCAAAAGAGGGCATAACATGTCTGGTACCAAAAGCATCCATGGTGGAGTAGAAAGTGGAAGAAAAGATCTGGTACTATCCTCGCAACTTTGAGAGTATCAAATAGATACACTCATCATCTGTCTTTGTTTTCCCACATCCCTGCAAAACTGAACGCAGAGACTTGAACTTCATCAAGAAGTCCTCAATGGTGGGAAAGCTGGTAGGAGTCAAAGTAGTCAACTCTGCATCAAGCTGAAGTGCCCTGAACTTATTAACTGTGCCAAACAAATCTGAAAACTTACCCCAAATGGCCCTAGGAGTGGTCAAACCTTCCAAGTGAAAGAGGAGACTGTTGGAGATGTTCAGTGCAATCAAGCCCATGGCTTCATCCATCTTATTTCTGTGCTGAAGAATCTCAAAGGGACGTTGCAGGACAGGTTGGTTCTCATCCAGACATGACCATAAGCCACGTGACATAAGAAGTCTGGTCATGTGTGCTTTCCAGGTATGATAATTATGCGGTGTCAGCCGGGCCACAGAGGGATCTGACATTGAGAGAAGAAGAAGACAGAAGTAGAAGGGTCTTTTCTGAAGTAAATTACAGAAAGGAAAAACACCCCCCCACAATGTATAAATCAAACCCCCGTACAGCAAATAACTGAAAGCACAAAAAATGAGGAGAAAACCTGGACTCCAGATGCAAAGAAGGAAGAAAGGAGAAGCCTTGACTTTGATGCTAAAAAAGAGAACTTAAATGGCTGAATCAGCAAACCAAACTAGCATCATTGCATCCGTCTTGGAAAGACCTTTCCGGCGATATATCATATGTCGATTTTCGAGTCCGTATGAACCCTGTAGGAGCAAAAATGCCCAAGTACCCCCAAATGTAAGCTCTCTGAAAAAAACCAGGGACGACAAAAAATTTGACGGCCGTATGACCGTCACTGGGCCGTCGCTAACGTCAGCATGACGTCATAACCGTACTGTTTGAAAAATTTTTAAAAACCGCCGGGAAAAAATCCGGCAGATGACGTCACTTGCGTCTGCCTCGGGTGGCGGGCCGGTGGCCGGAAAGCGGCTCCACCGGCTGCGGTGGCACCCGGGCGGAGCGGAGGTGGGGCCTGGGCGGAGCGCGGGTGGCGGCCGGGCGGTGGCCGGGCGGTGGCTGGCCGCGGCGGCGCGGCGAGGGCGCGCTGGCGGCGCGCTGCCCGACAGCCGCTGCGGTTGGCGCGGTGGCGGTGCGCTGGCAGCGCGCTGGCGGCGCGCCCTGTTTTTAAAGAAAAAACTTTTTTTTTTGCATTTTTCAAAAAAATTTCTCGATTTTCGAGCCGTACGGCCCTGGTAGGGAAAATTTTTTTCCCTGTGGTCACGGGGGCCAAACTGAGTCGAGTTTTATATGATTTCGACTCTCCCGGACCTTCTGAACGCAATGGCGGAGTCCGTTTCTGCTCAATCTACTCCAGAAGATTGTGCCTCCTTCAAAGTGATAGAAAACCACAGAAACAAGTTGTGGCTGTCGTTTTCGAATCGTGGCTTCAAAAAACTTTGATCAGGCAGCAACAGGGCGGCTCTGATACCATGTAGGATTTGACAAACATGCAAATCCACAGACCCCGAATACACCTGCATGCAAGAACCTGATACAAAGTAGAAGCACAAAGATGAAAAAGCAGAACTCAGATGTTCACTCAAAATGTGAGAGAAAAATTATAAACTGAATTAAAAAAATAATTACAAAGTTCAACCTTAAAAAGGTGAATGAAACCCTAAAAGGGAAATACTAGGTTGCACATTATTAATTAAGAATTAATTAATAATGCACCTAAGAGACGCTTAAGCAACTAGAGTAAAAAGGAAATAATACTCTAACAGATACTCGGTCAACTATTGTACAACAGTGGGTATACTCTCAGATGACACTGGGTGTCCGATGAAATGACAGTTTAAAAAACTCGTACGACACTAGGTGTCTGATGAAATGAAAGTCCAAAAAATTTATACGACAATTCAAAAAACTCGTACGACACTGTACGGACCGAAATTAAAAATCGTGCTGTACGGACAGTTTTGATAGAAAAAGTGCCAAAAAATTTTATTTTATTTTTTGCAGGCAAAAAAGAAATAAAAAATAATGTCCTACTGAGAATACCACCAGAACAAGCAGTAGCAGGGGAGTTCTGATAGAGAAATGATAGAAGATTGATAGAAATAAAGGGAATCCCATTTCAGGGCCCCACAGTGGGCGTCAGAAATGTGTGTGTGAAAATTGTACCTGTCTGTAGACACAACACTTTAGTAAAATATTAGAGGTTAGCTATAATCAAAATTGTGCAAAATTAAAATCTAATCTAACCAAGTGATTTACTGCCTTCTAGTAGGTGCGAGATTAACATTCTTAGATTGTTATCGAGATCAGTGACCTAGATGACACCTAAACGAAGGATTTGAATGCAAAACTGATATGAAATATGAATGCAATTAATCTATTTTTTTTATATTTTCTATGCAATGATATGAAAAATGATATGAAATCTATGATATGTAAAAATTGATATGCTATGAATTGATCTAACAATAATATAAAAATGAAAGTGATCTCACAATAGCCTTGATTTGCAATAAGCTTTGATCCTTTCAATTGCAATTCTCCAGCGTGATTGTGCAAAAATATGAGATTCTGTGGATGCAAATTTTGAGAGATGAATTATGAAGAGTTGAGCCTTGTTTTTATAGAAATCCAGGGCTTTGGAGGTGCATGAAAGAAAGCCATAAATCACTCAGATTAACTCGGCTTGATTTTTGAGTTATTTGATAATAAAGATAATTTAATTCACAAAAACATGCAAAAGCTAAGTTTTAACTCAAAATAGAGTTTAGCTTTAATTGATAATTGATAGTTGTCTGCTTTTATTATTGTGCATGTTTTATTTATGAATTAATTTAATAAATAAAGTGATTTATTTCTAACTTAACTGATTTTTAAAAATAAATAATTGATTTATGGGTTAATCAATTATTTAATCAAACTTTTATTAAAAACTATATTATTAAATAATGACAACTTACTTTAATTAATTAAATAAGAATTTAATCAATTATTCATAGGATATTAGATTTATTGTCAAAATTAAATAATATAATTAATAATAGATAGAATTAAATTTAATTACACAATTAAGCAGCAAATATTAAATTTAATTAATTAAATATGAAAATATTCAATTAATCAAACTTTAGGATAAATGTGATTTATCGCCAAATAATCATTAAATTAAAGATAATTATGATGATTAAGAATATTGCTAGGAATATTCCTCGATGTAGAATTTTAAGATAATCAATTAGGATTCGATGATGTTTAGATGTGCCTTAGGTTAGGACTTTGATGTCGATTTTATTCGATTTGATGATGTAGAAGGTTAATGAACTTATAGCCCATTTTTGGGGTATTACATGACTAACCACTACTGACCATGTCTCAGCCCTACCAACAATCACCACACCTTTGACCTAGGCCCACCTAATGCCACATGTCATGCCACCATTCACTGCAACTACCGAGTCACACTTGCCACAGGACTCACTTTTACAAGCCTTTGAAATCGAACGGCAAGCACATGATCGCATGGGTCTAACACCTCCCATGAGATCATGTGCCAACCCCTAGATCTACCATGCCATCCTCCCCTCTGAATCTCTCAGGCCCACTGATGAACTACCACATCACCACCTGCCACCAGGCCTTGGCAAGGAAGAACCTTGTCACATGATCGCAAGCCGTGAAAATGGCCCTTGTGATCATGCGACAAGGTCAAAAGATTGCCAAACATTTAGAGACTATGTGACTAAAGAGAAATAGACTGCCCGCTAGGTCACTGAAGGTTAGGCACCTAGCTACCAGAAATAAGAGACCTAGTGACGACCGCTAGTCATAGAATCTTAGAATACCCTAACCTTGATACATGCTGAAAACTCTTTTCACATCACTGCTTGGCTACCAATCAAAACTAAACATGTCACCACCTCTCATTGGGCCCCAACACAACGTGGCACCCTTGTCACATGATCGCATGGCCGAAAGATGACCCTTGCGATCACGCAACAAGGCAACAAGACTGCCACCTCAGCCTCCATGTCAAACAGCAAGACCACAGCTAAAGAAGTTTTACCCTTTAAAAGTTTTGAAGACCTGGGCCCACCATTGCGTGACTTCACAACTAAGGCAAATTAAACCGCCAGCCAGGTCGCTAGATGCTAAGGGCTTAACCACCAGAATCAGGAAACCAAGAGATAACCGTGAGTCACCAGATCACAGAATGAGAACTTAACCACCAGCCAAGTTGAACACCACAAAAAACTGGGACCCACACAAACAGGTGGCAAGCGGTCGCATGATTGCAAGAAAAAAAACACCATGTAAATTTTCTATGTGAACTTACGACAACCACAGATCATGTCCGAGCTTTAACCGTGCTAGACAACTGAGAAGAACAGGACCCACTGCATTATCAAGCATTCAACGACTACACAACTAACCGCCCGCTGGGTCATGAGATGTCAGCCGCTAACCACCAGACATGAAGAGATCACGTGACTAACAGTCACCAAAATGCTAGCCGCTAACCACTAGACATGAATAGATCACGCGACTAACAGTTGCCAGGTCACCGAATAAAAAATGTAAACGCCAGAAGACTTGGAGAATCAGTGACACAAAACCTAGCAAGGACTGGGCCCACCATCCATCGCACTTGCACACATAGAAAATGCTAGCAAGCAAGGAGTGCTGGCAAGAGGAAAGAAAAGTGAGGTCGAAAACACACAAAGTTTTCGACACAGTGAAAGACTGAAAACACACAGAGTTTTCGATGCCAAAAGATAAGCGCAAAAAAGTTGGAAGGCACAAGGTCGAAAATAATGAAGGTTTTCACACAAACCGAAAACATCATAGATTTTTAAAAACATTGTGGGTTTCCAACACTATGGCAGATTTTAAAATTATTTCCAGCATACCTTAAAACTTGAATAACTCCCTGGGTTTTGCGATTCAGCACGTGCAATTTGGACTGGAGCAAGGTGACACAATGAAGAACACAGGGCTAAGGGCACTTCAAGAAAACTCCACAAGGAAATGGGTCATTTTCAAAAGATTTTGCATTGATAGGAAAAAGGACTAACAAGTTGACCTTTGAAAACACAAATTTGTACTTTTCCATCCCCTAAATTTGTTTCATCAATAGAAGATTATCAAGGTTTTTCTTAGTTCCCTTTTGGTTTTCCTTTTTTTTTTTTAATTTTCCTTATCATAGTATTCATATTACTGAAAATCAGTATTGTATTTCCTAACCAATGGTGGGTGGCAAATCTCAAAGAAATCTCTGTAGTAGTGTTGAGTAATAAAAATCATTTTATTTACACTTTCTTAATATGAGTCATAGAAATACCATATCCTAGAGGAGGGACCATCCTGAAGATAAGTTGGAAGATGAGCTTCCAAGTACCTCTAGACTGGTCAGCCAAGGAAAGAAAAGAATTATAAATGTTTATCTAAAACTTGGAGACAGAAGAGGAACACCAAAGAAGATGAACCAATCCAACCTAGCCAAGAAGGAAATGTATTAGAATATATAGAGGCCATGGACCTTGGATTGGGTATGTATCAAGAGTACTATTATCTTGATGAAAAAGGAGAGGATGGGTCACATCAAAATAAAAATAAGGACATCCACAATGAGTCTCATGGATATAGTAGGAGGTCAAGAAGCAAGTTAAGAGGTGGAGAATCTAGGAATGCCCTTGGCTCTCATATTTTTTCACCATTAGATAGCCCTTATGTCCCAAGAGACAAAAAAGATAGATTTCATATAGAGACTTCAGAATCTAAAACTATTGTCCCTAATTCTAAAGATATTTTCCAAGAAGTTCATGATTTAGAGAGAAGAATCTAGGAGAAGATTTCTATTAGAAAATAAAGAGAAAAAGAAAAAGAAGATGAGGTAAGACAAGCTCAAATTAGGTCTGATCAATTAAGAAGGCAATTACTAAGCTTGGAAGTGATAAATTCTATTTTAGCACCTAAGAAAAATCAAGAAGACCCTGTCATCCGATAAGTTTTTGAAACTACAAAACCTAAGGATAAAGGTATGCAGATGGCAATAGGAATTTCAATAAATGAACCTATGAATGACAAGTTTCTAATGGATCAGATGTCCAAATTGGATACTGATCTCAAGATAGCTAAAAGAGAGAAATAAATCTTAGCCAAAGAACTTGAGAAGGCATGATTGGAGGAAACAACTCTAGAGATGAAGAAGAAGATTTATTTTCTCAAGTAGTCCTCAGGGCCTTCTCAACAAATAACTATTATTCCACCACCAGCTAGTGCTAGAATTTTTTCTACATCAAATGCTAAAGAATTTACTTCCCAAGTTGATGGTTCATTCCAAAGGAGACCAGTTCATATAGAAAGGTACACACAACTCTCTTTTCTTGGTATTCCTAGTTATCCTAATACAATTCCAAATGAGATTAGAGAAAAGTTTCCTAAATTTGATGGAAATAATGTCATTACATGTGAAGAACATTTAAAGAAATTTATTAACATAATGGGTGACTATGGAATTGAGCATGAAGATGTGATTATGAAGCTTTTTGTCCAATCATTAACTAAGGATTCCATGGATTGGTTTAGAGGACTACCACATGATTGTGTAGGGTCTTGGGATGAATTTATAAATTGTTTCAAGGATAACTATGGTAACAATACCAATGAAGTTTTCATGCTAAATTAATTCAACAATATCAAGAATAATCAAAATGAGGAAGTGCTTGAATTCAATGTAAGATTTCAAAAGGCCATGCATAATATTTTCCAAGTAACGAGGCTGGATGAGAAGGTATGTGTTGCAAATTATTTAAATGCTTTTGATGCCAATATGGGATATCTTCTCAAGGATAAAAATACTACAATCATTAGGGAATATTATAGGTTTTATATTAAAATTGAGAGTAATAGAAGAGTATCAGGGAAATTGGGTGGAAGGGAAAATTGCAAGCCTCCTAGGTTTGGTAAGAAAGAATTAGATAAGCCCTCTCATGTTTTTAAACCCAAAGAGGAATATAATTTTAAGAAGATCTTAAATTCTTTAAAAGATTTGAAGCCTGGAGAAAATAGGAACAACAGGGCTTTCAATAATAATGCAGGAGCATCCTAGGATTCTTGGAAATCCTATATCAACCAAAAATATGTTTGTCTTTGAAAGTAGATTGTTATTTTTTATCTTGATTTAATAGAGTACTTGCTCAGTTTGGGAGATTGGTTGCTCAGTTTGGGAGATTGGTTACTCAGTTTCAATGTTTACCGGGGTTCTCGGTCTCTAAAGAATGCTTGGTGGCTATAGGCATCTGTTTCCTGGTGCTCAATGATAATTGTGTTTCTTGGTCATGCTTGGTGTGGTCAGTTCACTGGTGCTCAGTTATTTCTATACTACTCAGTGTTCTTTCTTACTGACTTGGTTTGTTTGGATGGATCAGCTTGACCGACTAGTTTTGTTGATTTGGGTCATGCTCCCTATGTTATGGATTGATCGTTGGTCATGTGGGGGACCTAGATCTGGCGTGTTGCATTCTTCTATGTAGATTTGATGACTGTTTGGGGCCATCTTGGAGAATTAATTTATTTGTAAGGCTATTTGTGAGCTGACTAATGTTTTGGCATTTAATATGTGTTTGTAAGGGTTAATTATTTCATCATTTGACTTGTGGCTAGGATTTAGTATTTAATAGATGTTTGGGTAGATGTTAGGAGACAGGATTCATTTAGGATAGTTAGTATCTTGGGAGCTTAGGAACATGACAATTGCTTGGAAGTTGAGTACAAGTTAGATCTTTCCTGGGTGCCTAACAGTGTGCTGTGTTGTAGACCTGGACTAGTTGATTGATGAAGCTATGGATCTTGTGAGATCTTGTAGACTGTTATTTGCTTTGTATCTGGCCATAACCAGGAAGGCCTTATAGCCTGGCACATTGCATGTAATCGGTGATTTTATGAATAAAGACTCATGTTTTATCTCATATATGGTGTTGTTTTTGTGTATTTCCTCCACATATTTGTTTGGATGCAAGGTCAATCCGTCCTTCATTGGATTCCCCTACCTTGACTACATCAGGTGGTATCAAAGTGAAGTTTGTTTCTGTTTGAGTAGAGTTGATCTTGTGATCAAAGTTTGTTCCTGTTGGAGCCGAGTGGATCTTTTGTGCATGTATCTAGATCTTGATTTGAAGATTCCTCCAAGGAGAAATCGTGAGATCTTAGAGGAAGAAGCTGCTAGAGAATTAAGTCTTGATGATTTTAGGGCTTTATAGAAACAAGTCCAAGACCTACAAGAAGAATTGAGGAAGAAGAAGCCTACCTTGAAAAATGATAGTGATGATGAATTTGATGAAGAAGATCACTTTGAAGAAGTTGTAGACGAAGCTAGAGATCTTGAGGAGAATCAAATTCTAAAAGCTATGTCTAAGATTGGGAAAAGACCTAAGATTGAAGTTTCTACATTTGTTGGAAGCCTTAGGCTAGAAGAATTGATTGATTGGATCAATTAGATAGATGAGTACTTTGAGTATGAACAACTAGAAGATCTTGATAGGGTTGTATTTGCAAAGACTATGCTGAAGGGTCATGCAAATATTTGGTGGAGAGAAGTTCAGTTGGAAAAAGGTAGAAGAGGAAAAGAAAAGATTACTAAATGGAATCAGATGGTTGACAAGTTGAAGAAGCAATTCATTTTGGTGGATTATGAATTGGATATGTTTAAGAAGATGCAAGCTTTGAAGTAGACTAACAAATCAGTACATGAGTATACTCAGGAGTTTTACAGAATCCTGATTAGGACTGGTCATTCAGAAGCTGATAAGGAGAAGGTTTCTTGGTATGTCTATGGTTTGAGACCTAGTATTTAGGAAGAGTTACTTATTGTTCAAATGACAACAATAGGTAATGCTTATCACATGGCATTTAAGATTGAAGAGAAGCTGAATAAAAAGTATGAAGGAAAACAAAACAATAGGAACCAAGGTGGTAAAACTGGTGAGGCAGTTGCTAAAAGTAATTTGATAGAGAATCTTAAGTCTGATGTGGGATCTAGCAGTGGTCAAGTTACTAAGAATGTTCGATAGAAAGGAATGTCGAAGAATGAGTTTACCGCTACTTGTTATAACTATGGTGAAGCTGGTCATAGAAGCTTTTATTGTCCTAAGAAAAGGGTGGCACTGGCTATTGAGGAAGATATTGTGAATGTTGCAGAAAAAGTTGAGACACTTATCACTAGGAGATTAGCTACATGTGTCCATGAACCGGTGCAAAGAAGGAATCTGTTCAGAACCATATGTAAGTGCAAGGATAAGGTATGTAATGTTATTGTGGATGGTGGCAGTTCTGAGAACTTTGTTTCAAATGAAATGGTTGCTAGAAAGTAAAGTTTTGTGAGGCCTATCAGACAATCATATTTATACTATTTTATTTTTCATGCTTTCAGTACTTATTTCCCAGACATACTAGACTTTTGAGACACCTATGTATTTGAGGATCTATTGAATCCTATACTATTTGCTCAGTACCTAATTATGTAATCAGGGTACACTAGAGATACTACATGTTTTGATTCAGTTTTAGTTACATTTATGTTACATATGATGTTATATGATGTTTTAAAACTATTGTGATGAAAAGTTGATTTAGGAAACTGAAGTTATGCTTAGTTCATTGATTCACAGACATAGTCTTAAAACCGTGCAGTATTGATGTATTATGTTTATATCATGTTCATTGGACCTACTGATGTGTGCAATGAGTGTGCAAGATAAGTTGACCATGGATCTAAATGCAGGAATTCAGTATTGGAACCTATGTTTATACCATGCATACCAAGGTCCTCTTTGTAAAAGAAATGTGGACCTTGTTGTATAGTCTTTTATCCGTAAATGTGGTTTGCATTTGCATAATTAAATTAGTTTATATCTATGTGAATTAGCCATGTCATGTGTTTTAATAAATGTGTCAAATTTGGTACATTGTGGCTTATGTGTTGGCATGGTTAAGTATTTTATTATTGATTGGGTCAAGGGGCTTGACTAGGATGTAACCTTAGGGTAGGATCAACTAACCTTGGGTTGGGAAGTTTCTAGAAGTTAACCAAGACCAGAAATCCGTGCATAAACTTTAGATGGAGTTTAGGAGGGTCTTTTGGGCTCCCATAGGCTAACTGGGGTCATTTTTAGCTACCTAGGTTGATACCTTAGGGGTTAGGGGTCATTTCAACCCATTAAGAGCCTTAAAACTCATTAATGACCCCTCTAAAGTCAAGGTTTTCATTTTGCACGAGATTGAAGAGTTGTGAGGTTTTGGTTAACCTCTCTCTTCTTCCCAAACTTGCATTCAACTCCATTTATGGTGAAGGAAGGAAAGTGGGAAGAAGGGAATGGAAGTTTCTTTCCCTCTTCTAATTGGCTCCTAGATTTTAGGAGGTTTACCTATTTAGGGAAGATTTTAGGAGGAGTTGGGTGTCCACCCACTCTATATTTTTAGAGATAGATTCAAAATCGATGAAGCCTTTTGGAGGAAAGAACTTGGAAGGAAAGCTCTTCTCAAAATCTCAATCCACCATAGCTTTGGAGTAAGGTTGGTCTCCTTTAGAATAGATTTCTTATTTCTTGATGTTCTTGAGCTTGAAACTCCATTAATGGAGTCCTATGTAAATTTTTAGTTATTTTCAAGTTGATTTCTTGAGTTTTAGTTTGTTGTGTTTTATTTGTGTATAATTTTGGGATGGGGTTCTTCAAGGCTTACTCACCCTAGGGAGAGTGGAGTAACCTTGAAGGGGGTAGAAAGTAGTAGACCCAGGTTGTCCAGAGTCTCCCATGCGTGGAGTGATAAACATGGGGTTCCATGACACCCATGATGCCAAGTATGGCCTCTAGGCATTTGGGGGGGCATAAGGATTTTAGACCGTATCTTCTTGAAGATGGTCATCCCAAGTCCATGTGTGGCTTGAGAAATCTATATTGTACTATTGCTTCTCCACCTGGTAGTCCACCTCTACCCTATTTTCCAGAAAGGCCTCTAGGAGACCTTCCTATTGTTATACCCTATTGCGAAGTATGTTGAGTGTTTTCAGGCTTTGGTTGTTTCCTTCATGCATGTGTACCTGTTTGTTTTCCATTCCTTATTGGATCCCCTAGCTTGGGGGTGGCCTTGAAAAGGCCTAGGTTGGGAGGTGAGCCTCCATGGTCAACCTTGCTTATACAGGTACCCAGTAATACGGGGCTTGTAGGATTAGTGGACTTAGAGAAAATCCAATTTTATAATCTTGTTAAAATTTTCCATTTCAAGAGTAAGTTTAAAATGGAATCGAGGTTTCCTTGTAAATTTTAAATGTTGAAATTTTGTAATATATTCGTGGAATTGGTTATGGAAACTTCTCAGTTATGTTATATGAATGATTTTGGCACATGTGTAATTAAATTGATAAATAAATAAATAAATTCCAGTTTTATGTATGTGCAAGAGTTATTTGAACTTAAAAATTTTGCGAGAGAAATCTTAACATTATTGTGAAAATAAATTGTGAGGTGTATTTTAACAAGAATTTAATTAAGTTCTGTTATTAAATTATTTAAAAATCCTTGTTATGTATTGTGCAAACAAGAACACACTATATGGTTATTTGTATATATCAATATTATAGATTAATTCATATAAATTTTATTGTAAAGATCAATGAGGAAATTATTTTTTTATAATAAATTAATTTTTTTCTTATACTTAGAAGTTTTGGTTAAAAAATTTTTTTATCAAAAAAAGAAAAAAGTGATCGAAATAATTTTTTTATTAATACAAGTTGTTAGGCTTGTATTATGGAGTTCATTAGTGCATTCGAATTTTAATTTAAATTCCTCTTAATACCCCCTATTTGAAGGTACAGGGAATAGACTTCACCAATAAATTATTAAAGTAAATTTCTATTAATTTAATAGTGTTTATATTATATTTAGAGTTAAAAACTTTATAAAGATTTGATTTTAAAAAAATAGGGGTGGATGTGTAATGCGCTGGGCACATAAAAGAAATTTATTTTTAAAAAAATAAAATTATTTTAGTTAAGGGATGGGGGCGGGCCAAAGCCCTAACCCCCACGCCCTCGTGTAGTGGGCGGATGTAGAGGTCAGCCCTCCCAAACCACCACTGTGTGGTGGCCGGGAGCAGTGATCTCTGCCGGCTCTCTCACACGTCCCCTACTCTCCTTCCTTCGTCACCGTCCCCTCTCCTGCCTAGTTTCAAACGCCACCGCTACCTTCACTATCGGCGGCCCCTTCT
Source organism: Chamaecyparis obtusa (assembly GCA_027943335.1). Classification (NCBI taxonomy): domain Eukaryota; kingdom Viridiplantae; phylum Streptophyta; class Pinopsida; order Cupressales; family Cupressaceae; genus Chamaecyparis; species Chamaecyparis obtusa. The sequence continues at coordinate 120,497 of BSBK01002925.1, read as the reverse complement.
CTCCTTCGCTTGGCCTCCTCCCTGTCACAGCAGCACCTCCGTCATTTCCCTCTCGTGCCGCCGCTTCACCCCCCATCACTGCCGGTGCCATGCTCTACACGCGCCACCTGCCTATAGCCTCCGCCTCTTTCCCCCTTCTGATGCTCCCTCCTTCGCTCGCTGTGCGTGATGGTGCGTGCGCGGCCCTTGCGAAAGGGCTTTCAAAATTCCCTTTTTTTTTGTTTAGTTAATTTTGGATGTTATAAAGTTTTTTTTTATAAAAAGAGTTAAGTTTAATTATTATTTAAAAAAATTAAATGTTATTAATTAGTTTATTGTTTAAACTAATTTAGATTAAACTTACTTAAATTTGGACTTATCAAAATATAGATGTTAGAATAGATGTGTATCAATTCTATCATTATGCACTAATTTAGTTTTTATTAAAATTAAATTATTATACTCAATCTAATTAAATAAAAGATTAGATTTAATACTCTAACTATTTATTTTAAACGAGTTAATAATCTTATTGGAGTAGATTTATTTCATTAAAGGTTTATTATTTATTTTAGTTTAATATCCTATTTAACATTTTATCGATAAGGGGGTCATTACAACCCCTTATCTTTGCGATATATAACTAACAAGGGTATTATCGCTACTTTTGACCAGCGTCGGACATAGTTGACTCTGGGTCAACAATGGTCAAACTATCCTCATTCGTCTTGATTTTTGAACCAGGTGTTTCCTTCACCCCCTAGGACTTAGGGTTTCATTTTCACACCAATCACAGATGGTTGACTTTTTTGTCAACCCTAGTTGACTTTTTGGTTAACTATCTTGATTTGCATGTATGCACCTTTCTAAGGACTTAGTAGACCCTAGAGACTTTCTTCCATGTAATTCAGAGTATAGTTGACTTTTGGTCAACACAATTTGACTTTTAGTCAACTATCTTGATTTGCAAGTTGTTCGAAGCTAGTAATCTAAGGGAAACCTTATAGCTTGATTTAGAGCTATTTGATGAAGTTGACCTTTGGTCAAAATTGGTCAACCCTTTGATTGACCTTTGGACTATCGTTAGACTCTCCTTTATTATCAGTTGTCTAATTTATCTTTGCACCGTTTTGCATGCACATAGGGTCTTGTGCTAGACAATGTTCTCTCCTTAGTTGTGTTAGTATGATGGTTTGTAGTTGCTTTGTAAGGTCTTAGAAAAATTTTGTAGTTGTGTTTTGCTCAACTTTTGGGCATGACATTTTGGTATCAAAGCATAGTTTAGTTAACCTTGGGAACCTAAAACACTTCATAGTTGCTAAACCTTTTGTCTTGTTATGTGTGTAGGATGCCTCCACTCACCCAATTAGCTCGTAGACATGGATGAGGACGTAGGCATGTCTCTTTATCCTGGGAAGAGGTATAGTCAGAGGTAGAGATTCGAGAGGAGAACTACGTTCCACCTCCCGAAACACCTCCCAATGCGAATGCAGAATTACTTCAGGCCTTTCAGAACCTTGTAGGACTTATTCTTGATCATATGCCTCTAGTTGTAACATAGAATGTGCAACAAGGTACAGAAGGACATGGGTCCTCAACTAGGGAACGTAGTAGGAGTCCTTCTAGACTTGCAGAGGTTCAAGCCAAGCCAGAGGTTGGTTCCATCAGGGGACCAAAACCTCCACCCAGAGATGAGATTTGTATATTTGAGAGACCACCTCCTGACATAGGTGATCAGATTAGAGAGTTGATTCGACTTAACCCTCTACCTTTTGTAGGATCTATTGAGGGTACTGTTGTACCTCAAAATGCAGTTTTGAGGTACCATAGTAAATTGCTTGAAAAGTGCTCTATTTGTCCCAAAATGCATGTTTCCAATGGGTGGTCCGGAGGTCATTTCATGTAGGTGATGTGTTTCTCACCTTTCTTATACCCCTTTGAGTTATTTTGAGTCCTTGGACTACACCCTAAAATGGGTTTTTAACAGTTGGTTTCTACGTGCTCTCTAAAGTCAGAAGTTGACGAGTGTTTATTTTACTGGGAAGGGTCACTTTGACTCTGAATATATTGTACCCTGCTGACTTTCATGGGAATCTGGGAGTGGGAACTTGTTTATTGTACTACAAATAACCTATGTTTCAAGTTTCAAGTCTTTACGACAAGTTTTGATAGGTTTTTGACTTCCCTTTCCGGAGGCAATTTCACAGTTTTGTAGACTGTACTTTTGCTACTTTTCCCAGGAGCCCTGTTTGGAGAGTTATATCTTTGGCCTTGGAGATGATCAAGTCAGAAGGATTGTTGTGTCATATTCCATTCATGTCCATCTCCAAATGTTCCAAGTTTCAATTCTTGATGGGATCATTTGCTATATTTCCCAAGGTCATTCTGTTTGTCAAAATCCATTTCTGCATATGTGCATGTTGTCAATGTTTGTTGGAACACTACTTGGCACGCTTATAACTTTTGGTCAGTTGCACTTACGATCAGATGGTTTTCTCCGTTGCATTATAGGCATGAAGTACTACTTATGTTATGAATTTGACCCTTGTACCAATCCGTTTGATGGGTTTTTCAAAGTGATTCCATTTGCAACTTTTGCAAGTTGTGTGTTGTGTTCTATCGACAGTATTTTGTCACCCTGTTTGACCATTCATAACTTTTGACTGATTGATCATTTTTCCCTATTTCCAATTGCGTCATGAAGTGTTGTCAGAATGCTACCATTGGTCAAAATTTGAGCTCATGACGAATCCGTTAACCATGTTTGCAACACTGATTCCCGGAGCACTTTCGTGAACCTGCATGTCTCATTGTGTTGTAAATCCAAACACATGACTTTGACCTCCCGCCATTTGTGGCTCATTGCACCTATTGACGAATTTCCTTTTGCACTCTGTTGCATTTGTCAAATACTTCGTGTGGCCAAAGTTTCAGACCTCTGCCAATTCATTTGCCTACCTTTAAAATTCAATCAAAACGATTAAAATGTTTGTTGTTGACTGTGTCCTATCCCATCTCTATGGGTCGTCAACTTCAAATTGTTATATCTTTGCACCGAGATGTCAAAACTGAGTGCCGTCAGTTGCATTGTTTATGATAAATATTGGTCTAACACTGGTTAAAGTTTCAAGTTCCCAGGCATCATTTCATTTTTTGCCAAAATGTACGCCTAGCCCGTTTTTATCCTAAAATATTTTAATCATTTTGCATGATTAAAATTCCATATGCCCCGGCGGAGGAAAAATCTGAAATTTTGCAGGGTCAAAGGATTAACTACAATCTTCAAGAGTACAAATTGGCAGAACCTGAAAAGTTGTTTTGACTAATCTTCCAGGGCGTCAAACAGGCCGTTCGCAGTGTTCAGGCAAAGTTTGCCGGATGATCCAGATGGTGTTTTAAGTGTTTTCGATCGATGCCCAGTTTGTGATTTTTGTGCCTGAGGAGTAATATGATGTTTTCGTGCAAAAATTGTATGAGAACGAAAAAAAAATTAGCCGGGCCCATTTCTGGACCCGACTTCATGCTTGATTCCTCCAGTGTTTTGTCTCAGTTAAAGGGTGATGATCTTGGGCACTTGTGTTTTTAAAATCCTTCAATGTTAACGTTGCAAATGGAGACAAAGGCATAAATTCTGATGGTTTTCACGCCACTGGAAAAGGGATGCAAAAGTCTGAAAATAGTTTTGATTTTATTGACATGACAATGAATGATTCTGGTGAACATGTGGGAACAACTTAGATTTTAGAACAAGTATAAATCATTCAGATAAACATTGGATTGTTGCAACAGACTCCCCCCAGCATCATATTGAAATAGAGACATTTAAAGAAAATATCAATGCTATGTATGGACCGTGCAGGCAAAAAGAGTTAAGTGCCAATAGTTGCAAGCAAACTTTTATTACGGAAAATAAGTTTATACCCTCAACAAGAATAATTGTTGATGAAAACTTGCAAGAAAGAACTCTTTCCTTAGGATTTAACGGCAATAATGTTCAAGGCTCTAGGAAATTGAATATGGAAGATGAATTTTCTTTAAATAAGTGTAGTAAAGTTCAAAGAGTATCTACTTCTGGGAACACTATGAGCAGTTTCTGCTGGGAAAATTGATAAAGACGGAGAATATATCATTACATTTTCTCCACAGATTACCATTTCTAACATAAATGATGGCTGAAAGTTAAAAGTGTCTGCCAACATAAGAAGTCTGCATTAAATTTGGGAAGTATGTGAATTTGTAAGGAGGCTAGTATGTTAAAATGGGAGGGAGGAAACCCACTAAACTATCAAGAGGGGCGACTGATTGCAAGAGAGGGAGGCCAGCATTGTAATAACTCATGCAAGTATTAGTGAGTTAAGTTGTATGTGATTCACACAACAAAAAAAAAAAGGGAGAAGCCCACTCTTGGCGGTGCACGAATTAAGACCTGCAAATGTAATATTGCAGCATGCAAAACATAAAATGAAGGGAGTCCACGTTTTTAAAGAATAAGTCCAGAGTGTAAACTGCTTTTGGGGGGCCTCTTTCAATTTTTTATGGATGTTGAAAATCGATAATAGCAAATTTAGACTATCATGCTGCGTTCAAGAGCAAGCTTGGGACGCTATCTGATAGTGTTGTTGTTGTTGGCTCTTATACGCATGCTGACAGTAGGAGGGGAGAGTCATATCCCGGGGGTCTTCTACTCGCGTGTTTGGTGGGAATCAAACTGCCCTTCTCGATTTTGCATTTCCAGATCTCTTGAGGCTGCATGAGTGAAACGAAGAGGCCCCAAAAGCAATGAAATCACTTTCCAGGTTCCTTCCAGATGATGTGACTATGCAGATGCCTTAGGATGAAAGCCTTCGTGTGTGCTGGAAGCAGCAGTCAGAAATGGATACAGCTGAGCAGTCTGCTCCTTCCGTGATAAACTTGATACGATTGCCTCTGCACGCAAGGATGGAAGTGAAGACCTCTCCCAACGAATAGTGGCAGCCTTGTTAGTTTTGATAGATGGAGGAGATAAAAATCATAGGGTTCTCGTGATTGCAGCGACAAATCATTTTGAATGTATTGATCATGTTTTGAGGTGACCCGAACGACTTGATCGTGAATTTGAAATTCGCTAAGATTACAACCAATAGGGGGTATTCTTCTTAATGGCCCGCCTGGCACAGGGAACGCTTCCCTAACATCTACTTTTGAAGCTGGAGTTAAGATGTTTACCATTCATGTGACAATAGAGAGTGCTGCCTTACGTGAAGAAAATACGAAAGGAGGTGTTTTTGATTTATCCCACATTTGTCCCGGGCAAGGAGTTTTTAATCTTTATATACTAATCTGCTCAGAGTCTGCGTAAAGTCGGTGTAGAGGAAGGCGCTGGTTGTCTTTGTTCGCGTGGGCGCGTGCCAGTTGGCACAATTTCAGAGATTTTCAGAACTTTCAGCTGCTTGGTCTCATATTCTTCAGAAATCTCTGTTCCTTTGCCCAGACTTGACAGAAACAAATTTTGATGAAAGTGACACGTGGCATCCAGTCGTGAAAGTGACATGTGGCATCCAATCGCGTAGTTGCCAGATGAGGGAGTTAGCCGCCAGATGCTAGTCGCCAGGTCACAGCAGTTAAGGTTAGCATCTGGCGACCCAGTTGGCGGTTAGTCGCTAGGTCGCCAGATCTTGGCGGCTAAAAACTTAGCATTCTGAGATTATGAGGTTGCCAGGTCGCTGGATAATGTGGTGATGAGGTGGTGATGACGAGATGTCTAATGGGATCAGTTAGTGAATAAGAAGGTGACACGTGGCAGTCAAGAGTTGACTAAGAGAAATGTGCAAGTCGCTGGATAATGTGGTGATGAGGTGGCGATGATGGGATGTCCAATGGGATCAGTTAGCGAATAAGAAGGTGACACGTGGCAGTCAACAGTTGACTAAAAGAAATGTGCAACATGAATTTCAAGCAGTGAATCACATTGTGACATGTGGCAGATGAAAATGATTTTTTAATCCAAATTTGATAATGGACGCACATATGAAGAAATAATTAAAAACTTCAAATGTTTCATAAAATTTAAATTTGTTATATAGTTTAGACTATATTATAAATTTTGATTTTTCTATGCATCTATTCTGAACCTAGATTTCAAATGGCTGCCCTGGATTTCATCCTCAGTTAAAATACTAAGTGTTATATATTGTCGGAATCGTGAGAGAACAAGGGTTCTGAATCTGCAGTCAGATTTTGCACAAGTGGAAGTGGTTGAACGCAGTACATGGATTTGTGGTAGGGGGTCATTAATGCAAACTAAATAGTGTTTTTGTCCGAGAAGGTCATGAATATCTGATTTTTTTATTTCTTCTAGAGATTGCAGATGGGAATATGTGTCTAATTAATGCAACATTAAACAGAGCATGGTGGTATTGACCAAGGGAACAAGGAATGTCTGCAGGGCATTAAATGAGTATGGTGCAAGTTCATTCATCTGGAAGATGCATTCATGGAGTGCATTAATGAGACATGGCTAAGTTTGAGAGTACACATCAAAGTTTGATCATTTGTCAAGTTAGAGATTGGAGACAGCGATTTTGCAATGAATGCATCTTCTTTCTGCTTCTCCACTTTCTTTATATTCTCAGATTTTTCATTTGTAAAGGGTTGGTGATATTGGATATTGGACTTTCTCACACCTGGAACATCCCAAGGGGATTCCTACACTTCTGTGATGTAAATGACAGAGTTTATCTCTGATTTTTAGTGAAGTCTTGAATGTAATACAAAGATCCTTTCTTGCTCTGCTTTGTTTTATCATTGAACATTAATGAATATATATATCATTTTGCAAGTCCAACTGTTGTTCTTTTACATGTAAGGCATGTATGTTTCCACAAGATCTTCTCTGTTAAGTGTTTTTGCATTCATATAGACTGAGTCTTCAAGGAAGAATCAGAGCTATGGGTCTAAGGGGCTGCAACATCTATTTGTAGGCACTCTCAAGGAGAGTTTAAAGTCTTAAATAGATGATTGATGAATGGGATGCATTAAACTGATTGATTATCTTGCATAATCTTTGTTGTGTCTGTTTGTAAGGCATCCTGTCATAACTGTCATCAGGGAAAAGGCAGTAGTTTGGGTTCCAGCTTGTAGAATGATGTGTGACTCCATAGCCCAATGGATAAGGCACTGGTAGATTCATTAATCTCTTGAGCATTCAAATGTGAAGTCAGTTATCTGAAGACCAATCTCATAATCAGAATACCCTACACTTTCCTTTTGGTTTTTGTTTGGTTTGGTTCTAGTTCCTTGTCCTTCCCATCTCATGCTCCTTTGTGGGTTGATGTCACTGCATTTCTTGCCAAATTGCAGCACTCCCTTCAAAGTTGTAGCCATATGTGAGATGATCTGCTTTGTTTATATGATGCATTGAATTGTTGAACTTAAAGTGTTGTAAAAGCTTGCATCATAAGGTATACCTGCCTAGGTCCTGCAGAGCCTGAAGAGTAGAAGGCATTTTGCCTTGTCAGTTGGTCCAGTTGTGTTTGTGATATGAACATTTGGGTTGGCATCCTTAACATCATTTGTGAACCAATTGGTGTGCCTAGTGCAATAAAAAACACCAACAAGTACATAGGCTGAATCTTGGCTTATAAGCCTTGGATGATGCTTTGGATTACGCCCTTATGGGAGTAATCTTAAAGCATGCATGGCCATTCACCTTTTGCGAGGGACAGCCTCCACATGGTGGAGACAAGAGGAGTTCAAAGGGCACTTTGACATGAACACACTCACTTGGGAAACCTTTTTGGAAAGGTTTAGGGCCGGATACTTGTCAGAGCAATTCTGTCAATGTCGTATTAACGAATTTCATGATTTATAGCAGCGAGGACTTTCAGTGGCTCAATATGAGAGTAAATTCCTTGAGCTCCTCCCTTATGTAGAGTACATGAAGGATGAAAAACTTCAGGTCAATCTCTTTATCAAAGGATTGAACCACACCTTATACGACATGGTATGCATGACACCACCTAGAGACTTGTGTTACACAGTTGAGAGAGTAGTCATTGCTGAAGATATTAGTAGAGGATCTCACAACTGTAACTCCTCACATCAGTCTTCTAAATATCAGAAAACCCCTTGGAAGGGTAATTAGAGGAACTCCTCAAGGTCATTTAGGGCCCCATACCAACAACCACAATAGTCCTAGCAAGACCAGAGGCCACAGGTGCCAAGCACACCCCCAACGCGGACTCAACAATCCTCTAGGGGTGGGTACAATGAGTCTTCTAGGGCTTTAGGCTCATAGTACTCTAGGCCTTCAGGTTCAGTCATGTGGGCCATGTTACATTTGTGGTGACATGGATCACTTAGCTAGAGAATGTTCTCAGGGTGGTAATCAACATGTAGCGATGTCTGAACTGATAGCTCAGGATAGGGGAAAGTCCCACTTGGTTTTTGCAGCGGTTGATAACCGCCCAGTGGAGCATCAGACCAACATCTTTGAGACCTTAAGTAGAAATGGACAAATAATGGGCAATGGAGCCCATCTGTATTATGACGTGACAAATCCTTGCACTTTGAGGTAGGGAGCTGGACTAGGTTAGGATCTGGTAGTATTGCTATGATGAGGTTATAGTCCCTTGAGAGGACATAACACAGATGAGGTCACAGTATCCCCACCCCTTTGATGAACTCTAGGAGGAGGTTCATGCCTAGAGGGGGTGGATGTGAGGCCTATCAGACAATCATATTTATACTATTTTATTTTTCATGCTTTCAGTACTTATTTCCCAGACATACTAGACTTTTGAGACACCTATGTATTCGAGGATCTATTGAATCTTATACTATTTGTTCAATACTAGATTATGTAATCAGGGTACACTGGAGATACTACATGTTTTGATTCAGTTTCAGTTACGTTTAAGTTACATATGATGTTATATGATGTTTTAAAACTATTGTGATGAAAAGTTGGTTTAGGAAACTGAAGTTATGCTTAATTGATTGATTCATAGACATAGTTTCAAAACCATGCAGTATAGATGTATTATGTTTATATCATGTTGATTGGACCTACTGATGTGTGCAATGAGTGTCCAGGATAAGTTGACCATGGATCTAAATGCGGGGATTCAGTATTGGAACCTATGTTTATACCGTGCATACCAAGGTCCTCTTTGTAAAAGAAATGTGGACCTTGTAATATGGTCTTTTAATCATAAATGTGGTTTGCATCTATGTAATTAAATTAGTTTATATCTATATGAATTAGCCATGTCATTTGTTTTAATAAATGTGCCAAATTTGGCAAATTATGGCTTATGTGTTGGCATGGTTAAGTATTTTATTATTGATTGGGTCAAGGGGCTTGACTAGGATGTAACCTTAGGGTAGGATCAACTAACCTTGGGTTGGAAAGTTTCTAGAAGTCAACCAAGACTAGAAATCCGTGCATAAACTTTAGGTGGAGTTTAGGAGGGTCTTTTGGGCTCCCATAGGCTAACTAGAATCATTTTTAGCTACCCAGGTTGATACCTTAGGGGTTAGGGGTCATTTTCAACCCATTAAGAGCTTTAAAACTCATTAATGACCCCTCTAAAGTCAAGGTTTTCATTTTGCACGAGATTGAAGAGTTGTGAGGTTTTGGTTAACCTCTCTCTTCTTCCCAAACTTGCATTCAACTCTATTTATGCTAAAGAAAGGCAAGTGGAAAGAAGGGAATGAAAGTTTCTTTCCCTCTTCTAATTGGCTCCTAGATTTTAGGAGGTTTACCTATTTAAGGAAGGTTTTAGGAGGAGTTGGGTGTCCACCCACTCTCTATTCTTAGAGACAGATTCAGAATTGAGGAAGCCTTTTCGAGGAAAGAACTTGGAAGGAAAGCTCTTCTCAAAATTTCAATCCACCATAGCTTTGGAGTAAGGTTGGTCTCCTTTAGAGTAGATTTATTATTTCTTGATGTTCTTGAGCTTGAAACTCCATTAATGGAGTCCTATGTAAATTTCTAGTTATTTTCAAGTTGATTTATTGAGTTTTAGTTTGTTGTGTTTTATTTGTGTATAATTTTGGGATGGGGTTATTCAAGGCTTACCCACCCTAGGGAGAGTAGAGTAACTTTGAAGGGGGTAGAAGGTAGTAGACCCAGGTTGTGCAGAGTCTCCCATGCATGGAGTGATAAACATGAGGCTCCATGATACCCATGATGCCAAGTATGGCCTCGGGGCATTTGGGGGGCATAAAGAGTTTAGACCGTATCTTCTTGAAAATGGTCATCCCAAGTCTATGTGTGGCTTGAGAAATCTGTATTGTACTATGGCTTCTCCACTTTGTAGTCCACCTTTACCCTATTTTTTAGAAAGGCCTTTAGGAGACCTTCCTATTGTTATACCCTATTGGGAAGTATGTTGAGTTTTTTCAAGCTTTGGTTGTTTCCTTCATATATATGTGTACCTGTTTGTTTTCCATTCCTTATTGGATCCCCTAGCTCGGGGGTGGCCTTGAAAAGGCCTAGGTTGGGAGGTGAGCCTCCATAGTCAACCTTGCTTATATAGGTACCTAGTGATGCGGGGCTTGCAGGATTAGTGGACTTAGAGAAAATCCAATTTTGTAATCTTGTTAAAATTTTCCATTTCATGTGTAAGTTTAAAATGGAATTAAAGATTCCTTGTAAATTTTAAATGTTGAAATTTTGTAATATAATCGTGGAATTGGTTTATGGAAACTTCTCAGTTATGTTATATGAATGATTTTGGCACATGTGTAATTAAATTGATAAATAAATAAATAAATAAATTCCATTTTTATATATGTGCAAGAGTTATTTGAACTTAGAAATTTTGTGAGAGAAATCTTAACATTATTGTGAAAATAAACTGAGGTATATTTTAACAAGAATTTAATTAAGTTCAGTTATTAAATTATTTAAAAATCCTCGTTATGTATTTTGCAAACAAGAACACACTATATGGTTATTTGCATATATCAATATTATAGATTAATTCATATAAATTTTATTGTAAAGCTCAATGAGAAAATTATTTTCTTATAATAAATTAATTTTTTTCTTATACTTAGAAGTTTTGGTTAAAAAAATTTTTTATCAAAAAAAGAAAAAAGTGATCGAAATAATTTTTTTATTAATACAAGTTGTTAGGCTTGTATTATGGAGTTCATTATTGCATTCAAATTTTAATTTAAATTCCTCCTAGTACCCCCTGTTTGAAGGTACAGGGAATAGACTTCACTAGTAAATTATTAAAGTAAATTTCTATTAATTTAATAGTGTTTATATTATATTTATAGTCAAAAACTTTATAAAGATTTGATTTCAAAAAAATAGGGGCAGATGTGTAATGCCCTGGGCGCATAAAAGAAATTTATTTTAAAAAAGAAAAATTATTTTAGTTAAGGGATGGGGGCAGGCCGAAGCCCTAACCCCCATGCCCTCGCGCGATGGGCGGATGTAGAGGTCGGCCCTCCCAAACCACCACTGTGTGGTGGCCAGGAGCGGTGATCTCTGCCGGCTCTCCTGCACGCCCCCTACTCTCCTTCCTCCGCCACCGTCCCCCTCTCCCACCTAGTTTCAAACACCGCCGCCACCTTCACTGTCGGCACTCGGCCTCCTCCCCGTCACAGCAGCGCCTCCGCCGTTTCTCTCTTGCACCGCCACTTCACCCCCCGTCACCATCGATGCCGTGCTCTGCACGCGCCACCCGCCTGCAGCCTCCACCTCTTTCCCCCTTCCGCCTCTCCCTCCTCCGCTCGCTGTGCGTGATGGTGCGTGCACGACCCCTTTGAAAGGGCTTTCAAAATTCCCTCTTTTTTTTGTTTAGTTAATTTTGGATGTTATAAAGCTTTTTTTTATAAAAAGAGTTAGGTTTAAATTAGTTAATTTTAATTATTTTTTTTAAAAATTAAATGTTATTAATTAGTTTATTGTTTAAACTAATTTAGATTAAACTTACTTAAATTTGGACTTATCAAAATATATATGTTAGAATAAATGTGTATCAATTCTATCGTTATGCACTAATTTAGTTTTTATTAAAATTAAATTATTATACTTAATCTAATTAAATAAAAGATTAGATTTAATACTTTAATTATTTCTTTTAAACGAGTTAATAATCTTATTGGAGTAGATTTATTTCATTAAAGGTTTATTATTTATTTTAGTTTAATATCCTATTTAACATTTTATCGATAAGGGGGTCTAACAATCCCTTATTTTTGCGATATATAACTAACAAGGTATTATCGCTACTTTTGACCAGCATCGGACATAGTTGACTTTGGGTCAACGATGGTCAAACTATCCTCATTCATCTCGATTTTTGAACCAGGTGTTTCCTTCAACCCCTAGGACTTAGGGTTTCATTTTCGCACCAATTGGAGATGGTTGACTTTTTGGTCAACCCTAGTTGACTTTGTGGTCAACTATCTCGATTTGCATGTATGCACCTTTCTAAGGACTTAGCAGACCCTAGAGACTTTCTTCCACATAATTCAAAGTATAGTTGACTTTTGGTCAACACTATTTGACTTTTAGTTAAGTATCTTGATTTGTGTGTTGTTCGAAGCTAGTAATCTAATGGAAACCTTATAGCTTGATTTAGAGCTATTTAATGAAGTTGACCTTTGGTCAAAATTGGTCAACCCTTTGATTGACCTTTGGACTGTTGTTGGACTCTCCTTTATTATCAGTTGTCTAATTTATCTTTGCACCGTTTTGCATGCACATAGGGTCTTGTGCTAGACAGTGTTCTCTCCTTAGTTGTGTTAGTATGATGGTTTGTAGTTGCTTTGTAAGGTCTTAGAAAAATTTTGTAGTTGTGTTTTGCTCAACTTTTGGGCATGACAAGTTCACCAAGATAACTGAGAGAGGGGTGAATTAGTTATCAGATAAATATAAATTTTATCGACTTCAATAGATTTTAACCATGTAAGCAATGTAACCAGAAACTATAGAAAGATATACATGCAAAATAACACAATGACATAAGATATGTTGACTAGGGAACCTCTTGATCAAAGAGTAAACCCCGGTGGGAATGATGCCCACAAAAGATGCACTGATATGAATATTCCTTGTGAAAGCATGGACTATGTTAGGAGTCTTATAAAATAAATTCAATACATATGAATCCTTGTTAGGAGATTTTGAATCCCTGTTAAAAGATTCTAACTCTGTTAGGAGTTATGGAAGATAGAAGGACTCACTACCCAAACAGCTTCAGGGTAAGATCACTAAACTCACTGTCCAACTGATCTTGTATTACTCAGTAGAATACTACCAAAAATATTACTGACCTCAACAATTTAATACTCCTCCTCTGACTATTCTAAACCACACCAACTCCTTCTTCAGATCTCAATACCAGATCTCAGTACTTTGCATGTCTTCTTTCAACAATTTTGCTTTAACAATACACTTACATTCATCACATTCCATATTACAACAAGGAATAAATTCCTTCCTTTATACCACACTCAAGTAATTACAAATGAGTTGGCATACAAATTACAAAATAAAAGTTTCCACACGTTACATCAAAATTACACAAAATTGTCAGCTTCCAATCAATATAATTTTTCACTCATGCGACCTCAGATCTTTTGTTGTCAACCATGTCACTATCAACATGTCTCCAACTGCTCTTTAACTGTGCATAACTAGATTCCATCCTGATTAGGAGATATCATCTGATTTTCACAAACCACTACTCAGGAACACTGCTTGAATACTGCTTCCACTGATTTCCTCATAACTTCCAAGAATAAATGAATTACTATCTACGCTCTTAACCACAATCTAATAACACATTATAGAATAATTCCTCAACTGTGCATAGCTTTATCTCCAATATCCCAAGTGTGCTAACTCAAACACTATATGCTTCTCTGCTAATCTTCAGTAGATCGCTGTGTTGACATTAATGACAATCACAGTCATGAATGCAACAACAACTACTATAGAATAGTTGCTAATACTCCCCCATAGGATATATTCAGCATTCATTCCTAACAATCTCCCCCATTGGCATTGATGGCAACATAGATGAAAAAACATCCAAGTTCCATGAATCTAATCACTGCAACACTACTGCTCTGAAAAATGCTTCAAATCTTCTTCATCAATCAAATCTTGCTTCATTTTCCTATTTAGTTTTCTCCAATATATGGTACAAATGGTTTTTCATGTACACTTCTCCCCCATTGACATCAATGACAGAAGTTTCATCATTATGTCAACAACTTCAATGTCAAAAGACACTGTTCAAAAAATACATTCACTAGAGTCCTCATGACTCAGCTTAGATACACATACTCCCCCATAGAGGAAGTACCAACATCCAATCTAGAAGAAAAATAGGGCTCATATACTACTGGATGGATGCAATAATCTGCATCACTTCTCAAAAGTAGGCTCGGTCATAACCCCAAGCATACCTCTTAGATACTCAAATGTATCATTAGGAAAAGGTTTTGTAAATATGTCTACAATCTGCTCCTTTTTGCTTATGTACTTCAGTCTGACTTCTTTCTCTATTACTTTCTTTCTCACTACATGATACTTATCTCTATATGTTTTGTCTTAGAATGTAACACAGGGTTCTTAAACATACTAACTATGCTTGTGTTATCACAATGTCTAACAACAAGTTCAACAAATTTCACTCCAATATCCTTCAACATTTTCTTCATCCAAATTATCTGGTTACAATTGTTTGTTATTGCTACATATTATGCTTCTGTTGTGCTCTATGAAATAAAATTCTACTTCTTGCTTAGCCAAGAAACCAATCTTCCTCCAAGGAAAAATGCTCCACCACTGGTGCTCTTTTTATCATCAACATTGCCTCCCTAATCAGCATTTGTATATGCACATAGGGTAAAATCATCAGATTTTTCATACCACAATCCATACTCAAGTGTACCTCTTAAGTACCTCAGTATTCTCTTTACTACTACATAATGTGATTCTCGAGGTTCAACTTGAAATCTTTCTACAATTCCAACTAAATGTGCTATATTAGGTCTTGTATGAGTCAAATACTATAATCCTCTAATCATAGATCTGTACTTCTTCTGTTCCAATGTAGGAGTCTCATCTATGCTAGATAACTTATGTCTAGTTACCATAGGTTTTTAATTAGGCTTGCAGTTCTCCATTCCAAATCTCTTCAATAAATCATTCAAGTACTTTGTTTGACTTACAAAGATACCATCATTGTTCTGTGTTATCTACAATCCTAAAAAGTATTTCATCTCACCAATCATACTTATTTCAAATTCAGTCTTCATTTCATCTGCAAATTTATCACTGGCTTCATATTCTCCTCCAAAGATAATATCATCAACAAAAATTACTACAATAAACAAACCATTTTCAATTTCTTTTGTATACAGGTTTCTATCAATTGTGCTTTTGTAAATCATAATTTCAACAAATACTTATCCAATCTTGCATACCAAGTTCTAGGTGCTTGCTTCAGTCCATATAAAGCTTTCTTTAATTTACATACCATGTCTCCTTCTTGAGTTAAAGGAAAACCTTTAGGCTACTCAACGTAGACTTCTTCTTCCAATTCTCCATTCAAAAATGTTGACTTCATATCCATCTGATACACTTTGAATTTCTTAAAAGCTGCATAGGCCAAAAACATTCTTACTACTAGTGCAAAAGTTTTTTCATAGTCAATTCCTTCTTGCTGTGAGTATCCTTTACATACCAATCTTTCTTTGTTCCTTACCACTTCTCCTTGTTCATTCATCTTGTTTCTGAATACCCATTTTATTCCTATAACATTCTTATCTTTAGGTCTAGGGACCAATTCCCATGTCTTGTTCTTTTCAATCTGATCTAGTTCTTCTTTCATAGCTTTAATCCAGTGTTCATCTTCACAAGCTTCACTAGTAGATTTAGGTTCAATTTGAGAAATCAAACATAACTATTCTTGTACCTTATTTCAAGTCTGAACTCCTCTATCTATGCTTCCAATAATCTACTCATTAGGATGATTCCTTGATAGATTCATGTTAGGTTTCATTGTCTCAGATCTTACTTTAGGTGTCAGTTCTGCAATTACCTCATTGTGGCTTTCATTCAACAAATCACTATCAGTTTCATAAAATAATTCAATAGTCTCAGGGTTAGGTCTAGGGTGAGTTACTTCATCTGATTCATAATCAAGCATTCTTTCCTGAATTTTGAACTTTTCATCAACTTTAACATTTGTGCTCTCAACAATAGTCTTAGTTCTCTTATTGTAACATCTATAAGCTTTTATCTTCAATGAATATCCAAGAAATATACCTTCATCACTTATAGGATTAAACTTTCCAATGTCATCATCTCTCTTAATATAACACTTGCTTCCAAAAATTCTAAAATACTTAACTAATGGTGCATGTCCAAACCATAGTTCGTAGGGTGTCTTGTCTGTGTCTACTCCAATTTGTACTCTATTCATTGTATACATGGTTGTGTTTACCACTTCTCTCCAAAATATCTTCACTAAGTCATTCTCAAATAACATAGCTCTTGCTGCTTCAGTTACTGATATATTTCTTCTTTCAGCAATACCATTTTGTTCAGGTGTCCTAGGGGCTGAAAACTATCTCTTAATACCATTAACTTCATGAAAGATGTTAAATTCTTTAAAAGTAAATTCTCCACCTCTATCTAACCTCAAACATTTAATCTTCATTCCAGATTCATTCTCAACTTTGTTCTTAATGATCTTAAACTTATCAAATGCTTTAGATTTTTCTTTAAGAAATGCAATCCACTTCATTCTTGTAAATTCATCAATAAGAATCATAAAATACCTTTCTCCATATAATCATCTAGTCCTTGTAGGACTTCTCAAGTATGTATGAACAATCTCCAAATTCTCTGTTGTTGTAAACTTCTTGCTAGGAAATGAGCTTCTCTTCCATTTGTCCATCACACATTCCTTGCACATCATGTTAGTAGGCTTCATAATTTTAGGCAAATCTCTTACTGCGGGAGTAGTACTTACTTTCACAATGTTATCAAAGTTTATATGACAAAATATTTTGTACCATAACCAACTATCATCAATCTTAGTAATCAAACATGTCATTTCAATAGGATTCAACTGAAATACATTACCTCTGGTTCTAGATGCAGTACCAATCAGATTTTCATCTCTGTCTTTTATCACACATGTTTTCTCAATAAACCAAGCTTGATATCCCTTATCAACTAACTATCCAACACTCAAAAGATTATGTTTCAAACCATCCACAAAGTAAACATCATTAGTATTAGTCTTTCCATCAAGAGTAATAGATCCTATACCTTTAATCAAACAAGGTGCATTGTTTCCAACTCTAACAACTCCTCTATAATAATTGTTAAACTTTATGAACTTTTTCATGTCTCCAGTCATATGATGTGAATAACCACTATCTATAATTGAATCAGATTTCTTTTGTACTTGAGAAACTAAAGCCTTTTCTTCCTTAATTTCAGTTTCAGGATTTTCTTCTTTAATTGCTAAAAATCCTATATCATCATTGTTCTCAGTATCACTTTCACTCAAAGATTTCTCCAAACTAGTTTCAAATGCTTCATCATTTGCATAGTATCATTATTTAGATTTTCTAGGATTAAAGTTCTTCCTATACTTTTTGACTCTTTTAGGACATTTAGATGCAAAATGACCATATTCTTGACAAGTCCAACATTTAAAAAATTTCTTACCATTTGGTTCTCTCTTCACAAGCAAGGCAATACCTTCTTCAATCTTCCTTTCTTCTTCATGTCTAGATCTGCTGCTGCTAGCATAATCTCCGCTTGCACTGATGCTTCTTAACAAAGTCGGATGAACACTAAGAGCACTAAATGTTGTCTCCATTCTAGGTAGGTCTCCTGATAACCTCAGGTTCATTTCAGCTACTTCCAATCTTCCAAGAAGAGTCTCTCTTGTAAAGCTTAGAGTACAAGGTATAACTTGTTCAATCATTTGTGTTGTCTTCTTAAATGTAGGATTCAATGTCCTCAAAATTTTCCATATCACTTCATTCTCTATCTTTGTTCCACCACAAGATTTTATACCTGCAAAAATCTCTGACATTCTACAAATATAGCTTCTAACATATTCATCTTCCATCATTCTTATATCTTCAAAAGCACATATCCAATTATGTAATCTGACTTTCTTTGCATGTTCATCACCTTCAAAAGTAGACTATAAAGCTAACCAAATTTTATGAAATGTTTTCAAATATTTTACCCGACTATACGCATACTCCGAAAGGGTTGATAGGAGTGCTTCTCTAGCAAGTATGTTACACATGAATAGATCTCTTTCATCATTAGTACATGTTTTAATGTTATCCTCATCAATGATAGTCTTCTCATTCTTTGTAATAAACCAATAACCTGGTCCTAAACACAGTAGATGTGTCTTCATATTTTCTTTCCAACTATCAAAATTTACTCCATCAAACTTAGGGCTTTCTTTCCTAAAATTTTCCATGGATCTACTTAAGTTGTTAAACTTCCTTTTCAAGGACCTACCACTCTGATACCAATTGTTATAAATTAAAGTCCACCAAGATAACTAAGAGGGGGAGTGAATCAATTATTAGATAAATATAACTTTTATCAACTTTAATATATTTTAACCATGTAAGAAATGTAATCAACAACCATAGAAAGATATACATGTACAATAACACAATGACACAAGATATGTTGACTAGGGAACCTCTTGATCAAAGAGTAAACCTTGATGATAATGATGCCCATAAAAGATGCACTAATATGAATATTCTTTGTGAAAGGATGGACTATATTAGGAGTCTTATGAAATACATTCAATACATATGAATCTCTGTTAATAGATTTTAAATCCCTGTTAAAAGATTCTAACTCTATTAGGAGTTATGGAAGACAGAAGGACCCACTGCCCAAACAGTTTCATGGTAAGATCACCAAACTCACTGTCCAACTGATCTTGTATTACTCAACATAATAATAACAAAAGATTAATGAACTCAACAATTCAATACTCCTCTAACTGTGCCAAACCGCACCAACTCCTTCTTTAGATCTCAATACCAGATCTCAGTACTTCACATGTCTTCTTTCAATAATTTCACTTTCACAATACACTTACATTCATCACATTCCATATTACAACAAGAAATACATTCCTTCCTTTATACCACACTCAAGTAATTACAAATGAGTTGGCATACAAATTACAAAATAAAAATTTCCACACGTTACATCAAAATTACACAAAGTTGTTAGCTTCCAATCAATATAATTATTCACTCATACAACCTCAAATCTTGAACTGTCAACCACATCACTATCAAAATGTATCCAACTTCTATTTAACTGCACATGATCATATTCCATCTTTATTAGGAGATATCATCTAATTTCCACAAACCACTACTCCGGTACACTGCCTGAATATTGCATCCATTGATTTCCTCATAACTTCCAAGAATAAATAAATTACTATCTGTGCTCTTAACCATGATCTAATAACACATCATAGAATAAGTTCTCAATTGTGCATAGCTTTATCTCCAATATCCCAAGTGCACTAACTAAAACATTGTCTTCTTCTTTTCTAATCTTTAGTAGATCACTGTGTTGACATCAATGACAATCACAGTCATGAATGCAACAACAACTACTATAGAATGGTTTTTAATACTCCCCCATAGGATATATTCAGCATGCATTCCTAACAATAGTTAGTAAATTGAGTTTGGAAAGAAGGAAGCATCCTAATGCTTATCAGGTTAGTTGGATACAAGATGTTTCTAAGGTTAGGATTGTAGAAAAATGCTTGGTTGATTTCTAGATTGGATCTTACCATGATGAGATATTTTATGGTATATTACTGATGGATTCTTATCATTTGTTTCTCGGTAGACCCTAGTAGTATGATAGGAATGTTTTGTTTGATGGTCTTGCTAACACTTATATGGTTAGACATGAAGGAGCTCGGCATAAGCTGATACCTTTAAAAGAAACAGAAACTAAGGAATGTGGAGTTATCAGGTGTTGTCCATATGAAAGTGACAAACCTCTAAAGCACAAGGTTAATGAAGCTATTCTAGAAAATTTTAGTTTGAAGGAGAAGGAAAATGAGATATCTAAAGAGTTTGTTGAGATTAAAAGGTAGATGGTATTTCTAACAGAGATTGTACAGTAGATGATGACATTTATGACACAAAGAGATGTCGACGATACCAAGTTGATTGAGGATTTTGAAGAGGATAGTATTTACCGAGGGACAGAAGTGCTCGGTAGTAGTTGGTTGTTACCAATTGCCGATAAGAAAGATAAGAAAAGTGGAAAGCAGGAAAACATGATGTAGAAGACAGTGGATGAAATGAAGACAACTTGGAATGAAGACCAAGAAGAGATATGGGTTAAGAACAGATTTGGCATACCTGTGCTGATTCCCTTGAGGTGTTCCTAATTTCCTTATGAGAAAATCTTTCTTACCTAGGGTGTTTGATGTAGAAGCATCCTATAATTCTTGGAAATCCTGTATCAACCAAAAATATGTTTATCTTTGAAGGTAGATTGTTAGTTTTGATCTTGATTTAATGGAGTACTTGCTTGGTTTGGGAGACCGGTTGCTTGGTTTTAGTGTTTACTAAGGTGCTCAGTCTTTGAAGAATGCTCAGTGGCTATAGGCATCAGTTTCCTAGTGCTCGACAATAACTGCATTTCTTGGTCATGCTTGGTGTGGTCAGTTGACTAGCACTTGGTTATTTCTCTATTGTTTGGTGTTCTTTCTTACTGACTTGGTTTGTTTGGATGGATCAACTTGGCCAACTGGTTCCATTGATTTGGGTCACATTCCTCATGTTATGGATTAACCAGTGGTCATGTGGGGGACCTAGATCTGGCATGTTGCATTCTTCTATGTGGATCTAATGACCATTTGGGGCCATCTTGGAGAATTAATTTATTTGTAAGGCTATTTGTGAGCTGACTAATGTTTTGGCATTAAATATTGCTTTTATAAGGGTTAATTGTATCATCAGCCAACTTGTGGCTAGGATTTAGTATTTAATCAATGTTTGGGTAGATGTTAGGAGAGAGGATTCATTCAGGAGAGTTAGTAGCTTGGGAGCTTAGGAACCAGAAGATTTCTTGGAAGTTGAGAACAAGTTTAGATCTTTCCTGGGTGCCTACTAGTGTGTTGTGTGTTGTAGACCTGGACTAGTTGATTGATGAAGATGTGGAAAAGATTTGGATCCTAGGAGATCTTGTAGACTATTATTTTATTTGTATCTAGCCATAACCAAGAAGGTCTTATAGCCTGTCACATTGCATGTAATCAGTGATTTTATGAATAAAGACTCATGTTTTATCTTAGATCTGGTGTTTTTTTTTGTATTTCCATTGTGTATTGGTTTGGCTACAAGGTTGGTCAGTCCTTCATTGGATTCCCCTATCTTGACTACATCAAATAATGAGAAACCTTTCTTTAGCAATTTTAACAGGAAGCCAAGGTTGCACAATTACCCATATAATACCCAATGGAAGGATTAGAAGCTTGTTATCCCAGTTAAGAAAGATAAGTTCGATGATAAAACCTATGATCCATTACAAAAGACCTCTATTAATATTAATGATGATGTTCCATGGTGTGTATCTTTTCAATCTCCACATAATATTGATTATTGTGATGTTTCTTTGAATGTATCTACAAGTGAGGGACTAGGGGGATCAAGAAGATGAATCATATGATGATAGTGGTTGGTTTATGACTTCTTCACATGTGTGGGATGAAGTAGATTCTATAGATGAAGATGAAAAAAAGATGATGTAAGATGAACAAATTGATGATGTAAGATGTAATGTAGAAAAGGGTGAAGAACCCATTATGTTAAGAAGACCCTCTAATGAAGAGATAGCACAAATTACTGTTGATATGGTTACTCAAGCAAGGAATAACTATGTCTTAAGAAACATGACAATTGGTAATGAAAATGGTTGACCAACTAGTTTTTCCATTAAATAGAATAAAGTAGACACCAGGAAGACAAAAGAAAAGGGAAAACCTGTTGAAGGTGTCAAGAAGATCAAGGTTAAGAAGGACAATAATTCAAATGCTCCAAACATTGTATATAAGGTAAAGGTAAAGACATCAAAAATAAGTATACCCTCTCCCCAATGTGATAGAGAGAAACAAAAGAAAGATGAGTGAAATCTTTCCTTTCAAGCTAAGGATGAAAATGTTGTTACTGTGAAACAACATTACTTTGATGTAAAATACACCCTTCTTGATATGGAGTGGTTATTATCACATATTACTCTCAAGGTCCCATTATTGGAGATGATGAGAATTGTGGAACATAAGGAAAAGGCTCTGACATGGGTAAATGGTGTACTTTCCATGAAAATTCAAAAATTAGAAGATAACAAGAAATTAGAAAGGGTACAGGAGGAAAGTAATAAGAAGAAATTATTTTAGAGATCCCTCAAATTTATTTGGATACTAATGTTGTAAATACTTCCTTGGGAGTTTTTTATCCTATTTTATTGACTCTAGTTATAAATGGTAAGATGCTCAAAAATTTCATGATTGATTATGAAGAATCTAATACTATTATGCCTGCAAAGGTAATGAAGTCAATGGGATTGAAAGTTCATACTACTCATGGAAGATGTTAAGCCATGGATTCTAGAGAAGTACTTGTCATTGGTACTATTAAGAATTTTTCTTATAGGATGGCTTCTTACCCTGAAAAACTATTGACAATTGTGTGCTAAAATGTTGACACACTTCTATGAGTCATTATATCCAAGATTTCTCAAGAATGAGGTCTCAAATGGTGACTCATAGCTCTCTATTCATGGAGTGCAAGGGTTTATAATGGAGGCCCTCAGTTTAGACCTAGTTTGTGCCCATGCAAGTACACCATAAAATGAGAGATTCAAAGAGGAAAAGCAAGAATTCTAGTCTCCATGATCATCAAATATGCATGTAAATGAAAAATAGAAGCTTATTCTATATGATAACAATGCATGAAAGAAAACTAATCTATGAAAGGAAATGCTTATGCAAGATTATTCTATGAAATGAAATATGAATCTAATCTACCAAGTAAGTGCAAGAGTAATCTAAATGGATTTTCATGGAGACATGAGACAATAAGACAAGAAAAGAGAAGTTTCAATATCCAAGCTCAAGTGCTCCAAATTCTTCTCCAAAATAACTCTCCAAACCTGTAGCATAATAATAACATAAAATCTAGATCTCTAAAATCTAGATCTACAAAATCTCCTTGCCTAAAATGAGAAGGAGAGGGCTCCTTATAAAAAATTTAGAAATGAATGGATGGTCAAGAGTAAGAGGAAAAAAGAAATGAGCAATGGTGGAAATTAAATCTTAGTTGATCCATGTGCTCAAGATTCTCAAGAAGCAAAATCAATAGGCATGATTAAGAGGCAAAATAATGAGTAGTTGAGATAAAGAGGAAAAAACCTTTTCCAAAAAGTCAAAAGATTCTATCTCATTGGAAAGTGCACTTTTCTTTTTATTTTTATTTAATTATTTTTAGCAAAGTGATTTCCATTATTTAATTAAAAGATTTTTTGATTTATTTAAAAAGGGATTTTAATTTAATTAAAAGGGAGCATGTTCTTTTAATTAAATAATACTTAGTATAAATGATCAAACCTTAGGAAATATTAAAATAATTGAATTAATTACAATTTGATCAAGGAAATTGATTTGAATTGAAAATATTGCAAGGCATTGATTCAGGAAATTGATAAATTGATTTTGTCATTTGATAAATTGACGAATGGGGGCCCATAGTCTAGGCGACCATTTTAGGGTGCATACATTTGCCCCTTTTTGACTAATGTGTGATCTTCATGGGAACACATGTAGTCAAAGAATGTAGTTGAAGGGTGAGATCAATTTGGGATCACAAAACAACCTAGATGTGTGATCGACAGATGGGAACACATCGGGACAAAGATAAGATGATTGAAAAAGACAAGGTCAAAACTCATGTAAATAGGTAATTGACATGTCCAATATAAGAATCTCAAGAGAGGTTTCCCCAAGCAGAGCAATTGATAAGATTGACAAAGCTGAATCAAGGATTAAAGTTTGATAGGTACTGCCCCCTCATGATCAAAATCAAAATGAGATAGAGGAGAAGCAAAAAATTGATAAATTTGATCAAATAGAACTAAAAATAAGGTTCTCGATGTAAGATGAAAGATATAAGGATCACAGAACCAAGGTAGATTATCAAGCATGAAAGATTATGCCCCAAAGTTGAATTAGAAGAAAAGAAGTGGGGTGAAAGAGAATGGAAGATAGAAGTTTGGAAGAGGTAGAAAGAAATGGAGAGAAGAAAGAGAATTTTCCTTATGAAAGAGAATGCCCCAAAATAAATCAACTGTTTAAGATAGAAAATTTTGATTGAGATCATGAAAGAAGATAAGGAAATAAAGATCAAAACATGATCACAGTTGATTAAAAGTCCAAAAGAAAGATGAAGGAAAACCCTCTCAAACTCATAATGCATCCTAAAAATGCATATTAACATGAAGTCTAACAGTGAAAGCTACATGAAAATGAAAAGGTGTACTTGCAATAGAGAAGCTATAACATAGGATTTTGTCTTCATCATTCATTAGAGAATGTTAAGGAATTTATTTTCATCATTGGGTCATTATTAAAGGACATCGGAAAATCACACAATCATCACTAGTCACAAGTGCAACAATGAAAATATAAATATGATTTATATCGGATTGGAATGTGGAAAGATTCTAACATAAGCATCAAAGACACAAAGGTCAAGATAACTTTGATGTTAGCTTACCCAATTTAATGTAGCAAAACCATGCTCACATCAAGGCATGGATATCGGGATGACCATAAGAATGGTTGTACAAAAATAATCAAATATGATGCCTCAAATCTCCTAAGTGTTTCAAGGGGACAATAAGAGACACTCAAGAGTTTCAAGACCACACCCACAAGAAGAAAGAAAATAAAAACATACCCCATGCCCAAGTCCTCTAGTTATGCATACTAGAGAGACTTATTAGACAAGGACACTCAACAATAATCAATAATAGTCAGCACAAAAATAAAATATCGTGACATAGCTCAAGCATTAAGTGTTGTGTTTAAAAATTTAAGTGTGTTTACTGATACTGAGTTTCAAGGATAAGGATCAAATGCTTGCAAGTAGGTAAGATCACATGATAAAACTAGGTATGACCAAACTGATAAGTGTTGGAAAACACTCGATGTCAAGGGATTGTGTTAAAAAACATAGATGGGGTGGTGTTTAAAAACACCATTTATGAGTTTTCCTAAAGATTAACGCATCCAAGAGACTAAAGATAACATAGTTATGCCCCCTAGACAAAGATAGACCAATTCCAAACCAAGGAAATAAGTGTTGGAAAGTTGACTATACTATTGTATATGACTTAATATAGTGTTTTCATTATGGTAAAAAAGTCATATAGTATTTTGGAGTCAGTGCACATGATAAGAAGATCATAAATTGGCTAAGTATAGAAGACTAGAAAGTTAACAGAGCACTAGTAGATTAGAGCATCAGTGCATGTACGTATGACTGACTTATGGTATGCACCCTAGAAGATAAGATGGTAAGAGTATATTCATGCTAAGTCTAAGAGTGCATGATCAGAAGATATAGTATGATAAAGATACAGACAATTGAAGTTACACAGCTAGTGAATAACATAACATAATAGAGTATGAAACCGACTGGTAGTATTTGGTTTTGCGGTGATAATATTTTTGTGTAAAAGCTATGCGCCTATTGTAATTAAGTTGTAGACATGTAATTATGTTTGTTTGTAAACATGCTTGAGCCAATTAAATTGGAAGCATTGTATGGAATCGGTTATAGGCTGACCTTGTTAATTTTTTTGGTAGCACATATAAATATAAGATGCACCATCTGTAATTGTCATGGATGTTGTCAGAGAGTTGAGAGAAGCAGAGCAGAAGTGTGCAAAGAGTTGTTAAGATGTATTAGAGATTTGCAAGAGGTCAAAGCATCAGTGCATCAAATGAATTGATCTAAAAAGTAGTGTCACAACACCAATTCATCTAGTAGATATAGTGTGTATCTGAGATCAGAAGGTTGTAGCCTTCACCACTTGAGTAGTGAGCTCTAGGACAGCGTGTCCACACCCCTAACAGGGTTATTGATGCAAGAGCATCTCAGGTCCTTGGTAATCCTATGTCACCAAAAAGAATTTGGATTTTTTCTATGTTGCTCAGTTTCTACTTTGACCGAGTTTGTCAGTTTCCTTTGGTTATTGAGCATGGTCGGTTCTCTCCTGGGAAGTTAGTTATTTCACTGGCACTTGGCATTGTCTGTCTGCTGCTCAATTATCTTGCTTACCGATGGGTTTGGTTTTATTTCCTATTGTGGCTGACTTGTGCATTTATATTGGATCACAAAATTAATGTTGGAATCCATCATTGGAAAGTGTGTGGTCCCAGATTTGACCATTACTTTCATTAATTATGGATCTGAAGGCTAACTCAGCTCGGTAGCTTCTTGTATAAATGTAGATGTTTGGTTGTAGTTTAGGAGTCAGTTTTGGATAGAAGATATTAGACATTAGATTGGAGATTGGAGATTTTTAACAGATCCTCTCATGTTTGAAGACTTCTGAGATTCATTGTAATATTAGGTCATAACTGGGAAGGCCTTACAGCCCGACATGTATGGTTCTAATTGATGATAATATATGATAGATATGGCATTCTCTCTCCCACTATTGTTGTTTGTTGCTTCCGCATGTGTGTTGCATGCTTGGATCATTAGGGTGCACCATCCTTTGGCCCCTCTTACTCCCTACCTTGCATCAGGTGGTATCAAATTGAGGTGAGATCTTAATCTAGGTCTGCAGATCTAGGTTTTCAAGTTCCTCTTGAAGCTCTAGTTGGATTTTTGTGGGGTAGAAGATTACGATCTGACCTATAATTATAGAGGGTTGTCAAGATGGTTTGTAGGAGGTGAGATGCAAATCCAGGATTGGCATATATGCTAAGGTAGATTGCTGCTAGATTAGAAGCAGTAGAAACAACCCAAAGAAGAGGAAGACATCTTGAAGATGTTAGTGATGATGAAATTGAAGAAGAAAAGGTGAATGCAGAACCTGCTCCTATTATGGATCAAGTTGAAGAAAGATTTTTGAAGGCTTTGACAAGTCTGAAGTCAACACCACATTTCAATCTCCCTGAGTATGGTGGAAAGCTAGATATTGATGAATTGTGGATTGGATCACCGAGATGGGAAAGTATTTTGAATATGAAAATATCCCTGAAGATAAGAAGGTGAAGATTACAAGCACAAAGTTGAAAAGTCATGCATCCTTATGGTGGGAACATCTGTAGTTGGATAGAAAAAGCAAGGGAAAAGAAAAAATCAAGGTATGGAGTAAAATGGTGAAAAAATTGAAAGGAAAGTTCTTACCCTAAGATTATTAGATTAACCTAGTTTGGTGAATGAAAAGTTTGAGATAAAAAGATAGTTCGGTAAAAGAGTATACTGAGGAATTCTACATATTAGATATCAAATTTGGACATGATGATAAATGATGTGGAAAGAATTGGCAGATACCTGAATGGTTTGAGAGTTTCCATCCAAGAGGAAATTAGTATGGTCAAGTTGGAGAACATTGAAGAGGCTTATCAATTTTCTTTGAAGGCCAAGAAGAATTTGAACAAGAGACATGAGAAAATATAGAGAGGTCAAGGTGGTAGATTCCCTAGAGGAAGAGGTAGATCCAATGGTGAAAATGGTAGATTTGAACTAGAAAAGACAAATCTAGACAAAGGCAAGACTGAGTGGAAAGGTGAAAGTTCTAGAGGCAAAGCAATAACTACTGAGGTGGTTATGGTAGAGGAAGTTTTCAGGGAAATTTTTATAATTGTGGAGAAGAAGGACATAGATCTTTTGAATGTACACAGGCTAGTAAGAAGGCTGGTAGCAGTAGAAATGCTTTGGTGCAAGAAGAGTCACTGAATGAACCTAAGAAAGAAAATAACTTGATGGTAAGGAGAGCACTATGGAATGAAAGCAAGAAGGAAGATTCGGTAAGGAAAATTTTGTTTAATACCAGATGTAGAGTTTCTGGAAAAGTTTGGAAGGTAATCATTAACAGTGGTAGCTCAGAGAACTTGGCAACTAAAGAGATGGTCACAAAATTGTAGTTGGACAGGTTGGTACATCTGAAGCCCTATCAGATTTCATAGGTTAAAGATGAGCATACACTCCTAGTAAGTGAACAATGTTATGTGAATTTGAAGATTGGAAAATACTATGATAAGGTGTTATGTGATATCATGCTGATGGATTGTTGTCATATTTTGTTGGGTAGACCTTGGCAATATGATAGATGTGCTATATATGATGGAAGATTGCATAAGTATACTATTGTGGCTAATGGAAAGAAACAAATCTTGTTACCATTGATGGAAGAACCTATTAGTAATGTTTGCACATATGTGAAAGTTTGTTTGATGGAAGGAAGAAAGTTTTTTAACACTTTGAAGAGGAATGGTGTATGTTTTGTTGTGATTCCTAATAAGCAGAGTAAGAAAAATAAGGATAATGTCCCTAAGGAGATTGATAAATTTCTCATCGAGTACAATGATATCATTTTTGATAATGTACCTAATGGTTTGCCACTGAAAAGAAGTATTGATCATTGTATGGATCTAATCCCTAGAGCTAGTTTACTGAATAAGGCATCTCATCGGTTGACACCTACCGAGAATCAAGAATTGAACTGACAAATTCAAGAGTTGTTGAAGAAAGGTTTGATCAGAGAAAGTTTGAGTCCTTATGCAGTACCTTCTATATTGGCACCAAAGAAGAATGGATAATGGATAATGTGTACTAATTCTAGAGCAATCAATAAGATAACAGTGAAGTATAGGATTCCTATACCGAGAATGGATGACATAATGGATAGTTTGACTGGAGAAAAGTATTTCATAAAGATTGATTTGAAAAGTGGGTATCATCAGATCATAATTAGATAAGGTGATGAATGGAAGACTACTTTCAAGAAAAAAGAAGGTTTGTATGAGTGGTTGGTTATGCCCTTTGGTTTAACTAATGCACTGAGTACTTTTATGAGGTTGATGAATGAGGTTTTGGAGAAATTCATGGGTAAGTTTGTGATTGTCTATCTTGATGATATTCTGATATTCAGTAAGACCAAAGAAGAACATTTGTTGCATGATAGACAAGTTTTGCAGAGGTTGAAAGAGAAAAAGTTGCTGATAAATCTGAAAAAGTGTTCATTCATGAAAGAAGAGATTGTGTATTTGGGATTTGTTATTTCAGATGATGGTTTGAAGATGGATCCTAAAAAGGTTGAAGTTATTTTGAATTGGCCTACACCTGTGAATGCTAGTGAGGTAAGATCATTTCATGGTTTGGCAATTTTTTAGCAAAAGTTCATAAGGAATTTCAATTCAATTTGTAATGCTATGACTGAGACTATGATAGGAGACAAAAGAGAATTCAAGTGGACACATGGAGCTGACAAAATTTTTGAGACCCTGAAGCAGAAGGTTGTTGAATTACCCATTTTGAAATTGCCCGATTTCAGTAAATTATTCCAAGTAGAATGTGATGCAAGTGGAAGTGCAATTGGAGCTATGTTGAGTCAAGAAGGTAAACCTGTTGCTTTCTTTAGTGAAAATTTGAATGATGCTAGAAGGAAATATTCTATGTATGATCAATAATTCTATATTATTGTTCAAGCACTGAAGAAGTGGAGACATTATTTGATATTGAGTGAATTTGTGTTGTATATTGATCATAAGGCTTTACGATATTTGGGTAGTCAGAATAAGTTGAATCAAAGACATATGAAATGGGTTGAGTATTTGTAGAGTTGTACATTTGTGATAAAGCATAAGAGTGGAGTCACTAACCGAGTTGCTAATGCATTGAGTAGAAGATCTTTGATGACCAAGATGAGAATTGAAGTTCTTGGTTTTGATGAGATGAGAGGTTTGTATGAAAATGACCCTAATTTTTATGAGCCATGGAGAAAGTGTAGAGAACCTACTCAAGATCAACAAGACACTAAATGGGTTGAATATTTCATTCAAGAAGGTATGTTGTTTAAAGGTATTTAGTTGTGTATACCGAGAGGAGTAATGAGATCTAATTTGATAAAGGAGAAACATAGTAGTGATTTGGCTGGAGATTTTGGTATTGATAAAACATAGAATTTTCTTAAGGAGAAGTACTATTGGCTACAATTGTATAAAGATGTTTATAAATTTGTGAAAAGTTGTGGTATTTGTCAAGTTGCAAAAGGAGTAAGTAAGAATACTAGATTGTATACACTGATTGCTGTTCCTGAGAAACCTTGGATTGATATTAGTATGGACTTTTTTCTTGGCTTACCGAAGATAGTAAGAGGTAATGATTCAATATTTGTTGTTGTGGATAGATTTTCTAAAATGGCACATTTTATGCCTTGTATAAAGACATAAGATGCATTACATGCAATAGATCTTTTCTTTAAGGAAATTTTCAGATCACATGGATTAACAAGGATTATTATCTCTAACTAAGATGGGAAATTTGTTGGAAATTTTTGGAAAACACTTTGGAAGAAATTTGGCATTGAGTTGAAATATAGTTCTACATTTCACCCGCAAACTGATGGAAAAAATGAAGTTGTGAACAAAAGTTTGGGAAATATTTTGATATGTTTAGTTGGAGACACACTAAGTAATTAGGATTTTGTGTTGGCACAAGCAGAGTTTGCATATAATAATTCAATGAATAGGAGTATTGGAAAGACACTATTTGAGATTGTGAATGGCACACAACTGAGAGGAATATTTGATTTGAGAGACATTGCTGATGAGAATAAGAAAAGTGTTGGAGTAAAGTTTGCTGAGTACATGAAGACATTGCATGAAGATGTGAAGCTAAAGCTGGAAGATAGTAATCAGAAATACAAAGATAGAGCTGATAGATCAAGAAGACATAAAGCTTTTTATGTTGGTGATGAAGTGATGGTTCATTTGAAGAAAGGCTAGTTTCTTGGAAAGCTGAAGATGAAGAAGTTTGGACCTTGCAAGATTTTGAAGAAATTTGACAGTGGAAATGCTTATGAAATTGAGTTACCTGATGACATGGACATATCACTAATTTTCAATATTGCTAATTTGTATGAGTATCATGAACCTGATGAAGAAGTGATAGCACCGGCAAAATCTCCTAAGAAGCAGTATGATGAAGTTGAATAGATTTTGAAGGAAAGAGTTGGCAAGAGTACAAGAGGAAAATAGTACATGGAATATCTAGTTAAGTGGAAGAATAGACCAATGGAAGATGGTTCTTGGATTTCATAGTCTGAGTTGGATGCAACTCAGACCAAACCTACCAAATGATTTGGAGAATCATTTCTGAATAACCCCAGGTGTCTGATGCAGGAGCATCTCGGGTCCTTGGCAATCCTGTGTCACCAAAAAGAATTTGGATTTTTGTCTATGTTGCTCAATTTTGTCTTTGGCCAAGTTGGTCGGTAGTTGGTTGGTTTCCTTTGGTTACTGAGTATGGTTGGTTCTCTCCTAGGTGGTTAGTTATTTCACTGGCGCTCGACATTGTCTACCTGCTGCTCAGTTATCTTGTTTACCGACGGGTTTGGTTTTATTTCCTATTGTCACTGACTTGTGCATTTATATTGGATCATGGAATTAATGTTGGAATCCATCATTGGGAAGTGTGTGGTCCCATATTTGACCATTACTTTTGTTAATTATGGATCTAAAGGCTGACTCAGCTTGGCAGCTTCTTGTATAAATGTAGATGTTTGGTTGTAGTTTAGGAGTCATTTTTGGATAGAAGATAGTAGACATTAGATTGGAGATTTGTAACAGATCCTCACATATTTGAGGACTTATGAGATTCATTATAATATCAGGCCATAACCGGGAAGGCCTTATAGCCTGGCATGTATGGTTCTAATTGATGATAATATATGATAGATCTGGCATTCTCTCTACCACTGTTGTTGTTTGTTGCTTCTGCATGTGTGTTGCAGGCTTGGATAATTAGGGTGCACCATCCTTTGGCCCCTCTTGTTCCCTGCCTTGCATTAGTTATTGTAAAAGAATCTTAACAAGGTCTAACCTTTGACAAGGTCATTGTACTAAAAGCATTGTAAGCCAACTCCTAACAGGGTTAAGGATCTTCTAACAAGGATCATAAGTCACTAGTATAGATTATTAGTGGATATTAGTTCCTACCAGGGTTTTTACCTATTTGGGTTTACCCATAACCAAATTAGTGTTATGTGTTGAGTTCATGTTTCTTGTTTATGTAAATGTTCATTTTAGTACGTAAGAATTCAAGATAAGTTTAAAGAGTAAAGAAAAAAGATTGAATATAGTGAACACTAATTCACCCCCCCCCCTCTCAGTGTTCCCATTCCTAACAATTGGTATTAGAGCTTTGGTCCTTAGAAAATAAGTTTAACCACTTGAGGAGATCATGGACAAGATAGAAATGAAACATCTGAAAAGAAATCTTGAAGCTTCCCGTTAAGACCTAGATAGATCTGAAAAGGAAATTGAAGAACTAAAAGAAAAAGTTAGTGGTGTTCAAGCAGTCATCAAAAGACTAAGAAAAGATTTAAAATAATGTTCTACCAGTGATTTAGGGATAATGGTCAAAAAGCTAAATGAAGAAAACACATCTTTGAAAGATCATATTGAAGAATTGGATGAAAAGCTAACTAACAATCAAGAAGTCTATGATGAACATATCTAAGAGAACCTTAAACTGAATGAATAATTGAGGTAAGAAAATATGGAAATCTTGGAGATAAGAAACAACAAAGAAAAATTGGAATTTGAATTAAAAGAAGTAGAAAATCACATTGATAAATTACACACAAGCAAGGATTTGATAGAATCTTAGTTATATGATTGGAAGCTTAAAGGAGATACCAATGACATTGGATTCATTGAAGCAAAAAATTAGATTGATGACATGTGATCAAGGATGAAAGCACCAGAAGACACCACCAATGCTAAGAAGATAGAAAATCAGACTAAAGATGATGTTGAACCATCCAAAGATGAGTGCAAGCTAGTAGATCGAATGTGTTATGCATGTAAGAAGCATGGACATATAGAAAAGAACTGTAAAGAGGTAAGACCTTTCAATGGTTACTATTATTCATGCAATATATTTGGTCATAGAGCTATGAATTGTAAAAAAAGTCAGAAGAACAAGACTCAATATAATCAGAGAAATTAGAATCAACCAAATACAAGAAGTTCTCATAGTATTACATGTCAGATTTGCAACTATAATGGTCACTTGGCTAGACAGTGTAAAATGGTAACCCATGTCAATGTGTCGAGGAATTTAAGGCCTCTAGTTATTTGTCACTCATGTAACAAGACTAGACACATCTCAAAATTTTTTAGATGAAGAACGCAAAGTTAGGAAAGCCCTAAAAAGCTAGAAAATTAAATATTAGATACTGAAGGAGAAGTCAAGTTTGTTAAAGCTTCAAAAGATTTGAGTATGATTTGGTTAGAGGTGAAGAAAGATAAGGTTGATGAGCATGTATTGGATGGATCCACAGTGGATGCACCCTCTACATCTAGATGAATGGCCCTTAGGGTCACAGGGGGAGATAATTTAGATCTAGACCCCTATGTGGCTGATATACTCACTCTTAGAGTATGTGCCTTTGGATTTAACCTTTTGGAAACTAGCAAAACCTATGTGCAAGAGTGCACTAGCTGATCAATAGCAGAATGAAAGTTGGAGATTTTTAATGAAAGTCTAGTTTACGAGGAAAGCATTAATGGTGCACTTTTTACTTTAAAGTACATAGAATCTTGTAGATCACTCATTGAATTCAAGTTCAGAATGATTTAAGAGCACAAAAGCCCTAGCAGTTAATTGTGAAGGATTGCATATTGAATCACCAATGAAGCAGTGTGTTTGATTGGTTGCAAAAACCCTAATCCATCACATTGATTCAAAAGTTTCTAAAAACCATTAGGAAAGTGATATGCAAGTAAGTGATGGCTAATCCTATTGTATTTGATGTTGCGGAGAAGAAAAGATATGTATTTAAGAGACACCCATTCAAATCTACATTGGATGACCTAGAAGGGGCATTCTCTCACACTCCTATGGGTGTTATGCATGTTGAAGACATTCATGCATACAAATATTGTAAGAAGGAGCTGGTAGGACTTGAAATAATAAGAGTGCACTTAGAAACCATGATGAAACCGGATAAAACCTTCTTGGATGAATATGCGCAGTTTGAAAACCACCTGATAATTGAATATGCTACAACATATGAGTTCTATGAGTCTAAATGGATAAAGATTCTACTTAGCAGGATTCATGATGACCTATTCTAGATAGGTGAAGTTCCAGTAAGAATCACAGGTGACCTAATTCATGAAATGACGGGCCTTTCTAGGACAGACATCATTCTTAGAATGGGTAAGGATGTAAGGAAACTTGTTGAACATACATGCAAGTCAAGAAGTGATAGGTGCAGAATGACCATTGAGCTTGTAGAGGAGAAAGACATCAAATTGATGTCCATAATACTAGGATATAGGTTTCAGCACACTAGCAGGGTGAATAGTGTGTCAGCAGCCACAATTCTTGCAGCAATAAGACTTGTGAGAGAAAATGGTGAGTTTAATTCATGTGAGATCCTGAGTGCACAATTGATAGACAACATTAAAGCCATTAAGCAAGACCAAAATATTCAGATTTGGGTCTTTGGTTATATACATGTACTTCCACATTCTTGGAAAAGTGTCAAATTTCTAATGGGACAAGAGTATTCCTACAATGCCACAAATATCCTTTAAGGCATCTACTAAAAGTACACTAAAGGATTACATAACATTATAATTGAAGAAATTTAGGGCCAAAATGAAGATGAGATACATGATTCTAGAAAGCATTTTTGAGAAATAAAAAGACAACATTTTCTTTATGGTGGAGATTGATACAACATGTATGGTAGCAGTTGAACCAAGGACAAAATGGATTCATCCACTTGGATATGAGGTTGAGGAGCCAATCCTAGAGGCATATGCTCAAGTACTGTTATCAGCACCTAAGGACCCTAATGAGACAAGTGTTGGAAAGTTGATTATACTAGTGTATATGACTTAATATAGTGTTTTCATTATGGCAACAAAGTCATATGATGTTTTGGAGTCAGCGCTTATGATAAGAAGACCATAAATTGGCTAAGTGTTGAAGACTGGATAGTATACAGAGTACCTAAAGGTCAGAGCATCAACGCACATGCATATGACATAATTATGGTATGTTCCCTAGAAGTTAAGTTGATAAGACCATATTCATGCTACATCTAAGAGTGTATGATTAGAAGATTCAGTATGAGGAAGATACAAAGAGTTCAAGTTGCACAGACAATGAATACCAAAGAAGAATAGTACAAGCAGCCAATTGTTGGTATTTTGGTTAGTGGTTATATTATTATGTTGTAAAGGCCATGCACCTATTGTAATTAGGTTGTAGACATATAATTATGTTTTTTTGTAAACACACTTGATCCAATTCAATTGGGAGTGTTGTATGTAATCAGCTAAAGGGCCGACCTAGTTAATTGTTTTGTATGCACATATAAATATTAGATGTGCCCTTGTAATTAGGTATGAGAGTGAATAAAGAGTTGAGATAAGCAGAGCAGAAGTGTGTGAAGATTTGATAAGATGTATTAGAGCTTTACAAGAGGTCAAAGCATCAACGCATCAAAGGAACTGATTAGACAAGCAATGTCACAATGCCAGTTCATCCAATAGATATAGTGTGTCTCTGAGATCAAGAGGTTGTAGCCTTCACCATTTGAGCAGTGAGCTCTAGGAAAGTGTTTCCACACCCCTAACAAGGTTATTGTCAAAGAATCCTAATAGGGTCTGACCCTTGACTAGGTCATTGTACTAAATACATTGTAAAGCAACTCCTAATAGGGTTAAGGATATTCTAACAAGGATCATAAAACACTAGTACATATTATTAGTGGGTGTCAATTCCCACTGGGGTTTTTACCTATTTGGGTTTCCCTGTAACCACATTGGTTTTATGTGTTGATTTTATGTTTCTTATTTATGTTGATGTTCATTTCAGTACTTAAGCATTCAAGTTAAGATTAAGAAGAAAAATAAAAGATTAAATTAAGTGAACATTGATTCACCGCCCCCCCCCCCCCCCCCGGGCTCTCAGTGGTCCCATTCCTAAAAATTGGTATCAGAGCTCTATTCCTCAGAAAAGAAGTTTAACCACTTGAGGAGATCATGGACAAAATAGAAATGAAACATCTGAAAAGAAATCTTGAAGCTGTTATTGAAGACCTGGACAGATATGAAAATGAAATTGAAGAATTAAAAGAAAAAGTCAGTGATGCTCAAACAACCATTAAAAGACTCAGAAGAGATTTGAAAGAATGTTCTACCAATGATTTAGGGATCATGGTCAAAATTTTGAATGAATAAAATTCATCCTTGAAAGAACAGATTGAAGAATTGGACGATAAGCTAACTAACAATCAAGAATTCTATGATGAACAGATCAAAGAGAACCTTCAACTGAATGAAGAATTGAGGCAAGAAAACATGGAAACCTTGGAGCTAAGAAACAACGAAGAAAGCTTGGAATTTGAATTAAAAGAGGCTAAGAATCACATTGATAAATTAAACACAAGAAAGGATCTGATTGAATCTCAGTTGTATGCTCGAAGGCTTAAAGGAGATACTAGCGACATTGGATTCAATGAAGTACAAAATTAGATTGATAACATGTGAGAAAGAATGAAAGCAATAGAAGACACCTCAGATGCTAAGGAGACTAGAAGTCAAACTAAAGATCATATTGAACCATCCAAGAATGAGCGCAAGCCAGTAGATCAAAATTTTTATGCATGTAACAAGCATTGACATATAGCAAGGAACTATACAGAGGTAAGACCTTTCAATGGTTACTGTTATTCATGCAATAAATTTGGTCATAGAGCAATGAATTCTAAGAAAATTTAGAAGAACAAGACTTAGCATAATTAGAGAAATCAGAATCAACCAAATATAAGAAGTTCTCATAATGTTACATGTCAGATATGTAACTATAATGGTCACTTAGCTAGATAGTGTAAAATGATATCCCATGTCAATGCACCAAGGAATATAAGGCCTCTAGTTATAGATAGCCATTCAAGAATAGCTTGATTCAAGCATTGTAGAGTGCTTCATGCCCTTTTTGAAATGGGGTTATAATATTCAATTGGGTCAATGGGTGATGACTTATGGTCTTCAGAAGTCGGGTCACCTGAAATGGTAGAAAATGATTTTCCTTCAAAATTTATGTTTGGGTTTCAAAAGTTATTTTGAGCCGACTTGGATGTAATAAATTGTAAAATAAAATAATTCTAAGTTTGGTCGGCCTTATGGGCTAAAATTATGGAACCTTCCTAGGCGGTGGAAAATTGCCTATATAACGAAGGCTATAGTGTTGTCTTAGGTAGTTCAGAGCAGTTTTGGATAGATCTGGGTAATAATTCAAGGCTTTTTCCCTTAGAATATTGTAAGGGAAAATGCCCATGTGGCTTTGCATATTGTAATTCTGAAATTTGTAATTCTGAAATTTGTAATTCTAAAATTTGTAATTCCACATTTGTGGAGATAATAAGAAGCCCATTTTCTGTTCTTGCAAATTGTTGTTATTTCTCTATTTCTGTTGTGTGTTTATGGTATTAAGGGGAGCACCCTTCATCAGGTTGTATGCAAAGTGTTGAACAAATCTATGGATGAGCTCTTTGAAAGTCTTAGTAGGGGGAGTTATGTTGGTGAACCATTCCATCACTTGACCCTTAAGACTCCTTGGGAATAATCTCATAAGGTACGAGTCATCTTGATGGGACTCAAAACTCATGACATAGAATTGATGCACATGATCATGTGGATCTCCATTCCCATCATATTTTTCATATTTAGGGATCTCAACCTTTCTAGGAAATTCTTTCATGTTAACACCTTTGTCAAAAGGATTAGGAAAAATTGAATCAAGTGAGTATGAACTCTTGGGTTCCAACATCTTTTCCATCATACTCTTAAGTTGTTTGATCTCTTCTTCTTGGGATGGACCTTGCTTCTTAATCTTCTTGTCCACATCATAGTTATAGGGGACTCTAGAACCCTTGTTGATTAAACTCTCTAGGAACTTGTCTTTGTTTTTCTCTAAGTATCTCTCCACATACTACTGGAAGAGTGGTTTTTGTTGTATCTTCATGAAGTCTTGGGAGTTGAGGTCAAAACTCAAGCTAGTACCCCCATATTGTGAACCATGGTGAGCACATTGTGAAGGTTGTCTTGAGTTCCTAAGAGGTGTTCATCTCCTATAATGATCATGTCATGAAGCCCTCATTCCTCTAGGACTAGGAGATCATGAAGGTGTTCTTGAATGTCTTCCACTTTATGGAGTTTTAGGAGGGGTGGATGGAGGAGATTTTTTTCCACCACCAACACACATGTTGTTAAATTGATCATTAAGTTGTTGAGCCAAGAGTCTATCTTTCTCTTCTTGGGAGGCTTTGCTTTCTATCTCCAACAAGGCTTGTCTCTCTACCACTAGGAGCCTAAATTGCTCTTCCTTTTCATCTTGTTCATTTAGGAAGGCTTTCTTTTCATGTTCAATTCTCTTAAGTCTTTCACTTGTGTATCTTGAAGGTTCTTGGAGTAGTGAACTTGGTCTTGAATGTCTAAACAAGTCATTGGTGTATGCTGCATTCACACGAGTGTCATAAGGTTCATCATCTTGGTTTTCATGTTGTGATTTTTCTTCTTGATAGGCTTGCCTCTTCTCTCTTTCAGCCCTTTGGTGTGCATCCAAATATCTAGTTGAGACAAGGGGTGATATTGGTTGATGTTCACGAGAGGAATTGCCAAATAAAATATTATCTCTATGTTTTTCAAATATGTCATCAAGGCATTTATCCATTTCTTACCTCTCTCATCAAGTCATTGTGTAACTCATATCCATATCTGAGTGAGAAGATGTTAAGGGTGTACTCAACTCACTAAGGTTACTCTTGGGATCAAAACAAACTTTTGAGTTGTTCCTAGGTGATTGATCAAATATGAGTTCTTTTCCCTTATGTTTTTGGAGAGTTTGAACTAAGGGTAATTGGTCAAAGACTACTTGAGGTTTCTTTCCTTGATATAACTTATATCTTGTTGTAACCGACATGAAAAAAAATGTACTAGGTTATAGGATGACCCTAAGAAATGTTGGTACCAAACTAGGATAGTAAAATCACTCACTTGTCCATAAGAGAGGTGATAAGATAGAATTTTGTAAGAGGCATAAACCAACACTACCATAGAGGTTCCCACTCAATAGGTGAATACCCTAACACATATGCATTAGGAGGATGATTTACCCAAGTTATATTGATTGAATTTGAATTTGTATAGAAGTGATTGGACAAGAGATTACTAAAACTCTCCAAGTGTGTTATCAAAGGATCCAAAGATTTATCTTCTCAACAAGGATGGTTTCTAGCTCACCAAGGTCACTCATGAAATCAAAGATTACTAGTTCAAGAGGTCAAAACTCAAGAATCCAAGGTGCAAATAGGCTTCTAACAGCGGGTTAAGTGACCTAATTTGACCTGGATCGACCGAGGAAGACTAGAAATGATAGGATAGAAAATCAAGAAAGTTGTAAAAAGTTGACTTTTGGACTTGGGAACTTGGTTTTCATTCATTTTAATTGACCAATCAGATGCATTAATAGATTCTTATCATTAATTAGGCACACAAGATAGAAATCATGGAGTTCAAGAAAACAATTGTCTTCAAACAATGAGCAAGGGACAAAGCAACCTTGTGCATAAACAAGAATAGTGATGTAGTATACTACTCCCTAAGAATTCTACTTGTGTATGTTTTCAAAATTTTTTCCAATCATGCACATAGTCCTAGAAATGAAAAATTTGGTTGCACTATGGCTTGTAGTAATGGTTAACTTTGCAACTCTTGAAATCTCAAATGGGTGAACTCCAATCCAGGTGCACCGGGGTTTTGACATATTCTGAGAATTTAATCAATTGGAGATGCTGAGGAGATCTAATAGCCCAACAAGAAACCACACCTATGGAGATTTCTTCCATAAGGACATTTATATAGTGGTTGTTGCTAGCATGACAAGAATGGCTAATACCACTTGAGGTTTTGTTCACATGGTTTACCCAATAAAGGGAATTTCCACTATGGTTAACCCTCTCTAACATGGAAGACTCACAAAATTGACCACATGGGGACTTAGCTCAGATTCAAGGGTTCTGAGTTTTTGATGCATGCAAAAGGGAACAGAACATAATCCTC
The DNA here is from genome assembly GCA_027943335.1 of Chamaecyparis obtusa. Lineage (NCBI taxonomy): Eukaryota > Viridiplantae > Streptophyta > Pinopsida > Cupressales > Cupressaceae > Chamaecyparis > Chamaecyparis obtusa. Next base: position 80,073 of record BSBK01002925.1, on the reverse strand, counting down.
TAGCCTCTTCACCTTACCCAAACATAGCAAGAAAATTTATTGACACGCTAAGTTGAAATCACCTCACCAAGGTTTGTATGTCAACAACAATGACTACTGGTCTCTCTAAGTGGGACCGGGAGAGAACGTACAATCAAAAGTTGAAGACTAAGCCAAGGTTTATATTTCCAACAATAATGACTACTGATCTCTCTAAGTGGGACCAGGAGAGAACATACCATCAAAAGTTGAAGACCAAACCAAGGTTTATATTATAATCAACAATGACTACCGATCTCTCTAAGTGGGACCAAGAGAGAATGTACCATCAAAAGTTGAAGGCTAAACCAAGTGGAACAAAGAGATGATAACAAGTCCTTCCCTACCTACAAGGGGATCTATCATTGAGAAGAGCTTCACATGAAAGGAAAGTGAATGAAGCTAACTCTCTCAAGAATTCCACAAATAGTGTTCATAGGGCCTAATTACTATGTGAAACATATATGCAAGAAAGAAAATCTAGATTCATTCTTTCCTTTAGAGCAAAAAAAATTAGAAGTGTGATTAGTGAAAGAAAGAAACACTCAAGCTAGACATATGAGAGGTTCATTTTTATTTTCAAAATTCAAATGTTATAGAGATGCAACTAAATACCTCAATTCCAAAGCAATGCGCTTAGTAGATTTTACCTTATTTTTATTTTTGTTGAGCTTTTTTGTGCAAGCAAGCCATGAACTCTCCAACAAGCAAGACAATAAAACAAGATATGCAACATATATTCAACTTACACAAACCTTAGGATTAGATCTGAAAATCAATTTTTAGAAGAAATAACAACTAGAAAATATTCCAAATGACAACTCATATCATGAATTGAACTGTGTGAAAAATAAGTGCATACTCATCACAAAATTTTATTTTTTTGCATTTGACCTAGTCAACAAGATCTTATATTTTTTATATGATTTCAGCCAAAAAAATAGAAATGCAAAATAGAGACCCCTACTAAAAAATAGAGAGCTTTCCAAAAATATAAAATTTTTGGAAAAATTCCTTAATTTGTGCCCTATGGACCTGATTTATCAAAAGAGACCAGTTTTCAAAGATTGAATTTTTAAGCCATATTCATGCATCACAATAAAAAACATGAAGAACATGCCATCTATAAAATTCTCATACCTTTACGAAAATGTAAAAATTTCCAAAAGATGGAGATTTGCGACCAGAAATGAATTTTCCTTGAAAATCATAAAAAAATCATAACTCGTAGGAAAATGATCAGAAAAATTGGAGTTTCAGACTAAGACATACTATGATGATCCTCCACCTACAAAAAAAAAATTCAGCCCCAAAATCTCAACTGTTTAAAAGATATGATCAAATCTTTCAAAAAATCCTAGGTTTTTGTCTTCAAGCAAATCTACAAAAGTGTTAGGCATGAAAAACTTCAATAAAAATAACCATGTAAAGATTAGAAAATATGAAAATCTAAATAAAATGAAGGAAAATCAAGAGCATCAGCCCCATGGTGGGCTCCAAAAATGTGCGCTAAAATGTTGACACACTTCTATGAGTCATTATATTCAAGATTTCTCAAGAATGAGGTCTAAAATGGTGACTCATAGCTCTCTATTCATGGAGTGCAAAGGTTTATAATGGAGGCCCTTAGTTTAGACCTAGTTTGTGCCCATGCAAGTACACCATAAAATGAGAGATTCAAAGAGGAAAAGCAATAATTCTAGTCTCCATGATCATCAAATATGAATGCAAATGAAAAATAGAAGCTTATTCTATATTATAACAATGCATGAAAGAAAACTAATCTATGAAAGGAAATTCTTATGTAAGATTATTCTATGAAATGAAATATGAATCTAATCTACCATGAAAGTGCAAGAGTAATCTAAATGGATTTCCATGGAGGCATGAGAAAAGAAGACAAGAAAAGAGAAGTTTCAATATTCAAGCTCAAGTGCTCCAAATTCTTCTCCAAAATCACTCTAGAAACCTACAACATAACAATAACATAAAATCTAGATCTCTAATATCCGGATCTACAAAATCTTCATGCCTAAAATAAGAAGGAGAGGGCTCCTTATAAAATATTTATAAATGAATGGATGGTCAAGATTAAGAGGCAAAAATAAATGAGTAATGGTGAAAATTAAATCTTGGTTGATCCATGTGCTCAAGATTCTCAAGAGGCAAAATCAATAGGCATGATTAAGAGGAAAAATAATGAGTGGTTGACATAAAGAGGCAAAAACCTTTTTTTAAAAAGTCAAAAGATTCTATCTCATTAGAAAGTGCACTTTTCTTTTTATTTTTATTTTAATATTTTTAGCAAATTGATTTCCATTATTTAATTAAAAGTTTTATTTATTTATTTAAAAAGAGATTTTTATTTAAAAAAAGGGAGCATGTTCTTTTAATTAAATGAGATTTAGGATAAATTATCAAACCTTAGGAAATATTGAAATAATTGAATTAATTACAATTTGATCAAGGGAATTGATTTGAATTGAAAATATTGCAAGGTATTGATTCGGGAAATTAATAAATTGATTTTGTCATTTGGTAAATTGAAGAATGGGGGCCCATAGTCTAGGCGACCATTATAGGGTGCATACAACAATGAGTGTCCTGGTTGTTGATAGTCCTCCCCAATATGGAATGTTGTTATCAAGAAAGCGGAGTGGTTCAATGGGAGGTAGTATTCAATATGATCTATCCTTTACAACTTTCAATAATTATGGTAAGAATCTCAAAGTGTCCTGGGAGATTATAACCCCCCATATGATTAAGGAAATTGAAGATGATAATATGAATTGTTTCCTTGATACTAACATTGATTCTTTTCAAGTGTAAGATATAAAGGTTTAAGGAAAACCTAAACCTTTTCTTTTATCTGAGGAAAAAGATAATCTAATAGAAAAGGTGGCTTATGGACCTTGTATTTTGATGGTACAAGCTCTAAGGAGGGATCTGGTGCTAGAAATTTGCTAATAGCTCCTAGTGGTAGGACTTTCAAGTTCTCTTTCTCTTTAAAGTTTACATGTACAAATAACATTGTAGAATATGAAGCTTTTTTTATTGGATTGAGGTTGGCCTCAAGAAATGGAATAAGAGATCTTAGAGTGATTATAGACTCTGAACTAGTGATATCTCATATTAGATCCAAATATGTTTCTAAGAACAAAAGATTGAAGGAATACAAAAATGCTATTTGGGATGAATTAGAAAATTTTGATGCATTTGGTATTGATTGGATGGATAGAGGTTAGAATAGAATGGTAGATTTTATAGCTAACATTTCTCTTAGGCTAGAGGATGTCACACTTGTAGGAATCTCTAAGATATATTTTCAATTATGACCTTCCATACCATATGATGTTGGGAGTTGGAAATTTCTTGAAGATGATTTGGATTTTCTAAGTTTTTTTCATTGTGAGGCAAACTTTGGAAATAAAGAGATGGATTTTAGTGGTTATGTTGAAACCTTAGATGATAAGGATACTATTCTTGGTAAAGAAGTCTTACAAATGAAATCAAGTAGATTTCCAAAGGGATTGGTTGTTCTTGAGAGAGAATTTGACAATAAGGATAAGCCTTATTTTGCAAATACTATAAACAAACCTGAGGACTTGGAAGAACTGAACTTAGGAAAAATTGAAGCTCCTAAAGTTATTTATTGACCTTCTCACAAAATTTAGATATTTTTTTACATGGTCTTATGATGATTTGAAATATTATAGAGAATATATCTTTTAGCATGAGATTCCCTTGAAGGAAGGTACTAGAAATTTCAAACAAAAATTAAGACCTTTAAATCTTGCATTGGCACCAAAGATGCAAGAATAATTGACAAAAATGAGAGATGAAGGGCTCATAAAAACCCATTAGACATTCAACATGGGTGTCTAAATTGGTCCTAGTGAGGAAAATAAAGGAGATGTTAGACTCTATATGGACTTAAAAAAATTTGAATATTAACTCATTAAAGGACAACTATGGTCTACCAAACATGGAAGCCATGATGTAGACAGTGATTGGATCTAAATTGATATTAATGATGGATGGGTTTTCAGGATACAATCAAGTCATGGTCAAGGAATCCAAGAAATTCAAAATTGCATTTTCCACTCCATGGGTTACTTATGTATATGTCAGAATGCCTTTTGGTTTGACAAATGTTGGGGAAAATTTTCAGAGAGCCATGGATGCGAAATTTGCAGATTTCATAAATAAATTTTTCATGGTGTACCAAGATGACCTTATAGCCTATTCAACAAAGGAAGATCATCACTATGGTCATCTTGAAAATAATTTTTTAAGAGATTTGGACTATGGGTTTCTCTTAACCCAAAGAAGTGTTCCTTTGGAGTTATAAAGGGTAAGCTCTTAGGGCATATTGTATCTACAGATGGAGTTAGGATTGATCCTAAAAGGGTTTATACTATTGATAAAATGTCTCAGCCTAAGAATGTCAAAAGAATTTAGTCTTTCTTTGGGTAGGTAAACTTTATAAGAAGATTTATTACAAAATTTGTTGAGACTAGTATTCCTATCTCCAAAATGTTGAAGAAGGGAGCCAAAATAGAATGGAGTGAAGAAGAATCTAGGGATTTTTCAAATATCAAGAAAGCTATCAAAGATTCCCTAGTATTGAGGACAACTAACTATGGTAAGCTCATGCAAATTTTTTCTTTTTCCTTGTACCATACTATTGTTGTAGTCTTGTTACAAAATAACCTAGACGGTTTTTAGAAGCCTATCTCTTTCTTTAGCAAGTCCTTACATGAAGCAAAATTAAAGTATGATATTAATGAGAAGTAGGCATATGCTTTGGTCAAGGCTTCTAAGGTTTTTAGATGTTACTTGTTTGGAGAAACCATAGTGGCTTATGTGCGCAGCACTGTTGTGGGGATATTTTAGTACAACAAGAAGTTTCAAGAAGATGTAGATGGATAAATAGAATTCAAGAATTCAGTATAGATATTTAGATCACAAAGTTGGTTATAGGCCTAGGATTAGAAAAAATAATGGCTCAAAGAAACTTAGATGCAAAACATATAAACATGCTTGAAGAGGAGAAAAGGACTTACATTTGTGATCTGGATTGTTGTGAATGGTATAAAGATATTATTAGATACTTGCAAAAAATAACTTTTCCTCCTGATATGGATGATAGTAAGAAGAGAACAATTAAGCTCCATGTTATTAGGTATGTTAGTCTGAAAGGTGAGTTGTGGTGGAGGAGCAAGGAAGGATTTTTTCTCAAATGTGTAGACCATGTTAAATCCTGGGATCTATTAGAAGAAATGCATAATGGTGTATGTGGTGGATTTTACATGGATAAGACCAATGCACGTAAGATCTTAAGGTCTAGCTTTTGATGGCCTACTATTTTTAAAGATGCCCAAAATTTTTTCAAGAAGTGTGATGCCTATCAAAGCTTTGCAGGTAAGATGAAATTTGATGGAAATTTTTCTTTAAATCATGTGATAGTTGAGGCACCTTTTCAGAAGTGGGGTATGGATTTCATTGGAGAAATTCCTAAGAAATATAGTGGAGGTCATTCTTGGATTCTGGTGGCAACTGATTATTTTACCAAGTGGGTTGAAGCTGTTGGTACTCAAAAATACAGCATGAGTTTTTGAGCACCTTGTTAAAAATTTTGCTTTCTGACCCCATTAGGTGCTTTGATGCCTGTTTTCCCAAGTGCATTTTTGAATTTCCCATGCATGTTAGATGTTCATTACCCTTTTTTTTATCATTAGAAGACATCTCAGATCATCACATTCAAGTTTCAAGTTGTTTCATGATGTCTTGTTTTGAGCAATTGTCCAAAATCTGCATTCGTCCCTAAGTGTCAAATTGTTGTACCAAGCCTTGTTTGCCTTTGAATATCTTGTACCCTATTAGGTCTCATAGCCCACCACTTTGGAAATTTTTAACATGTATATCAAAAAACTTATGTTTCAAAGCTCAAGCCTTTTCGAATCCATTTGATCAGTTTGCCGATCTGATTCCATATGTAGTTTCTAACAATTTGATGAAGGATAGTTGCACAATTTAGTTGGAGGCCTTGTTTAGTTGATTGCATCTTCTATCCTGTGATTGATCATAGCATGCTAGTTGTCACATCATGTTGTAGACATGGGAATGAGTCATTGTGCTAATTTTCAACTCCCCATGTGCCCATTTAGTCACTTTGCCAGATCCATTCCATTTGCAGATTGTCAATATTCTCTGAGTGTCCATTGTTCAAATTTCTAGTCATGTTTTTTTATCATAACTCAAAAAAGAACTGGGTTAGGCTGAATTTTACATATGTTTGAGATGACCATGTGTGCATTGTAAAAAGTTTTTTAGAGAAAAACCCAGTTTGAAAATCAAAAGTTATGGTCCTCTAAGTACTGGAAGCCATAAAAAATCAGCAATGCTTCATAAAGTTTAGTCCCACACTGCTCCCAATTTCGAATTTTAAAGTGTTTATATGGAATGCTCCAAACATATGAAATAAATCAAAGTAATAGAAGCTATGATTTCCCAGGCTTGTGCATCCACTTTGATTTCTATGCCAGCAGGCCCAAAATTTTTTTTGCAGAAAGGGACACATGTCACTTAGTCTCCAAGTCTCACAAAGGAAAGAACTCATTCAGAGATTTAGAGACTTAGTCTCCAAGTTTCTAGATAGATTAGTCTCCAAGTCTCCAAATGATTATAAGACTTGGAGACTAGTCTCCAAGTCTCTAGATGAGTTAGTCTCCAAATCTCCAAATAGAGAAGTCTCCAAGTCTCACAAGTCTCCAAATCTCTAGATGATCATTCAGAGACTTGGAGAGACTAGTCTCCAGATCTCCAAATGTGGATTCAAAGATCTAGAGACTAAAGGGATTTCTCCAAGTCTATAAAAGAAACCATGGTCAAGGAAATAATTCATAGGCTTAGAGATTCATGTAGTCTCCAGATCTCCAGATGGACTGGGGTTAAAGGTGAGTAGTCCAAGCAACAAATGAGAAGATGACAAGTGGCAAGTTCTGGTGGCATGTGCAAATTTTAAAGTTATAAAAGATTTAAAAAATCATAAAGTTGAAACATTGGAGAAATTTCAAAATTTTTCATGACAAGAGCTGCTCATGGGAAAATGCTTGGGAGATTCATTTTTTATCAGAATATGGCAGTATAATATATTTTCGGAAACACCAGAAGATAACAGATGCAATGATGGTAGTTAGAATTAGATCAGATTAAGTTGTTGAGAGTAGTAAAGGCTTTTAATCCATGACCAGATTTTGGGGAGATTTTTTTTTCCAAAATTGATTGATTTTGCAGATTCGACAGAGGGAATGAATTAGAATTGCATGGTGATAGGAAAAGAGGGTATAGAGGACTAAATCACATTTCAAGGAAGAGCAAAGGACAAATTAATTAGATTTCTAGTAGATGAGTAGATTTTATGCAAAAAAAGACAAATTTATCAGATTTTGAGGATGCCCAAGAAGATCAGATTTTTAGAGAAGAGAGAAGGCTATGAGATTAGATTGTAGAATGGACAAGTGTTGGTCAAGTACAAATTTTAGGGTTTCTTCTTTTTATTCTCTTCTCTTCTCAGTTGTAAGGGTTCTTGGTTCCTATTCCTTTTTGGTTCCAGTTCCTGTGGTTGCTCTATTTTGAGCAAACCCCTAAATGGTGAATATTGAATATCTTGTTGTAGAGCAAATTTCCCAGTCCTGTGTCTAAATTATAGAAATTTCAAGCTTTGTATGTAATAGACAAGCTTATTCTCAATGAAATACACTACAATTTCTATCTTACCTTGTTGATGTCTCCTTGCTCTGTGTTCTACTCTTGTATGTTTTAATTTGTGAGGCATTTGAAAATATACCAGCTAATAGGTAGTCTGTCTAATTATTTGTGAGTTTCTCTCAAGGAGAGGATTAAATTTTATAAATAGTTTCAGAGAGTAGACATATGTGTTAGGATTTGATGATAACACCATAAGATTGACATGATAGTTTGTAAGGCATCCTATCCAGATTGCAGGTAGTTTATAAGGCATCCTACTATGTTTCTTTGAAATCTTCCTGTGCATTTATATTCAGACTATTTTGCCCAATGGAATAGGCACTGGTTGGATGTTTGTTATACATTCATCTTTCTGTCATTAAAATCAAAATATTATTATCAGTTCTTTTCATTTTCTTTAGTTCATGCATATTGTGAAAGGACTGTATCCTAGTGATATAGTTCAGATTGTTGATACCTTGGAGAGAGAATCAGAGGTTAACCTTCCTTGAGTTGAACTCATAAAAAGAAGAAGGATTTATGTCCTTATTTCCATTGTCAATGCTGTTACATTTATAGTTTCTATTGTCAAGCTCTATATTAGGAGATTCTCAGCTATCTACAGAGTGATCTTTTGTTGAAGTGATCTGAAGCCTAAATAGCATGATAGTGAAGACCAAATCCACTAATCAAAAGCTTACTTGAAATATAGTAACCTATTCATAGGCAATACCCACCTGAGTCCTATGGAGCTCGAAGCAGAAGAAAGATCTTATCCTATCCTCATCAATTAGGCTTTTCTTGCAAACTTGGAGCCCTTTTTAACTGAGAATCAAGCCCATACATTTGCCAAGTTTGATCCTACAAGAAAAATCCATAACAAAATCTATTCCCACTAAGAGAGCCACCAATAAGGTTGTGACTAATTTTTTATTCTGAAACATCCTCACAAGGTTTGGTTTTCCAGAAACTATAGTGGTAGACAATGAAATATGTTTTATGTTTGAAGAATTTAATAATTTCTACCAACTATATGAGATCCAAATTTCTTATTCATCCCCATACCACCCATAGGAGAATGGCCAAGATGAATCCAGTAATAAAAGCCTTATAAATATTTTGAAAAGAGTGTTGGACAAGAATAAAAGGGCTTGGGAATACAAATTGCAACAAGTCCTATGGGGTGATAGAGTAATAGTGAAAATAACTATTAGTTGTGTACCCTTTGATTTAGTATATGGTATACATGCTAGGTTGCCACAAAAAAATTTGCTATAGATGTACAAGTTTATCTAGGTTTATGATGATGAATTGGATGATGAAATGAGAATCAAGATAGATGACTTGATACAGTTGGATGAATCAAGAAGGGAGGCACATGATAATAATGTCATGTTGCAACTCCAATGTAAGAATTTGTATGACAAAAGAACCACCCTAAGGAGCTTTGAGATCGATGATTTAGTCTTAATGTGGAATGTCAGACTAGAGGATAAATGAAGACATGGTAAATTTGATCCTATTTGGTTGGGACCATATATCATTGGTAGTAAATGAGGTGTTGATTCTTACATTCTTAAGGATTTGACTGGAAATATTTGGGAATTTCCAATTCATGGACAATTCCTTAAATTTTACTTCTCCTAAAGTACCCATTGTTGGTATAGGAAAGATGTAGTACTAAGAGGGGAGGGGTGAATGAGTACCCACAAAAACTTTCACTAATTAACAATCTACAATAGTAGTGCTTAACTAACTAATTGAGTCCATTGTTTACAACATACATTGAAATAACTTGTAAATATAAAATAAATGTAAATAAAACAATAAAACATTCATGAAATGCTAACTCATGACTCAAGTATTTTGGTTACACACAAACCCTTGTTAGATGGTAAAAAATGCGATGGGGATGACACCCACAAATTCTTCACTATCATAGTAAATAAAGTATGTCAGTTAAGGCTACAATTATGATCATTTCTGATGATCTTACCCTATTAGGAGTAACATAAGATCGATTAGATCTACCTTGTGAAAGGATTTTAACAACACCAAATAAGTGTGCAATTAGTTAGGAGATTTACAACAGACAGTTAAGTCTACTTTGTTAAGAGATTTACAATCTTGCTACAATGGTTAAATTGATAATAGAAAATATTTGTAAATGAAAACTTGTTCTTGTCTTAATTAGATATATGAAATACTAAGTAGATTTCACCTTGATGTGTATAATATTACTCTCTCTCCTACTCGGTAGGCTTATTTTTTTTGATAAACTGATATTGTCTCTAATAACTTTTCATTCATGCAAACCCTTGTCTAATTACTAATGTCCTATATACAACTACTACTTCATGATCTCCTTATTGTGCATATGTCAGAATGATATCTATTATGATTATATAGAAAATTAGTTTGACCTAATTAGGTTTAAACATCTTAGAAAACCTAAGATCTATGATGTACAAAAATAACCTAGATCTAACTATTATATAGGAATTACCACAACAGTAAATGATTACATCCATAATAAATGTGTCTCGATCTTGGTAAAACATTTATAGATCTGTGTAAACCATTTGCATAGAGATATGTTCCATTGTTGATTACTATGGCATTTCCTAAATGACTCATTAAACATTGCATTCCATGTTCGGTGAATTAACTGATGTTCAATGTGTAGAATGCTCAGTGTTCACTAGCTCGGTACTCAGTAATTTTTGATGCTCGGTAAACATGCTCAGTTAAACCTGTATTCTGATAGCTTGATGTTCTTGCTTATGACTGCTCAGTATGAAGGCTTTATACATTCAACTAGCTGACTTTTGTAGCTCCGTATTCCAAGATTTACCAACTTGAATAACTTAGATTACCGACTGATCTTATTTGATACTAATAACAATACTTAATTCTCAAATAGAGATAACAATCTCACCCTTTGGAATTTGTATCAAAACTTTTATGTATATGTACTGAATAATCTTCAAAAAATTTACTAACTCCATATGAATACACAATATATACATATTGACTAAGTCATTTACAAACTCCCCCTATGTGCATGCTCCCAGTTTAAAGTGAAGTACATTGGCATATACACATTTTCCCCCTTTTTGAAATTAATGCCAAATAAAAAATGTACTTACATTTTGTCAAAGATGTGCTGGTGGGTTTTCTTTAATGAAGCTAAGAGGTTTTCCCATTCCTCTTTCAATTTGTCAAGAGAAATATGCTCAAGACCGACTTGTGCATGCATGTCAAAAATGTTCTCCAAAACTGAAATTTCCAAGGTGGCTACTAATACCTTAGCCTTTTCAATATGTCAATCTATGATCTTCAAGTGTGGAATCAACTCAGCTTCCATCTTGGTGACTTGGTCACTTATGATTTCTTCCTGCTTCCTTAACTCTGATCTCAACCACCTTAATTCTTATACTTTCAGTATATGCTTATGAAAAGCATTGGGCTTGATTAGAGATGCATTTGTACTAGCCAAAATTTCTTCAACAATTTTCTTAATCTTCTGATTGATCTTGGCAGTGAAGGTATCCAAAGTGCATAACTTAAACAAAATTTGGACAATTTTCTGAGTGATAGATTGTAACTTAGTTATTACCTCTGAAAGTTTCACTTTATTGATAGCCACTTGACTGATTTTCTCTGCAATTTTTTTTTGTATTTTTTTTTTTCCCTCTCTTCAATCCTCTTCTTTGCATCTATTTTAGGGGCATTTATGTGGCTTGTAAGAGATGCAAGTTGATCCAATATAGGATTATATTCATTTATTGTAATGTAGGGAACAAACTATTGAAGGATGCCTCTTACATCTTCTAAGATTTTCTTTCTCTTTCTCTCTTTCCTTAGTTTTTATTGTGCATCCTTCCTCATGCAAAATTATTCATATTTTATCAACTCCTCAGGGTCCAAAGTCCTTGGGTCACATTCAAGAATCTCTATTATTTCATCCAAAGTGACTAGCCCTTTTGTTACAAGTAGTGGTTATTGTTGTACCAAAAGATCGACCTATTAATTCCCAATACAACCACTAGACTTATAGAAGACACAGGAGGCTGTTAAACCATGTCATGAATCCTAAGGGGAGAACTGAGCATTTTGCAAACAATCTCCCCCTCAGCATTACCCGAGGGGATTTGAACCTATGACCAAGCTTTGATACCACTTGTTACAAGTAGTGGTTGTCATTGCACCAAAAGATCAACTTGTTAATGCCCGATACAACCACTAGACTTATAGAAGACACAAGAGGCTGTTAAACCATATCATGAATCCCAAGGGGAGCGCTAACCATTTTTCCAACACCTTTTCCATGCTTCTTTTTCTTCTTCTTGTTCTCTTGTGGAGATGTCTTGACAAAAGGTACTAGAGCTTTTACCTTTATGTTTGTTTATTCTAGCCCAGTTGACACATTGTCTTCCTTCTTCTTCTTCCCGGTGACATGAGTCTCAGTTGAATGAGTAGGGGCCTCTGTTGTAGTGTTGGTTTTGTTTATCTTGGTGGTGTCTTTTGGCTTAGGGTCTTCTAATTCTTGTGTCTTAGCCTCTTTCTCCTTAGGCTCATTTGTATCATTTGTGCCTTATGTACTTGTTCCTTGTTCCCCTATTGTGTCCTTCTATTTCTCAGGGATTGAGCCTTCGAGTTCCTTCTGTGAAATAATCTCAACTACTTGCACTAATATGGGAAGGTCACCCGATATAGTGCTTTCTACAGACTCGATGGGGGATAACTCCTATGTTTGTGGTGCAGCAATTGTGATTTCCTCATCATCTTTTACATCATCAGGATCACCATTAGTGATGTCTTCTATAAGAACATCATTTATACCTATTATTATAGTTTTCTTAGGTGGATCCTGGTACACTTCCTGATAGCGTGCTGGATAAAAATCAATGGTGATGGTTGTGTCTGGCACCTCAGTATCTAATAGCTCTATTGGTTCCTTTGTGTCCAGATTAACATCATCCAAGTGGATCCATCTTCCTTTCCTTGAACTTTTCCTCTTGGGAATCATAGCTAATGCCAGCTTATCAACTTCATCTTAGGCTTGGAGGATGGAAGTCCATAGTAATTGACTATTCTCATCGACCTCTACAAGATTCCTAGCTAGAATTTGTAGTTCTCTTCTTTTCACTAGAAACCTTTTTGAATATTGTTTCATCATCTCTTCAACCTCGGGTACTATTACTATTGGCATTTCCAATATCAAGAAATGTTCCCTCATTTTATTTTTAGTACTTAGAGCATAAGTCCACCTAGTAGAAACTTTATCATATAAGCTTTTAGGTACATATTTTGAAAATTCTATTCGTACCTTTTTGTACTTGATCATCATTTGAATGATTGCTTCTTCTATCTTTGTCTGGTCCTCCGTGGACATGTGAACATACCTACCCATCTTAGGGTTACCTAGACCTCCAATCTCTACTATTGTCCTTGAAAATTCATCAATAGACTCATCTATATTAACAACAACTTTAAATTGACTTGTATCATCCTCTTCTTCATCATCAACATCATATTTTCCTCTCATTAGTTTTCTTAGTCTTTGGTGCCTCGGAGGTAGCTTGAGTATCTCTCTTCTTCTGATAGGTCTTTTTCAGTGTAGGCCTTGAAATCTTAACTAATCCTTTCTTTAGTGGTGGTGAAGCAATAATGGTAGATCTTGTTTGGGCTCTAGTTTGCACTTCTACCTAGTTATTCTTTGGAACCAGTGTAGATTCAACATCATCATCTAACTTGGTTCCCTCTTCATCACATGCTGTGTCAAGTAAGAGTAACTGACCCTTGGTTTCTACCTCAACTATAATTTCCTCATATGCCTCAGCATCATTTGCATCTTCTCCAAATTATTTCACTAGTTTGTCCATCATTTTTCTTGACTTCTTTGTAATTTTACCAATGATTAGATCTTTTTTTATTTTGTGTTTTTCTCCATCATATGTCCCAAACCTAGTAGCATTAGGATCCTTAGGCTCTACCAGTCAAGCCTTATTTGACCTTGATGCTTGGTCAATATCAATCTCATATCCTATAGGTGCTACCATTTAGTTATCGGTTCTACTACTTTAATCAAGGTATAGTTGGTGTCTACCATGAAACATATGTCATGTTCATATTTCTCAACCAATTATCTTGGTATCCTACTCCTTACACTAATACTATCTTTGAATTGTTCAAAGTAAACATCCATTATGCTCATAAAGTTCTCACCCAAACTTTGTATCAAATCATTGATTTGCAGTGTCACTGGCTTATCGGTTGTCCAATTTACATTACCAATAGAAGGGAAAAAAAATTTCACATAAAAGAATATGAAAAGTAACAATGATCCAAAATTACATGTATTTTTATTTTTCAACCAAAATTTTCTCATATTCTCTTCAACTTGTTTCAACAACAACTTGACAAGATCCAACTGACATCCCTTTTTCACTATTTTGTAAGAAATATATACCGCTCCACATGGTACAATATTTGGTCTTCTCAACTAAAATATTTTGCACCCTATGGTGTATGCACTGAACCTAGTCTCAGGATTAACAATAGTATTCATTTTCAATCCTCTTCCATCCCATTATGCTCCAGTAGTTTTCTCCAACTCGGTTCTCAGTGCACTCCTCAATGCTTTCACTTTATCAGTGCCCGAGTAACATGTTACTGTGTGAATGATATCCTTAGTGATTTTAACAAGCTCATCTAATCATATTTTTCCATCATGAAAACAGCTCAAAACTACTCTTATGCACTCATTCTTTAATACCCTTGGGAAATGTAGGGTATTGATCAAAACCTTGACCTCTAGATGTGCATGATCATCCTTAAGTTTCCTATCAATGCTTAACTCTTGAAAAGTAGATTAGAGCTTGAAGTCACCTACCTCTCCAATTTTTTAATGTATTTAGCCATGTATTTATTCAACCATCAAAACCCTAGGTGGAATTCTTGAGAAATCTCTAGTATTTTTTGTTTGCGAAGAAACTTCAGGGTGAATTTTGTACTTTAACTTATTATATGTTGCAGATATGTAATTAACCTAACATCCTCCTCTGTTATAGTCTTAGATTTGTCAACTTTAGATGTGGATGCCATTGTTCTTCATTTTAGGGCTTTGGGAAATATCAATGCAATAGCTCGGTGATTATAGAACTTACTCGTAACAACGATGAAAACTATTTGGAATCCTTCAAATTTTTGTTTATTCTCTCTAAAAATACTTCTCTAAAATTTTCTTTGAAGTCTCTTAGCTCTTTGTGATCGCAATGTGAAATTTAATCCAAGTCCATTGTGTATTTATAGCAATTTTTCAAATTCCCACTCAAACCTTTTTGCAATAAATGCTTGACCTAACACAGCTCAATAACAAAAGTCATGCTTGGTGTGTAGTTTGAAATATCCATAGCTTGGTTAACACACAAAAAATTACTCAGTTAATACTAGCACTCGGTTAACCTTGCCCATAGTTACCATCTAGCAACTTCTCACTCAGTCTAGTATATACTGACTGTTAAGACTTAAAGCTCAAAAATATGTAAAACTGTAGTGCATATTAATTCATGCAAATTTGGTATTTGAAAACTTGATATAAGGAACTGTATGATAGATATAACCAATTAGAATTATTAGTTCCATACATACCTTTTCAACTTAGGTGGAGGTGTTGATATCACCCAATCCAATGGCTGAGGTGTCACCAACTACATTACTTGACACATTATTATCACCTGATGCTTTTCTCCATATAGTTTTTCTTATCCTCATGATATCTTCAATTATGTTTCCATTCTCATAATTTTGTATTTTTGGTGCTTAGTCTCTGCAATCTTTACTTAAGTGACCGACCTTGTGAAAATGTAAACATGATATACCAGTGTTTTTCCAATTGCAAGATCTTCCTCTCCCATTCTTCCTCACGTAGTTAGATGCAATATGTCTATATCTTCCACATTCTATATAACTAACCCATGTTTTATAATCCCAAGTATAAGAATTACCTTGTCTTCTCAGTTGATAGTGTTGGAGATTTTCCAGCAAGCTAGTGCTGACTGTATGTTTGTCATTGATGACAACATATGGTAAGTAGCATGCGTGGAGGAATTATGTAGTAAACCTTAAGTATATGAAGCATGGACATGTTATCATCATGATCTCATGGATGTAGAGGTTAATTATTAATACAGATAGTTATATAGTAGTGTGTGTGAGTGATTTACACCTTCATGAAATAACAAGATTTAAAGAGAATTTACACTATTCAAAGCAAACTAATCTAAATAATGCACAATTAATCTAAATATCTCATGGTTCTCTAAATTGAAGTAGTAAGTGAGGCTCTCAGCTGCAAATCCTCACTAGTGACACTCTAATTATGAGAATTAAGCTATATGATATGCAAATTTAGATCTAATTATCAAATTCTAGCTCTATTTGATAAGAAAATCTCTAAAATGATCAACAATTTAAGCTAAATATCAATGAAAATGCTAAGTGAGTGGTGTGGATGCAAATTGCAAGATCTTTGCTGCAATTCAAAGATATGGAGTGGATGAATAATGCCTCAAAATGCCTTCTATTTATAAGATTTTCCCAAGGGTAGGGGGTAGAGTGAGATAACCATGGTTATGCTTGGGTAAGGTCAATTGGCTTTGCTTTGTCCCTAAATGGGGGGACAAACATTTAAATGGTTTCAAAAGGCTGGACCATTTCAACAAAAGTGAGTGATTTGTGTCCATTTTGTCTCCTTTTTCCTTTGTTGAGGGAATTTCATATTTATTAATTAATTAAAGTAATTAAATTTAGCCATGAAGGGTAAGAGGTTCATTTTGATTTTTCATTTCAACAACTATGTCATTAATTGAATTTAATCAATTTCTTAGTGTTTTTCCCCTTTTCAAGCTTTATTTAATCATTTAATCATTTAATTGAATTTTCCTTTGATTTGAATTGCCTTTGTTCCATTTATGCTATTTTGATGATTTGATGCACCTTTTGATTAAATTAAGCCTTTGCCAATTTTCCATGTCTACAAATGCCCCTCTTTGAGTCGATGTGCGAAGAACACCGATTCAAAGATTCCCTTAGTATGACGATTTGATTCAGGTCCTGGTTCTGATATGCCTCTGATCGTTCTGATTGATGTACTTCCTGATGATGATGATGTGCCTCTGATTATGGTGCTGATATGATTCTGATGCCTCTGATATGATACTGATCTGATATGATGATAGGTCCTGGGTTCACTGATAAAGGTCCTGGGTTAACTGATTGCTGATATGTTGATAGGTTTGATATGATGACAGATTTGATATGATGATAGATTGGATATGAAACTGATATGCAATTGATTTGCCTCCTGATATGATACTTGATATGATATGATATTATACTGATATCTTGATATGATACTGCTATGATATGATACTGATATGATATGATATGATATGCCCCACTGATAAATGTTTTTGACGTGATGCCCATTTTATACTCTGATGCCCCCTCAAAAATAAAACATATTAATTCCTTGATTTGAATGAGTTTGAGTAGTTGGAATATGTTTTGATTTCTGATACCGTTTGAAAGAAATAATCAAGTTTGATTCATGCCCCGATTAATGAAAATGTCCTATGATAGGTTTAAAGTGCATTTTTTAAGTGTTTATGAGGACCAATTTCACCTTAAATAGGGTAAAACCCCTCATTTTACTATTCATTTGCACCGTTCCTTCTTGAGATTTGAGCTCTGATTTTAGCCTTTTGGAGACGATGGTGGTCCCACATCGCGAGCATCGGTTTGAGAGAGCGCGCCGGTTCAGTCGGAGAGCGACCGATGGTCCTCCGGTATGTCATTCAAATTTTCCTCATGTCTTTAAAGTTGCATTTATGACCTTATTTAATGCTTTTAAAAATTTTAATTCTGCGTTCGTGAAAAGAAATGTCGCCTCCGTGCATTTTAATATCGCCTGAAAATTTTAAATGTCGCCTTCAGTAAATTTGATGTCGCCTGCCTTAGGTATTTTCACGCATTTAGAAAATCTTGTGTCGCTTAAGGAAAATTTAATGTCGCGTATGATTTTAATCATTTTAATCAGGTGTCGCGTGATAATAAGATGTCACCTACGGAAAATCTTATACCGCCTCCTTGAAAATAAGTCACGCGGATGAATAAAATCACGCGTTTGAACAAAGAAATGTCGCCTCTGGTAAAAGAAATGACGCCAGAAAGAAAAGTCGCGTAAGAAAAAATTTGTTTATTTGAAACTTTTCTAGGACGTCTGATTGCTTGATTGCGTCAACTTGATTGATATCGATCACGTCAATGAATTCAATTGAATGTTTAGTTAGGGTATTCCCTTTGTTTGATTTCAACAACGAATTAGGACATAGGTAACTATAATATCGAAGAATAAGGTTAATCAATCTTCATCACGAATGATAGATCATGGATCTAAATGTCCATTCATTTTATGCTCAAATGCTTAGAGACATAAAACTAGGATCGTCCTTCCTCAATGCTTAGAGTTAGGATTGGTAAGTCTGATAGGTATATTTAAATTGATGACCATGATTGATTGTTTAATTTCCTGATAGTAAGTTACTCATGTGATTTCCTTGCTTTGATTAAACAGGAGGATGTCCCTGTGCTGTACCTTCAGACTGTACCACACTGGGTGATGGAGCTTAGGACCCAGTTGACTGACGCCGAGAGGTGAGTGATTAGGCGCTGCGGTTTACTATGCGTACTAGAGCTTCCTCGGTTCCAGATGAACCGAGGTTTGATTACTGCTGTCGCAGAGCGTTGGCACTCTGAGACAAACACATTTTGGCTACCACAGGGCGAGATGACTATTACACCGGAGGATGTTTACAGATTGCTACGGATCCCGACTCATGGAGAGATAGTATATTATGATGCAGTCTATGACGGGACCTATTGTCGACGAGTATTCGGAGATCCGTCTATTGGTGATGACTGTATCTTATGGCCTCAGTTTGCCTCATTTCCTGTTTTACCGGCCTTATTAGGTGCTATCATTGGTGGTGTTTTATTACCTGATCGGCGAGGTCACAGATTTTCAGTGGGATGGGGCAGGATTATTGAGGATTTGCTACATCATCCTCGACGCTTTGACTGGGGATCTTGTGTGCTGGCACAGCTTTATCACGATCTGCATAAGGTGGTTTACAGGAGATCGGCCTCATTATCTGCTGGGATTCATATTTTACAGTTGTGGATATGGGAGCACTTACCTGTCAGTCATCCTATATCAGATCGAGATCGTCCTCTAGGATATCCTTTCGCATGGCAGTATACTGGTATGGTGACACAGCATCACTTGGGTCACTTGGAGTATTGGCGACGGCAGATTGATGACATGGATGAGGTCTATTGGAGACCATATGTTGAGGTCGAGGATTGGAGAGAGGATAGCTTGGAGTTACCATATATGTTTTCTCCTCGATGGATGATCGGCAGGATCGACTCTGTTCTTGAGAGATTCTTGGCAGGGAGAGTACTACGACAGTTTGGGTGGATTCAGCCTATGCCTCAGGGATCTGCAGTATATGCTCATTCTAGTGCAGAGCGTGCTACTTGGGGTCACATGCCTTCATATGATGACGCTATAGAGCAGATATCATTACTGGGTTATATGGATTGGGACATGAGGTTACATATCAGAGATGCCAGAGTTACACAGGAGTATCTAGCTTGGTTGATGGAGCATCCGATGCCTCGCTTTACAGACCCTGCAGAGCCAGTGCCTGGGCGAGATGATGATGGTGATGACGTTGGTGGTGGGAGGAGACGCAGAGGTAGACCCCGAGGTAGGGCAGTGATTAGGCTCAGAGGACGAGCAAGAGATGCACAGGTACAGGCACCACCTCCTCCTCCTCGTCCTGCAGTAGCACAGAGACAAAGGTTAGATAGTCAGGATCATGTGAGGGCTGCTAGACAGGATCCAGGTACAGGACAGGATACGAGAGCAGAATTACAGCAGGCTACTGTGGATGGTCAGGATACAGGTGCACAGCAGATGCCAGCAGCTTTTTCCCGTGATCGGGGAAAAGCTCCTATAGATACAGGTGATCCTCAGAGTACCTATGAGGTTGGAGAGAGCTCTAGTACTACCCAGCTACGAGCAGATGTGGGAGCATTACGGATAGAGGTGTCACAGATGTCATCTATGATTCAGCAGTTGGTATCGGGTTTGGCTCCCTTGGTTCCTCTCCTTGTTGCTATGGTTGGTCAGACACCTCCTCAGCAGCCTCCATCACAGCCTCCTCCACAGCCTCCTCCAGGACCTCCTCCCAGTGGTGACGAGAGATGAGCTATGAGTGCTCTTATTGATCATTTATGTACTGATGCTGAGATACTTGATATTGTACCATAGTCTTGTGACCTTGGTGTCACCTTTCCAGTTGTATTTTGACACTTATTTGACATTGATGCCCCTGTTGATGGGCGATTATAGAGTTGAGTTTTATGACATCATTGTTATGAGTAGACGTGTGATATGAGAACATTTATGATCTTTCCTACTTTTACTTGATGATATATGAGATTTCCTTTAGATGCTGCTATATGTGTTTATCTAATGCATTTGTTTTTGGATGGATATTGGCTATGGATGCAACGTATCTTATGTATGATATAGATAAATGGATGCATTTCTTCTTCATGTATGGATGCCATTTTGATATGTTATTTCTCATGTATGCAATCTGTATGTATGCACATGTAAATGATTATTTCCTTCTTTTCTTTGAGAATATCTATGTAATGATTAATGATATGGAATGAATGCAAAAAGTATAATCTCATATATTTTTATTTTTGTAGAAAAGATGATGTTGAAATGATGTTGTCCTTGTTGATTTAACCCTGTTAATGATGTCATGTACCCCCTTTTTGAAAATAAAACCCTTGGGAAAAAAAATGCACATGCAATTAATCTAACATGAGAATGCATTTAACCTTTTTATGAATGCAGCTAAGTGTCACTAGCTTTTAGCAAATAAATGCCTTGAGGATATATTTTCATCATTGAGCACTTGGGACCGGAAAGTCGATACAATCACCACTGCCCACTGACATGATGATATGAATATCGCTTTTTATTTACTGCTCATATGGTAACCTCCGTTTTGCTTTCCCATCGGTCTCATCGATACGACTATCACTGATTTCAAAAAAATCATGAGAGTACGAATACTGATTTTGTCAGATTCTATGTTGCAAGTGGATTTTGTCATTTAGATATGAAGAATCTAAATATCCAAGGTATCCGGTTGCGTAAACAAACAAAGGTTAACTCATTGTTTCATAAGATAATCCTCGATGGTTCTTTGATGACCATGTCTTTAGATGAATTCTCATAAGGCAATGAATTTTCCTCCAAACAGTCACTTCATAGTCAAGAAAAATATCATGTCTCCATCATTGCCAATCTAGTCGAAACATCATTGATGAGCTAAAAAGACTTGATACAAATTGAATGAATGTAAGTAAACAGATTTTTAACCAACTTTTCAAAAGAATCTATCTAAGTGTTTTGCATTGCTTTCTGATTTTCAACAAAATATATTTCCAAGTGTTTGATCATGACATGATTTTTGATTTTTAATCCTGAATAATAAGTCAATTTAGGCTTCAAGAATTTTGTTGTGGTAGTCAACTTTTTTTGTTATCAATCCAAGGTTTACAAAAATCTGATCTCTCTTCTGAAAATGTTGATCTCTTTCTGCTTGTGACTGAATGTTGTTCATATGAATCCTTTTGAGGTACCCACTTTCCAATCTGTTTATGCTGCCCCCAAGTATTTGATGTATCAATTTTGACAACTTTAGGCAATGCAAAGGATGGTGCTACAAACTGTTATTATGACTATGTACAAATGACTTACACCTTCATGAAATAACAAGATTTAAAGAGAATTTACACTATTCAAAGCAAACTAATCTAAATAATGCACAATTAATCTAAATATCTCATGGTTCTTTAAATTGAAGTAGTAAGTGAGGCTCTCAGCTGCAAATCCTCACTAGTGACACTCTAATTATGAGAATTAAGCTATATGATATGCAAATTTAGATCTAATTATCAAATTCTAGCTCTATTTGATAAGAAAATCTTTAAAATGATCAACAATTTAAGCTAAATATCAATGAAAATGCTAAGTGAGTGGTGTGGATGCAAATTGCAAGAGCTTTGCTGCAATTCAAAGATATGGAGTGGATGAATAATGCCTCAAAATGCCTTCTATTTATAAGATTTTCCCAAGGGTAGGGGGTAGAGTGAGATAACCATGGTTATGCTTGGGTAAGGTCAATTGGCTTTGCTTTGTCCCTAAATGGGGGGACAAACATTTAAATGGTTTCAAAAGGCTGGACCATTTCAACAAAAGTGAGTGATTTGTGTCCATTTTGTCTCCTTTTTCCTTTCTTGAGGGAATTTCATATTTATTAATTAATTAAAGTAATTAAATTTAGCCATGAAGGGTAAGAGGTTCATTTTGATTTTTCATTTCAACAACTATGTCATTAATTGAATTTAATCAATTTCTTAGTGTTTTTCCCCTTTTTAAGCTTTATTTAATCATTTAATCATTTAATTGAATTTTCCTTTGATTTGAATTGCCTTTGTTCCATTTATGCTATTTTGATGATTTGATGCACCTTTTGATTGAATTAAGCCTTTGCCAATTTTCCATGTATACAAGTAGCTTGTGTCAGCAATGTTCCTGATAGAGTTACAGACAGTGTTTTGTGAATGATTTTCCATATAGTTATCATGGATTCTTGCACATTTGGATATATGATGGAGACATGTTAGTGATGCTACATTAATGGACATAGAGTTTGATGATAATTAGAAGTAAAGTTATGCAGTCATTACTCCCCAGTTGTAGTATCCTATGTTTATCCAGAAGAGCCAACAAAGATTTTATTAGTACAGGAGTTGCGCTTATCATTTCAGTATGCACCCTTTGATTAGTGATCAAAGAAGAGTTAAAAATGTTTATTTAAGAGCACATGATGTAACTCATCTTGAGGAGAAAATTTCAATTAGTTTGGTGGAGCTGATAGTGTGTAGTGTGTGTTTACACTTATTGATTTAGATAGGTCCCAGTTTGTGATTTGTGCTTAGTAGAGTTGATAGAATTATTATTGGAGTATGTTTTGGTTTCTCTAATATGATTTCAATGTGGTTTTAACAAGAAAATTTGATTATTTCATTTACAAGAAAGATATTTATAGGTAGTCATTTGTGATTGCTAAAGCATGGTTTAGAGTTGATTTTGAAGAGTAGAGTAGAGTGTGCAAAGTGTTGAGCCATCAGTAGGAGGTCTATGTGACCAAGTAAAGAGTTTGTGCTAAACATTGGAACTGATCCAGACATGATGCAAAGCAAGGTGAGAGGATCCAAGTAAGGATAGTCAAAACCTTGCAGCTTCAAAATTACATAGTGGAAACCATAACAAAACAAGCCAAGATATGCTTCAAAACATAATTTTGAATAACATGCTCGGTTATAAGGCCTTTCAAGTTAGGGCCAATCACAATCAAAGATTACAATTCTACAAGATCCACACACAGATCCAATACAGTCTCAGCTATTTCATCTCTGTAGAAAATTAGAAGTTGATGGAAACCCTAAGGCAGATCTAAACTTGACCTCATAAGCCTCCAAGAAATATCCTTATCTCCAAGTGTAAAATCCACTAGCTCTACTATTACAAACTATTAGATAATAATATGATCTGCAAGATCATGGAAGATATTTTCCACAACTTCACCAACTCCAACTTCACATATTCTAGGACTAATATCCCAGATCTACCAAGTGATTCCCTGATGATCTCACAAATCATCCAATTCATGCCTAAACAACTACCCAAACACACCTTAAATACTAATCATCAACCACAAGTCAATTGGATGACAACATTAATTCTCCCTAATAGATATTAAATGCAACACAATTCAGCTCCAAATTGCCTCATAAACAATTAAATCCAATATGTCAGCCTGAAACAATAGCTACCAACAATAAATGCACCAATTTGACCCAAGAAATCACACAAAACTCTAGTTGGTAAACTAGAACTACTGAGCAATAGTGAAATAACTGAGGAAGTCAAGCATCACTGAGCACTAGTGTTGACCGAGCACCACGGGCATCGTAGAGTAACACTTTCACTGAGTACCAGAGATTACCAAGTTCCTTAAGTGACTGAGCTTCCTTCAATGACTGAGACTATCAATCAAGGCTACAACCAAGTAAAACTGGCCAAAAACAACAAAACCCATGCAGTTTCACTGAGGACCAAGCATTTCCCTGCATCACCCCAAAATTCCCCTTCATCAGACACCCCAGGTTCCAAAAGATTTTCATATATGAGAAGAATATCTTCTAGGATTTAGCACATAAATCCCAACCTAGTTCTTTAGATACAAGTCCTACACCTTTTTATCTTGCATATTCTTCCACTTCAGTTTTCTCTGTCTCTTCAAGTCTTTTCTAGACAATGCATAGGTCGATTCTCCAAACTGATCATTCATTTTCTCTGGATCCACCAACTCAACTGGGCTACCAATACTCAGGATTCTCCTACCAAGTGTTGTATCTATCAAAGGCATCAGTGAAAATTTCCTATCATCCTTCTCAATAGTAAAAACATTTCTGACACAATCATACATAGCTTTGCAATCAAATTGCCAAGGTCTCCCGAGCAATATATGACATCTATTCATCTTTACAATGTCACATTAGACAAGATCCTTATACTAGCCAATCTTAACACCAATGAAGCATTGTTCTCTAACTTCCAAAGCATGATCATCTTGTAGCCAACCAATCCTATAAGAACATGGATGTTTCATTGTATTCAAACCAAGTTTTTGAACCATATCCTTATCAATAAGGTTATCAGTCCTACCACTATCAACAATAACATCACAGAGATTACCTCTAGACTTGCATTGGGTCCTAAACAAGTTACTCCTCTAACAAGGTTCATCCTTTGTACTGAGTAATGTTTGTTGAAGCAACAAGTTCTCAGATTCATGTTCATTCTGAATGTTCTCATTTACCACAATAGTTCATCGATCAACCTTCTTCTATGTACACTCAAAAGAACGGTGTCCTTCCTCTCCATAGTTATAACAAGTACCCTTAAAGATAACTCTACCTATCTTCTTCTTTAGTTCTATAGGTTTCAGTTCATCTTTTGCATTAGTCAGTTTATCCTTCATCGATTGATCAATATTTTCCTTCCCTCGGGAGTTACCATGTTATTTCCTTTTCAAATTATATTCTTCTTTCAAGGTGTACCGATAATCATCTTCAATAGAATCAATCTTCAGCATACCAAACTCATCCTAAATATTGAATCTCAAACCATTCGCATACCGAGCTACCTTTTCCTTACCAATCTCTCAGTGTCCAGACCAAATAGTAAGTCTATAGAATTCCTCAATATAATCTTCAACAGAGAAATCCTTCTTCTTTAGATTCTGCAACTTCATAAACAATTCAAGCTCATAGTCAACTAGTATGATCTTAGCTTTCAATTTAGTCACCATCAACCTCCACCGATTGATCTTCATTTCACCTCCATCTTCTCTATCTCTTTAATTCTTTCCACCAAAGAGTAGCATGTCCTTTCAACTTAGTCTGTGCCAATCTCAACCAAAGAGGATCTTCAATTTCTTCTAGCTCAAATAAATCTTCAAGTTTAGTAATCCAATCAATCAAGTTCTTGGGTTTCAAGGTACCAGATAAAGTAGAAACTTTTATTCGGTAACTGTTACTTAACTGAGCTCTAGATCTAGGCAACCAAGTAGTTTTTTCTTCACTAGATCTATCCCTCTGGTCATCACCACTAGATCTAGTAGCTTCAAATTCTTCAACATATTCTTCATAGCCATCTTCAGTACCAACAGTCTGAGGTACACCAGTAACAACTCTCATGATCTTAGTGACCATGTCATTCTTCATTAACTCCATCTGAGATCTAAAATCTGATTTAACCTTCTCTGTAATCTAGGATTCAACATTATCACAGAGATTAGTAATAACTCTAGGGTATAATCTTCTTGGAGGCATCCTTAAAGATAAGAAAGAAACCCTTTGTAGAAAACCCTACACCGATCACCTTGTGATAATCTCCAAGTTGTATACAAGTCAGATCTCAACCTACTACCTTGCAAAGACAACTAGGGTAAGATTCCACAAGTTGAGTGACATAGACCTACAACCAAGATCATACAATCTCTTTTCCAATAAGATTAACTTCACAAGATCAGCCTTGCTAGGTCAACCTTTTCTCCACAAAATCAACTTTTCACTGATAAGAACTAGAACAACTTCATCTCTCCAACAAGACCAAATCTTCAGCTCTAATACCACCTAATGCAAATCAAGGTGAGAGGATGCAAGTAAGGACTGTCAAAACCTTGTAGCTTCATAATTACACAATGGAAAACACAACAACATAAGACAAGATATGCTTCAAAACATAATTTTCAATAATATGCCCTGTTGTAAGGCCTTCCGAGTTAGGGCCAATTACAATCAAAGATTACAATTCTACAAGATCCACAGACAAAACCTATACAATATTAGCTAGTTCATCTATGAAGACAATCAGAAGCTGATGGAAACCCTAAGGCAGATCTAAACTTGAGCTCACAAGCCTCCAAGAAATATCCTTGTCTCCAAGTGTGCAAACCACTAGCTCTACTATTACAAACTATCAGATAATAATCTAATCTACAAAATCATGGAAGATCTTTTCCAAAACTTCACCAACTCTAGCTTCACATATTCTAGGACTAATATCCTAGGTCTACCAAGTGATTCCCTGATGATCTCCCAAATCATCCAAGTCATGCCTAAACAACTACCTAAACACTCCTTAAATACTAATCATCAGCCACAAGTTGGCTGGATGACAACATTAACTCTCCCTAAAAAATATTAAATGCAACATAAGTCAGATCCAAATTGCCTTACAAACAATTAAATCCAACATGTCAGCCTGAAACAATAGCTACCAACAATAAATGCACTAAGTTGGCCCAAAAAATCACACAAAACTCTAGATGGTAAACCAGAACTACCGAGCAATAATGAAATAACCAAGCAAGCCAAGCATCATTGAGAACTAGTGTCGACTGAGCACCTTAGGAATCACTGAGTGACACTTTCACTGAGCACCATAGATTACCAATTTCCTTTAGTGACTGAGCTTCCTTCAATGATAGAGATTGTCAATCAAGGCTGCAACCGAGTAAAACTGGCCAAAAACAACAACACCCATGGAGTTTCATCGAGGACCAAGAATGTCCCTACATCACCCTAGAATTCCCCTGCATCAAGACAATAGGTCAAAGAGAAGTTCACCAAGATCTAGATATAGTGTGTATCTATTATTCATAAGGTTATATCATTCAACCCTTTGAGCAGTGTGCTCTTGGACAGTGCGTCCTCACCCCTAACAAGGTTAATTGTAAAAGACTCCTAACAGGGTCTAACCCTTGACCAGGTCACTGTACTAAATGCATTGTAAAGACAACTCCTAATAGGGTTAAGGATATTCTAACAAGGATCATAATACACTAGTGCACATTATTAGTGGGTTTCAATTTCCACCATGGTTTTTACCTATCTAGGTTTCCCCATAACCAAAATATTGGTGTTGTGTTCAAGTGTTCTTTCATTATGTTTAAGTAAACTTAATTGGATAAAGAATTGAAACTAGTAGATAACTGATTCACCCCCTCGCCCCCCCCCTTACCCCCTCAGTTATCTCTTGGGACTATTCCTAAAAATTGGTATCAGAGCCAAGTACCTCTGACAAAAAGTTTAACAGCTTGAGGTTGATCAGATGGAACTCTTCAAAAAAGAAAGTCCTAAGTTTGATGGAGAGAATTATCTTGACTGGAAGAACAAGATGGTGACACATTTGCAATGTATTTCTTTTGAAGTTTTTGATGTAACTATCTAAGATGTCAAGATCCCTACTTTAGTAGATCTTGCAAAGGATGATGCTATTGAAAAGCATAAGGAATTATTCCATTAGAATGCAATAGCCAAGGAGGCCCTTATCAGCGCCCTATCTGATAGTGAGTTTTCATAAATAAAGAAAGTAGATACAACCCACAATATATGGAAGAAGCTAGAAGACATGTTTGAAGGAGATAAATAAGAAAAGCATGCATACTAAAAAATATGGAAGAAAAGATACAATGCATTAGAGATGCTACCTAAAGAAAATATCAAAGCTTATAACCAAAGGATTAATGAAGCAATTGCAAGAATCAGGAACAATGGTGGAGAGATCTCAAAGAAGACATTATAGATAAATTGATGACTACTCTCACAACAAAGTATGAAAACTAGATCAACATCCTTGATGAGACCATGTAGCTTACATCAAATTTCAAAAGAGAGACCTTGATCATCAAAATTTCAGCTTTTGAGATTTCAAGATTGAAGACATAACCTAAAAGTGAAACAACCTTCAAAGCATCAATCCATGGTAAGAAATCTACAAACATTTCGAGTAATTTTGATGATGATGATGAAGAAAAAGCACTAGATGATTTCATTGTTATGATTGCTAAAAGAGAAAATAAAGGGAAAGGTAAATATGAAGGTCAATTTACATTTAAATTCTTTTCATGTAATAAGATTGGTCACTTCACATCTAAGTGTCCTACAAGAGCTAAAAAGTTCAAAAATGACTACAAGCCTAAGTACTCTAAGGAATGTTACTATGCTGGAGATGGAGTATTAGATGATGATTCATATGAAGAGGAAATTGGATTCATTTTTATTATAGAGAAAATGAATAATGAGATGCATTATGAAGATAAGAAAAAGGAAGAAGACTTAGCATTGATTTCACAAGCAAACATAAGGATAGATTGGATCATAGATAGTGGTTTTTCACATCACAGGATAGGTGATAAAGCTAGGTTTGTTCATATAGACAAATACAATGGTGGCATGGTTAGATTTGGAGATAATACTCCTAAACCTATCATTGGTAGAGGAGCTATCACATTGGATGGAAAGAACAACACTGATAATATTCTCTATGTAGATGGTTTGAAGCATAACCTTCTTAGTGTTGGAAAGTTACTTGAAAAAGGTTATCAGCTGGAGTTCAAAGACAACAAGTGCATCATTAACAAAAAAGATGGTGTTATGATTGCATCAAGCTCAAAGACTAAAGGTAATGTTTTCCAAGTCAATTTAGAAGCAAGTTATTTTGTTGCTAAAATAGATGACAGTTGGCTATGGCACAAAAGACTATGTCATATCAATTTTGATAACATAGTAAAGATCAGTAATGTTAAGGCAGTTAGAGACCTACCTAGCATAGCAAAGCTAGTTGATACTATCTGCAGGGAATGTGTAATGGGAAAGCATGTGAGGAATTCATTCAGGACAAAGAATAATTCAGCAAAGAACAAGTTGGATCTGATTCATACACACCTATGTGGACCAACTCAAACAAGATCATACTATCGTGAAAGGTATTTCATTTTGTTTGTTGATGATTATACTAGGATGATGTGGGTTGCATTATTAAAAGATAAGTCAGAAGCTTTTGAGAAGTTCAAAATATTCAAAGCTAAGGTTGAGAATGAATCTAGACTAATGATAAAATGTCTAAGATCAGATAGAGGAGGAGAATTCACCTCTGATAGATTCTATGAGTACTGCGAAGAAAATGGCATAAAAAGATAGTTGAGTGCACCTAGAACCCCTCTGATGGAATATGGATGAAGTGACTGAGAGGGGGGGGGGGGGGTGAATCAGTCAACCATAAAACACTTCACTATTATTTCTTTTCAGATCCCTTAGGATATCTTAATGAATATTATCTGTTTAACACTCGGTAAATAGATTGCAGTAACTTGGTAGATGCAGAGAGTATTAGTAAAATTATCTTTTAGATATTCATCACCACTTGTATGTGATTAAGATAACTATTAAGAACACAAGAGACATAGGATTTAATGTGGAAACCCAATATGGGAAAAACCACCAATGTATCTAGATACTAATTTTCACTTTTCTGAAGTGATGCCCAGTTAGAAGCCAACCCGGTAAAAGGTTACAAAACACACTGTTAGGTGTGACCTTGTTAGAGGATTTAATCACCCTGCTAGGAGTGGCCTGGTAAGAGGTCTTGAGAACAATTCAATGGAATTGTCACCTTGTTAGAGGATTTACAATATGGTTGTTAAACCAACTCGGTTAAGAGATTTAGAATTCACTATTACAATGATAAAAAGGTAACAATGAAAATGACCTGTATAATAATGCAACTGCCTTGCTGATTATAGATCTCTGTTCTGTATAAGTGAGATCCTTCCTCAGTGAATATATCTCTGCTACTCCTCAAGGATATCTGGTCATCCTTCACAATTTTGCACACACCTTTCCTGTCTTTCTTCCATATATCTTCTTCTATATCTCTTCTTTATTTTTCACATTTGACCTTTTATTTATATGATTTTAGATTTGTCAAATCGGCATTACTTAGTATAATAGTCGGTTGAATTAAGAAAATTTTATTTGCAAAGATCCTTCAAGGGCCGATAGTGCTTGGTGACCACAATGAAATTTTCTACAATCTTTTGGAGACTGAGAGAACTTGGTAAACACTGATAATCCTTTTTCTTTGATAACCGAGTGAACTCGGTAAATGCTAACTTTTCTTTGACAACCGAGTGAACTCGGTAAATGTTGATTTTTCTTTGATAACTGAGTGAACTCGGTAAACATTAATTTTAATGCCAGGCAGACTGACTAAGCTCGGTAGGTACTGATTGTTGTGAACTATGACATTGTGTGACATCAAAGACAATACATAATTTGAGTAGCAATTTTCTTCAGACAATTGTTTCCAACAGTCTCCCTCTTTGGCATTGATGGAAACACAATATGTCATAGCATAAGAAATTTTGAAAGGATTAGCTTGGTTCAAATTCAAATCTCCCTCTGTCAGCAAACTTCCTTTTTCTTAAAAACTCTTCCTCCTGACTATTGAAAATTTCTTGAAGTAATAGCAAAGACATAGCAAAGACACTCCCTCTTTGACAACACATGCCAAAGAAAATTCACATATTACTGGTGTAAACTAATGTACCTCAAGTACTGATTCATATGTAATGATTCCTTGAATATGCTAAATCAACTTGTTGATTTTCAATCATGTTCTGGTTGATGCATCACTAAAACTGTATTTAGTGAGCCTCAGATAGGGGAATGACCCCTAACTTACCTCTTAGATACACAAATGGATCCTTGGGTAATGGTTTGGTGACAATGTCTGCAATCTGCTCTTTTGCATGAATATATTCTAATCTGATTTTTCTTGTCCTACACCAATTCTCTGACAAAGTGATATTTAATAGCAATGTGCTTGGTTTTGGAATGCATTACTAGATTCTTCGAAATGTTTATTGCACTTGTATTGTCACAAAATATAACAACTGGTTCTTTGATCTCAACTTTCATACCTTGTAATAACTATTTAAACCAAACAATATTTGAACAATTTACTGCAGTAGCAACATATTCTGCTTCAACTATGGATTGAGATGTGCAATTTTTCTTTTTACTGGTCCAGGATACTAGTCTTTTTCCAAGAAAAAATGCTCCACCACTTGTACTTTTTCTGTCATCAATGTTCCCTGCCCAATCAGCATCAGTAAACACTTTTAGGTCTAGATTGCCTCCAAATTTATACCACAAACCATATTCTTTAGTTCCTCTTAAGTACCTTAAGATTCTTTTGATTTCCATCATATGATTTTCCTTAGGTTTTGCTGAAAATCTTGCTACTATACCGACTGCTAAGGCAATATCAGGTCTTGTATGTACTACATACTACAATTTTCCAATCATAGATCGGTATAAGGTCTGATCTACTTCTTTTGAATCATCATTTTTGGTAAGTTTCAGTCCAGTACACATGGGTGTACCAACTGGTTTTGAATCTTCCATACCAAACTTCTTAAGTATTTCCTTAATGTATTTAGATTGAGTAATGTATATACCATTCTTGCTTTGCTGAATTTGAAGACCAACAAAGAATTTTATTAAACCAAACATAGACATTTCAAATTCTTTGTTCATTTTCTCTGAAAATTCTTTGCACTGATCATCATTCCCTGTAAATATAGTATCATCTACAAATATTTCTGCCAATACAATTTTGTCATCCGGTCCTTCTTTAATATACAGATTGCTATTATCATTGGCTCTTTTGAAATTAGTCTGAATTAGATAGTTATGGAGTCTTTCATACCATGCTCTAGGAGCTTGTTTCAAACCATACAATGCTTTGTGTAACTTACAGACCATGTCCTTTTTATCTGGATCAACAAAACCTTCAGGTTGCTCAATGTAGACTTCTTCATCAAGAATTCCATTGAGAAATGTAGATTTTATATCCATCTGATATACCTTAAATCCTTTATGTGCTGCATAAGCAAGTAGAGTTCTTACACCTTCTAATCTTGCAACAGGAGCAAAAGTTTCACCATAATCTATACCTTCTTCTTGAGAATAACCTTTACATACCAATCTAGCTTTGTTTCTAGATACTTGACCGTCTTCATTCAGCTTATTCCTGAATACCCATTTTGTTCCAATTACATTCTTATCTTTAGGTCTAGGTACAAGAGTCTATGTTTTGTTCTTTTGTATTTGTTCTAATTCTTCATTCATTGCTTCAATCCAACTTTCATTTTTTAATGCATCTTTGATATTTCTAGGTTCAAAATCAGTAAGCAGACATGTACCTTTTAGCTTACTTCTTGTCATAGTACCATCTGATTTGTTTCCAATAATTTGATCTAGTGTATGATGCCTTCTGACATATTTTGCTAGTATAGGTTCCTTGCTTTTTGAATGAGTCATGTTGTTGTCTTCTAGGATCTCTTCTTCAGGTTGCTCTGGCTTGGTAGATATTTTCTCGGTAACTTCAGGCTGAGACTTGGTTTGAATTTCTTCCTATGACTCAGTTTGAACTTCTTCCTATGACTCAGTTTGAATTTCTTCCTGTGACTCGGTTACTGTGCTAGGCTTGATAGATATAGTTTCCTTATTGATAGTTGTGTCTGGCAATGTTTCAGGTTCAATGTAAATGAATCTCCTGTAGTTTTCAGGTTCCCTTTTGCTTTCTTCTTCCATCTTTTCTGCAAACTCATCAAATTTTACATGTATACTTTCTATGACTTTGTGAGTAGACAAGTTCAGACATTTGTATGCCTTACTTTTGCTAGAATATCCTAGGAATATTCCTTCATCACTTTTCACATCAAATTTATTTCTTCTGGATTCTTTTAAGATATAACACTTGCTACCAAATACTTTCATGTAACTTACATTGGGTTTATAGCCATACCATAACTCATAAGGAGTTTTGAATGTGTCTTTCTTCAATTGTACTTGGTTCAAGGTATGAACTGTAGTGCTGATAGCTTCCTTCTAGTAACTTATGGTGATGTTCTTTTCTATCATTAGAGTCCTTGCACAATCCATAATAGATCTATTTCTTCTTTCAGCTATTCCATTTTGCTCAGGAGTTCTAGGAGCTGATACCTGTCTTTTGATTCCTCTTTCAATGCAAAAGTTGTTAAATTCATGGGAGATGAATTCACCACCTCTGTCTGATCTTAAGCATTTCAATCTTTTCCCTGTTTCCTTTTCCACTCTTGCCAAGTACCATTTGAACTTTTCAAATGCTTCTGACTTTTCTCTTAAATACATAACAGTCATCATTCTAGAATAATCATCAATGAAAAGAATAAAGAATTTATCTCCAGTATAGCTTTCTATTCCAATAGGTCCACATAAATCAGTATGTACAATTTCCAAAATCTCTTTAGACTGATAGTTCTTACTCTTAAAACTAGTCTTACTCATTTTGCCAATCTGACAATTCTTACATAGACCAGTATCAGGTTTCTTCAAAGTAGGAATGCCTCTTACCTTCTTGAATTTGCTTATTTTCATCATGTTATCAAAATTCACATGACATAACCTTTTTTTCCATAGCCAACTTTCTTCAATTTGAGCAATAAAACATGAATATTCACTAAGATCAAGATAAAATAGGTTACCTTTTGTTTGTTTGCCTGATCCAATGAGTTTTCCTTTTCCATCCATCAGTCTTGCTTGACTATTCATGAATTCAACCTTGAAACCAATGTTGATTAGCTGTGCTACACTTAGAAGATTATGTTTTAGTCCTTCAACCCAATAAGCATTATCACATATGAGTTCTTTGGTTAATGAGATTCTTCCTTTTCCTTTTATACAACAAGGTTCATTGTTTCCAAATCTTACATTGCCACTATCACAGTCTTCTAGGTATTCAAATTTTGTCTTGTCACCAGTCATGTGATGTGAACATCCACTATCTATTATCCATATATCATCTTTTCTTATATGAGAAATAAGTGCCATCTTATCTTCATCATCATCAAATTCATCTTTTATAGCAATAAAGACAATTTCTTCTTCACTATCATCAGAATCTTTAGCCATAAAACATGTTTTCTTACCTTTATCCTTGAATGATTTGAAATTCTTTTTGTCATAGTACTTGTGACCTCTCTTCTCTTCCTTGGCTTGCTTGTTTGGGCACCTAGCTATAATATGTCCAATTTCTTCACATGAAAAATAGATTAAAGGAGTTTTACCTTTATATTTACCTTTCCCTTTAGAGTACTTCTTTGCAAGTAGTGCTTCTACAATTTCAAGATCACTATCAAAACTTTCTTCTGATACTTCTTCACTTTCTGACTGAACTTCTTTTATTTTCTTGTTCTTCCTTAGTGAAACCTTGGCCTCAAATGCTGATTCAATATTTTTGGAAATTGGAACATAGTTGTCATAGTTGTCTAATTCAAAGGCTGTCAATCTTCCAACTAAAGCATCCAAAGTTATATTGTGGTTTGTTTCACATCTTCTTTCTTGAATAGCTGATACTCTTATTGCATAGATAGGGATTAATGTTCTGAGTACCTTGCTTATAATATTTTCATCAGTGATTGTTCCTCCAAAAGCTCTAATTGCACTAACACTTGCTTTGATCCTTTCAACATATTTTGCAATGTTTTCATCTTCTTTCATATTCATCTTGTCAAACTGTCCTCTTAGGCTTTCTGCTTTGGCTCTTTTCACATTTGCATCACCACCATATATTTTCTTTAGTTTGATCCACATTTCATATGCAGTAGTGCATTCTTTAATTTCATCAAATTCTTCATAGCTGAGAGCTGATGCAATGTCTATCATCATGGTGTTATGACTCTTTTTCTCTACAATGTCTTCAATAGTTAATGCGCTAGTAGGAACTGTGTATTCTTCATCAATGTATTTGCATCCTGAATCACCAATGGAAGCCAGATGAAGCCTCATGAGACCTTGCCATGCTGAAAAGTTATCTCTATTGAGCTTTGGAATTTCTCTCTTGTAAGACATCCCGATCTTTAGCTTAGGTCCTTGAAACCCTTCCTACAAGCACCAAAAGCTCTAATACCAATTGATGGAATATGGATGAAGTGACTAAGAGGGGGGGGGGGTGAATCAGTCAACCATAAAACACTTCACTACTATTTCTTTTCAGATCCCTTAGGATATCTTAATGAATATGATCTGTTTAACACTCGGTAAATAGATTGCAGTAACTTGGTAGATGCAGAGAGTATTAGTAAAATTATCTTTTAGATATTCATCACCACTTGCATATGATTAAGATAACTATTAAGAACACAAGAGACACAAGATTTAACATGGAAACCCAATATGGGAAAAACCACCAATGTATCTAGATACTGATTTTCACTTTTCTGAAGTGATGCCCGGTTAGAAGCCAACCCGATAAAAGGTTACAAAACACACTGTTAGGTGTGACCTTGTTAGAGGATTTAATCACCCTACTAGGAGTGGCCTGGTAAGAGGTCTTGAGAACAATTCAATGGAATTGTCACCTTGTTAGAGGATTTACAATATGGTTGTTAAACCAACTCGGTTAAGAGATTTAGAATTCACTGTTACAATGATAAAAAGGTAACAATGAAAATGACCTGTATAATAATGCAACTACCTTGCTAATTACAGATCTCTATTATGTATAAGTGAGATCTTTCCTGATCAAATATATCTCTGCTGCTCCTCAAGGATATCTGGTCATCTTTCACAATTTCGCACACACCTTTCCTGTCTTTCTTCTATATCTTTTCTTTATTTTTCACATTTGACCTTTTATTTATATGATTTTAGATTTGTCAAATTGGCATTACTTAGTATAACAATCGGCTGAATTAAGTAAACTTTATTTGCAAAGATCCTTCAAGGGCCGACAGTGCTCGGTGACCATAATGAAATTTTCTACAATCTTTTGGAGACTGAGAGAACTCAGTAAACACTGATAATCCTTTTTCTTTGATAACCGAGTGAACTCGGTAAATGCTAATTTTTCTTTGACAACCGAGTGAACTCGATAAATGATGATTTTTCTTTGATAACCGAGTGAACTCGGTAAACACTAATTTTAATGCCAGGCAGATTGACTGAGCTCGGTAGGTACTAATTGTTGTGGACTATGACATTGTGTGACATCAAAGACAATAAATAATTTGAGTAGCAATTTTCTTCAGACAATTGTTTCCAACACCCTCAGTAGAATGGGATTGCAGAAAGAAGGAATAGGATCATCCTTGATATAGTGCACACCATCATGATTGAAGGAAAAGTTGCACACACCTATTCGAGAGATGTAATAAATACATCAGTATATACCATCAATAGAATTTAATTGACTCCTAGCATGGACAAGACACCTTATGAGCTATGGTTTGGAAATGTTCCCATAGTGAAATACTTTAGAATCTTTGGAAGCAAGTGCTACATCAAGAGGGATGAAGCAATAGGAAAGTTTGATGGAAGAAGTGATGAAGGTATTTTCCTTGGTTACTTTACTAAAAGAAAAGCTTATAGATGTTTCAATTTAAGATTAAAGAAGATCATTGAAAGTTCTCATGTTAAGATTGATGAAAATTTTATGGTTCAAGAAAGATATCATGATTATTCACCTATGATTGAAGAAGAACCCAGACCTTCCACTATTGAGACAGTAGTTGAAGAGATGTTTGACAGTATTGATGTATTTTTCAATGACCCTAAAACAAGTGAAGAAGAAACTTTGAAGGTTGATGAGACAACATCACATAAAGTTCCAAATTTTACTTCTAGATATCATTCAAAGGATGACATCATTAGAGATCAGAGTGGAAAAGTCACAACAAGATCAAAAGAAAAGAGTTCAAAAAGCAATGAAGTGGTATGTTTAATATCTCAGATTGAAACTTTAAGGGTTGAAGATGCATGTAATGATTCAGATTGGTATGAAGCTATGAAAGAAGAACTAGATCATATTATCAAAAATGACACTTGGGAACGGGTCCCAAGACCTAGTGATAAGAATGTGATTGGAACAAAGTGGATTTTTAGAAACAAGATGAATGAAGATGGTATAGTAGTAAGGAATAAAGAAAGGTTAGTATATAAAGGATATGCACAAAGAGAAGGTATTGATTATTTAGACACATTTACACCTGGGAGTAGTTTAAAAGCTATTAAACTATTTCTAGCTTATGCAACATTCAAAAACTTCAAGGTTTATGAGATGGATGTTAAGTCAACATTCCTGAATGGAGAACTAAAGGAAGAAGTTTACATTGAACAACTAGAAGGATTCACCTTATCAGATAGGACTGATATGGTATGTAGACTAAAGAAAGCCCTCTATGGACTTAGGCAAGCCCCTAGAGCTTGATATGAAAGACTTGATGGATACTTGACAAAGATTGGATTCAAGAAAGAAGCAACAGATTGTAATCTGTTCATAAGAGAGACATCTAAAGGTTTGTTACTAGTAGCTATATTTTTTGATGACATTATCTTTGGAGGTAATGACAAGCTTAGTGAAGAATTTTCTAAAGATATGTAGAGTGAGTTTGAGATGAGCATGATTAGACCTATCAAATACTTCTTGGGATTAAATGTGCAGAAAATAGAGAAAAGCATATTCATAAATCAGTCCAAGTATGTGAAAGAGATATTAAATAAATTCAAGATGGATGATTGTAAGCCAGTAGACACACCTATGATAACATGATGCAAGCTTACAAAAGAATATTATTCTCTAGTAGTAGATTCAACTTTTTATAAGTCTATGATTGGTAAACTCATATCTCTTACCCAAACTAGACTAGACATTTCCAATGCAATTGGTATTGTTGGAAGATTTGGAGTAGATCCTAAACAAAGTCACCTCATGGTAGTAAAAGGAATGTTTAGATATTTTCAAGGCACTATAGATTATGGTCAATGGTATCCCAACTTAGATAATGTTGAGCTTCATGTTTATATAGATGTTGATTGGGCAGGTTGCATTGATGATAGAAAGAGCACATCAGGTGGAGCAGTGTTTCTTGGTAACAGACTTGTCACTTGGATAAGAAAGAAACAAAATTGTATTTCTCAATCAATAGCATAAGAAGAGTATGTTGCAACAGCCTTGAATTGTTCTAAAATTATTTGGATCAAGCAGATGATAAAGGATTTTGGCATTCAGATTGATTATCCTATTGTTATTCAATATGATAACACTAGCACTATTAATATGTCAAAGAACCCTATGATGCATGCAAAGACAAAACACATTGAGATAAAGTATCACTTCCTAAGAGAGAAATTTGTAGAGAAAGAAGTCAAGTTGGACTATGTGAGTACTAAAGATCAGTTGGTAGATATATTCACAAAGCCTTTACCAAAGGATACTTTTGAGTATCTTAGGGAGGAGTTGGGAGTAATTCCCTTCCCTGATTCTGCTTAGAAGAAAGAAGAAAGAGCATCAGTCCTTAGGGACTGATGAATGGTTGACTACTCTACCTCTAGAATAGTATTGGTGCTTAAACCATTTGGTGCCCTTTTCCATTGATGTCAAAGGGGGAGTAATATATAGTCATAAAAAATAGAAGTAAAGAAGGAGTAATATAATAAGGGGGAGTAATATCTAGTCATGAAATAGTTCAATAGAGGAAATGGAGAATATTGAAAAATATTGCAGCAGATGGAGGATTCTTCCTTGGGGGAGTTTTGATGAGGAAATGGAGAATGTTATAAAAGAATTGTTCATTTCAGTTGATGGTGTTTTTCATTCCATATGTTGCCATCAATGCCAAAGGGGGAGATTGTTGGAGATTTGCCATCAAGCTAGTGTTGAATGTATGTTTTTCATTGATGAAAACATATGGTAAGTAGCATGTGTGAAGGACATATGTAGTAAGAATTAAGTATATCAATCATGGACATGTTATCAACATGATATCATGGATGCAGAGGTTAATTGTTAGTACAAATAGTTATATAGCAGCTTGTGTCAATAGTGTTCCTGACAAAGTTATAGGTAGTGTTCTATCAATGATTGTCTGTACAATTATCATGGAGCCTTGCACATTTGGATATATGATGGAGACATGTTAGTGATGTTACATTCATGGATGTAGATTTTGGTGATTAGTAGAAGTAAATTTATGTAGTCATTACTCACTAGTTGCAGTATCCTATGTTTATCTAGAAGAGTTGATAGATATTTTATTAGTATAGGAGTTGCACCTATCATTACGGTATGCACCCTTGGATTAGTGATCAAAGAAGAGATAAAAATGTTTGGTTAAGAGCACATGATGTAATTCATCTTGAGGAGAAAGCTTCAATTAGTTTGGTGGAGTTGACAGTGTGTAGCGTGCGTCTATACTTATTGATTTAGACAAGTCCCAGTTTGTGATGTGTGCTTAGTAGAGCCAACATAATTATTATTGGAGTATGTTATGATTTATCTAATATGATTTAAAGATGGTTCTAATAGACTGACTATTAGGAATAGTCCCAAGAGATAACTAAGAGGGGGGGGGGGGGGTGAATCAGTTATCTACAAGTTTCAATTCTTTATCCAATTAAGTATACTTAAACATAAAACATAAACACAATGAAAGAACACATGAACACAACACCAATATTTTGGTTATGGGGAAACCCAAATAGGTAAAAACCCTGGTGGGACTTGATACCCACTAATATTATGTACTAGTGTATAATGATCCTTGTTAGAAGATCATTTACCCTATTAGGAGTAGCGTTACAATATATGAAGTACAGTAGACCTAGTTAAGGGTTAGACCCTATTAGGAGTCTTTTAAAAATTTCCCTATTAGGGGAGAGGATGCACTGTCTAAGAGCTCACTACTCAAAGGGGTGAAGGCTACAACCTTCTAAATAATAGATACACACTATATCTATATCTTGGTGAACTACACTTTGGCCTGCTATTTGGATTAGTTCCAATGAATAGCAAACATATTCTACTTGGTCACATTGACCTTATTCTGATGGTTCAACACTTCACACACTTTGCTCTGCTCTACTTAATCAACCATGAACACACTCAACCAATCAAAAATGAATTCCTATAAATATCTTTCCTCCAAATGATATAATCAAGTCAACCTATTAGAACAACCTTGAAATCATATTAGAGAAACCATAATAAACTCCCAAAAACATTATGTTGGCTCTATTATGCACACAACTCATTCTGGGACCTATCTAATAAAATAATTATAGATGCATGCCACACACTATCAGCTCTACCAAAAAAAATGGAACTTTCTTTGTAAATTGAATTAACTTATGCACTCTTAACCAAACATCAATAACACTTCTCCAAGCTTAAGTCCAAGGGGGCATATCCTCAAGATAGGTGCAACTCAAGAAACAATAAAATCTTTGTCGACTCTTCTAAACAAACATAGGAAACTGCTACTTGCGAATAGTGATTGCATAGCTTCACTTGCATTCATCATCAGACTATGTGTCCATCAACTTAACATCACTAACATGTCTACAACATATATCCTAGGGTGCATGCCCATAAGACAACTGTACGAACAACCATACATAGAACACTACCTGTAACTTTGTTAGGAAAATTGCTGACACAAGCTGTTGTATAACTACCTGTACTCAAATTCAACCTCTACACCCATGATATCACATTGATATCATGTCCATGCAACATATACAGAAGGCTTACTACATAGGACTTCCATGCATACTACTTTCCATATGTTGTCATCAATGAAAAACATACTGTCAGTACTGGCCTACTGAAAAATCTCAAAAATGACATGATTATTTCATTTAGAGGATATATATTTATAGGCAGTCATTTTTTTTTAATAAAGCATGGTTCAGAGTTGATTGTGAAGAGTAGAGCAGAGTGTGTGAAGTGTTGAGCCATCAACATGAGGTCTATGTGACCAAGTAAAGAGTTTGTGCTAAACATTGGAACTGATCCAGATAGCAGGTCAAAGCACAATTCACCAAGATCCATATATAGTGTGTATCTATTATTCAGAAGGTTGTATCCTTCACCCCTTTGAGTAGTGTGCTCTCAGATAGTGCATCCTCACCCCTAACAGGTTTAATTGTAAAAGACTCCTAACAGGGTCAGACCCTTGACTAGGTCACTGTACTAAATGCATTGTAAAGAAAACTCCTAACAAGGTTAAGGATCTTCTAACAAGGATCATAATACACCAGTGTAGATTATTAGTGGGTGTCAATTCCCACTTGAGTTTTTACCTATTTGGGTTTCCCCGTAACCGAAATATTGGTTTTTTGTTCAAGTGTTCTTTCATTGTGTTTAAGTATACTTAATTGGATAAAGAATTGAAACTAGTAGATAACTGATTCACCCCCGCCCCCTCTCATTTATCTCTTGGGACTATTCATAATAGATAGGTCTTGTTTTTTCCTTTTTGTATCTAGACTTGCTTCATCTTTGTTCTGCATTCTTGTGATGTATGTCCATGTTTGTTCCAAGTGTGACAACATTTCTCCATGTAGAGTTTTTTAGGAATCCTATTCAACTTAGATCTACACTCATGTTCCTGATTTCCATACTTGTTACAACAATAGCAATAACCATTAAAATTAGGAGTGGTTTTAGGATTACCTTTTTCTTTTCTCCTAGAAGCATATGATGTGTGGCCTAGTTTACCATAGTGATAGCATGATAGTTTCTTAGGTCTTTGATTTGTGTAAGAATTCATATTTTCATCTTTTTTTGATGATTCTCCTTTCTTGGTTTAGCCTAATCCAGTAGTACTTCCAAGTCCTCTTTGACTGATCAGAATTTCATCAATTTTCTTGGAACTGTCTTCAACTTCTTAATCATTTCATTATGATGTTTCTGCATCTTGACTTCATTTTTTAGTCTCTCATTTTATTCGCTAAGTTCATCAGTGTCCTCTAGTTTCCTTTGTAAGCTAACTATTCACTTGGTTTATTTCCTGACTTATAACAACCATTTGATTAGAGATTTCAAAATTATGCTCGGTAAGTCTCAGTATCTCATATTCTTTCTCTTGTAGTTTCTTAGTCATTTGTCTTCTTTCTTCAATAGCCAAGTTTCTCTCTTGTTCAACTTGCCTAGCATTGTTCATAATATCAATCATTCTTGCCATTTGTGCTTCTTGTCAAATTTGCAAGGCTTTGAATTATTTAGTAAGATGTAGATTCTTCTCAGATAAATAAAAAATTTCTCCTTTAGATATGTCAAATACACTACTAGATCTAGATCTGTAATTCCCAAATGGGTCATCAATAACTTCTTCATGATAATCAGTTTCATAATACTGAATAGCAATATCCTTTCTCTGAATCAGTAACTACTTTAATTGATCTCTAGCTTGCTTGTATTGTTGAATGAAGATTTGTATCTGTATCTTTTTATTCTCAATAGTCTTGTCCAACTTACATCTCTCCATCCTTAGATCTTTCATCTTCGGTGATTAAGCTTCCAAATAAGAGATCTAGCTTTGATACCAATTTTTGGGATAGGAAAGATATAGTATTGAGAGGGGAGGGGTGAATCAATTTCCACAAAAACTTTCACTAATTAATTTAATATGCAATAGTAGTGATTAACTAGCCGACTGAGTCCATTGTTTATAACATAAATTCAAATAACTTGTAAATGTAAAATTCATGTAAACAAAATAATAAAACATTCATGAAAATGTTAACTCATGAATCAAGTATTTTACGCAAAAAGCCTTGTTAAAAGGTAAAAACTGTGGTGGGAATGACACCCACAAATTATTCACTACTGCAATAAATAAAGTATGCAAGTTAAGGCTATAATTGTGATCACTTCTAATGATCTTACCCTGTTAGGAGTAATATAAGGTTGATTAGATCTACCTTGTGAAAGGATTTTAACAAAACCAAATAAGTGTGCACTTGGTTAGGAGGTTTACAACAGATAGTTAATTCTACTCTGTTAAGATATTTACAATCCTGCTACAATGGTTAAATTGATAGCAAAAA
The DNA here is from genome assembly GCA_027943335.1 of Chamaecyparis obtusa. NCBI lineage: Eukaryota > Viridiplantae > Streptophyta > Pinopsida > Cupressales > Cupressaceae > Chamaecyparis > Chamaecyparis obtusa. Next base: position 36,792 of record BSBK01002925.1, on the reverse strand, counting down.
ATATCTGTAAATGACAACTTATTTTTGTCTGAATTAGATCTATGAAATACTAAGTATATTTCACCTTGATATGTAGAATGTTACTCTCTGTCTTGATTTGTAGCCTTGTTTTTTTTTAAAAACTAATACTATCTTTGATAAATTTTCATTCATGCAAACCCTTGTCTAATTACTAATGTCCTATATACAGCTACTACTTCATGATCTGTTTATCATGCATATGTGGAAATGACATATATTACAATTATATATCAAACTTCTTTGACCTAATTAGGTTTACAACATCTTAGAAAACCTAAGATCTGCAGTGTAGAAAAATAACCTAGATCTAACTATTACATAGGAATCATCACAACATTAAATGATTACATCCATAATAAATGTGTCTCGATCTTGGTAAAATGTTTATAGATCTGTGTAAACTATTTGCATAGAGATATGTGCCATTTTTAATTACTATGTCATTTCTTGAATAACTCAGTAAACGTTGCATTCCTCGTTTAGTAAATTAACTGATGTTTGGTGTGTAGAATGCTCGGTGTTCACTAGCTCAGTACTAGGTAATTTCTGACACTTAGTAAACATGCTCAGTTAAACTTGTATTCTGATAGCTTGATGTTCTTCCTTGTGACTGCTTGGTATGAAGGATTTATAAGTTCAACCAACTGACTTGTGTAGCTCCTTATTCCAATCTTTACTGACTTGAATAGCTTAGATTACTAACTGATCATATTTGATATTAATGACAATACTTAATGCTCAAATAGAGATAACACTCATTATCCATGAACAATAGCTTTCTAGGTGTGTTTCTTTATGTTGCATGTTTGTTTTAGTTACTTTTTATACAATAGTTTTCTTTCCATAGCTGGTCTACTCCACCCTAAGATTCTGGATTCTTGTTATTCTTGCAAGAGATGTACATCCCCAATTAGAGCCACTATTAGGACTGCAAACATTTCACTAGTTTTTCCTCCTAAAAATTATATCCAAGGTCTTGTTTATGAAGCCATGGTTTCATTTGGTCCAAACCCTAAGTGTTTTCCTTATTTTAAAACCTAAGTGTCTCTTGGTTGTTATATTTCTTTGTTACTTTTTGGGTCACTTAAGTCATTTTAAGTCATGTGTTCTAAGTCGCCGAAAGGGGCCAAGTCCTTTAAGTCATGTTTCCTAGCGGGACCCATTTTAATATTTCCTAAGTCCAAAGTTTCCCATGAAATAATTTTTCCTAAGTTTCTCCTTTATGAGTAAAAGTTAGTCAAAACAATTTTGATCTAACGGTGGGTGTAATCCAATGAAAAAAAGATATGTGAAGTTTACCTTTTGTACGATCATGCCTAAGTGACATGTAGCAGATGGTGGGACCTTGCCGGGACTAAAGAAAAAGATTAGATCATGAGAAAATCAGATTTAATCTAATGGTGGGTGTAATGCCTTGAACTAAAGATGCATACATGTTTAACCATCATGGGATCACATCTTGTTGACATGTGTCCTCCCTGAAATAGTGGGACCGGTTTTGAGAAAGATAAAAGAAGGTAAAGGGAGATATGATCAAGTTTAATCCAATGGTTAGTGCATTCCTAGGATGAAAATTTTCTCAATGTTTATTGACTAGGTTTGAAAGGCAATTAAAGTAAGGATAGATCTATTTTGATAGAATGGTGGGTCTCTTCCCACAATCAAAACCTATAGGATAGATAGTGATCAAGGCATCACTCCTGATCGACATGTGTCCTAGGTGACATCATATAGCTTGGGCTTAAGGGTGGTTAAAGTTTAAGAAGATCTATTTTCATCGAATGATAGGTGTGTTCCTGCGACCAAAACCTGCATGAAAGATAGCCATTGTTGGATTATGCCTGAGCATTACATGTATAGTTTGATGAAGAGAAAGAAAGGTGGGACCAAAGCATTAGATAATATTGAGTTCCTACTTTCTAATTGGTCCATTTTTCTACCATGAAAAGTGATGTGGAAGTAATTGGTTTTTTGACATTTTTGTGAACTACACAATGTTTCGGGAAGGGTTTTTGATCAACAAACCTATTTTAAACTTTGTTTCATGCAGTGAAATGATCTTCTATTATCTATTGAAGTTGTATTTTTGAAAAAAATTAAATTCTTTGAGAGGTTTCCGATGACACGATAACTTGACGGTGGTCATAATTTGAGTTAAAGAGCAAGGAGGTGGGTCAAACCAATTATATGATGACATATAGTGATTCCTGGTTAAAATTAATGGAAAATTTGATGGACTCAACAAGCAATGTAGAACAAGATTTATGACCTAATCCGATCTAATCTTGCAGAAATTAAAGGACAAAGTTACAGATGAAAATTAATGAGTGAATGAAATGGTGGTCAATCAGATTTGATTTGTTCACCGCTAAATCTGATGTTGAAGAGATAATCTTCTAGGAGAAGGATATTATGGTGCATGGAGGTAGGTGAGACAATCCTTCCATTGATTAAGAACCTATTATCTCTGGGCTTTCTGGGTATCTCTTTTGTAATAACTCATGTTGACACAAGTTGTTGTGGTGATTGATAAATTGGTTTTCCCTAAATGATCTAAAGCTTTTTGCAATCCTTGTTCTATAAAATGATTCCCAAGATCATTTAGAAATTTTTTGATGTCAAAAAATCAGCTAGAAAATTGAGATATAAAATTCTATAGTTTTTCAGTCAGGGATATAGAAGACTATATTAGACTATACATCAATATAGAACTAGAAAGCTTCAGGTCTTTGGTTGTTATTGTAGTGGTTTATATCTTGAAGTAAAGTGTATACAAAAACATGACTCAACATATGTAATATAATTTTTTTAGGTTCAAGTCTCTCCTCTATGTTCATTTCTTGAGTTATGAATTTTCTAATTTATTGCATAGATTTTATTTGTGTGTATGTTTCTACTTCTTAGTTTTTATTTGGGATCAAATTAAATTTCTCTGGATAGAACATAGATTCACTTGGTTTGCACAACTATTTTCATAAGAAGTGTGAGTCTGGATTGAGTGGATAAATATTTTCATAAGGTGGTAGTATTGCAGTTCATGAATCATTGACATCAGTTGGTTTTTGTATTCTTCTTTTTCATCAGAGATATTTATCAATGGATAAGGCACTGATCATGAATGAGTACTTTCTACATTGATATGTGTTTGGTTGGGTCTAGTTATATCCTATAAATTTTAAATGACCATTTATACAGATTTCTTTAAGTATTGTGGTTATAAGGTAGTATTTTATTACTGGTAATTGAGATTCAATGAATGATTTGTCATCATTCATTATTTTCTTATCATTTTTTGTTATTAAAATCCAAAGAGAATTGTAGAGTGTTGTATTTTGAGCTGGATTAGGTTTACATGCCTTGGTGCATAACCAAAAGTGTAGAGGGTAGTCTTGACCCTATAGTTGGTCCAATTTCCTTAGATTTTTCCATATTTAGAATTAACCACTCCTAAAAAATCATCTATAGGCATATTGGTGGCTTTCAAAGCATAAAATCCATTTTGGGAACTATGTACTAGGAAAGTACGTTCATAGGGTTAGATTGATAATAAATCAACAAATAAACTAAATTACCACAATTAGTGAGCTATTTAATGCAAATAATGTTAATAAGCACTCTATGGATCTCTAATTAAGAATGTTAATACAAATTTCTTAGAAAGCTTCCATTAGTGATAGTCCTAAGATGAGAAAATGATAAATATTAACACAATTAAAGCCTATTTTACTCAAATCAATGCTCAAATTATGCTCAAATTATCTTTCTAGCTAAAATTCTCAATTTGTTTGATGCAATTCTTAGATATATGCATCCATTCTCCTGAGTTTAGCCTTGATTTTATATATTTTTGCAAGCATAGGGGGTGGAGTTGAGTTAATCATGATTGAGTTTGAGTTAAGTTCATGGTTTTAACTTTAGGGACAATTTAAATGGTTTGTCCTCAAAGCTTGGGACAAAGAGACAAAATGAGTGGTCAAGATGCTCTCACCTTATGAGTGATTGAGATTCGATCTTGGATTGATCCATGTGAGCCCAATCTTTAATTCCTATTGGTTGAGGTATTTTCCTCCCATGTAGTGGGTGAGGGAAAATAGGAGTTAATTAATTGAATTTAATTGATTTGTTTATCCATTTGTACCCCTTGAATGGATTGATTTGATTTTTAATTGAAGTTTACAATTAATTAGATTAATTATGTAATTAATTGATTTATCTTGATATATTTGATTTAATTGATTTATTTGGCTTTTGATTTTCAATTAATATTATATTTTGGCTTGATTGCAATTAATGCCTTGATTTTTCCTTAGTTGCTCACTTGATTTTACCTTGACCATTTTTAGGTGATTACAAATACCCCTCTTTGAATCGATGTGCAAAGTGCATTAGTTAAAAGAATGTCCTGATGCAGATTCTTGATGAAGTCCTAATTAATTGATGTTCTTGATCATCATTTTGATGATACATCTCTGATGTGATGCCCGATTTGACTTGATTTGCTGATTTTGATGCCCTATTGATAAATGCAAAAAAAATTACATTGAGAGATTATGTCACTGATTTGATTATGCAGATGAATGTAACTAATGATCCAAGTGTATGCCCCCTTGAAAATGAAATGAAATTTGATTGTGGTGAAAAATTTTGCATTTTTTATCAATTTTGTTGAAATATTTTTATTTTTCTGTAAATTTTTATTTCATTTTCGATATAGTTTTTATGATTTTTGATATAAATGCCCTCGATGTGTCTAATTAGGTGTTCAATTTGGCTCGTGTGTCATTTTCTACTAAAAAGTGCCCCTTTTAGGTCAAAAAAGTTATATATAGGGGTTAAAAGTCAATTTTACTATTGATTTTAACCTCCTCATTTTAATTTTCCCCCTTTGACTCTTCTGAGCTGCAACGATGGTGGTGTTTTATAGGGAGCACAAATTTGAGTGCAATTGATGCTATCAGTGGCCAATAGACTATGGACCTCTAGTAAGTACCCCTAGAAACCTCTCACCTCAATTATATGCATTTAATTTTAAAAAAAATGGATTTTTCTAGATAAAATGATATTTTTTTCCAATTTTTAATGAAATAGCACGTACAAGCCTTTTTGTAAAATGAATAAATTTGTTTTAGCGCATCTGCAATTTTCCATAGTGCTTTTAAATGATTTTGTAGTGCGTACAACAAATAACTCTAGATCAATATTTTGCATTTTCCAAATTTTCTTTACTATGTATGATTTAGTCTACACATTTAATAATTTGAAGTGCATATAGGTAATTCATGTAGTGCATATGAAATCCTATTGCGCATACACCTTGTTTTACTTTTGATAATTTTAGCTGTGCTTTTAAACTTTTTAATGGTGCTTTTTCCTTTTAGCATGTACAAGCATTTTAATAGCATGTACACCCTTTTTGTAAATTTTTAGGTCTTTCTGCTAGTTTTCCTACTTGGTTGATTTCGTTGATCATTCAATTGGCTTGGTTGATGAGTCCTATGTTGAAACAAGTTGTTTGATTTTAGTTCTAATCATGTGATGCTAAATTTTGATTGTCAATCCTAATTGGTTGGTCGATTGTGATGATGAATTTTTCATCTTCTCTTAATAAAATTAGGAAAATTTCTTGTGATCTGATAGGTTTTAAGATGTCAATTGACTTGTGATGATTCAACATTTATTGATTTTGATTACTGATGTGATTTTAACTTTCTTCCGTGAGATCCCCTTCATAGGTTATCCATCTAAGGGTTATTTTTGTTGCCATTTGAGATGATCGATGACTTCAATGGGTAGGATGATCGACTGATAGGTCACTCTAAACTTTCTTTTTTTCTTTCTCTAGCTCAGTTTTGAGTGAATCAAGGATTACTTATAGCTATGGTAGAGAAATGACACCCTAACCATAATACATTTCACTTGTCGATGGGAGAGATGACAATCATTCCCAAGGATGTATACCAATTGTTGTATATTTCTACACATGGAGAGATCATATACTATGATCAGGTATATGATGGTACCATATGCAAATGGTTATTTGGTGACTTAACTATCAGTAATGATAGCATTCTCTAGGCATAATTCACCTCCTTCCTGGTTCTTCTTGTAGTACTTGGAGTATGGGTCAGTAGATTCTTAGATCCTAACTGATGAGGTCATGGGTTTGCAGTTGGATGGGGCCACATTGATGAGGATATGATTGGTCATCCTCATAGATTTGACTGGGGATCATGTGTATTGGCACATCTCTATCATGAGTTTCTTGATTTAGTATACAGGCGTAAAGATACACCTGCTATAGGGGTAGTTCTATTGTAGCTATGTACATGGGAGCATCTCCCTATCACACATCCTATTGTAGTGTGGTGGTGAGATCCTGGATGGTTGTTCACATTTATCTACGAGGGTATGGTTATCTAGGCTCATCTCAGGAAGTTAGATTACTGGTGGCATAATATAGATTATCTAGACTAGGTTGTATGTAGGTCATATCTAGGAAGTGAGCCATGGGTAGAGGACATGACACAACTCCCTTTTATGTGTATATCCTAGTAGATGATTGGGCATACACCATTGATTAGTGAGAGATTTTTCTTTCATGGAGTTCTTCATCAGTATGGTCAACCTCAGGGAATGCCACAAGGAATATTTATTTATGCTAGGGTACAAGGAGAGTGATCCCTCTAGGGTCCATAGATTGACTTTAGGACAAAATGTGATGAGGTCTTGGCCATCCCTCATTTGGCCTTGGATATGAGGGAACATATAATGGATGTTGGGATGATAGATGATTATGCTCAGTGGTTCCTCTAGAATCCATTTCCTAGATTTACTAATCTAGCCAAGCCTATTCTTGGGATCACTAAAAGATCTCATGATGATGATAGTGATAATGGTGGTGGTGGAGGTAGAGGAGGTCATCGTGGCAAATGGGTTAGTAGAGCTAAGTGGGGTAGTAGATTAGTGATTCTAGTTATTATTTCCCCAGCTCCTATCAGAGGTGGTGTTTGTATGAGAGTTAGAAAAGCATGAGTTAGGGGTGGACCATTCTGAGCATTGCATCAGGTTCACCAGGTTAGACTAGGTAGATGGGGTTAGCACAAGGTTCATTTTTTTAGACCAATTAATCCTTAGGTTGATGTAGATATTGATGCATTGGTTTCTCAGATACTGGTTGATGCATAGGTTCCATAGGTACATGTTGCACAAGCTCCTTAAACTCCTTAGGCTCCTGAGGGACCTCCCTCTTAGGCACCTTCTGGTCAAATGCCACTAGTTCACATAGGACCATCCCAAGCACTGAAACATACATTAGATGTCTAGTTGTTATAGGTTGAGGTGTCTAAGATTAGATAGTACATCACCCAGTTGAGATGATGATGTAGACCTTTATGGCTACTATGAATCAGCATGGGTTACAAGCTAGTTCGAGCTGAGGTCCTGATACATGTCTAGGTGGTCCAGTCACAAATGGTGTTGGAGGTAGTGTGGTCATTGGTAGTTGATCCATATGATGTGCCCCATTGATCATGTATATTTATGATTCTTTTGATCGAAACATTGTATATTATATTCTTTTATCAGATTATGTTCATCTTTGATCGATAGTTTATGTTATGAACTTTTATTGATACCATGGACTTTGATTGCTTTGATAGATTTTTACCTTATGTGATGTCATCATGTGTTGGATTTACTTTTTAGATGATGTATGATGTGCAGTGCTATATGATCTATCTCTATATGCTTTGTTTTTTTCTTTTTCAAATGCATTTTATGATATGAATGCACATGTTATGCCTAGTTTATGTAGATGGATGTCTTCTTTATGACATAGATTAGATGGATGCATTTATTACATGTTTTAATGTGTAATGATCTCTCTAATGATTTATTTAATGTTTTAATGTTTTAATGAAATTTATTGATATGGGTGGATGAATTTTATGCTTTTATGAGAAATGGATAATGTATGTAATGCAATGTATTGAGATGGATGCATAATGAGATGTAAATGCAATGAATGGATTTTAATGCAATTATATGATCATAAAATAGTTAATGATTATTGTATGCACCTAATAATAGATAATAGTTAATTAATGCAATTAACCTACTGGATGAAAACTACTTAATGGATAATGAAATGACCTAATGATCTGATGATTAATGACAAATGATGGACTTAATGCAATTTAACTACATGAAATTATAACAATTCAATTTGATGCAACTAAATGTAATGGACCATATAATGAATGCAATCTAATGAAATGTGATTTAAAATGAATGGTCTTATAAGAATGACTTAAAAATGAATACAAATTATATGACGAATGCAACCTTAATGCAACTAAAATGTTTTTGATTTAATGATGCAATTAATCTAATGCAATGCACCTTAATCTAAGTTTCATTTTTGATGTTTTTTCAATTTCCAACACATTCTATCACATAAAGTAATGATGAATTTTTTTAATTTGAGCTTAACTCCACCCCCTTTTTCTTCTTCTTTTCAAAACCAATTTTCAAGATAAGAATCCATGTAAACTAAATGTATTTAATATAATATGGATGTAGCTAGCTGTCACTATTCAAAATTAGGAAGCTTATTTTCATCATTGAGCAATTTTGAGACCCGAAATTGGCACAATCATCACCAGTTCAACCATGATGATATGAACACCTTTTCCTTTCCATGTTGCATGCCTAATGTTGGTACAAATGTCACTAGTTGGATTCAACATTGAGAGTATAAATACCACTTTCATTAGATTCAATGTTGCAAGTGGATTTTGGCATTATGATATTGAACATTAAAATATCCAAGGTATCATGTTGCATAAAATAACATAGATCTTGGTCTCACCATATATACATGTCCTCGATGATTCTTTGATGATCATGTCATTAGATGAATGATACATATTTTAAAACCTTGATATTAAGACACTCATGTAGAAATCAATAAAATATCATGCTTTTATCATTGCTTATTTGGTCCAAGACTTCATCAATTTTCTAAAAACACATGATTTCACCAATCAAGTAATCACTTAGAAAAAACATATTATTTTTTTCAAATCCGTATTTCAAGTATACTTCCATCCATTTCATATTTGATTGTTTATTTTAATCTTGATAAAGGTAAGGCCATTGTGAGATCAAGGATATCCTCGATGATTCTTTGATGATCATGTCATTAGAGGAATGATACATATTTTAAAACCTTGATATTAAGACACTCATGTAGAAATCAATAAAATATCATGCTTTTATCATTCCTTATCTTGTCCAAGACTTCATCAATTTTCTAAAAACACATCATTTCGCCAATCAAGTAATCACTTAGAAAAAAAAATTATGTTTTTCAAATCCATATTTCAAGTATAGTTCCATCCATTTCATATTTGATTGTTCATTTTAATCTTGATAAAGGTAAGGTCATTGTGAGATCAGGGATCAAAAAAATTTCTTCGTTGAATCAAAATTTGGATTGGGATTTTGAGTCTAAGTATTTGCTTTTTATTTGATGCATTGATTTGTGTCCATTGATGTTTGTTTGATGAATAATTCTCAATTTTAGAATATATTTGCCCCCAGTTTGATGTTATTGTGTTGTTGGACTTGGACACTTTTCAGATATATGACAAAAGCTTTAGGAATTTGCAAATGCAACTCTAGGTTTTATTATGCAATTTGTACAAAAGCTGGCAAATGCAATATCTATAAGGCTAACTAGGCATGAGACTTAACTTAACATTGAATGGCACCTGTTTACTAGATTTTCACCGATTGAATTTATTTCTCTTTTTCTCTTTTTATGCTTTTTTTTTGCTACCAAGGCACCTATTTACTAGGTTTTCACCAAGGCACTTTTCTTCATTTTTATGATTTTTTTGTATTTTTCTATTTTTTTAAATTTTTTTTTGTCATCAAGGCACCTATTTGCTAGGTTTTCACAAAGAAAAAATATTTTTGAAGATTTTTTTAATGTTTTTTGATTTCTTCATGCTCAATTTTCCATTGTTTTTAAACTTTTCTACATTTCTAATTTTTTTTCTTCTTTTCTATTTTTCAATGTTTTTGAATTTTTTTAGGATCAATTTTGACTATATATAATAAATATGATTCTTTTTCATCTACTTTTATGATACTCTTTCTCTTTATACTCTTTCGTCTGCTTTAGGTGTAAAACCTTTTCAGGTGTATGTTGTTGATGAGTTCTTGTAATTCCTCTCCATCATAGTCAGCTAGTTTGTATGTACACATTCCAAAAGAAGAAGTAACCACAAAAGAACCTAACCAATTTACTTCCCATTTCCCTTTCTTCTCTCTTTCTACTTTATTTTTAGGATTTCCTCTTAGTATCAAATCACCTATTTGGAATGTCCTTGGTTTGATATGTTTATTGTAATTCCTTGAGATTTGATTCTGATACACTTTAATATGATCAAAGGCTTGTTGTTGTCTTTCATCCAACAAATCCAATTAATCTAGAAACCCTATAGTCTTCTTCACTTAGCAATCCATGTAGTGAAACTCTTAAGGATGGGATTTCAGCCTCTAAAGGTAATACCGCCTCATCTCCATAAACCAATGAGAATGGTGTAGCTCCTGTTGGTGTTCTCACACTTGTTCTATATGCCCATAGAGTAGGATTTATTTGAATGATCCAATCTCTACCTGAATTGCCCATTGTCCTCTTTAATATTTTCAAGATGTTCTTATTAGTGGCCTCCACTTGTCCATTTCCTTGCAGGTAATATATTGAAGATGAATGGTGTATCATATGGAATTGTGCACATAATTATTTCAAATATTTGTTCTTAAAATGTTTAGCATTATCAGTTATGATTTCTTGAGGGATTCATAATCTGAAAATTATATGGTTCAATATGAACATGGAGATTTATTTTCCCATTGCAGTGGATAATGGCATGACTTCGACTCATTTGGTAAAGTACTCAGTTGCAATGATAATGAAATTATGACCATTGGCTGAAGGTGGGTAAATAATCCCTATTAAATCTAACCCCCATTGATAAAAGGGCCAAGGTGTAGTCATTAAATGTAATTCCTGAGCTCGCACATGAATCAAGTTGCCATGGTATTAGCATTTTTTACAAGTCTTCACAAAATGGCATTCATCTTTATCCATAGAAGGCCAATAATATCCTATCCTTATAATTTTATACACTAAGGTTAACCCATTTGAATATGAACCAAAAATTATTTTGTGGACTTCTTGTCAGGCTAATATTGATTCCTCCTTCTCTAAACACCTTAAAAGCATTCCGTCTAGACTTTTGCAATACAATGTGTTAGATACAAGGGTGTAATGAGAGACTTGTCTTATGAAATTCCTTTTTTGTTTTTGGGTTTTGTCTAAGGGTAAGGTTTGGTCTTTTAGATACATATAGATGGATCCATACAAAGGTGAGTCATGTCCCACTAATAAGAAAATGATGTAGGAATTGGAAGGGTCAAATGCGGGTTGTCCCATTTCTTCTACCAAGAATTTGTATCTTGCACTTTGGTCTGACATTTGGAGGAGTGAAGCCAATGTAGCCATGGTGTTTGCTGCTTTGTTCTTGTCTCTCGACAGTTGCTCAAATTTGATCAAGATAAAATAATTCTTGATAACTTCTATCATATTTTTTAAGGTATCAACTTGAAATATTTATTTTGATACTCATCATGTATCTGATTAATGACTAATTGAGAATCCCCATATACCTACAATTCTGTCACCCTCCATTCTAAGGCCAATTTGATGCCAATGATTAATTCCTCATATTCAACTATATTGTTTGTACATGGAAATAGTATCTTATATGATTTAGGAATTCTTGATCCTTGGGAGTTAATCAATAGTAATCCCACTCCTGAGCCATGTTGAGTATAAGAGCCATCAAAGTCTAATTTCCATGTTTTTGCTTCAACATTAATGATTATTTTTGAATCTAGAAATTCTACCTGAATAGGATGTTCAAATTCTAATGGTTCCTCCACTAATTGGTCTTCTATTACTTGACCTTTGATTTCCTTCCTATCCACATAGTCTATATAAAATTTTCTCAACACCATGACCCATTTGGCCAATCTTCCTATCAAAGTTGTTTTGCTTAGAAGGTATTTTAGTGGATCAATTTTTTCTATGAGTTTGATCTTATGAGATTTTATATAATTTCATAGCTTTTGGGAATAAAAAACTACTGCCAAACATGCCCTTTCTATGAAAGTGTAATTCAAATCATATTTTACCAAGGTTCTACTTATGTAGTGAATGGCCTTTTGTTTTCCATTTTCTTCTTCTTGAGCCAAGAGTGGCCCTAAAGAATGTTTTGACACTGAAATATACATAATAAATGGCTTTCCTCTTATTGGTGGAATAAAAAAGGGTGGATTCATGAGGTACTTTTTGAGTAATGTGAAAGATTCTTCACACTTATCATCCCATCTAAATTTACTGTGTCCTTGTGGAGGAGTTGAGTAATAGAATGACACTTTTCTACTAATTGTGATATGAACCTTTTGATTATTTGAATTATCCCTTGGAGTGATCTCATTTGGCTCATATTTCTAGGTGCCCCCATTTCCATTACTTCTTTGAATTTTGTGTGGTCTACCTCTATTCCTTTTGTTGAGACTATGTACCCTAGCAACTTTCCCAATTGTACCCCAAAGGCGCATTTCTTTGGATTAAGTGTTACTTTGAACTGCTCCAACCTTGTGAATATTTTCTCAAAAATAGGTAGATGTTCATCCCTTGAGTGGGATTTTTCAAGTATGTCATAAACATAATATTCTAGAAATTTATGCATCATATCATGGAATATGGTAGCCATGGCTCATTGATAGGTTGCTTCCACATTTTTAAGACCAAAGGGTATAAAATTCCAACAAAATATCCCCCTATGCACATGTGAAATATATTTTATCTTGATCTTCAGGTGAAATTTTAATTTATTTGTAGCCACTAAATCCATCCATGAGAGAGAACATTGAGTGACCCATTGTCAAATCCACTATAACATCTATACTTGGTAAAGGAAAGTCATCCTTTAGACAAGAAAAATTAAGATCTTGGAAATCCGTGAAAATTCTAATGGACTTGTCTACTTTTGAAATAGGAACAATATTTGATATCCACTCGGAATAGTTGATTTCTCTTATGAACCCTATTTTTAATAGCTTTTCCAATTCCACTTTGAAAAGAAGTTCTATGTGTGGGTGCATCTTCCTCAACTTTTCCTTGACTAGTTTTACTCCTTTTATATTTAAGTGGTGCATTATCAAGTTTGGATCTAATCCCAACATATCATCATAAGACCATGAAAATTTTACTTTCCTTTTTTTAAACAATTTTATGAATTCCTCTTTTTCTTCATTTGACAAGGAAGTTGCTAGATGCATAACCTTTGGCTCTGATTCTGTACCAATGTTGATCTTTTTTGTTGGTTCTATCAAAATAAGTGATCTCTCATAATGTTTGAGAAAATTATCCAAGCTCTCTTCCTTAGGTACCACAATTGGGTTTTCACCTTCAGAAACATTCCTTATTTCTTTCTCTTTTTGGTCTAATAGTGTGACCTTGTGGTTTTCACCATTAGACTCTTTCAATATTTTATTTTTTTCATTTTTTTCTCTTATTTCTGAACTAAGAGATTGGATAATTTCCTTCATCATTTTTTTCTTGATATTTGTTGGTAGAAGAAGGTTCAACCACATTTAGGTATTGGGTCACATATTTTTTGTTTAAGAATGTGGGAAGGATAGTTGGTTCCATAGAGTCCCATTTAATGAGGTCCAAATATACAAGGGATAAGGGATCAATGCTTTTATTTGGGTTGACATGACTTAGGGACATGGCTTCATTGGAAGGTTCAAACATTGTATCACTTAAGTCTATAACATGGGCCTCTTCTAAGTGTTGTAAAGAAATTGGGTCAAAATCCTCCTCACTTGAATCCACTTGGGTTTTTGTGGGTAAAAATCTTGTAGATTGAACCTATTGCTAGATCCATCTATAGTAGGTGTTCATGATGGTATATAGGGCTCTCCTACCCATTAAGTGTCTTCATCTTCTTTATTTGGTATATTTTCTCAAGCCTCTTGAATAGAACTCAAAGCTTGATTAGAACTTGATCCTAAAGTTATCTCTTGTTCTTTTCCTTTATTAGGAGCATAAGTGTGAACTACATCCACTTCTTTATCTTAGAAAGATTCACTTGATAATAAATCTCACTCCCACTTGTTTGAATCTTCATCACTTTGTGAGTCTAATTGCATAATTTGGTCATAGAACATGGGGTGTCTCTTTTTAGTGTATCCTTGTTTAGGATACCCTAATCCTGATTTCTCCTTTCTATCCCTCCAAGACATTTCTATTGGCTTGATCAACCCTTCATTCCTTCTACCCAAATGTCCTTGTCCTTTATAACCCATCTTTTACATAATTTGAAAACCTTTTCTATATTGATTAGTAGGTATGCTAATGTTTTGGATTCTTTTCTCATGAGTACATGACTCATCATCTTTATATAGTCACTTAATAATTTCATTATCCTCTTCATCCATGGATGAAGAAGTACTAGCCCTTAAAAATGGTCATTGTATTTTTGAGGTGGATGTAAGCTAGAGGGTTTCTCATTAGACTTTGGAGATAATGGGAGATCCATCATAGATAAATAATATTCTCCTACACCATTCTATTTGATTTTGCATTATTTTTTGAAGTTCTTCATCGTGATGTATATTTTTTTTAATGAGCCTCTTTGGTATGTATTTGAGTATATTTTTCTTGGTTTTCTTCTTCTTCTTTATTACTTTCCTTGCTAACTTTCTCTTTTCCCTTAGTGGATGTAGCTAATTTAGTGGGAATTTAAGGATTTTCAACAACAATGTCTTCTTCCTCTATCTTTTTTTTGCCTTTTAATGAAGGAAAGTCCTTCAAACTTTGTCCTTGTTTTATCCTTTTTTATGTAGAGGCTTCTCATAGTGAAGACTAATGAGTCATTTATGGGTTTAATGTTATTACAATATTGGAATGGATTTAGGTCCCCACTCACTATGACTTCTTGTCCCATATATGGAAATTTCAAGCATTGATGGTACATCGAGGGTACCGATTGCATTTCATTTATCCATGGTCTTCATAATAGGGTGTTATAGGTTAGTTCTAAATCTAGTACTTGACAAATAGTCTCCTTTTGCATAGGACCTACTCAGATAGGGAGTACTATTATTCCTTTGGAGGCTCTCTCTTCATCATAGTAAGATTTGATGGTTATTCTTCTCTTAGGATCTATAGCTTTCTCGGAATAGCCTAAGGCTTTAACAAGGTTCACAGTGCAAATGTTCAGGCCAACTCCTCCATCAATTAGGACTCTTTTAACCCTATGCTTATAGATCAATACCTCGATATGAAATGGAAAGTTCTAGGGATGATTGAAGGCCATATCATCTTTCTTAGAAAAGGATAAACAATGAGGTGCCACTAAGAGTCCTACCATATTTTGAAATTTATCCACATCCAAATTAAAAGCCACATTGGTTTCAACAAGGGACTTTTCCAAGATTTCTTTGTGAGTAGGTGAAAGTTTGAATAACTCCAAAATAGAAATTTGTGCAAGAGTTCATTGGAGTTGATCTACCAAATTGTATTGTTTTGATTAAGGGGATGTTTGATTAGGTAGAATTATTATAGGGGCACTTCCTCATAAGATAATTTTAGATGCTTGACCCCTAGTCACAACATTGGATGCTTCTTCCTTTTGTTTTTCCTTTACCACTATCACATTGATTGTATTTTTGTCTCCAATTAAAGAGTTTATGTTGTTATCATAAGTGTGGGAAACGTTAACCTTTTCATTTCCCCTCTTGTTATTTTGGTTGGCATTTGATGTTTCTCCCTTTTCATGATTCAAGAAAGGGTTATTGAAACCCCTGTGGTCTTCATTGTTTTGAGGTCCTTCAACCTTTATTGTACCATCGTCTATTAGGTCTTGGACTAAATACTTAAGTTTCATGTATTTATTGGTTTGATGTCCCTTGTTTTGATGATACTCACAATGGTGTGCATCATTCCACCATGTGGGTTTAACTTGAGGTTCATATGGCCTTGATTTGGGTAAAATAATGATTTTATTGGCCACAAGTGTTCTCAAAGAATTTTCCAAAGGTTCACCTAAGAAACTAAATTTTATTCTTTGAAATGAAGGAAAGAAAGGTTTGGGCTTGTTTTCATTCTGATTGTTGAAAGAATTGTTGTTGTTGTTAAAAGTAGCCTTGGTCATTTGATTGACATTATGTGTTTGATTTGACCCACTTGATAAGTTAAAAGGGGTAGCCTCTCAGTTGTGTGCTTCTACAATCCCATTGTTTACAAGTTTCTTGCTGGTTTTTTTTCAACCATAACCTTGGTTTATCATTATTGTTGTTGGCTCCCTTGTTATTATTATAATTATTTAAGTTATTTTTATTGTTGGTGTTGGTATAACCTTTGTTTTCTTTAAATATTTTAATTTCTCCTCTTTTTACCAACACTTCTTCAAATTTTCTCCCATTTTCAATGATCTTTTCAAATATGGGGTGACATTGAAGTTGGAGTCTATAGTTCATTTCCATGTTTAGGTTGTTCATAAAAATCTCCATCTTTTCCTTTTCAGGTATACTTCGAGGGTATCATGCAAAAACCATTCTCCATCTTTGGAGAAAACCTAGAAAAGGATCACCATCTCTTTGTTTTGTGTTGCATAGGTTAAGCATGGTGATTTCCTACTTTATGTTATAAGAATAGCAAGTCACAAATTTGGAGGCTAGCTCTTAGAACATTTTGATTGCTTGTGGTAACTTTGAAAACCACTCCATAGCTTGGTCTTCTAGGATACTTGGAAACAACCTCATTAAATAAGTGGTATCTTGCATGAATTCTATACTCAAAGCACAATATTCCCTTAGGTCATCTTGTGTTAGGAATAGTCACAAGAGATAACTGAGGGGGGGGGGGGTGAATCAGTTATCTACAAGTTTCAATTCTTTATCTAGTTAAGTATACTTAAACATAAAGCATAAACACAATGAAAGAACACTTGAACTCAACACAATATTTTGGTTACGGGGAAACCCAAATAGGTAAAAACCTTGATGGGAATTAACACCCACTAATATTCTACAGTAGTGTATTATGATCTTTGTTAGAAGATCCTTAACCCTGTTAGGAGTTGCTTTACAATATATTTAGTATAGTAGACTTGGTCAAGGGTCAGACCCTGTTAGGAGTCTTTTACAATTGTCCCTGTTAGGGGAGAGGACACACTGTCTGAGAGCTCACTACTCAAAGGGGTGAAGGCTACAACCTTCTAAATAATAGATACACACTATATCTTCATCTTTGTGAATTGTGCTTTGACCTACTATCTAGATCAGTTCCAATGTATAGCAAAAATACTTTACTTGGTCACATAGACATTCTTCTAATGGCTCAACACTTCACACACTCTGCTCTGCTTTGCTTGATCAACCATGAACCAAACTCAAGGAATCACAAATGACTACCTATAAATATCTTCCCTCTAAATGATATAATCAAGTTAGCCTATTACAACCACCTTGAAATCATATTAGAGAAACCATAACAAACTTTGATAAAAATTATGTCGACTCTACTATGCACACAACACATTCTGGGACCTGTCCAATAAGATAATTATAGATGCACACTACACACTGTCGGCTCTACCAATACAACTATATCTTTCTCCTCAAGTTGAATTACTTCATGTGCTCTTAACCAAAAATCAATAACTCTTCTCTAAGCTTAACTCCAAGGGCACATACCCAATAGATAGGCACAACTCTAGAACCAATAAAATCACCATCAACTCTTCTGAATAGATAGAGGAAACTGCTACTAGTGAATAGTGACTACATAACTTCACTTCTACTGAATATCAGACTATGTGTCCATGACTAAAATATCACTAACAAGTCTTCAACATATATCCAAGCACACAAGACTCCATGATAACTGTACGGACAACCATACATAGAACACTGTCGATTACTCTGTCAAGAACACTGCTGACACAAGCTATTGTATAACTATCTATACTAACAGTTAACCTCTACGCCCGTGATATACTACTCCTCTTCTATTTTTCATGACTCTATCTATTAGTACTCCTCTTCTATTTTTCATGACTCTATATATTACTCCCCCTTTGACATCAATGGCAAAGGGTGTTATTCATTTTAAGCATTGGTACTACTCTTGAGGTAGAGTAGTCAACCTTCCATCAGTCCCTAAGGACTGATGCCTTTTCTTCTTTCTTCTAAGAAAAATTAGGGAAGGGAATTACCCCCAACTTCTCCCTAAGATACTCAAAAGTATCCTTAGGCAAGGGCTTTGTGAATATATCTACCAACTAATCTTTAGTACTCACATAATCCAACTTGACTTCTTTCTCTACCACTTTCTCTCTAAGGAAGTGATACTTGATCTCAATGTGCTTTTTTTTGCATGCATCATAGGGTCCTTCAACATATTGATACTGCTAGTGTTATCACAGTGAATAACAATAGGATAATCAATCTGAATTCCAAAATTATTTATCATCTACTTGATCTAAACAATTGTAGAACAATTCAAGGCTGCTGCAACATACTCTACTTCTGCTATTGACTGAGAAATACAATTTTGTTTCTTGCTTGTCCAAGTGACAATTCTATCACCAAGAAACACTACACCTGATGTACTCTTTCTATCGTCAACACATCTTGCCCAATCTACATCAGTGTACACATGAAGCTCAACATTTTTTGAATTAGGATACCATAGACCATAATATATAGTGCCCTAAAAGTATCTAAATATTCTCTTTACTACCATGAGGTGAATTTTCTTAGGTTCTACTACAAAACTTCCAACTATGCCAACTGCATTGGAAATATCAGGTCTAGTCTGAGTAAGATATATGAGTTTACCAATCATAGACTTGTACAAAGTTATATCTACTACTGGTGAGTCATCTTCTTTTGTAAGTTTGCATCTAGTGATCATAGGAGTCCCTACTAGCTTGCAATCATCCATCTTGAATTTCTTTAATATTTATTTCACATACTTGGACTGATTAATGAAAATACCTTTCTCTATCTACTGCACATTTAATCCCAAAAATTATTTGATAGGACCAATCATACTCATATCAAACTCATTCTGCATTTCTTTGGAAAATTCTACACTTAGTTTGTCATTACCTCCAAAGATAATATCATCAACAAATATAGCTACAAGTAGTAGACCTTCAAATGTATCTCTAATGAATAGATTAAAATCTGCTACTCCTTTCTTGAATCCAATCTTTGTTAGATATCCATCTAGTCTCTCATACCATGCTCTAGGGGCTTGCTTAAGTCCATAGAGGGCCTTCTTTAATTTGCATACCATATCAGGTCTGTCTGATAAGGTGAATCCTTCTGGCTACTCAATGTATACTTCTTCTTTCAAATCTCCATTTAGGAATGCTATCTTGACATCCATCTAATATACTTTGAAGTTTTTGACTATAACATAAGCTAGAAACAACTTAATAGCTTCTAATCTGCTCATAGGAGAAAATGTGTTTGAATAGTCAATGCCTTCTCTTTGTGCATATCTCTTACATACTAACCTTTCTTTATTTCTTACTATTGTACCATCTTCATTCATCTTGTTTCTGAATATCCACTTTGTTCCAATCACATTCTTATCACTAGGTCTTGGGACCAGTTCCCAAGTGTCATTCTTAACAATCTGATCAAGTTCTTCTTTCATAGCATCATGCCAATCTGAATCATTACATGCATCTTCAACACTTAAAGGTTCAATCTAAGATAGTAAACATATCGCTTCACTGCTAGCTGAGTTCTTTGATTGTGATCTTGTTAAGACTTTGTCACTCTGATCTCTAATGATGTCTTTCTTGGAATGATTTCTAGATGTAAACTTTGGAACTTTAGGTGATGCTTACTCATCAGCCTTAGGATTACCTTCCTCACTTGTCTCAGGGTCATTAAATAACACATCAATACTATCAAACATTTCCTCATTAACTATCTCACTAGTGGAGGGTTTGGGTTCTTCAATCATGGGTGCGTAGTCATGATATCTTTCTTGCACCATAAACATTTCATCAATCTTAACATGAGCACTTTCAATGATATTTTTCAATCTTAAATTGAAACATCTATAAGATTTACTTTTAGTAGAGTAACCAAGAAAAATACCTTCATCACTTCTTGCATCAAACTTGCCTATTGCTTCATCCCTCTTGATGTAGCACTTGCTTCCAAAGATTCTAAAGTATTTTACTGTGGTAACATTACCAAACCATAGCTCATATGGTGTTTTGTCAGCACCTAGCCTCAATTGAATTCTATTGATGGTGTAGACTATTGTATTGACCGCATCTCTCCAATAGGTGTGTGCAACTTTTCATTCTATCATAATGGTGCACGTTGTGTCAAGGATGATCCTATTCCTTCTTTCTGCAATTCCATTCTGCTGAGGGGTTCTAGCTGCACTTAAATGTCTCTTTATGCCATGTTCTTCACAATACTCATAGAATCTATTAGAGGTTAATTATCCTCCTCTATCCAATCTCAAACATTTTATCTTTAGTCCAGTTTCATTTTCAATCTTAGCTTTGCATATTTTGAACTTCTCAAATGCTTATGACTTATCTTTCAAGAATGCAACCCACATCATCCTATTATAATCATCAACAAAAAAAATGAAATACCTTTCACCATATTATGATCTTGTTTGAGTTGGACCACATAGGTCTATATGAATCAGATCCAACTTGTTCTCTACTAAATTTTGCCTGCTCCTAAATGAATTTCTCACATGCTTTCCCATTACACATTCCCTGCATATAGTATCAACTAGCTTTTCTATGCTAGGTAGATCTCTTACTACCTTTACATTTCTTATCTTTATTATGTTATCAAAATTGATATGACATAGTCTTTTATGCCATAACCAACTGTCATCAACTTTAGCAAAAAAACAAATTGCTTCTGAATTGAGTTGGAAAACATTACCTCTTGTCTTTGGTCTTGATGCAATCATAACACCATCCTTTTTGTTAATGATGCATTTTTCATCTTTGAACTCCAACTGATAACCTTTTCCAAGTAACTGTCCAACACTAAGGTTATGTTTCAAACCATCTACATAGAGAACATCATCAGTACTATTCTTTCCGTCCAAGGTGATGGCTGCTCTACCAACTATGGTTTTAGGAGTGTTATCTCTAAATCTAACCATACCACCATTGTATTTGTCTAGATGTACAAATCTATCTTTATCACCTATCATGTGATGTGAACAACCACTATCTATAATCCAATCTGTCCTTATATCAGCTTGTGAAATCAATGCTAGCTATTGATTCTCTTTCTTATCTTCATGAACTATCTTATTATTCATTTTGTCTATAATAGAAATGAATCCAATTTATTCTTCACCTAATTCATCATCTAGAACTCCATCTCTAGCATAGTAGCATTCCTTAGAGTACTTAGGCTTGTAATCCTTTTTGAACTTTCTAGCTCTAGTAGGACACTTATATGCAAAGTGACTGATCTTATTACATGAAAAGTACTTAAATGGTAATTGACCTTCATATTTTCCTTTTCCTTTCTTTTCTCTTTTGGAAGTCATAGAAATGAAATCATCTAATGTTTTCTCTTCATCATCATCATCAAAATTACCAGAAGTGTTTGGAAATTTCTTACCATGAACTGTTGCTTTGAAGGTTGTCTCACTCTTTGGTTCTATCTTCAATCTTGAAATCTCAAAAGCTGAGATTTTGATGATCAAGGTCTCTCTCTTGAAATTAGATGTAAGCTACATGGTCTCATCAAGGATGTGTTAGCTTGTGGTGACTAATCAGGAAAGTACTATCCAGGAAAGTACTATACACTTTTCCTCCCGACCTCACCGGGGTTCGGGGCTACTTCGGGCCCCGAGCGGGGGTTTGGGGGCGGTAGCCCCCAAGAGCAGGGGTTCGGGGGTGCAACCCCCAAGGAATTTTTTTTGAGGCTGACTACTTTTTTGGTTATTTGGGCCGACTACTTATAACTCATTCTAACCCTAAAGCGGGAAAAATATTGTATAATATGGCTTAGGGTTAGGGATTTTCATGATGTATGATTTTAGTACTTGCGGTAGAATTGGGTTGTAAGGGATTATAGATTGTAATCAAGTTGTAATCACTAGATAATAATAATATTGGACTCACTATTGGTGGACGTAGCCCAGGGATTGGGTGAACCATGTTAAATCTATGTGTCTTGTGTTCTATTCTGTGTGGTTTATTATTTTTCTGATATTAGTTATATTTGCACATAATTGTTATTTCTGCCTTGTTAATCCTAACAGGATGTTGATCTTGCTTTCATATTCAGGAGTGAGAGTAGTCATTAACTTGTCCATAATGTCCTCCTCTGAAATCTCTCCACCATTGTTTATGATTCCAGCAACTGCTTCATTTATTCTTTGATTGTAAGCTCTGATATTTTCTTCAGGAAGAATATCTAACGCATTGTATATTTTCTTCCATGTTTTTTTACATGCATCCTTTGCTTGTTTGTCTCCTTCAAATATGTCTTCTAGGTGCTTCCATATTTTGTGGGCTGTATCAGACTATGTGTCCATGACTAAAACATCACTAGCATGTTGTCAACATATATCCAAGAACGCAAGGCTCCATGATAACTGTACAAATAACCATACATAGAACACTGCTTGTTACTTTGTCAGGAACACTGCTGACACAAGTTGTTGTATAACTATCTATACTAATAGTTAACCTCTGCACCCATGATACCATGTCCATGTTACATATATAGAAAGCTTACTACATAAGACTTCCACACATGCTACTTTCCATATGTTGTCATCAATGACAAACATACAGTTAGTACTGGCCTGCTGGCAAATCTCTAACATCTTGTGGATCTAATTTTCCCATGTATTTATTATATCTAGGAAAGAACATGTTGGGTGGGAAAGGTACCATAACCAAAATTTGATCAAATAGAAATGGGCATAAAGCCTCACTGGAAAAGGGTTTTGGTTAAGTTGCTTTCTTCATGGTGTCAATTTTTTATTGAAACATTTTAAGTTGTTTATTCATCACACCTAATGGATTTTTATCTTCCTCATCTTTCTTTAGCATTGTGGTATCATAATCATGAGGAAGATTAACCCCTGATTGGGCTAGGTTAAGGAATTATCTTTCCTAATTTATCTCTAAAAGTTTTTCCATTATCTCAAGGAGTTCAGGATCTTGTGTAGCCCTATTAACTTTATCTTTAGTTGTTTCTTTTGGCCCTTGGTTTCCTTGGCTAGTTTCTCCTTGACCTTCATTATTTCTTCCACAGAAATAGTCATAAAATTCATTGTTTCTAGCCATTAAATTTTCTCTTTCCTCAAATAGGTTAGGGAGACTATCTTCTTTTTCTTAGGTTTCAATAAAAGGAGTTTGAAATACAAATTTTGGGACCTCTTGTTTTGTGCAAGTGTCATCTTCTTGCAAGGATATTTGTTGGCAATTTGGCTAATGTGGATTCATAGATGTTGTCATTATGGCAACATATGATCTCTAATGAGAGCGCAGAATTTGGAATGCAAGTATGGCAAGTTGAAGAAAGAAATTGTCTAAGTATGGATACGGTGATCTTGACAGAGCACCCGATGAAGATTTAGTTGGCGACATCCACTGGAGCAATATTTTTGTTTGCATAGTTAACTAAAGCTTCTATAGATTATGAGGATACCCCATCTTAGTGTGCATAAAGTTTGGAGTAGTACAGACAAAGTTATTCAAAGTTTACCGAAGATGGTTTTTGCAGACAGAACAGTTTTGGAGACAGTATTAGCGAAAGAGTTAAGGGATTATTTTTGCTTGTCAAAATAATGACTTAACATTATGAAGGGATGACATCCTATATGTTTACTCTTGGATAAAGATTTTGGAAGCTGACCATGTAAATTTATCATCTTTAATAACTCATATATTAGGCATACTTGAAATGTAATGAAACAGAGAAGTGTGATATGAAAAAAGGAAGAAAAGATAACTTGCGATAGTTGTATATTGTGATAGAAGCAAAGGCTATTGATGTGAAGTTGTAAGCAGTACCATATTATAGTTAGAAACATTTTGTATTACCTGTTTGGGTAGTGAGCTTAGTTGGTGATCAGGTTCTGTAATCTAACTCCTAACAGGGTTAAGGCTTCTAACAAGGCCTAAAGTCCTTTAACCAGGACAAATCTACTATATATTGTAAATTGACTCCTAACAGGGTCCAATATCCCTAACAAGATACTTTTGATTAGTGATCTTTGTGGGTACCATCCCCACCAGGGTTTTCCCTTGGCTAGGGTTTCCTCGAGAACATATCATGTGTTATGAGTTCTTTCTATTTACTGCTATGTTTGTTAATCAGCTTGATAATCTTTGTATGCACTAAAGTAATCTATTATATCCATAAGTGGGAAAAAGAAAAAGTTTGTGAAATACTGATTCACCCCCCCTCTTAGTATTTCCTATTTCTAACAATTGGTATCAGAGCATAGTTACTCAGAGAAGGAACATTCAAGGAAAGCTTAGCAGCTTAGTAAGATCTCTATGGATATGGATCAACTTCAGAAGAATCTTGAAGAAGCTCTTGAATAGATTGATATGCTTACTGATGAAAGAAACTCATTAAGAAGAAAATATGAAGATGCAAAGAATGCCATTGACAAATTAAAAGGTAAGATTGAAGATCTAAAATCTGAAAAGAAATCCGATATGCTTATTGAAGATTGTGATGAACTAGAAAAAGGAAATGAGATCCTTAAGCATGAGTTGAAGATAGTAAATCTAAAGCTTAGTATGAAAGATGGAAATTTGAGATCTGATAATGAAAAATTGAAAATTGAGAATGAAGATCTGAGGTCAAGACTTAAAAAGGAAACATCTGAATCTAAAAAAGTAAAAGTGCAATATGTGGAACTTGAG
Organism: Chamaecyparis obtusa; assembly: GCA_027943335.1. Classification (NCBI taxonomy): domain Eukaryota; kingdom Viridiplantae; phylum Streptophyta; class Pinopsida; order Cupressales; family Cupressaceae; genus Chamaecyparis; species Chamaecyparis obtusa. Next base: position 11,710 of record BSBK01002925.1, on the reverse strand, counting down.
AAGTATAATAAAATTGTGAAAGGTGAATTAACTCAATCTAAACAACAACTTGAAAGGCTATTTTCAAAAAGTGATAAGACTGAAAAACAAATTTCTTTTGAAGAACCATTCTTTGATAGGACTAGATTTGGATATAGTATGTTTAGAACAAACCATGAAAGTAAGAAGCCAGATCTGAAGACATCTGAAAGTGTGGAGGAAATAAAGCTAGATGAGAACACATTGGAATATCCACCTAAAGAAGAACCACCTAGAGAGAAAGAAGAATCAAAGCAAGAAGAATCAAAATAGGAAGAATCATCTAAAGGTATGCAAAGAGAATTCAAAGGTAGATGTTTTTCTTGTAATACTATTGGGCACATGAAGAGAGATTGCACAGGTAAGCAATTTAAACCTCTTAATGGACATTGTTATAATTGTCATAGTTTTGGACATAGAGCTAACTAATGTAGAAGACCTAAAGTAATTTTGAATAATTATGATAGAATGATTGGGATACTAACAATGTAGATAAGAAATCTATTGAAGAAATGAATCAAAGAAAAGTGGTAGTATGTTTTAGATGCAACAAAGTAGGACATATTGCTAGAAATTGCAGGTCATAGATTAACCAGCAAGGACAGAGATTTGGAAATAATGGAATCATTTGTCAGATATGCAACAAGTTTGGACACAACAAGATTTTTTAGAATGAACAATGGAGGTTATCATCATAACCCTAACCCTAGGAACAATGCAAGAAGGAATGAAAATGCAGGAAATAAAGAGAAAGGTTGCTATAGCAATAAAGATGAAGTAAAATTTGATAAAGGCACAGATCAAGGAGGTACAATCAGCACTGAAAGTAGTTAGGAAGGTAATGTAACCAATGGTAAGGATGAATCTTTACCTGACCCTTCTTTAAGTACTTAAATTATGTAAGTTTCTGTAGTTTAGGACTTAGGATTAGTGTAGATTAGGAATTTGAATGAGTTAAGTTTTGCATAGTTAGATATAGGTTTATTATGTTGTACTAATGCTATGGTTAAGTGTGTAAAAGAAAATATTGTGTTTTGTGAGGTCGCAGAAAGTTTTATGGTTGCAGGTTTGTAGAATCAGCTTTTTGAGGTTTTAGCGGCAAGATGAATGAATGCGATGTCAAATCGAGTTAATGTGAAGTGTTATAAGGTCAAAATCAAAGTTATTATGATTACAAAGTGATTGAAAAGTGATTTGAAAGAAGAAAAGTGAGTTGAGGATGATTTGAAGAAGTTTGGAAGTAGTTTGCAGCGACGACCATACCGAAACCCTAGATTTGCAAAGTTGAGGTATTTTTTGATCTTTAATCAGTTGATAAGATGGATATTTCTATGGTTCATAATGTTAAGGATAAGAATAGACCAAAGATTAAGAAAGAACCAGTAGAACCAACTAAAATTGATGACAGTCTAGCATTATCATCCGTACCAGACGGAGTATTGCACATTGAGAATGTTAAAGGATATTTAGGTTGCAAGTTTGAAACTTTGGGAGATGCAGATTTTAGTAATGATTATAGGAAATTGTACAATCAAGACATGTCAGTTAAACTAGCTTATGGGCACCGAGAGAACAATGAAATTATCAAATATTCCATGAAGTATGAATTCAATGATGAGGAATGTACCAAGATCATTTTAAGTAGAATCCATAATGGAAAATTTTGGATGGAGGATAGAGTCATTGATATAACTGCCGACCTAATTCATGAAGTTACTGGATTATCAAAAGTTGGAGAGATTCCACTGAATGAAAAGAACATGAGAAAGATTGTTTTAGACAACATTGGATCTAGTTATAATGGTAGAGGAATTATGATAAGTAAGATTAAGCAAGATGATGTTAGGTACCTTTGCAAGATCCTAACAACTAAATTCTATGGTAGTTCAAGGGAAGATGACATGGCTATAGGAATGGTTCATGTAGCTTATCTTATGTGTATTGAGAAGAAACTAGTAGACCTATGTGAAATTTTGAAAATTCAATTATTTGAGAACTTAGAAAAGATTAAGAAGGCTAAGTACACATAGTTTAGGTTTTCATCTCTGATAACCTATATGTTTTTCCATATTTTGAGAAGATTTCCTTATACAGTTGATTGGAGTGACAATGTAAACACAATGGAAAGAATAAAATCAATCTACATGAAGCACCTTTTTGATAAAGTTAATGATAGTGTGAAGCTTGTATTGAAGACTTTTTAGAATATTGTTAAGAACAAATCAAGGATTCCTCAATCCTTAGTTGAAAAGCATAAAGATGACATTTGTTTTATGGTTGACACTAATTTCACCTACATTGAAGTAGTTGAGCCTAGAATGGAATTCATAGACCCTCTTGGCTATTAAATATCTGAAGCAAAAATAGTAGGATATGTGAATAGATTGTTAAAGTGTGAGTTGGATGGTCATGCAAATAGGTTTGGAACCTATGAAGAGAATTTCAACTCTGCAATAAGTTTGAGAGAAAAGAAGAAATCTAGTAAGAGAGTTGAATCTACTATGAAGAAAATACTGAAAGAATCTGGTATGTCAAGTCATGAGTTTGACATAGCTAAGAAGACTGCAGAAGCCTTGAGGCAAAGTGAAAATCTTGTAATTTCACCTGAGACATCAAGTGCAGATCCTATTGATCCTATTGCAGTAAAGGTAAAAGTTGAAGTACCTAAAAAAGATGAAGGAGATAAATATTTTTCTCCTATTTCTAGCAAAAGAGTAAAAGTGAGTGCAACAGGACCCGACAAGAGATAGAAAGTGGTTGTACCACCTATACCTAGAAATGTAGCAGTAATTAAAGATGATGATGTAGTTTCAATCAAGAAGAAAACTTGGAAACCAAGAATTGAAAGAGTTAATGAAGATATATTGAAGCATGGATACTTCACTAAGTTGAATAGATTCTATGATCTATATGGATCATTTGACAGATTAAATTTTGAAAATGCAATGGTTACACACATGATTGTGGTAGATAAGAAACTTAGCACTATTCATGGTAAGATCCCAGAAGATTTGTATAACAAACTTGTGAATAGAAAATAGAGAGCACAAGAAGAGGACATAAAGATGAGAGAACATGTAATCAGATAGTTCTGTGAAGTTAAGGATGAAGATCATTTGAAGAGATTCTTGAAGTCTCTTGGAACTTTATTGAGAACTAAGAGAAGAACAATCCTTATAATGGGAGGCAAAAAGGAGGAAGTACAGAAAGAGACAGAGCAAGCAGTAATGCAAGTTCTTGCAAATATAGTTGTAGAAAAGCATGTTGAATCAAACCCTCAGTAGAAGTAATCAGAGGAACCGCATGTAGAGGAAGTTGGTATTGAAGAAGTTCCATCTTCTTCACATATCAATATTGGCAAAGAATCAATGGATATTGAGGGCACCAAAGTGACTCTAGAATCAGATGATGTAGTATTTCATGATCTAGGAAATATTGTTGACAATTTGGCTTCGGGAGAGCAAGAAAAGGTCACAAAATTAGAGAATAATATAGAGGCAGAGGAAGCACCTGCAGTATCAGAATCAATTCTAGTAGATTAGACAGTCAAAGGCAAATAAATTTTGATAGAGGCCACTACCTCTAGTGCACCTTCTATACCAGTTGAAGACATTAGTGCATCTGACAGTAAGAAGAGGCATATTGCTTCAATGTTTGAAGACCTTGGAAAAGAAGTTGAAGATGATGATCAGCTTGAGTTCAGCACATCTCTAAATAAAATTATTGGAAAGAATAAGAAGATGAAAGACTTTGAAGGCAAAGTTAGAGTTTTGACAGAGAAACTTGAGAGTGTGATCAGCACTAAGGTATCTGAATTGGATCCACTTGAGAAAGCTAAAATAGTAATAAATTCTTTTGACTCTGAATTTTCTAACTTGAAGGATATTGCTAGAATAAAAGTTCAGGAAGACTTTGAAGTAGAATTGCAACAAAATTTAAGTGTAAATATTCAAAATGATATTGGTAGTTTAGATGTATGCATAAAGAATTTGAGGAGACATTTTGAGATCGGAAAGAATTTGTACATACAATGCACTAAATCAGAAATCCTAATAGTTGAAGAGGATAAGAAGATCAAAGAGAAGTTAGATGCTATTACAGCTGAGACAAACACCTTGACAAGCCCTAATGTCAAGATAAGTTTTGTAGAGAAGAACATAAGGAAATTGAAAGATGAAATCAAAATTTTAGCAGAGGAGAAGAACAAAAAGATGATCAGGGTTAACATCCTTAGAGAGCATGTCTCACTCAAGATATCAATTGTTGAAGATCAAATTGAGTAGTATCTTTCAGCAAAGACACCATTTCAGAAGTTTAGCTTCAATTCCCTGCAAGCTTGTCAGACAACAGCATACAAATTGAGTACTCTACTCAATGTTGCTAAATCCATCAAGAAGATATGGGAGAAATTTTTTGAATCTTGGAAGTTAGAGTTTGGTGATTGTGTTGCAAGCCTACCGGCTTTGCAATAACTGATAATAAGGTATAAAGTTTTTGAAATTTTTGTACACCCTATCTTTGTCATTGTTGTCAAAGGGGGAGAGATAGCAAAAAATTGAATATATGTTGAGGAAGGATACTCATAAGGGGAGCTATTCTATGGAGTATGATATTGTATACATATTGTACAACTTTTGGCCACAATTTTGTATAAGTTTTTTTGAAGTTTTGTTTGCACACTTAGCCAATTTTCCCATATGTTGCCACCAATGACAAAGGGGGAGATTGTTGGTAATTTGGCTAATATAGATGCATAGATGTTTTCATTATGGCAACATATGATCTCTATTGAGAGCGCAAAATTTGGAATGCAAGTATGGCAAGTTGAAGGAAGAAATTGTCTAAGTATGGATACAGTGATCCTGACAGAGCACTCGATGAAGATTTAGTTGGCGACGTCCACTGGAGAAATATTTTTTTTTGCGCAATTAAATAAAGATTCTATAGAGTATGAGGATGCCCCATCTTAGTGTGCATAAAGTTTGGAGTAGTACAAACAAAGTTATTCAAATTTTACCGAAGATAGTTTTTGTAGACAAAACAGTTTTGGAGATAGTATTAGCGAAAGAGTTAAGGGATTATTTTTGCTTATCAAAATAATGACTTAACATATGAAGGGATGAAATCCTAGATGTTTAATCTTGGATAAAGATTTTGGAAGCTGACCATGTAAATTTATTAGCTTTAATAACTCATATATTAGGCATACTTGAAATGTAATGAAATAGAGAAGTGTGATATGAAAAAGGGAAGAAAAGATAACTTGCGATAGTTGTATATTGTGATAGAAACAAAGGCTATTGATGTGAAGTTATAAGTAGTACCATATTATAGTCAGAAACATTTTGTATTACCTGTTTGGGTAGTGAGCTCAGCTGGTGATCAGGTTTTGTAATCTAACTCCTAACAGGGTTAAGGCTTCTAACAAGGCCTAAAGTCCTTTAACCAGGACAGATCTACTATATATTGTAAATTGATTCCTAACAGGGTCCAATATCCCTAATAGGATACTTTTGATTAGTGATCTTTGTGGGTACCATCCCCACCGGGGTTTTCCCTTGGCCAGGGTTTCCTCGAGAACATATCATGTGTTATGAGTTCTTTCTATTTACTGCTATGTTTATCAATCAGCTTGATAATCTTTGTATGCACTAAAGTAATCTGTTATATCCATAAGTGGGAAAAAGAAAAAGTTTGTGAAATACTAATTCACCCCCCCCTCTTAGTATTTCCTATTTATAACAATATTTTCAATTTATGTGATCTTGTAAAAACTGGCAACAATAAATGTTTGATTCAAATTGATTTTCCCCTATTTGGTGATTATTCTTTTAAGAAGATATTTAAAAATTTTGATGATTTTCAATGGATGTTTCTTACTTGTTATATGTATCTTCAAACAAAACAACCACAAGTATACTTGTCTTTTTAGCCCTCTAAACACAAATTGTTTGAAATGTATCAAACGTTATCATAGGTTTTTGCACAAGAAGTAACTTCAAGAAATTAACCTATTAGTCAAATTGGTTTGTAAACATGGCTCTAAATAGGTAGAATTTATAAGTTAACAAGGTACTATTAATGATTATGTTCAAAGAAATATCAAGTTTCATCCCACAACAATTAGGGGCTTCCCACCACTGGTATATCAGAGTTTTGCGCAATCCTGAAGGACTACTTGAGGAAGTTCAATTCTTGATATCCTTTTGTCACTCACCTTATTAAGGATGAATGTATTTTATTTTATAGTTGGTTGGATTATTGTGGAAAAGGAAACTGTATCTCACTTTGGCCTTTCCCTCTCATCGGCCTTGTTAAGGAAAATTCTTAGGAGGTGAGCCCACTAAAGTTCTAGCATGTTCATTTGAAAGAAAATAAGTGGAGTGAAAAGATAGGTTTGGGAGTTTGATTGACAAAAAGGTGAAGATAATATCCCTACTATTTTCACTCCCAAGCACAATTAACAATGTTCAATTTACCAAGCCTTCTAATCTAATGGGAGTCGAGTATTTCTACTCTCCTCCACAAACAATAGGCTTTAAATTTAGTGCTCGTTTATTCCTTAGCCTTTCTTTTAATAAAGAAATCTAGTAGGTTTGGCATTTTGATTCACTTTAAAATTGAAGAGCATAGCCCTACTACCAAATTCCTCAAACATTAATAGGCTTGTAATGATCACCTTATCCATCATGCGTTGAATGTTAGATCTATGTTTATCTTAAAACCATTTTTGTGTCTAGTTAGTGTAAGGATTAATTCAGATCTATACGACTGCACATTTATGTTATATGTACACAATACTTCCATTGAATATGTAGCTTGTGTAGAAGTTAACATTAATTCACTACTAAATATTAGATTTAGCTTTACAATATAAAATTGAGTCTTCTTATACTCCTTTAGAAGAATGCTTCAAACATAATACTACCATGGAATAGCCTTTCCGATTGATATGGAATTTTGCATTGAGACTGTCACTTGATATTTGGTATTGTGATTTCATTGTAAGAATCCATTGTAGTTATATTAATTTTCTGCAATCTTCTATTTATACTTCATTCTATTTCTATTTAGATCTGCATTATTGTAGTTTTATTAATTTTCTACAAGTTTAATTTATACGTCATTCTATTTCTATTTAGATCTTAAGAATTCATTTTCCTTCAATCTCTCTTTAGAAAAGGATTGTAAGAGAATGAATGAGTATTACATTTCATGCTCTTTTCTCTTAATTTTTTCATGTGTATTTTAAGATCTGCAATCATAGAATAGTTATTTGGTTCCTTTAGAGTTGCAAAACTTGTTGACATATTGTTAAACTCCATGTTGTCTTCATTACTAAAGAGCTATACCAGTTTTGATTTTCTTACATGATAACTAGTCTATTGTAATTTTTTTTATCTTGTTATTTCAGCACACATTTTACTATATATCTAGTTGGTTAATTTAAATTGGTTGTTGTTACAGTTGTTGTGGTTTCTTAGGTGGTTGAAAATTGTGTTGAAGAAAGCTATATTTATGATTGTAAAGTTCTTAGAAAACTTAAAAGTTAATGGGTATTTAAACCTATAGTATTAATATTTGAGTGAAATTTATTTTGTCATGTATTAAATACATTACTATAAATAATTTTACATCTTGTTTAAATGTTTTCTTATACAATTTATAATGATATATGAGACTAGCATACTTTGATAGAAAATGTTGATCTAATAAGTTCAAAGGCAGAATTTACATTCTTAGTAAAATAAATTTATATTATATTTTTTAGTTGTGATCTATTTTCAATTCTAAAGATTGAGATTGGCTATTACATTGTACCTTTAAATCAAGAAGATATAATGATAGAATATTAAATTTATAAATAATAATATTTAAAAGATGTTTTAACATTTATTTTATACAAATTTATTTGATGGTATTTTAGATTATGATTGAATAATTTTAGAATATTGAATCATTAATCAAATCCATCTTTGTTTTACCAAGTGGGTGGCAATCGATGGTGAAACTATCTGGGGACTCTACCTAGAAAGGGTTACATACCCACTTATTTATTTTATAATAATAAATCATGATGCATATTCATAATATAGTTCAAGATTAAGGAGTCAAACTATGAAGTCTCTGAGCGTGAATGTAGGCAAGACCATCAATGATGAGACTTTGAGGCTTAGGTCCAATCCTTAGGATTTATTTTTCTAAGTTTTTAATGAAATTATTTCACTCCTTAATAATGATTCTCATAGCTATGATATCAATAAATAATTTATTCATGATCATGTATCTAATTATTTTATCTAGTTTTCTAGACATGCGTGTAGTTATAGGTGTTGGACATGGTGGTCATAATGCAAAAGAAAGGTAGCGAGACTTAGGTATGCAGTAATAATAATTTGTTAATTGAGCATGACATGTAGTATAACTTGTTTATTATCTTGACTTCTACTTACATTATATAAATCAAATGAGATTATGTCATGTTACTTAATTGTCACAAAAAAAAACTTTCCACATGTTTTAGTGTGTATTTTGTGCTTGTGCGGAGGGTTCCTCATCGGGGCATTACAAAATTACCACAATTAGTGAGCTATTTAATGAAAATAATGTCAATAAGCACTCTATGGATCTCTAATTAAGAATGCTAATGCAAAGCTCTCAACAAGCTTCCATTAGTGACAGTCCTAAGATGAGAAAATCATAAAGATTAACACAATTAAAGCCTATTTTACTCAAAACAATGCTCAAATTATGCTAAAATTATCTTTCTAGCTAAAATTCTCAATATGTTTGATGTAATTCTCAGATATGCGGATCCATTCTCCTAATGAACCTTTCTTTTATAGATTTTTGCAAGCATAGAGGGTGGAGTTGAGTTAATCATGATTGATTTTGAGTTAAGTCCATAGTTTCAACTTTAGGGACAATTTAAATGGTTTGTCCTCAAAGCTTGGAACAAAGAGACAAAATGAGTGGTCAAGATGCTCTCACCTTATGAGTGATTGAGATTCAATCTTGGATTGATCCATATGATCCAAATCTTTAATTCCTATTGGTTGAGGTATTTTCCTCCCATGTGGTGGGTGAGGGAAAATAGGAGTTAATTAATTGAATTTAATTGATTTATTTAGCCATGTGTAGCCCTTGAATGGGTTGATTTGATTTTTAATTGAACTATACAATTAATTAGATTAATTACATAATTAATTGATTGATCTTGATTTATTTAATTTAACTAGTTTATTTGGCTTTTGATTTTTAATTAATATTGGATTTTGGCTTGATTGCAATTAATGCCTTGATTTTGCCTTAGTTTCTCACTTGATTTGACCTTGACCATTTTTTGGTGATTACAAGAACTAATAGTCATAATATGATTTCTTCTTGTTATGAAAGATGCAATGTTGAACATTGTTTTAGTTTCAATTCAATTTCTTCTTTTCTTGATCAAGATGATTATGACATTAGGATGGATGGTGTTTTTAGTGAAGTTTCTAATTATTTATTTAATGAAGGTGTAGATGTACAACAACCATTTATTTGTCATAATTTTTAAAAGGGGTACTTTCATTTGGTTTCTAACCCTTTATATTTAGAGATAATTGATAATCCAAATGTTATAGATGGTGTATTGGTTTGTGAAGCTGATGATGTGTATGAGGTTGAAGTAGAATTTTCAGCTCCTTACTAGTTGGTTGAGTTTGATGTAATGAATGGTGAGTGTTGTATATTTCATGAGGATATATTACTTGATGGTGGATGCATTTATTTTCCACCTAATGTTGATGTGAGAAATGATACATAATTTCTTGAGTATGCTTTTTATGAGAAATGTAATTGGAATGATGGGGTGATTTTAATCATGGAGTGATGTTTCAACTATGGATAGTTATGTATGTGAACAGTATGTATACAATAACATTTCATATTTTTGGTCACATATGTTGATGAGAATCAGATATTTGATAAAGGTAAGTATTGGTGTTTCCTTTTGGTGGCCCCAGGCCACCAAATGGAAGTTGAGTTTGATTGTTTCTTGAGAAGAATAAGATCATACATCCCCAATCAAAGCCTAGATTCTGAGATCTTTCTATGCCTACAAGAGGCATACATCCCCAATCAAAGCCACTATTTGTACTCTCAAATTCTTGAGATTACCATGTTGAAAATTTGAAGGAGTCACTTTGTGGACCTAATTGAAGATGCCCTATTTTGATAGTAAATATTCAAGTACACAATGATTTTTATGTGTAGCAGCTTGATAGGTATGTTTTCCCCTTCAAATTTAGCAGTTTCAATGAACATCATCCTAAAGCGTTGATGTCTTTAGATTAGGAAATTGTTTTGATAAAATATCTAAAAATTATGAATAGAAATAAAATTGGGAACTAAGACCAAAATTCTATAGCATGTTTTACTCCGTGACCAATGGATCTCAATGCATATTTCATCAAACAAATAATAAAAAATGTTGGTATCAATGTAGCTCATAGGGTTAGTAAGGAGATTTTTATCCTACATTTAAGGTTCAAAGGGCCCAAGTCATGTTTATACATGTATTAACCATATTTATATTGTGACCAAGACAAAGGTCTTGGTCAACACAAGCATGTGTATGGATAGCATGTTGGTGTCCAGTGATGTAGCAGTTGTAGTGAATCAAATGGTGTCACATGGTACATATAGCGTCACTAATTCTAGTCCAAGGTTGACACATGTTGTGACCCTGTCATCCCGCGGTGAAGGATGATGAGGAGAGATAAATTTTCCAAGATTGTGAGAGGCTTCCATGTGGTGTGTGCATTTGAGATGGAATGTGACACATAGCACAGTTAGTTGATGATATTGATGACATGCATGATGACTGGGTGATGAGGTGGTGGTTTGAGGGAGAATTAAAGGGTGACATATGGCACATGTTTCAAGGAAAGATGATGGGCCCAAGGGTGATAGATGATGATTGTCCAATAATCCAATGAATAGGATGACAAGGAGAGAGAATATGCATGGAATCATGATGTTGAGGCACATGGAAAGAGGTGACCAGTCCGCAATGATATAGTAGGATTTAAAGATGATGCAAGGTGATGACTAGGTGCATGTGGAAAATTAACAAGGAGATCCCAAGGTGACACATGGCTTGTGGTTGTGATTTTATAGGTTAAAGATGTGGTTAGTGGTTAAGCTGATGACCATATGAGAAGGTAGTGGTGAGGTTGTGGGTTGTGTTCATGGTTAGCACAAAATATTACAATCATACGCAAGGTTGTAGCCATGAGGTTTCTCTAGTAGTTGGTGTGACTTTACAGGTCAAGCAGGTAGTTAGCACAAAATGTTGTGAACCCACAAATGGTTTTCAGATATGGTTAGGCATGATATCATGAGGTTTCCAAGTAGTGAAAAAGAAATGCTACAAACTAATGCATGGTTATAGGAAATGCTAGTCATAGCTTTGTCGGTTGTCTTGGTGGTTGAGATCTGGAGTTGCGAGGTTGCCACATGTCAAGACAATAGAAGTGGTCCCTTGTGTTAAGTCTAAGTAGGAATGGGTGAATTTGAGGTTTTCACATGTCAAGACTATAAAAGTGGTCCCTTGGGTCACGTCTAAGAAGGAATGGAAATAATTGCACATCTTTCAAGGTAAAATTAAAGTAAAAATATTATTTCCCATCCAAGTAAAGTCACTAGAGTA